>OZ012724.1:0-1200000 GCA_963942605.1 Poecilus cupreus
ACCTAACCTAACCTAACTAACCTACCCTAACCTAACCCTAACCTAACCTAACCTAACCTAACCTAACCTAACCTAACCTAACCTAACCTAACCTAACCTAACCTAACCTAACCTAACCTAACCTAACCTAACCTAACCTAACCTAACCTAACCTAACCTAACCTAACCTAACCTAACCTAACCTAACCTAACCTAACCTAACCTAACCTAACCTAACCTAACCTAACCTAACCTAACCTAACCTAACCTAACCTAACCTAACCTAACCTAACCTAACCTAACCTAACCTAACCTAACCTAACCTAACCTAACCTAACCTAACCTAACCTAACCTAACCTAACCTAACCTAACCTAACCTAACCTAACCTAACCTAACCTAACCTAACCTAACCTAACCTAACCTAACCTAACCTAACCTAACCTAACCTAACCTAACCTAACCTAACCTAACCTAACCTAACCTAACCTAACCTAACCTAACCTAACCTAACCTAACCTAACCTAACCTAACCTAACCTAACCTAACCTAACCTAACCTAACCTAACCTAACCTAACCTAACCTAACCTAACCTAACCTAACCTAACCTAACCTAACCTAACCTAACCTAACCTAACCTAACCTAACCTAACCTAACCTAACCTAACCTAACCTAACCTAACCTAACCTAACCTAACCTAACCTAACCTAACCTAACCTAACCTAACCTAACCTAACCTAACCTAACCTAACCTAACCTAACCTAACCTAACCTAACCTAACCTAACCTAACCTAACCTAACCTAACCTAACCTAACCTAACCTAACCTAACCTAACCTAACCTAACCTAACCTAACCTAACCTAACCTAACCTAACCTAACCTAACCTAACCTAACCTAACCTAACCTAACCTAACCTAACCTAACCTAACCTAACCTAACCTAACCTAACCTAACCTAACCTAACCTAACCTAACCTAACCTAACCTAACCTAACCTAACCTAACCTAACCTAACCTAACCTAACCTAACCTAACCTAACCTAACCTAACCTAACCTAACCTAACCTAACCTAACCTAACCTAACCTAACCTAACCTAACCTAACCTAACCTAACCTAACCTAACCTAACCTAACCTAACCTAACCTAACCTAACCTAACCTAACCTAACCTAACCTAACCTAACCTAACCTAACCTAACCTAACCTAACCTAACCTAACCTAACCTAACCTAACCTAACCTAACCTAACCTAACCTAACCTAACCTAACCTAACCTAACCTAACCTAACCTAACCTAACCTAACCTAACCTAACCTAACCTAACCTAACCTAACCTAACCTAACCTAACCTAACCTAACCTAACCTAACCTAACCTAACCTAACCTAACCTAACCTAACCTAACCTAACCTAACCTAACCTAACCTAACCTAACCTAACCTAACCTAACCTAACCTAACCTAACCTAACCTAACCTAACCTAACCTAACCTAACCTAACCTAACCTAACCTAACCTAACCTAACCTAACCTAACCTAACCTAACCTAACCTAACCTAACCTAACCTAACCTAACCTAACCTAACCTAACCTAACCTAACCTAACCTAACCTAACCTAACCTAACCTAACCTAACCTAACCTAACCTAACCTAACCTAACCTAACCTAACCTAACCTAACCTAACCTAACCTAACCTAACCTAACCTAACCTAACCTAACCTAACCTAACCTAACCTAACCTAACCTAACCTAACCTAACCTAACCTAACCTAACCTAACCTAACCTAACCTAACCTAACCTAACCTAACCTAACCTAACCTAACCTAACCTAACCTAACCTAACCTAACCTAACCTAACCTAACCTAACCTAACCTAACCTAACCTAACCTAACCTAACCTAACCTAACCTAACCTAACCTAACCTAACCTAACCTAACCTAACCTAACCTAACCTAACCTAACCTAACCTAACCTAACCTAACCTAACCTAACCTAACCTAACCTAACCTAACCTAACCTAACCTAACCTAACCTAACCTAACCTAACCTAACCTAACCTAACCTAACCTAACCTAACCTAACCTAACCTAACCTAACCTAACCTAACCTAACCTAACCTAACCTAACCTAACCTAACCTAACCTAACCTAACCTAACCTAACCTAACCTAACCTAACCTAACCTAACCTAACCTAACCTAACCTAACCTAACCTAACCTAACCTAACCTAACCTAACCTAACCTAACCTAACCTAACCTAACCTAACCTAACCTAACCTAACCTAACCTAACCTAACCTAACCTAACCTAACCTAACCTAACCTAACCTAACCTAACCTAACCTAACCTAACCTAACCTAACCTAACCTAACCTAACCTAACCTAACCTAACCTAACCTAACCTAACCTAACCTAACCTAACCTAACCTAACCTAACCTAACCTAACCTAACCTAACCTAACCTAACCTAACCTAACCTAACCTAACCTAACCTAACCTAACCTAACCTAACCTAACCTAACCTAACCTAACCTAACCTAACCTAACCTAACCTAACCTAACCTAACCTAACCTAACCTAACCTAACCTAACCTAACCTAACCTAACCTAACCTAACCTAACCTAACCTAACCTAACCTAACCTAACCTAACCTAACCTAACCTAACCTAACCTAACCTAACCTAACCTAACCTAACCTAACCTAACCTAACCTAACCTAACCTAACCTAACCTAACCTAACCTAACCTAACCTAACCTAACCTAACCTAACCTAACCTAACCTAACCTAACCTAACCTAACCTAACCTAACCTAACCTAACCTAACCTAACCTAACCTAACCTAACCTAACCTAACCTAACCTAACCTAACCTAACCTAACCTAACCTAACCTAACCTAACCTAACCTAACCTAACCTAACCTAACCTAACCTAACCTAACCTAACCTAACCTAACCTAACCTAACCTAACCTAACCTAACCTAACCTAACCTAACCTAACCTAACCTAACCTAACCTAACCTAACCTAACCTAACCTAACCTAACCTAACCTAACCTAACCTAACCTAACCTAACCTAACCTAACCTAACCTAACCTAACCTAACCTAACCTAACCTAACCTAACCTAACCTAACCTAACCTAACCTAACCTAACCTAACCTAACCTAACCTAACCTAACCTAACCTAACCTAACCTAACCTAACCTAACCTAACCTAACCTAACCTAACCTAACCTAACCTAACCTAACCTAACCTAACCTAACCTAACCTAACCTAACCTAACCTAACCTAACCTAACCTAACCTAACCTAACCTAACCTAACCTAACCTAACCTAACCTAACCTAAATCTTATGTTAAGTTAGGTTAGGTTAGTGTTATGTTATGTTAGGTTCAGGTTAGGTTAATGTTATGTTAGGTTTAGGTTAGGTTTAGGTTAGGTTAATGTTATGTTAGGTTTAGGTTGGGATAGGTTTGGGTTAAGTTAGGTTTAAGTTAGGTTAGGTTAGGTTTACGTTAGGTTAGATTAGGTTTCAGTTAGGTTAGGTTTAGGTTAGGTTAATGTTATGTTAGGTTCAGTTTAGGTTTAAGTTAGGTTAGGTTTAGGTTTAGGTTAGGTTAATGTTATGTTAGGTTTAGGTTAGGTTTATATCAGGTTAATGGTTGGGTTAGGTTTGGGTTAAGTTAGATTTAAGTTAGGTTAGGTTAGGTTTAGGTTAAGGTTAGGTTAGGTCAGGTTAGGTTAGGTTAAGGTTATGTTACATTAGGTCAGGTTAAGGTTAGGTTTAGGTAAAGTTAGGTTAGGTCAGGTTTAGGCTAGGGTTAGGTTTATTTTATGTTTGTGTTACGTTCATGTTATGTTTATGTTATGTAATGTCACCTGAGGGCGAAGCCCCTAGCAGGGTCCAGGGGCGGCAGCCCCGGCAGGGGGTTCGGGGGGGCAGAGCCCCCCGTAAAGAAAAAAACAGAAAAAAAGAAGCCCCCGGCAGGGGCCAAGGGGGCGAAGCCCCTAGCAGGGTCCAGGGGCGGCAGCCCCGGCAGGGGGTTCGGGGGGGCAGAGCCCCCCGTAAAGAAAAAAACAGAAAAAAAGAAGCCCCCGGCAGGGGCCAAGGGGGCGAAGCCCCTAGCAGGGTCCAGGGGCGGCAGCCCCGGCAGGGGGTTCGGGGGGCGGAGCCCCCCGTAAAGAAAAAAAAGAGGAAAAAAATAAGCCCCCGGCAGGAGCCAAGGGGGCGAAGCCCCTAGCAGGGTCCAGGGGCGGCAGCCCCGGCAGGGGGTTCGGGGGGCGGAGCCCCCTGTAAAGAAAAAAGTAAAAAGGAAAAGAAGCCCCCGGCAGGGGTCAAGAGGGCGAAGCCCTTAGCAGGGTCCAGGGGCGGCAGCCCCGGCGGGGGGTTCGGGGGGCGGAGCCCCCTGTAAAGAAAAAAGTAAAAAGGAAAAGAAGCCCCCGGCAGGGTTCAAGAGGGCGAAGCCCTTAGCAGGGTCCAGGGGCGGCAGCCCCGGCGGGGGGTTCGGGGGGCGGAGCCCCCCGTAAGGAAATAAATACAAAAGTAAATAAAGTTCCTAGTATGTTGCAAACGGGGGGGTTCGGGGGGAGGAGCACCCCCTAATAGAAAAGAGAGAGTAATAGAAGATCCCCGTTGGATGTAACGGTTGGTTAACAAATACAAGGAGAAAACACTCACGATAGGGGTATGGGGCGTGTGTGTGTGTATGATATGGTGTTGTTGTGTGTATATATGTGTGTGTGTGTGTGTGTGTGTGTGTGTGTGTAGGTGTGTGTGTGTGTGTGTAGGTGTGTGTGTGTGTAAGTGTGTGTGTGTAAGTGTGTGTGTGTGTGTGTGTGTGTGTGTGTGTAATGTGTATGGAGTATGTGTGTGTGGTTATTCAACTTTTAATATTTGAATAGTTTATTGTTCATTTTTCATACAATGTGCTTTAATTGACAACATACTATTTTAAACCAACACATAATTTGTAATAAATTGACATCTGTCTACTTACCAGCAAGTATTGATTGGACCCTCGGTTGAGTGACAATTTTTATCACACATTGAAAACAAAAGGATACACTACACAAATGAACTTCATGTTAATTAATTAACTAGCCTCACACTCACATAATTTACCGAGTATTTCCACAAATATTCAACAACACTATAAGAATATCACTTTAGTTTATTCCACTAGGTTCAAATTTTATTTAAACAATTCGAATTAAAGTAAACACTATCACAGTACACGATTCACACATCAATTCATTTCGGCTGTTCAATTACGACTGCATACAATTACGTTTACCTAGCTATACTGTTATTTAATTCTCAAACAAATTAGTAACGATAATTTACTTAATGAAGAATACAAATTATGCAATGAGACGTGAATAGTTTTATACAAGTCAGTTTATTGAAACCAAACAAACAATGATTCCTTTGCAAACATATTATTTAATTGTATTTAAAGTTAAAGAAGTCTGCAAACTGTTTGTTGCAGTAAAAAAATACCCCTAGTACAGACAACCAAAGATACAGTAGTGTAATGTGTGTTGTATACGTATAAGGTGTATTTAATTTAATTACAATATAATTGTAGGTGGCTACAGAAAAGAATACTAAAGTACGCTCCCCGCAGGGGATAACGGGGTCCAGGGGCGGTAGCCCCGGCGGGGGGTAAAGAAAAAAAAAGAGAAAAAGAATGCCCCCGGCAGGGGTCAAGGGGGCGAAGCCCCTAGCAGGGTCCAGGGGCGGCAGCCCCGGCGGGGTCCAGGGGCAGAGCCCCTGGCAGGGGGGTTCGGGGGGCGGAGCCCCCCGTAATACAAAAAAATATCTCAACTTTTGTAATAAAATGTATAATTCCAATTTGAATTTTAGCGCTACAATGTATTGTGTATCCATCTAGTGGTGTATGACTATAATTGATGTACAAGATAACCTCAAATATATATTTAAAATGTAATAATTTTTATGTTTAGAGGGAGTAAAGAGAGTGTTTATTAGCTAGTATATAATATTATTTTATTTTCTATTCATTTTAGTATAGTTTATTTGATAAAATGTAGGAAATACAATACATGTTGAAACGTCAGAGTGTAACTGAAATGTTTTATTTTTAATACTTGCAGCTTATGTGGAGTGTAGAAATGATGTTTTTTCTTATTTATTTTTCATTTTCTATCCATTCAAGTGTATTTCATTTCAATTGGGTGGAAATACATTAGCCCGGACGGGTGAAATTTTTCCAAGTCCAAACGTCAAAGTGGTACTAAAATGTAATGTTTTTTATGTTTAGAGGTATATAATGGCATTGTAATTACCTTGGATCGTTATAACTTTTCATTCTCTATCCAATAAAGTGGTTTTTATTGAGTTTACTGGGAAAAAATGGAAATGCATTATCCCGGACGCGTGAATTTTTTCAAAGTCCAAACGTCAAATTGGTACTAAAATGTAATGTTTTTTATGTTTAAAGGTGTATAATGGCATTGAAATTACCTTGGATCGTTATAACTTTTCATTCTCTATCCAGTCAAGTGGTTTTTATTTCATTCAGGTGAAAAAAAGGAATTTGCATTATCCCGGACGGCTGAAATTTTTACAAGTCCAAACGTCAAAGTGTGACTAAAATGTGATGTTTTTTATGTTTAAAGGTATATAATGACATTGAAATTACCTTGTATCGTTATAACTTTTCATTCTCTATCCAGTCAAGTGGTTTTTATTTCATTCTGGTGAAAAAATGGAAATGCATTATCCCGGACGCGTTAATTTTTTCAAAGTCCAAACGTCAAAGTGCATCTTAAATGTGATGTATTTTATGTTTAGAGGTGTACAATGACATTGAAATTACCTTGTATCGTTATAACTTTTCTCCCTCTATCCAATAAAGTGGTTTTTATTTCATTTAGGTGAAAGAATGGAAATGCATTATCCCGGACGGCTGAAATTTTTACAAGTCCAAACGTCAAATTTTTACTAAAATGTGCTTTATTAAATACCTGCTAATGATTTTGTGGGCTATAATGATGTTTATTCTTTAGAACTTTTTGTTCTCTATCCAATAAAGTAGTTTTTATTTCATTCAGGTGGAAAAATGGAAATTATGAATGTCAAAGTGGTACCTAAAATATTATTTTATTCACTGTTATAATTGTTACAGACCTTTCGGATAATGTTTTTCTTTATCAGTTTTCCATTCTCTTTCCATTGGCATTGTTGTTTTTTCATTTAGTGGAGATTTTTTTTTTTCGCTATCCCGGACGCGTCAGGGTTATTCTAGCCGTGAAAAGATAGGTTATTTTACGGACGTTTCTATAGAAATGAGAAACTGTCATTTTGTTACACAAATGCAAGGCACACTCTTTTACACACACTTTATTTTAACCAGTGATACAGTAGTGTTATGTGTGTTGTATACGTACAAGGTGTATTTTTAGAAGTTGATTTTTAAATTTAATTATGAATTAATTACTTGCGTCACCATAGTTGTTTATAAAGTGTGACAGCGTAATATCCGATGTCATTCTCCTTTTGTTCACTGTGTTGTCCCATCAGTTGTGGATTTCAATGTATATATCTACGATATGTATATATCCTCCTACGATATATATGTATCGATTTACGATATATATATCGAATTGCCTCAGCCATCGAGCCCGGGACTTATAAATCCAGACCTTGCGTCCACCACGATGATCGTGAAGTAACCGTTAGTAGTCAAACGCAGTGTAGCAGCTGTGAAGTAGCTATGGCTATACCTCCAGTAAAGAAGTCCTGGCCAGGCTTACTGGGGGATACCATAGTGAAACTGGCGAAGAGGGTGAAATGGGGCGGAAGCTGGTAGGGTCGCCGAGGCAGCAGCGCGCGCGCTGCGAACTTCTGTGTTTTCATTTGTGTACGTTTACCATCATCTCCTCCATCCTATTCCTAGGCCTTGGGTTCATGCCATTGCACACCCCGGCATGAGCTAACCAGGCCGCCCCTCTGCCTGTGTGAAGCGAGACCTTGTCGAGGTGGCAGAGCTTAAGCCAGCCCCGCACCTGGGGCTGGCGACCAACGAGCTTCACAATTTTATTTTTGTTTCCCACTGTTGTTGCATTTTATATATTTTTGTTTCAGGTGGGCCCCAGCAGCTGGGAACGTGGACCAGGCAGCCAGAGGTAATTTTCTACCGTGGTTTCATTTATTTATTTGTTTTAGGTAAGCCCCATCAACTGGAGGCGTGGACCACGCTTCCAGAGGTAATTTTTTACCGTGGTTTCATTTATTTTTTTGTTTCAGGTGGGCCCCAGCGACTAGAGGCGTAGACAACGCAGCCAAAGGTGCCTCACTACAATCGGTAAATTAATTATTTTCAAGTATTATGTAAATAATTGTAATAATTAAATAAACATTGTATAACTTTTGAGTGAATAAATAATCTAAACTAAAAACAATATGTTTATTTAAATATGTGTATGTACAATAATATATTTTCTACTATTGTTGCATTTTTCTGTTACAGGTGGGCCCCAACAACTGTGAACGTAGACAACGCAGCCAAAGGTACCTCAATACAATTATTAATTTAATTAATTATGTATGTGTTATGTAAATAATTGTAATAATTAAATAATCATTGTATAACTTTGACGCACGAATAAATAACCTAAACAAAATTATACATTTGTTTTTAAATGTGTACATGTACAATCATTTAAAATAATATGGGGTGTGTATGAAACATAAAATATATGTTTGGATTTTAAACAACTTTATTCAATAACTAAAATTTCATTAGTAAAATTCTAAATTATATTCGGTTTGTATTTCATTGCAGACGTATAATATTATATTAGCTACTCTGCTACACTTAATTCATTAATTAAATAATACTCCAAGTCATATATTCATTATCAGATTGTCAAACAAGCAAAACAAAAAGGACACATAACAAGAACGAGAGCGATCATTATATGTATTGTCATTTGGGGCGAAACAAATAAGATTGAGTTTAGTTTGTTCAACAAGAACTACAAAACAAAATCACTAACCTTTTAGTTCTTAAGTTACATTTAATAAGTTTTCATACAATAATTGGCGCGGTTTTGATTTGCTATATAGAAGCAGCTTCTGTCATTTTATCACATTCAAAACGGTTTCAATCAAATCAAACATTTATTTATTTTATTGTTGAACAAGTTGTTTTGGACGATTGCAGATTTAACAGCAGTTGGAATTAGTTGTTCAGTAGAGTTGAAGTTTCCAGAGGGAAGCAGGACATTTGAAGACGGTGACGTGGCGCGTGCGGCCTCCAACCAGGAGGTACACGTGCAGCGGGCCCGGCGGCGCCCGACGATCCGTGCGACCAGCGCTAGCAGCATGCAGGTGCCCCAGAGGGCGTAGCTCCAACACTTCACCGCTGCTACTTAATAATGCGGCCTCCAGGTGTTGGGGTTACAGAAGCCGCCGCTCTGCTGGGGACAGTGGGGACTCGAGGCTCGCGTAATCTGACGTACTTCCGCCACTTCAAGCCACGTAGCCCAGAAGTGGCGAATAACTTCCGGCCTGCAAAGTGATTCATAACAAAGTAAATAACATTGTAAAATGTGTTAAGTGTTGGATGAATGTCATACCTGGAGGTTCTCGTAGATGACGACCATCTTGGTAGTGGTGTTGTGCAGATGTACATCTGCACGAGGCGCCGGTTTCACATAAACGACGCCGCTGTCGTCTTCGTCGCTCAAGCTGGCGTTCGTAACACCGACAACCGGGACATGAAGCCGCCATCGCCACCGACTCCGAGATGAGGTGGTGTATGTGGTAGTCGCTAGAGTCCATCTTGTTGTTGAAAGTTCGAGCCATACGAGCTTCCAACGAGGTGGTGTTGTGTTGGAACTGGCCACTAACATCCACTCATTTTCAAGTCTCACTGGAGTATGGAGTAGCCGCGGCTACTTGTCCAAGTGCTTGCAGCAGTGTCCCATCTCCATAGGTCTGTCATACCTTCGTACACCTACACCTGCTGGTGCTAAGTTATCTGCATGACCTGATAGCTGGAACCACTGGTGGTTGCGAGTTTTTAAGACGATGTCGCTTGCTAGAGATGTTAGGACGGAGAACATTCTGTAAGAAGAGAAAAAAATCTGATGTGGCCAGCACATAACCTCCCGCCCAATACTACTCTTAAACGGTACAAAATAGTATTTTGATACAGAAACATACCTTCTTATTTGTTTATTTTCTATTTATATTTGAGAGTTTTAATTTTCTTTCGTATATTTATTTAATTTTTTGACATATATTTCACCAAGAAAACAGCTTCACAATCACAATGACATGTGTCACATTTCGTAAAAAATTGAAAATTTTCCATGGTGTACTAGGAATGCAAGATTTGTGAAATCTAATTTCTTTATATTTTATTATCTCTAAATCTAATGAAAATTAATAAAATTAGTGTAATCAAAACAAATGTAGAATTAAATATTCTTCAACTTTCAAAATAACATAAATTGTTGAAAAAGGAAATTTAACCGTGTTTTTCACGAAAAACTGTGAAGGGCTTCAAGTAAACTGCTACTTCCGGTTGACCAATTTTATCCAAAATCTAATCAGCTCTTCATTTAAATATAAGAAGCAATAATTCACAAAATTTAATTTTTTGGTATTATAGTATTTGAGTTATGCGAGACGAAAAAATTGCCACAGACTACACACACACACACATACATACATACATACATACATACATACATACATACATACATACATACATACAGACATCATCGCGAAAATAGTAAAATCGTATTGTAGGGACTCTAAAACGTGCTTATTCATTGAAAACTCACTACCCAATTTTCTGACCAAAAACAATACCTCCCTTACCTAGAGGTAGGCGGGAGGTAAAAATTGTTAATTTTAAAAAGGCCGAAGAAGAAAAATCAAATAACCTAAACTAAATTATACGTTTGCTTTATATGTGTAAATATACAACAATTTAAAATAATATGGCAAGTGTGTATAATAATACATACAATATATGTTTGGATTTTAAACAACTATATTGAATAGCTAAAATTTTATTAGTAAAATACTGAATTATAATCGGTTTGTATTTCATTGCAGACGAATAATATTATATTAGCTACGTTGTTACTCATTATATGTATTGTCATTTGGGGCGCTACGAACAAGATTGAGTTTAGTTTCTTCAACTAGAACTACAAAACAAAGTCACTAACCTTTTAGTTCTTAAGTTAAATTTAATAAGTTTTCATATAATAATTGGCACGGTTTTGATTTGCGGCGTCCGACGATCCGTGCGACCAGCGCTAGCAGCATGCAGGTGCCCCAGAGGGCGTAGCACCAACACTTCACAGCTGCTCTGCCCGCTTCCATGTCCGCTGCTTAATAATGCGGCCTCCAGGTGTTTGGGTTATGGAAGCCGACGCTCTGCTGGGGACAGAGGCGCCTCGGGACTCGCGTAGTCTGACGTACTTCCGCGTACCTCAGATGTGACGAAGCAACTCTAAATGGCAGTGTAGTCATAACATCTTTGTTGTATTTCCCTGCCATGCGGAAAGAGAATTTTTCACTTTCACCGAATAACTTCCGGCCTGCAAAGTGAATAACATTGTTAAATGTGTTTAGTGTTGAATGAATGTCATACCTGGAGGTTCTCGTAGATGATGACCATCTTCGTAGTGGTGTTGTGCAGATGTACTTCACATGAACGACGCCGCTGTCGTCTTCGTCGCACAAGCTGGCTGCTCGAGGTGGTGTTGTGTTGGAGCTGGCTTTACGCCACCAACATTCACTCATTTTCAAGTCTCACTGGTGAAATGGAACCTCCAGGAGTATCATGTTGTAAGAAGCAGCCGCAGCTAGTTGTCCAAGTGCATACAGCAGTGTCCCATCTCCATAGGTGTCATACCACATAGCGTCAGCGTCGCCTGCTTGTGCTAGGCGATCCAGAAGACCAGATAGCTGGAACCACTGGTGGTTGCGAGATTTTATAAGGATGTCGCTTGCTGGAGATGTTTGATTGGTAGTTTGTTATTTTCCAAATCATTCTGAAAGTAATATCAATCAATCAATCATTTAATAGTAGTAACAACACAAAACTTAATAAAAATATGCCAACTTACAGTTAAACTCATGCTGCATTGATTGATTAGGGCCTCCGTACTCAAATCGTAATCAATAATATGAAATTAATTAATATTTTTATCATAAATAGTACACAGAAACAATCTCATGTTCACTAGGTGGTTTTAAATATTCATACCTGCAGATTCCGAAACTGACGTCCAAAAACTTCTACGGTCGCTTTCTTTGGGTTTTACTATAATTAGATGTAATTACCAGTAGTCTGTGTGTTTCTATGTTCCCTGAATGTTGACATTTCCGAGGCTGAATGCACCTGATTTGCTTTTAAAATTCAATACATCCAAAACTTTGCTGGAAATCTCTGATGCTTGTTGGACATCTGTTGTTGTTCTCATAGCAAAAATACACAATCTATCACTACACACACTCAATTTAACAATAAAACTTGATAATTTAATCATTGAAACAGTTGTTAATTGATTTTTACTGAATTATTCACGAAATAAAACTTTGACAGGACGAACTGCAGTAGTGACTGCTGAAATATGATGCCATGGCCATGATGCCAGTGACATTTGTGTCAAAAGGAGTGAACTACGAACTGTCATTACTATTATTTTAAAATATAACAATTATTTCTATTGTCGTAAATAAGTGTATTAATTGATATTATCGAGTAATAAACGAGTAATTAAAGAAAATAAATTGTATTAATATTGGTAACTTTGTTTAAAAGTTGGCACTAAATTATATATCTACCACTGTGTCAAACACTTGCCTGTCAAAATATTATTTCAATTATTACAACTTCATTGACCTGCATATTTATAGACTGTAATACTAATATTATACTGTATTTTTCTGTATTTACAAATAATTTATTAAGTAATCAATAAATATGCTAATTTTAAATTAATTGTTATAACGGTACGTATGTAGTGACAGTTTGTTTTGGCGCCATCTCTGCAAAAACTTCTCAACTATAATAAAATACTTCCGGTGTATAGCATTATAAAATCAATTATTACATTTATTTAAATTTCTATTTAATTATTAACATACATATTTATAAGGATTTAGTTTATTAATTAATTCAAAATATTATTTAATAAACATTTAAGTAAATATGTCAGTTCAAACCGGAAGTAATTCAATGTAGTTCATAGATATTTTCAGAGATGTCGCAAATGGTCGCAAACACGAAGAGTATATTTGTAATCTGTGACACGAACTGTCATATAACCCTATATCTACTGATTTATTTTCTTGTTTATAACTCAATAATTATCAACTATTGAACATATTTATGACAATATAAGTGAGTATTAAAATCTAGACAATCATATTATTGTGTGATACATAAAATTTGATACTTGTAAATGTAATTGTATGTAATCTAATGAGAAGTAATAAAAGTGTTGTGTGCAATTTTGATTTTTATTCATAGAGAATTTATCTAATTGTTTCTATTGATAATTCTAGGGTTATTGCTAAATAAAGCTGCAATAAATCGAGTGGAACAAGTTTCAATCATCCACCTTGGAGAGTTTAATACTTATTTAATGTTAAAGTTATAGGAAAAGTGTTGAATACTAAATATATCGTTGCAGTTTATTGACATTTTGTGTGTTTTAAGTGTATTTCTATACGTTTAGTATTTTAAAAGTGCTTCAATGATATCGTAGTCAATTCTTGAACCTCTACATTGTGGATTCAGCTGTTAATTCGCTAAACAAGTCCTCGAAGACTTCGAGTGCTCACCGAAGATTGGTAACACGAAGATGTAGTGTTATTGAGGATTGTTTTCCAGCTAGAGATACTTAAGGTATATTCAGCATACGTTTATGGCGGTGTTTATATTGCTCGAGGAGTAAGTTTTGTTGGGGGTATAGACCGAGAGGCATTCTAGTTCTACTAGCATCCTAGTAAAGTATATCTTTCAAAATTTTGCGATGCGAACCGAATTGTCTAACATGTACTGAAACCCGGTGACTCGTTCGCGAACAAGAAAGTGATCCCGATCTTTTCGTTCAAATTGAACGGGTCGTTCGCGAACGACACATCTCTAATAAAAATCAGTTTTAGTTCTGCTCTTAATCTTGCATAATAAACAATTATATAGTTATTGGATACAGTTTTTTAATCTAAATATTTTTTTGTATTTACAACAATCTCCATATTAATAGAAATATCATCATATTGCCTGTTACATATTTCAATTCAACTCCCATTATGTTAAGATGTATTGTACTTTACCCTAGTTATTCTATTCTACAAATAATATAAAACTTTTATTTACTATCTCTCTCGTCAAGATATCATACAAGGAAGAGGCAAATACCATTATTTTTAACGATTTAATATTAGAATAGTTTCTTGTTCATCTTTCATACGATATGTTTTAATTAACAATATACTGCTGACGTACTTCCGCGTACCTCATATTTAACTAATAACTTCCGGCCTGCAAAGTGAATAACATTGTTCAATGTGTTTAGTGTTGAATGAATGTCGTACCTGGAGGTTCTCGTAGATGACGACCATCTTCGTAGTGGTGTTGTACAGATGTACCTCACATGAACGACGCCGCTGTCGTCTTCGTCGCTCAAGCTGGCGTCGAGGATCACGAGGCATGCACTGCTCGTGGCGTCCAACGAGTTAAAGTTCGGTACCGTTCATAAAACCGACAACCGGGACATGTGGGGCCGTGGGATTCGTTGGGGCCCACCTTGTTGTTAGAGTTCGAGCCATGCGCGCTTCCAACGAGGCGGTGTTGTGTTGGAGCTGGCTTTACGCCTCCAACATTCACTCATTTTCAAGTCTCACTGGTGAAATGGAACCTCCAAGACTATCATATTGTATTGAGCAGCCGCAGCTACTTGTCCAAGTGCATGCAGTCCCATCTCTATAGGCGAGATTTTATGAGGATGTCGCTTGCTGGAGTTGTTTGGTCGAGGACATTCTACAAAACAAAATTGTTAATTTTAAATAGGCCGAGGAAGTAAATTTTTTGCTTTAGATTCATTGCACAACTCTCTAATGAAAAATGCTTTAATTAAAATTTATAGAGCATTAAATTCTGCATCAGAATCTGAAAACAGATTTCTCTTCATATAAAACTATGATGAATGAAAAAGCAAGAACAGTTTAAAATAATCTATCAGAAAGATATTCTAACCTTTGATTGCAAAATAAACTGGAACTATTTAATAATAATACAATTGCTAATCCAAGAGGTGTTTGATGTTCGTTGTACTTTATACTTGTGCACAGCACATTTTGTGTTGATCAAATTTCAGGTTACAGAAACGATTTCTACTGGAATTACTGGTGCCATGTACTTCATTCTTTTATTCATCCAGCAGCTTTGTACACTCTGTGTGTGTCCCATTAGCGTCTTCAGTTTCAGCAACAGCTGCCATGTCATCTTCTATTCTGTAGATCGGTCCTACGACAACATAAAACTGTCAAATAGATTTTTGCACTATACAAACTAATATTTCAGACTTCACCAACAATTTATATATTAAAATGATCACGAGAAAATATTGAATCGATTGATGTAAGTTTGAAATATGTACACGATAATATTTTGGGTCAAAATTGAATTTTTCCATAACCACAAACATTGACAATTGAACACAAGACATGTGGCGTCATCATACAGCGATTGAGTGAACTAGAAACTAGGTGCGGTGAGACGTAAGAGGAAAAGTAAGCAGTGCCGTAGATTTCATTTAAAATATCTTGGGCTACTAATTTTTAATACACATTTTTTAGCTAAAACTGTAACAATAACTATTTTTAACTTATAACCCATATAATTTTGAGTATATTAGGCTTTTTCTCGTTATTAATTAACGAATAATTAATCATTTATCAATAAAAATAAAATTACAGCAAGCAAAATGATTAGAACGCCACTGGTAGATTTGCAAAGCAATCTGATTGGTCGAACGTTTTTCAGGCGCTTAAACTTGCAATTTTAAATTATTATTAGTAATAAAATTCTACAGCTTCTATAATTAGTACCTCAGTTTAAGTTATCGTAAATTAATTTTGTTTTTAGTAAATTTTAAGTATTCTAATAAATTTAAATTTTAAATGTATTCACAACGCGCCATGTTTTAATTCAATTGTTTCTGTCAAAATGTTTTGCAAAAAAATGTTTGTACGGAAGGAAAAATTCAGCTTTGACCCATAATATTATTATTGACATAATTAGCACTTGTATCAATCGATTCAGTTGTGATTATTTTAGTATATAATTTGTTAGTAAAGTCACAAGTTTTAGTTTGCATATTGAAAGATGTATATAACATACAATACATATGTAAGCATTATTTATTTATTTCATTATTACTATTACTCGTATAAAAAGTGTCGATAAGGGCAAGAATAATTAGTTTTGTGTATATTATAGATGAAATGAGCAAAATTAAGTAGAATTAAATGGCTTTAATTGTTTAAAATTCATTGGAATATTTGAATTCCAGGACTTGCAAACTTTATGTGCAATGCAACATTTTAATTGTACATATTAATGATTCTAAAATGATTTCTTATATCCTGGGCATCAATTAATATATATTTCGATGCATTTCAGTTACAATACCACCACCTGGTAGCTGACACTTGCTGACGGACTGAGATATTTTGCAGAACCAAAGAAAACCAAACAAAGAGATAAGTTCCTTGATTCCATATAATATTAACAATGTAGATTTCTCTTCGATAAAATTTAATTGTTTTCTGTGTCATTATACAAAGATAATTGTAGTTTATATTGACAGTTAGTATACAATAAAATGTTCATTAATCAATTAGGGCACATTTAAATTAATTGAGTTTATTTATATGTTTGCTGTTTAGTTTTAAGTTAGTTTATAAGTAACTCTTCCCTCGTTCCGTAATACACACACACACACACACACAATTAGTATTAAGTCCAGCGAATATATAAATAATTATTAAATGATGAGCTTTAAGTATTTAAACAGAATATATTTAGTTTTCCTATGTGAGTTGGTTAATGAGCTGTCATTGTGTGAGCCAAATCCTTACAATTTAATAATTTAATTCAGAAGACAATTGGATTAAAATGTGCACAACATAGATGTTGTTTTCATACTCTGTGACTATTTTGTGAGACTGACGACAATAAAATATTTTCAGACTCATAGTTCGCCCAGTTCCTCAATCCACAGAATCACATCGGAGCCCCCATCTTCACACATGGACTGTCGACATTGAGTAAGAACTTCCAATGATCTGCGACTATAACCAGGAGAAGAACCTGGACGTCTTCAACAGCAAGGACAAAGCAGAATCATTACACAATAAAATGTATTATATTATCTTATAAGTATTGTAATATGTGTTTGTAAAGATTACTGTATTGAATTGTTGATTATGTCGACATCGAACCGATTGGGTTCGTTGTTCGATAATTCTAAATGAAAAAGAAAAATATGCTGTTGGGGTGTTGGGATTTGTGTTTTTTTATCTGCATGTGTGTTATGTATTGCCTGTGAGCAATTTTTTTCGGAATTATCTTTGCTGCGCTTCACGCAAGTGATTAAATTTAATTTTTCTTGTTTAAATTCACAATTAAAAAAAATCTTTTGGAAAATCGTCCAGCGTCCCACGCAAATTTTTTTTTGGGTATTTATTTCTCATTCAAAATTTACGATTAAAGTTTTTAAAAAATTATCCACCATTCTACGTACTTATATTTAACTAATTTTGTATTGCTATAATGTAAAGTATCAATAGAATAATCCTGATATAGTTATTTACGATACAAGTACGTAAAGCTAGTCTTTAGAAACAAATGGGTCAATTCCTTGGCGGATTCTCCACATATTTATACACTATGTTAGGAGGAACAGCAACAACCACGTTCTATCAGATAAATTTGACGTATATTTAGTGACAAGATTTACTGTCAACAATTTTATATTTGTAAAATAAATACATCACACATATCTGAATCAAAAATCATTTATTTATAATTTAACAAGGATGCTACAGTCTTCGTTCATTTAAAGATAGTTTTAACAATTGATTCAAAGTTTTCTTCCTCGTGTGCATCAGACATAAAAACATAATACTGATTCTTATAGATAAAACGATTTTAATATCTCCTGGAATAACTCTAAAACAGTAAATAAAAGATGTTTGTTGCCATGTAGCAAGCTTGTCCAGCTCCAAAATCAATCATGTTTTGTCATCTCCGGAGACTTTATATATCCCGGTTACAAATTCCGGCAAGTGTTTGAGTTACTCCATTCGATTCTTCGGTTTTTATTTAATAATTAACACTATTTCCACCCCGATTCATCGTTTAGTACTTCTGTACTATGGGTGATAAACTTAATCGGGAGAGATCAACTGCAAATGATGATGTACCTTTGATACAAATATGTTAATGTCTGAAATCCAGTTTATTCCTCCTCCTTGGATAATTCGACTTTAATCATTCAATGAAATACTTCACAGTTTGATTTTGATGTCAATTTTGAGGAAAACTCAAGCAAAAACCATTCCCCTGCCTAAAAATTGTAGCAGTTTGTAATAAATATGAATTGTATATAACAACAGAGTACAATTATACCTGTAACGTAGTTTTCTTTGATTTGTTGAGATACTTCAAGTATTTATTAGTATATGTGTTTAATACTTTTCAAACGTATACGAATATAAAATATAAATAAATATCTGTCAAAAAATGAAAACAATACAAGTGGCGTCATCATACAGCGATTGCGTGAACTAGTAAGCGAGGGGAAGGAGGTAGGTTACCAGCGGCGTAGATTTCTTTTAAACTATCGTGGGCTATTAATTTTTAATTCACATTTTTTAGCTAAAACTGTAACAATAACTATTTTTAACTTATAACCCAGATAATTTTGAGTATATTAGGCTATTTCTCGTTATTAATTAACGAATAATTAATCATTTATCAATAAAAATAAAATTAAAGCATGCAAAATGATTAGAACGCCACTGGAAGTTGTGCAAGCAATCTGATTGGTCGAACGTATTTCAGGCATTTTTAACTTAAAATTTTTATTATTATTTATTATATTATATTAATTTACACAGCTTTTAACTAATCGACCCCATCATCGACGGAAAATAGAGGCTCCTCTATGTTTTATCAATGAACATAAGCTACCGAATTATTTTCTAACCTTAAATTACGAATCTATGTTTGTGATCTGTGCTCTGTTGTGTCACACAAGGGGACATGCTAAAGGCAAAATTGTAGTTTCATGTACGAAAAACAAACTTTAATCTGATTTATTAACAACTAATATAGTTTTTAGGCAGAAGATGGTCCGTTAGAAGTAAAAAGTGTCTCCATTTTCTGAGAGTTTCTACAATTGCTTGGGCTTCTTTATCAACTATAGAGTGCTTTCGGTCTGTGTGTGAAAGAGTTCTCGATAAGAAGGCTACTGGACGACCAGACTGAGACATAGAAACAGCTATGGCAAAATGGCAATTGTTTAGCATTCATAAAGTTCTGTAAATTTCTGTCAAGTTCTTCCTGATCTAAATACACAAAAGTATCCTTTAATTGTTCAGATTTAATGACTTCATTCATGATTGTTTGGGAAGCGGCTACACCGAAGGGAATTCTCTTAAATTGAAATAGCTGGCCACAAGCTTCAAATGCAGTAAAAGGTCTATCAGTTTCGATGATAAGCAGAACGAAGTAAACACTGCATAATTAGCTACTTTGTTGACAATATCCTCTATTGTTGGTAGTGGATTTTCATTTGTTGAGCTCTCCATGGTGATCAACTTGCTTCCATTTCTATGATTTAGTGTCTGTCATATATTTTAAATAACTATACGTTGTCTAGCAACGCTTTATTATGTTAACTGTCATTCTATTAGTACTGAATTTCAAATGTACAATTTTGCTGAATAAAACTTATTTTCTGGAGGTTTAAACTGATTAGTTTATTACAGTGTCACTTTTTGAATATCGACGATGCTGTCTGTTTTGACAGGTAGGTAAGTTTAATTCTACACACTTTTGAATAGTGTCCTTTGTTTCTACAGTTATTGCAGTTTACATTTTTGGCTGGACATCGATTACGGAGATGAAATCCGGAACCACAGAAGACACAAGTGCATCAATTGATTCATTATCTATTAGCTGAGAATTAGGATTAGTAGTAGCATTCACAACATGGTTTGCGAATGCTGTCAAACTTAAATTAAATCTCCGTCTGATATGATGTGATTGTAGTCCAGCACTGAATGAATCTCGTACACAGTCATCTCTATTTGCTTCAGCTGTGACAGCTTTGCATTTACATTCTCGAATATGTTTACAAGAAGAGAGTTTATGTCGAGCAAATACTTCATTTACAGGGTTTTCAATATAGAGATAGTATCATTCAATCTAGCAGAATCATTCACTTTTTCATATTGATTCGGTAAAACAGAGTTGATTAAGAGACGCAGCTTTTCCGATTCATTAGGTTGAACAGCTATGAGCAGCACTGTTCGATTCTGGATCAATATTGAGTCTTTCGGGCTTCAAGAAACGATCCATAATTTAGTTTAATAAATTGTTGTAGTATTGACCTAATTGTATGCTTTATTTAACTAATACAACGTTCATAAATATTTCACAACACGAATTGACATAACATAACTTTTTTCATTATATTTCCGTGTTCAACGAACGTACAGAAAGAAAACAGACATCTCAAACCAAAAAAAAACTATGTTAGAGGTATAATTGAACTTTTGTTATTATGTACAATTCAAATTTATTACATTAATAATAATAACCATGCATAAACGGCCAGGACACTTTCTGCTCGAGAAACACACTATTTTTTCTACGACCGATTCAATAATGATAAAAAAACTGGAAGAAAATATTCATTTATTCCGATCCATTTTACAGTTAGCCATGTTCAATCGTTTCCAAGGTGATGGATACTATTTCTTCTGTTATTTGTTTGAATCGCATGAAAGTTATTAATTTTTCTATTCAATTATGACGTTAAAATTTTGTGAAACATCATGGCATGATGGATAGTGACGAATGTGAAATGGAATGTACTCCACCACACATCAAAAAAGCTGCGAAGAATGTAATATTAAATATATTACCTGAAAAGTCGAAGAAAAGGTATGAGAAAGAATATGCCTTGTTCAAAGTAACTTGTCATTAAAAGTAAACTTGCTGTTATTATAAGAAACTATTGTTAAATATTACCTACTGTTATCATGAACTGTACATTTTTCTATTCTACTAGAGATATTTATTTTGCCGCTCGGCAAGCGGCAAACGTCAATTTTCTGCTTTCAACTGACAGTTGGAAATGTATATTTTTTGTTCGGTCGTAGAAAAAATAAATACTTCACTCATATCTGAATCAAAAATCATTTATTTATAATTTAACAAGGATGCTACAGTCTTCGCTCATTTAAAGATAGTTTTAACAATTGATTCAAAGTTTTCTTCCTCGTGTGCATCAGAAATAAAAACAATACTGATTCTTATAGATAAAACGATTTTAATATCTCCTGGAATAACTCTAAAACAGTAAATAAAAGATGTTTATCCAACACCTCTCAATAAATGCTCTATAACTATGGCGATTTTAAACAAGCAAAGTAACAGATTATCCACTAGTGGGTATAATTTTGAGGAAAGCCACTAGTGAGTATTTTTTTATTTATAATAATAATAATAACACACAACACCTTGGTAACTACTTCGATTGACATTTTAATTTAAAAATTTAAAGCCTATGTCACTGTCAAATAATATTTCACTCATAAATTTTTCATTTATTAAGAAGTGTTGGATAAAACGTTATACTTCACACGTGAGCAAAGTGAAATTACCCACTCGATAAAATTATCTCACTCAGCCTTCGACTTCGTGAGCTAAAATTTCTCTCGTGGGTAATTCCTTACTTTGCCCACTTGTAAAGTAAATAACTATTGTTGCCATGTAGCAAGCTTGTCCAGCTCCAAAATCAATCATGTTTTGTCATCTCCGGAGACTTTATATATCCCGGTTACAAATTCCGGCAAGTGTTTCAGTTACTCCATTCGATTCTTCAGTTTTTATTTAATAATTAACACTATTTCCACCCCGATTCATCGTTTAGTACTTCTGTACTATGGGTGATAAACTTAATCGGGAGAGATCAACTGCAAATGATGATGTACCTTTAATACAAATATGTTAATTGCACTTTCAATGTCTGAAATCCAGTTTATACTATACCCTCCTTGGATAATTCGACTTTAATCATTCAATGAAATACTTCACAGTTTGATTTTGATGTCAATTTTGAGGAAAACTCAAGCAAAAACCATTCCCCTGCCTAAAACTTGTAGCAGTTTGTAATAAATATGAATTGTATATAACAACAGAGTACAATTATACCTGTAACATAGTTTTCTTTGATTTGTTGAGATACTTCAAGTATTTATCAGTATATGTGTTTAATACTTTTCAAATGTATACGAATATAAAAGTTTTAAAGTGGTATGTGTCAAAAAATGAAAACAATACAAGTGGCGTCATCATACAGCGATTGCGTGAACTAGTAGCATCGAGGGGAAGGAGGTAGGTTACCAGCGGCGTAGATTTCTTTTAAACTATCCTGGGCTATTAATTTTTAATTCACATTTTTTAGCTAAAACTGTAACAATAAATATTTTTAACTTATAACCCATATAATTTTGAGTATATTAGGCTATTTTTCGTTATTAATTAAGAAATAATTAATCATTTATCAATAAAAATAAAATTAAAGCATGCAAAATGATCAGAACGCCACTGTTACATGTGCAAGCAATCTGATTGGTCGAACATATTTCAAGACTTAAAATTACAATTTTAAATTATTATTTATTATATTAATTTACACAGCTTTTAACTAATCGAACCCATCATCTACGGAAAATAGAGGCTTCTCTATTTTTTATCAATGAATATAAGCTACCGCATTATTTTCTAACCTTAAATTACGAATCTCTGTTGTGTCAATCTGATATATATTTTTCGTGTAATCTTTAAAAGTATATCAATTGTATTACAGTTTGAATGATCCATGTTTACGTTCAGAAGCTGCGTTTTGGCCAATGTGTTTACCTACCACAAGTGATAAGAAATGATCTCAGATAATTGCGGAAATATACATCTGCTTATTGAATCTTGTATTCAACACATTCACATGCAGAAAGAAACAGATACTACAAGGGGACATGGTAAAGCTAAAATTGTAGTTTCATGTACAAAAAACAAACTTTAATCTGATTTATTAACAATTATAGTTTTTAGACAGCAGATGGTCCGTTAGAAGTAAAAAGTGTCTCCATTTTCTGAGAGTTTCTAAATCGCTTGGGCTTCTTTGTCAACTATAGAGTGCTTTCGGTCTGTGTGTAAAAGAGTTCTCGATAAGAAGGCTACTGGACGACTAGACTGAGACATAGAAACAGCTATGGCAAAATGGCAATTGTTTAGCATTCATAAAGTTCTGTAAATTTCTGTCAAGTTCTTCCTGATCTAAATACACAAAAGTATCCTTTAATCCTTCAGATTTAATGACTTCATTCATGATTGTTTGAAAAGCTACACCGAAGGGAATTTTCTTAAATTGAAATAGCTGGCCACAAGCTTCAAATGCAGTAAAAAGTCTATCAGTTTCGATGATAAGCAGAGCGAAGTAAACACTGTATAATTAGCTACTTTGTTGACAATATTCTCTATTCTTGGTAGTGGATTTTCATTTGTTGAGCTCTCCATGGCGATCAACTTGCTTCTATTTTTATAAATGATTTATACCCGTATTCATAACTATTCGTTAGTTACGAAACGATCCGTTACCAGGAAAACGATTCGTTAAATCGCATATATTTTATTCATAAACGTTCGTTAACGTTAACATTTCGTTAAAATGTTTACTAACGTTCGTTAAGTTAACGTCCCGATTTTGACAAATTAAATAATTAACGAATGTTTTCATTGGTCTGTCATCCGTCAACTTGACCATAATAGATAAAAAGGTGTGTAATTTTTAACATCTATTTTTCTATCAGTATTTTAATTATTGTTCATCGGACACGTCGGGCAATTCAGATGTAAAATTTATTGAAAATGCACTTGAAATGATGCCACGAGCTAGACATTTTTGTCAGAGAGAATGCTTTTTTCGAATAATATGACGAAATTGAATATAAAAGTAAAACTATTAGATGATATCTGCAGTACTGCACAGACTATCGGTTACTAGTAACACTGTGACTTTATACAACTGGATCTTTTCAGGAATTGTTGGCTGATCACATTAATACGAGCCCTACCCCAAATGTATTCGTATCACCTGAAAAACATGCTATAATCAAATTTAATTATTTTCACGCTGATATTGTCGCAATACGTGTCTAAATTAGTACGTCATCTATGTATTGCACTGTACTTTTATGTAAATGATAATTCTTTGAAATATATTTATAAGATTTACTTTCTTGATGGGATTACAATACTTTTTCATAAATCTTCACCTAACCTTTTTTTCGCTTATGTTGACATATATATATATATATAATTAAAAAATCTCTTGTGGACATCACAACACCTGTCGCCATAGATTTCTTATCAAACAACTCAGAAACACGGACCACAACAATCAAGAAACGTTTATCTCTTCAAAAAATTTAGTTTTCAATTATGACACATGTCAAAAAATGTAAACATTACAAACTGAAGTTGAAATTTAATTTGTGAAAAAGTAAAAATTACTAGGAATACAACTAAATATTTATAACGCGGTTGTTAAGAAACGGTTCGTTAAAATTAAACAATTTCGTTTATGAATCTACTGTCAAAATTTAACGAATCGTTTTCTAAAAGGGTCATTTAGAAACGATTCGTTTGTGTACAGTTTTATGAATACGGGCATTAGTGTCGGTCATATATTTTAAATAACTATACGTTGTCTAGCAACGCTTTATTATGTTAACTGTCATTCTATTAGTACTGAATTTCATATGTACAATTTTGCTGAATAAAACTTATTTTCTGGAGGTTTAAACTGATTAGTTTATTACAGTGTCACTTTCTGAATGTGAACGAGATATAATGGAAATGGGTTTACAGTGCGTTGACAAATTGAAAAATAGTGACGCTGGTTATTATGTTCATGATGATAGATGCTGTCTGTTTTGACAGGTAGGTAAGTTTAATTCTACACACTTTTGAATAGTGTCCTTTGTTTCTACAGTTATTGCAGTTTACATTTTTGGCTGGACATCGATTACGGAGATGAAATCCGGAACCACAGAAGACACAAGTGCATCAATTGATTCATTATCTATTAGCTAAGAATTAGGATTAGTAGTAGCTTTCACAACATGGTTTGCGAATGCTGTCAAACTTAAATTAAATCTCTGTCTGATATGATGTGATTGTAGTCCAGCAATGAATGAATCTCGTACACAGTCATCTCTATTTGTTTCAGCTGTGACAGCTTTGAATTTACATTCTCGAATATGTTGACGAGAAGAGAGTTTATGTCGAGCAAATACTTCATTTATAGGGTTTTCAATATAGAGATAGCATCATTCAATCTAGCAGAATCATTCACTTTTTCATATTGATTCGGTGAAACAGAGTTGATTAAGAGACGCAGCTTTTCCGATTCATTAGGTTGAACAGCTATGAGCAGCACTGTTCGATTCTGGATCAATATCGAGTCTTCCGGGCTTCAACAGACGATCCATAATTTAGTTTAATAAATTGTTGTAGTATTGACCAAATTGTATGCTTTATTTAACTAATACAACGTTCATAAATATTTCACAACACGAATTGACATAACATAACTTTTCTCATTATATTTCCGTGTTCAACGAACGTACAGAAAGAAAACAGACATCTCAAACCAAAGACAACTATGTACGAGGTATAATTGAACTCTTGTTATTATCTACAATTCAAATTTATTCCATTAATAATAATAACCACGCATAAGCGGCCAGGACACTTTCTGCTCGAGAAACACACACTATTTTTTCTACGACCGATTCAATAATGATTAAAAAACTGGAAGAAAATATTTATTTATTCCGATCCATTTTGCAGTAAGCAATGCTAAACCGTTTCCAAGGTGATGGATACTATTTCTTCTGTTATTTGTTTGAATCGCATGACAGATATTAATTTTTCAATTCAATTATG
Source organism: Poecilus cupreus (assembly GCA_963942605.1). Taxonomy (NCBI): domain Eukaryota; kingdom Metazoa; phylum Arthropoda; class Insecta; order Coleoptera; family Carabidae; genus Poecilus; species Poecilus cupreus. Next base: position 26,302 of record OZ012724.1, read on the forward strand.
ACGTTAAAATTTAGTGAAACATCATGGCATGATGGATAGTGACGAATGTGAAATAGAATGTACTCCACCACACATCAAAGAAGCTGCGAAGAATGTAATATTAAATCTATTACCTGAAAAGTCGAAGAATAGGTATGAGAAGGAATATGCCTTGTTCAAAGTAACTTGTCATTAAAAGTAAACTTGCTGTTATTGTAAGATAGTATTGTTAAATATTACCTACTGTTATCATGAACTGTTTTCAACAACAACTGTACATTTTTCTATTCTACTAGAGATATTTATTTTGCTGCTTGCCAAGCGGCAAACGTCAATTTTCTGCTTTCAACTGACAGTTGGAAATGTATATATTTTGCTCGGTCGTAGAAAAAATAAATACTTCACTCATATCTGAATCAAAAATCATTTATTTATAATTTAACAAGGATGCTACAGTCTTCGTTCATTTAAAGATAGTTTTAACAATTGATTCAAAGTTTTCTTCGTCGTGTGCATCAGAAATAAAAACATTATACTGATTCTTATAGATAAAACGATTTTAATATATATTGACAGAATGCTTTGAGGTTAAGAAAAAATATTTCTCCTGGAATAACTCTAAAACAGTAAATAAAAGATGTTTGTTGCCATGTAGCAAGCTTGTCCAGCTCCAAAATCAATCATGTTTTGTCATCTCCGGAGACTTTATATATCCCGGTTACAAATTCCGGCAAGTGTTTCAGTTACTCCATTCGATTCTTCGGTTTTTATTTAATAATTAACACTATTTCCACCCCGATTCATCGTTTAGTACTTCTGTACTATGGGTGATAAACTTAATCGGGAGAGATCAACTGCAAATGATGATGTACCTTTAATACAAATATGTTAATTGCACTTTCAATGTCTGAAATCCAGTTTATACTATACCCTCCTTGGATAATTCGACTTTAATCATTCAATGAAATACTTCACAGTTTGATTTTGATGTCAATTTTGAGGAAAACTCAAGCAAAAACCATTCCCCTGCCTAAAACTTGTAGCAGTTTGTAATAAATATGAATTGTATATAACAACAGAGTACAATTATACCTGTAACATAGTTTTCTTTGATTTGTTGAGATACTTCAAGTATTTATCAGTATATGTGTTTAATACTTTTCAAATGTATACGAATATAAAAGTTTTAAAGTGGTATGTGTCAAAAAATGAAAACAATACAAGTGGCGTCATCATACAGCGATTGCGTGAACTAGTAGCATCGAGGGGAAGGAGGTAGGTTACCAGCGGCGTAGATTTCTTTTAAACTATCCTGGGCTATTAATTTTTAATTCACATTTTTTAGCTAAAACTGTAACAATAAATATTTTTAACTTATAACCCATATAATTTTGAGTATATTAGGCTATTTTTCGTTATTAATTAAGAAATAATTAATCATTTATCAATAAAAATAAAATTAAAGCATGCAAAATGATCAGAACGCCACTGTTACATGTGCAAGCAATCTGATTGGTCGAACATATTTCAAGACTTAAAATTACAATTTTAAATTATTATTTATTATATTAATTTACACAGCTTTTAACTAATCGAACCCATCATCTACGGAAAATAGAGGCTTCTCTATTTTTTATCAATGAATATAAGCTACCGCATTATTTTCTAACCTTAAATTACGAATCTCTGTTGTGTCAATCTGATATATATTTTTCGTGTAATCTTTAAAAGTATATCAATTGTATTACAGTTTGAATGATCCATGTTTACGTTCAGAAGCTGCGTTTTGGCCAATGTGTTTACCTACCACAAGTGATAAGAAATGATCTCAGATAATTGCGGAAATATACATCTGCTTATTGAATCTTGTATTCAACACATTCACATGCAGAAAGAAACAGATACTACAAGGGGACATGGTAAAGCTAAAATTGTAGTTTCATGTACAAAAAACAAACTTTAATCTGATTTATTAACAATTATAGTTTTTAGACAGCAGATGGTCCGTTAGAAGTAAAAAGTGTCTCCATTTTCTGAGAGTTTCTAAATCGCTTGGGCTTCTTTGTCAACTATAGAGTGCTTTCGGTCTGTGTGTAAAAGAGTTCTCGATAAGAAGGCTACTGGACGACCAGACTGAGACATAGAAACAGCTATGGCAAAATGGCAATTGTTTAGCATTCATAAAGTTCTGTAAATTTTTGTCAAGTTCTTCCTAATCTAAATACGCAAAAGTATCCTTTAATTCTACGATTTAATGACTTCATTCATGATTGTTTGAAAAGCGGCTACACCGAAGGGAATTCTCTTAAATAGCTGGCCACAAGCTTCAAATGCAGTAAAAGGTCTATCAGTTTCGATGATAAGCAGAGCGAAGTAAACACTGTATAATTAGCTACTTTGTTGACAATATCCTCTATTGTTGATAGTGGATTTTCATTTGTTGAGCTCTCCATGGCGATCAACTTGCTTCTATTTCTATAAATGATTTAGTGTCTGTCATATATTTTAGATAACTATACGTTGTCTAGCAACGCTTTATTATGTTAACTGTCATTCTATTTGTACTGAGTCTCATGTGTACAATTTTGCTGAATAAAACTTATTTTCTGGAGGTTTAAACTGATTAGTTTATTACAGTGTCACTTTCTGAATGTGAACGAGATATAATGGAAATGGGTTTACAGTGCGTTGACAAATTGAAAAATAGTGACGCTGGTTATTATGTTCTACACACTTTTGAATAGTGTCCTTTGTTTCCACAGTTATTGCAGTTTACATTTCTGGCTGGACATCGATTACGGAGATGAAATCCGGAACCACAGAAGACACAAGTGCATCAATTGATTCATTATCTATTAGCTGAGAATTAGGATTAGTAGGAAGCAGCGCAGCAGGCAGAGGAATGTTAAAAATATGTAAATTTATCTTGCTCCAAATAACAATTATACGCGATTAAAAAACATGTATTATACATCAAAATGACCGCTGAACTCTCCTCTTTCTACCGGTATATAAATTGTATATGTTAATATGTCTGAAACGAAATTAAAAATCTAAAACAGCGAACGCAAATGTTACATGGTGCAGGGAGGACGCAGCGCGGCAGGCCTGGGAATGTTAAAAACACGTAAATTTATCTTGCTCCAAATAACAATTATACGCGATTAAAAAACATGTATTATACATCAAAATGACCGCTGAACTCTCCTCTTTCTACCGGTATATAAATTGTATATGTTAATATGTCTGAAACAAAATTAAAAATCGAAAACAGCGAACGCAAATGTTACATGGTGCAAGGAGGACGCAGCGCGGCAGGCAGAGGAATGTTAAAAAAACGTAAATTTATCTTGCTCCAAATAACAATTATACGCGATTAAAAAACATGTATTATACATCAAAATGACCGGTGAACTCTCCTCTTTCTACCAGTATATAAATTGTATATGTTAATATGTCTGAAACAAAATTAAAAATCGAAAACAGCGAACGCAAATGTTACATGGTGCAGGGAGGACGCAGCGCGGCAGGCCTGGGAATGTTAAAAACACGTAAATTTATCTTGCTCCAAATAACAATTATCCGCGATTAAAAAACATGTATTATACATCAAAATGACCGGTGAACTCTCCTCTTTCTACCAGTATATAAATTGTATATGTTAATATGTCTAAAACGAAATTAAAAATCTAAAACAGCGAACGCAAATGTTACATGGTGCAGGGAGGACGCAGCGCGGCAGGCCTGGGAATGTTAAAAACACGTAAATATATCTTGCTCCAAATAACAATTATACGCGATTAAAAAACATGTATTATACATCAAAATGACCGGTGAACTCTCCTCTTTCTACCAGTATATAAATTGTATATGTTAATATGTCTGAAACAAAATTAAAAATCGAAAACAGCGAACGCAAATGTTACATGGTGCAGGGAGGACGCAGCGCGGCAGGCAGAGGAATGTTAAAAAAACGTAAATTTATCTTGCTCCAAATAACAATTATACGCGATTAAAAAACATGTATTATACATCAAAATGACCGCTGAATTCTCCTCTTTCTACCGGTATATAAATTGTATATGTTAATATGTCTGAAACGAAATTAAAAATCGAAAACAGCGAACGCAAATGTTACATGGTGCAAGGAGGAATCAGAGCAGCAGGCAGAGGAATGAAAAAAATATGTAAATTTATCTTGCTCCAAATAACAATTATACGCGATTAAAAAACATGTATTATACATCAAAATGACCGGTGAACTCTCCTCTTTCTACCAGTATATAAATTGTATATGTTAATATGTCTGAAACGAAATTAAAAATCGAAAACATCGAACGCAAATGTTACATGGTGCAGGGAGGACGCAGCGCGGCAGGCCAGGGAATGTTAAAAAAACGTAAATTTATCTTGCTCCAAATAACAATTATACGCGATTAAAAAACATGTATTATACATCAAAATGACCGGTGAACTCTCCTCTTTCTACCAGTATATAAATTGTATATGTTAATATGTCTGAAACGAAATTAAAAATCGAAAACAGCGAACGCAAATGTTACATGGTGCAAGGAGGATGCAGAGCATCAGGCAGAGGAAGGTTAAAAACACGTAAATTTATCTTGCTCCAAATAACAATTATACGCGATTAAAAAACATGTATTATACATCAAAATGAACGGTGAACTCTCCTCTTTCTACCAGTATATAAATTGTATATGTTAATATGTCTGAAACGAAATTAAAAATCGAAAACAGCGAACGCAAATGTTACATGGTGCAGGGAGGACGCAGCGCGGCAGGCAGAGGAATGTTAAAAAAACGAAAATTTATCTTGCTCCAAATAACAATTATACGCGATTAAAAAACATGTATTATACATCAAAATGACCGGTGAACTCTCCTCTTTCTACCAGTATATAAATTGTATATGTTAATATGTCTGAAACGAAATTAAAAATCGAAAACAGCGAACGCAAATGTTACATGGTGCAAGGAGGATGCAGAGCATCAGGCAGAGGAAGGTTAAAAACACGTAAATTTATCTTGCTCCAAATAACAATTATACGCGATTAAAAAACATGTATTATACATCAAAATGACCGGTGAACTCTCCTCTTTCTACCAGTATATAAATTGTATATGTTAATATGTCTGAAACGAAATTAAAAATCGAAAACAGCGAACGCAAATGTTACATGGTGCAGGGAGGACGCAGCGCGGCAGGCCTGGGAATGTTAAGAAAACGTAAATTTATCTTGCTCCAAATAACAATTATACGCGATTAAAAAACATGTATTATACATCAAAATGACCGGTGAACTCTCCTCTTTCTACCAGTATATAAATTGTATATGTTAATATGTCTGAAAAGAAATTAAAAATCGAAAACAGCGAACGCAAATGTTACATGGTGCAAGGAGGAATCAGAGCAGCAGGCAGAGGAAGGTTAAAAATATGTAAATTTATCTTGCTCCAAATAACAATTATACGCGATTAAAAAACATGTATTATACATCAAAATGACCGGTGAACTCTCCTCTTTCTACCAGTATATAAATTGTATATGTTAATATGTCTGAAACGAAATTAAAAATCGAAAACATCGAACGCAAATGTTACATGGTGCAGGGAGGACGCAGCGCGGCAGGCCAGGGAATGTTAAAAAAACGTAAATTTATCTTGCTCCAAATAACAATTATACGCGATTAAAAAACATGTATTATACATCAAAATGACCGGTGAACTCTCCTCTTTCTACCAGTATATAAATTGTATATGTTAATATGTCTGAAACGAAATTAAAAATCGAAAACAGCGAACGCAAATGTTACATGGTGCAAGGAGGATGCAGAGCATCAGGCAGAGGAAGGTTAAAAACACGTAAATTTATCTTGCTCCAAATAACAATTATACGCGATTAAAAAACATGTATTATACATCAAAATGAACGGTGAACTCTCCTCTTTCTACCAGTATATAAATTGTATATGTTAATATGTCTGAAACGAAATTAAAAATCGAAAACAGCGAACGCAAATGTTACATGGTGCAGGGAGGACGCAGCGCGGCAGGCAGAGGAATGTTAAAAAAACGAAAATTTATCTTGCTCCAAATAACAATTATACGCGATTAAAAAACATGTATTATACATCAAAATGACCGGTGAACTCTCCTCTTTCTACCAGTATATAAATTGTATATGTTAATATGTCTGAAACGAAATTAAAAATCGAAAACAGCGAACGCAAATGTTACATGGTGCAAGGAGGATGCAGAGCATCAGGCAGAGGAAGGTTAAAAACACGTAAATTTATCTTGCTCCAAATAACAATTATACGCGATTAAAAAACATGTATTATACATCAAAATGACCGGTGAACTCTCCTCTTTCTACCAGTATATAAATTGTATATGTTAATATGTCTGAAACGAAATTAAAAATCGAAAACAGCGAACGCAAATGTTACATGGTGCAGGGAGGACGCAGCGCGGCAGGCCTGGGAATGTTAAGAAAACGTAAATTTATCTTGCTCCAAATAACAATTATACGCGATTCAAAAACATGTATTATACATCAAAATGACCGGTGAACTCTCCTCTTTCTACCAGTATATAAATTGTATATGTTAATATGTCTGAAAAGAAATTAAAAATCGAAAACAGCGAACGCAAATGTTACATGGTGCAAGGAGGAATCAGAGCAGCAGGCAGAGGAAGGTTAAAAATATGTAAATTTATCTTGCTCCAAATAACAATTATACGCGATTAAAAAACATGTATTATACATCAAAATGACCGGTGAACTCTCCTCTTTCTACCAGTATATAAATTGTATATGTTAATATGTCTGAAACGAAATTAAAAATCGAAAACAGCGAACGCAAATGTTACATGGTGCAGGGAGGACGCAGCGCGGCAGGCCTGGGAATGTTAAAAAAACGTAAATTTATCTTGCTCCAAATAACAATTATACGCGATTAAAAAACATGTATTATACATCAAAATGACCGGTGAACTCTCCTCTTTCTACCAGTATATAAATTGTATATGTTAATATGTCTGAAAAGAAATTAAAAATCGAAAACAGCGAACGCAAATGTTAAATGGTGCAAGGAGGAATCAGAGCAGCAGGCAGAGGAAGGTTAAAAATATGTAAATTTATCTTGCTCCAAATAACAATTATACGCGATTAAAAAACATGTATTATACATCAAAATGACCGGTGAACTCTCCTCTTTCTACCAGTATATAAATTGTATATGTTAATATGTCTGAAACGAAATTAAAAATCGAAAACAGCGAACGCAAATGTTACATGGTGCAGGGAGGACGCAGCGCGGCAGGCCTGGGAATGTTAAGAAAACGTAAATTTATCTTGCTCCAAATAACAATTATACGCGATTAAAAAACATGTATTATACATCAAAATGACCGGTGAACTCTCCTCTTTCTACCAGTATATAAATTGTATATGTTAATATGTCTGAAAAGAAATTAAAAATCGAAAACAGCGAACGCAAATGTTACATGGTGCAAGGAGGAATCAGAGCAGCAGGCAGAGGAAGGTTAAAAATATGTAAATTTATCTTGCTCCAAATAACAATTATACGCAATTAAAAAACATGTATTATACATCAAAATGACCGGTGAACTCTCCTCTTTCTACCAGTATATAAATTGTATATGTTAATATGTCTGAAACGAAATTAAAAATCGAAAACAGCGAACGCAAATGTTACATGGTGCAAGGAGGATGCAGAGCATCAGGCAGAGGAAGGTTAAAAACACGTAAATTTATCTTGCTCCAAATAACAATTATACGCGATTAAAAAACATGTATTATACATCAAAATGACCGGTGAACTCTCCTCTTTCTACCAGTATATAAATTGTATATGTTAATATGTCTGAAACGAAATTAAAAATCGAAAACAGCGAACGCAAATGTTACATGGTGCAGGGAGGACGCAGCGCGGCAGGCCTGGGAATGTTAAGAAAACGTAAATTTATCTTGCTCCAAATAACAATTATACGCGATTATAAAACATGTATTATACATCAAAATGACCGGTGAACTCTCCTCTTTCTACCAGTATATAAATTGTATATGTTAATATGTCTGAAAAGAAATTAAAAATCGAAAACAGCGAACGCAAATGTTACATGGTGCAAGGAGGATGCAGAGCATCAGGCAGAGGAAGGTTAAAAACACGTAAATTTATCTTGCTCCAAATAACAATTATACGCGATTAAAAAACATGTATTATACATCAAAATGACCGGTGAACTCTCCTCTTTCTACCAGTATATAAATTGTATATGTTAATATGTCTGAAACGAAATTAAAAATCGAAAACAGCGAACGCAAATGTTACATGGTGCAGGGAGGACGCAGCGCGGCAGGCCTGGGAATGTTAAGAAAACGTAAATTTATCTTGCTCCAAATAACAATTATACGCGATTATAAAACATGTATTATACATCAAAATGACCGGTGAACTCTCCTCTTTCTACCAGTATATAAATTGTATATGTTAATATGTCTGAAAAGAAATTAAAAATCGAAAACAGCGAACGCAAATGTTACATGGTGCAAGGAGGAATCAGAGCAGCAGGCAGAGGAAGGTTAAAAATATGTAAATTTATCTTGCTCCAAATAACAATTATACGCGATTAAAAAACATGTATTATACATCAAAATGACCGGTGAACTCTCCTCTTTCTACCAGTATATAAATTGTATATGTTAATATGTCTGAAACGAAATTAAAAATCGAAAACAGCGAACGCAAATGTTACATGGTGCAAGGAGGATGCAGAGCATCAGGCAGAGGAAGGTTAAAAACACGTAAATTTATCTTGCTCCAAATAACAATTATACGCGATTAAAAAACATGTATTATACATCAAAATGACCGGTGAACTCTCCTCTTTCTACCAGTATATAAATTGTATATGTTAATATGTCTGAAACGAAATTAAAAATCGAAAACAGCGAACGCAAATGTTACATGGTGCAAGGAGGAATCAGAGCAGCAGGCAGAGGAAGGTTAAAAATATGTAAATTTATCTTGCTCCAAATAACAATTATACGCAATTAAAAAACATGTATTATACATCAAAATGACCGGTGAACTCTCCTCTTTCTACCAGTATATAAATTGTATATGTTAATATGTCTGAAACGAAATTAAAAATCGAAAACAGCGAACGCAAATGTTACATGGTGCAAGGAGGATGCAGAGCATCAGGCAGAGGAAGGTTAAAAACACGTAAATTTATCTTGCTCCAAATAACAATTATACGCGATTAAAAAACATGTATTATACATCAAAATGACCGGTGAACTCTCCTCTTTCTACCAGTATATAAATTGTATATGTTAATATGTCTGAAAAGAAATTAAAAATCGAAAACAGCGAACGCAAATGTTACATGGTGCAAGGAGGAATCAGAGCAGCAGGCAGAGGAAGGTTAAAAATATGTAAATTTATCTTGCTCCAAATAACAATTATACGCAATTAAAAAACATGTATTATACATCAAAATGACCGGTGAACTCTCCTCTTTCTACCAGTATATAAATTGTATATGTTAATATGTCTGAAACGAAATTAAAAATCGAAAACAGCGAACGCAAATGTTACATGGTGCAGGGAGGACGCAGCGCGGCAGGCCTGGGAATGTTAAGAAAACGTAAATTTATCTTGCTCCAAATAACAATTATACGCGATTAAAAAACATGTATTATACATCAAAATGACCGGTGAACTCTCCTCTTTCTACCAGTATATAAATTGTATATGTTAATATGTCTGAAAAGAAATTAAAAATCGAAAACAGCGAACGCAAATGTTACATGGTGCAAGGAGGAATCAGAGCAGCAGGCAGAGGAAGGTTAAAAATATGTAAATTTATCTTGCTCCAAATAACAATTATACGCGATTAAAAAACATGTATTATACATCAAAATGACCGGTGAACTCTCCTCTTTCTACCAGTATATAAATTGTATATGTTAATATGTCTGAAACGAAATTAAAAATCGAAAACATCGAACGCAAATGTTACATGGTGCAGGGAGGACGCAGCGCGGCAGGCCAGGGAATGTTAAAAAAACGTAAATTTATCTTGCTCCAAATAACAATTATACGCGATTAAAAAACATGTATTATACATCAAAATGACCGGTGAACTCTCCTCTTTCTACCAGTATATAAATTGTATATGTTAATATGTCTGAAAAGAAATTAAAAATCGAAAACAGCGAACGCAAATGTTACATGGTGCAAGGAGGAATCAGAGCAGCAGGCAGAGGAAGGTTAAAAATATGTAAATTTATCTTGCTCCAAATAACAATTATACGCAATTAAAAAACATGTATTATACATCAAAATGACCGGTGAACTCTCCTCTTTCTACCAGTATATAAATTGTATATGTTAATATGTCTGAAACGAAATTAAAAATCGAAAACAGCGAACGCAAATGTTACATGGTGCAAGGAGGATGCAGAGCATCAGGCAGAGGAAGGTTAAAAACACGTAAATTTATCTTGCTCCAAATAACAATTATACGCGATTAAAAAACATGTATTATACATCAAAATGACCGGTGAACTCTCCTCTTTCTACCAGTATATAAATTGTATATGTTAATATGTCTGAAAAGAAATTAAAAATCGAAAACAGCGAACGCAAATGTTACATGGTGCAAGGAGGAATCAGAGCAGCAGGCAGAGGAAGGTTAAAAATATGTAAATTTATCTTGCTCCAAATAACAATTATACGCAATTAAAAAACATGTATTATACATCAAAATGACCGGTGAACTCTCCTCTTTCTACCAGTATATAAATTGTATATGTTAATATGTCTGAAACGAAATTAAAAATCGAAAACAGCGAACGCAAATGTTACATGGTGCAGGGAGGACGCAGCGCGGCAGGCCTGGGAATGTTAAGAAAACGTAAATTTATCTTGCTCCAAATAACAATTATACGCGATTAAAAAACATGTATTATACATCAAAATGACCGGTGAACTCTCCTCTTTCTACCAGTATATAAATTGTATATGTTAATATGTCTGAAAAGAAATTAAAAATCGAAAACAGCGAACGCAAATGTTACATGGTGCAAGGAGGAATCAGAGCAGCAGGCAGAGGAAGGTTAAAAATATGTAAATTTATCTTGCTCCAAATAACAATTATACGCAATTAAAAAACATGTATTATACATCAAAATGACCGGTGAACTCTCCTCTTTCTACCAGTATATAAATTGTATATGTTAATATGTCTGAAACGAAATTAAAAATCGAAAACAGCGAACGCAAATGTTACATGGTGCAAGGAGGATGCAGAGCATCAGGCAGAGGAAGGTTAAAAACACGTAAATTTATCTTGCTCCAAATAACAATTATACGCGATTAAAAAACATGTATTATACATCAAAATGACCGGTGAACTCTCCTCTTTCTACCAGTATATAAATTGTATATGTTAATATGTCTGAAAAGAAATTAAAAATCGAAAACAGCGAACGCAAATGTTACATGGTGCAAGGAGGAATCAGAGCAGCAGGCAGAGGAAGGTTAAAAATATGTAAATTTATCTTGCTCCAAATAACAATTATACGCAATTAAAAAACATGTATTATACATCAAAATGACCGGTGAACTCTCCTCTTTCTACCAGTATATAAATTGTATATGTTAATATGTCTGAAACGAAATTAAAAATCGAAAACAGCGAACGCAAATGTTACATGGTGCAGGGAGGACGCAGCGCGGCAGGCCTGGGAATGTTAAGAAAACGTAAATTTATCTTGCTCCAAATAACAATTATACGCGATTAAAAAACATGTATTATACATCAAAATGACCGGTGAACTCTCCTCTTTCTACCAGTATATAAATTGTATATGTTAATATGTCTGAAAAGAAATTAAAAATCGAAAACAGCGAACGCAAATGTTACATGGTGCAAGGAGGAATCAGAGCAGCAGGCAGAGGAAGGTTAAAAATATGTAAATTTATCTTGCTCCAAATAACAATTATACGCAATTAAAAAACATGTATTATACATCAAAATGACCGGTGAACTCTCCTCTTTCTACCAGTATATAAATTGTATATGTTAATATGTCTGAAACGAAATTAAAAATCGAAAACAGCGAACGCAAATGTTACATGGTGCAAGGAGGATGCAGAGCATCAGGCAGAGGAAGGTTAAAAACACGTAAATTTATCTTGCTCCAAATAACAATTATACGCGATTAAAAAACATGTATTATACATCAAAATGACCGGTGAACTCTCCTCTTTCTACCAGTATATAAATTGTATATGTTAATATGTCTGAAACGAAATTAAAAATCGAAAACAGCGAACGCAAATGTTACATGGTGCAGGGAGGACGCAGCGCGGCAGGCCTGGGAATGTTAAGAAAACGTAAATTTATCTTGCTCCAAATAACAATTATACGCGATTATAAAACATGTATTATACATCAAAATGACCGGTGAACTCTCCTCTTTCTACCAGTATATAAATTGTATATGTTAATATGTCTGAAAAGAAATTAAAAATCGAAAACAGCGAACGCAAATGTTACATGGTGCAAGGAGGAATCAGAGCAGCAGGCAGAGGAAGGTTAAAAATATGTAAATTTATCTTGCTCCAAATAACAATTATACGCGATTAAAAAACATGTATTATACATCAAAATGACCGGTGAACTCTCCTCTTTCTACCAGTATATAAATTGTATATGTTAATATGTCTGAAACGAAATTAAAAATCGAAAACAGCGAACGCAAATGTTACATGGTGCAAGGAGGATGCAGAGCATCAGGCAGAGGAAGGTTAAAAACACGTAAATTTATCTTGCTCCAAATAACAATTATACGCGATTAAAAAACATGTATTATACATCAAAATGACCGGTGAACTCTCCTCTTTCTACCAGTATATAAATTGTATATGTTAATATGTCTGAAAAGAAATTAAAAATCGAAAACAGCGAACGCAAATGTTACATGGTGCAAGGAGGAATCAGAGCAGCAGGCAGAGGAAGGTTAAAAATATGTAAATTTATCTTGCTCCAAATAACAATTATACGCGATTAAAAAACATGTATTATACATCAAAATGACCGGTGAACTCTCCTCTTTCTACCAGTATATAAATTGTATATGTTAATATGTCTGAAAAGAAATTAAAAATTGAAAACAGCGAACGAAAATGTTACATGGTGCAAGGAGGAATCAGAGCAGCAGGCAGAGGAAGGTTAAAAATATGTAAATTTATCTTGCTCCAAATAACAATTATACGCGATTAAAAAACATGTATTATACATCAAAATGACCGGTGAACTCTCCTCTTTCTACCAGTATATAAATTGTATATGTTAATATGTCTGAAAAGAAATTAAAAATCGAAAACAGCGAACGCAAATGTTACATGGTGCAAGGAGGAATCAGAGCAGCAGGCAGAGGAAGGTTAAAAATATGTAAATTTATCTTGCTCCAAATAACAATTATACGCGATTAAAAAACATGTATTATACATCAAAATGACCGGTGAACTCTCCTCTTTCTACCAGTATATAAATTGTATATGTTAATATGTCTGAAACGAAATTAAAAATCGAAAACAGCGAACGCAAATGTTACATGGTGCAAGGAGGAATCAGAGCAGCAGGCAGAGGAAGGTTAAAAATATGTAAATTTATCTTGCTCCAAATAACAATTATACGCGATTAAAAAACATGTATTATACATCAAAATGACCGGTGAACTCTCCTCTTTCTACCAGTATATAAATTGTATATGTTAATATGTCTGAAACGAAATTAAAAATCGAAAACAGCGAACGCAAATGTTACATGGTGCAGGGAGGACGCAGCGCGGCAGGCAGAGGAATGTTAAAAAAACGTAAATTTATCTTGCTCCAAATAACAATTATACGCGATTAAAAAACATGTATTATAAATCAAAATGACCGGTGAACTCTCCTCTTTCTACCAGTATATAAATTGTATATGTTAATATGTCTGAAACGAAATTAAAAATCGAAAACAGCGAACGCAAATGTTACACGGTGCAGGGAGGACGCAGCGCGGCAGGCCTGGGAATGTTAAAAAACGTAAATTTATCTTGCTCCAAATAACAATTATACGCGATTAAAAAACATGTATTATACATCAAAATGACCGGTGAACTCTCCTCTTTCTACCAGTATATAAATTGTATATGTTAATATGTCTGAAAAGAAATTAAAAATCGAAAACAGCGAACGCAAATGTTACATGGTGCAAGGAGGAATCAGAGCAGCAGGCAGAGGAAGGTTAAAAATATGTAAATTTATCTTGCTCCAAATAACAATTATACGCGATTAAAAAACATGTATTATACATCAAAATGACCGGTGAACTCTCCTCTTTCTACCAGTATATAAATTGTATATGTTAATATGTCTGAAAAGAAATTAAAAATCGAAAACAGCGAACGCAAATGTTACATGGTGCAAGGAGGAATCAGAGCAGCAGGCAGAGGAAGGTTAAAAATATGTAAATTTATCTTGCTCCAAATAACAATTATACGCGATTAAAAAACATGTATTATACATCAAAATGACCGGTGAACTCTCCTCTTTCTACCAGTATATAAATTGTATATGTTAATATGTCTGAAAAGAAATTAAAAATCGAAAACAGCGAACGCAAATGTTACATGGTGCAGGGAGGACGCAGCGCGGCAGGCCTGGGAATGTTAAAAAAACGTAAATTTATCTTGCTCCAAATAACAATTATACGCGATTAAAAAACATGTATTATACATCAAAATGACCGGTGAACTCTCCTCTTTCTACCAGTATATAAATTGTATATGTTAATATGTCTGAAACGAAATTAAAAATCGAAAACAGCGAACGCAAATGTTACATGGTGCAAGGAGGATGCAGAGCATCAGGCAGAGGAAGGTTAAAAACACGTAAATTTATCTTGCTCCAAATAACAATTATACGCGATTAAAAAACATGTATTATACATCAAAATGACCGGTGAACTCTCCTCTTTCTACCAGTATATAAATTGTATATGTTAATATGTCTGAAACGAAATTAAAAATCGAAAACAGCGAACGCAAATGTTACATGGTGCAGGGAGGACGCAGCGCGGCAGGCCTGGGAATGTTAAGAAAACGTAAATTTATCTTGCTCCAAATAACAATTATACGCGATTATAAAACATGTATTATACATCAAAATGACCGGTGAACTCTCCTCTTTCTACCAGTATATAAATTGTATATGTTAATATGTCTGAAAAGAAATTAAAAATCGAAAACAGCGAACGCAAATGTTACATGGTGCAAGGAGGAATCAGAGCAGCAGGCAGAGGAAGGTTAAAAATATGTAAATTTATCTTGCTCCAAATAACAATTATACGCGATTAAAAAACATGTATTATACATCAAAATGACCGGTGAACTCTCCTCTTTCTACCAGTATATAAATTGTATATGTTAATATGTCTGAAACGAAATTAAAAATCGAAAACAGCGAACGCAAATGTTACATGGTGCAAGGAGGATGCAGAGCATCAGGCAGAGGAAGGTTAAAAACACGTAAATTTATCTTGCTCCAAATAACAATTATACGCGATTAAAAAACATGTATTATACATCAAAATGACCGGTGAACTCTCCTCTTTCTACCAGTATATAAATTGTATATGTTAATATGTCTGAAAAGAAATTAAAAATCGAAAACAGCGAACGCAAATGTTACATGGTGCAAGGAGGAATCAGAGCAGCAGGCAGAGGAAGGTTAAAAATATGTAAATTTATCTTGCTCCAAATAACAATTATACGCGATTAAAAAACATGTATTATACATCAAAATGACCGGTGAACTCTCCTCTTTCTACCAGTATATAAATTGTATATGTTAATATGTCTGAAAAGAAATTAAAAATTGAAAACAGCGAACGAAAATGTTACATGGTGCAAGGAGGAATCAGAGCAGCAGGCAGAGGAAGGTTAAAAATATGTAAATTTATCTTGCTCCAAATAACAATTATACGCGATTAAAAAACATGTATTATACATCAAAATGACCGGTGAACTCTCCTCTTTCTACCAGTATATAAATTGTATATGTTAATATGTCTGAAAAGAAATTAAAAATCGAAAACAGCGAACGCAAATGTTACATGGTGCAAGGAGGAATCAGAGCAGCAGGCAGAGGAAGGTTAAAAATATGTAAATTTATCTTGCTCCAAATAACAATTATACGCGATTAAAAAACATGTATTATACATCAAAATGACCGGTGAACTCTCCTCTTTCTACCAGTATATAAATTGTATATGTTAATATGTCTGAAACGAAATTAAAAATCGAAAACAGCGAACGCAAATGTTACATGGTGCAAGGAGGAATCAGAGCAGCAGGCAGAGGAAGGTTAAAAATATGTAAATTTATCTTGCTCCAAATAACAATTATACGCGATTAAAAAACATGTATTATACATCAAAATGACCGGTGAACTCTCCTCTTTCTACCAGTATATAAATTGTATATGTTAATATGTCTGAAACGAAATTAAAAATCGAAAACAGCGAACGCAAATGTTACATGGTGCAGGGAGGACGCAGCGCGGCAGGCAGAGGAATGTTAAAAAAACGTAAATTTATCTTGCTCCAAATAACAATTATACGCGATTAAAAAACATGTATTATAAATCAAAATGACCGGTGAACTCTCCTCTTTCTACCAGTATATAAATTGTATATGTTAATATGTCTGAAACGAAATTAAAAATCGAAAACAGCGAACGCAAATGTTACACGGTGCAGGGAGGACGCAGCGCGGCAGGCCTGGGAATGTTAAAAAACGTAAATTTATCTTGCTCCAAATAACAATTATACGCGATTAAAAAACATGTATTATACATCAAAATGACCGGTGAACTCTCCTCTTTCTACCAGTATATAAATTGTATATGTTAATATGTCTGAAAAGAAATTAAAAATCGAAAACAGCGAACGCAAATGTTACATGGTGCAAGGAGGAATCAGAGCAGCAGGCAGAGGAAGGTTAAAAATATGTAAATTTATCTTGCTCCAAATAACAATTATACGCGATTAAAAAACATGTATTATACATCAAAATGACCGGTGAACTCTCCTCTTTCTACCAGTATATAAATTGTATATGTTAATATGTCTGAAAAGAAATTAAAAATCGAAAACAGCGAACGCAAATGTTACATGGTGCAAGGAGGAATCAGAGCAGCAGGCAGAGGAAGGTTAAAAATATGTAAATTTATCTTGCTCCAAATAACAATTATACGCGATTAAAAAACATGTATTATACATCAAAATGACCGGTGAACTCTCCTCTTTCTACCAGTATATAAATTGTATATGTTAATATGTCTGAAAAGAAATTAAAAATCGAAAACAGCGAACGCAAATGTTACATGGTGCAGGGAGGACGCAGCGCGGCAGGCCTGGGAATGTTAAAAAAACGTAAATTTATCTTGCTCCAAATAACAATTATACGCGATTAAAAAACATGTATTATACATCAAAATGACCGGTGAACTCTCCTCTTTCTACCAGTATATAAATTGTATATGTTAATATGTCTGAAACGAAATTAAAAATCGAAAACAGCGAACGCAAATGTTACATGGTGCAAGGAGGATGCAGAGCAGCAGGCAGAGGAATGTTAAAAACACGTAAATTTATCTAGTAGTAGCATTCACAACATGGTTTGCGAATGCTGTCAAACTTAAATTAAATCTCCGTTTGATATGATGTGATTGTAGTCCAGCAATGAATGAATCTCGTACACAGTCATCTCTATTTGCTTCAGCTGTGACAGCTTTGAATTTACATTCTCGAATATGTTTACAAGAAGAGAGTTTAAGTCGAGCAAATGCTTCATTTATAGGGTTTTCAATATAGCGATAGCATCATTAAATGAAGCAGAATCATTCACTTTTTCATATTGATTCGGTGAAACAAAGTTGATTAAGAGACGCAGCTTTTCCGATTCATTAGGTTGAACAGCTATGAGCAGCACTGTTCGATTCTAGATCAATATCGAGTCTTCCGGGCTTCAACAGACGATCCATAATTTAGTTTAACAAATTGTTGTAGTATTGACCAAATTGTATGCTTTATTTAACTAAATACAACGTTCATAAATATTTCACAACACGAATTGACATAACATAACTTTTCTCATTATATTTCCGTGTTCAACGAACGTACAGAAAGAAAACAGACATCTCAAACCAAAGACAACTATGTACGAGGTATAATTGAACTCTTGTTATTATCTACAATTCAAATTTATTCCATTAATAATTTGAAATTGCAAGTTGAAGTGCTTGAAATATGTTCGACCAATCAGATTGCTTGAACATCTACCAGTGGCGTTCTAATCATTTTGCATCATTCAATTTTATTTTCATTGATAAATGATTAATTATTCGTTAATAAATAACGAGAAAAGGCCTAATATATTCAAAATTATATGGGTTATAAGTTAAAAATAGTTATAGTTACAGTTTTAGCTAAGAAATGTGAATTAAAAATTTGTAGCCCACGATAGTTTAAAAGAAATCTACGCCACTGCTAAGTTTCGACAACCGTGTCATCTCGCGGCGAACAACTAAACTATAAATTAATCGATAAATTAGAAATGGACTAAATGCCACTGAATAAATTCTATTATTTATATTAATTAATTTAAAACATACAACTACATCGTGGATATTTAAACAAAGCATGAATCTAATAAAAATATTGTTTTGACAACCGTGTGTCATCTCGCGGCGAACAACTAAACTATAAATTAGTTGGTAAATTAGAAGTGGACTAAATGTCACTAAATTAATTCTATTGTTTATATTAATTAATTTAAAACATGAAACTATATCGTGGATATTTAGAAAAAGGCATGAATCTAAGAATAAAAATTTTGTTTTTACAACCGTGTCATCTCGCGGCGAATAACTAAACTAAAATATTAGTCGGTAAATTAGAAATGGACTAAATGCCATTACATAAATTCTATTATTTATATTCATTAATTTAAAACATAGAACTACATCGTGGATATTTAAAAAAAGGCATAAATCTAAAAATAAAAATTTTGTTTTGACAACCCTGTCTACTTCCGGCGAACTAGCAAACTATAAATCAGTCGGTAAATGACAGGCAAATTAAATGTCACCAAATAAATTCTATGATTTATATATAATATTAATTTGATTTTAAACATACAAAAACATCGTGGAATTTTCAAAAAAGGCTTCAATCTATGAATAAAATATAAGTTCTTGACAAGCGTTCCATCTTGCGGTGAACTAGCAAACTATAAATCAGTCGGTAAATGACAGGCAATTTAAATGTCATCAAATAAATTCTATGATTTATATATAATATTAATTTCATTTTAAACATACAAAAACATCGTGGAATTTTCAAAAAAGCCTTCAATCTATGAATAAAATATAAGTTCTTGACAAGCGTGCCATCTTGCGGCGAACTAGCAAACTATAAGTCAGTCGGTAAATGACAGGCAAATTAAATGTCACCAAATAAATTCTATGATTTATATATAATATTAATTTGATTTTAAACATACAAAAACATCGTGGAATTTTCAAAAAAGGCTTCAATCTATGAATAAAATATAAGTTCTTGACAAGCGTGCCATCTTGCGGCGAACTAGCAAACTATAAATCAGTCGGTAAATGACAGGCAAATTAAATGTCACCAAATAAATTCTATGATTTATATATAATAGTAATTTGATTTTAAACATACAAAAACATCGTGGAATTTTCAAAAAAGGCTTCAATCTATGAATAAAATATAAGTTCTTGACAAGCGTTCCATCTTGCGGCGAACTAGCAAACTATAAATCAGTCGGTAAATGATATAATATTAATTTCATTTTAAACATACAAAAACATCGTGGAATTTTCAAAAAAGGCTTCAATCTATGAATAAAATATTAGTTCTTGACAACCGTTCCATCTTGCGGCGAACTAGAAAACTATTGAACGTACAGAAAGGAAACAGACATCTCAACAAACCAATGAGAACTATGTTAGAGTTATAATTGAATTCTTGTTATGCACAATTCAAATTATTACAAACTATACTTTAAACAGGGATTTTTCAAAATCTAGGACCTCAGAAAATTTCTGTGGGATTTTTGAAATCCTCAGTTTTGAATTAACAATATACTATACAAAAATATTTAAATATATATATTTTTAAAACTCCATATAGCCTAAAAAATCTTAAGGAAGAAAAACCATCAAATAACCTTTTTACACGTTTCCTATCATGTAATGATGGCATTTTTTAATTAGATGTACATCAAATTTCTTCCACGTAAATACGAAAAATAAGTTTCTATTTACGTTTTAAATTATTTTTATCGCTTACAGGTGAACAAGGAATCATTATCCTTTATCGGTTTATTAAAGTCATTTGTACATAATGTTATGTACACCTACTATTTTATAAATAAAAATGATAATCTACATATTTTTGTTTCTTACAATATTACTGTAACTCAATTTTTTACCAAGATACGCCCCAAAACCCTTAAATGTTAGTGTAAATATAAATATTAGAAATTCAAGTTGTATTTTAGTTAAAATAAGCGCCCTGAAATGCATACAGGGGGTGCTCCGCCTACAAGGACGGGCTACACCCCAAAAAATATGATTAGTAAAAAACCACCGCCAATAGGGCACACGTTATGTGCCCCCCCAACGACGCACGCCCCGGCGACGAACGAAAAAATCTAAACTTTACTATTTAAAAGTTATGATGTCCACCTGAAAATCCGAAATTTAAAATTCAAAATGTCATTTTTTATGTGGAGTGTTTCCCAGGTCAAAAAATTTTCAAGTGAGAAAAATGTGAAAGGTTGTATAAGGGAAAAGGAAGGTTGAACTCACTATGGAGTTCATAGATTTTGGGGTCAGAGCGACAGACAAGGTTACTCAACGTGTCAACCACGCCAGAGGCCAAGTCTTCCCCAAAGTAAAGGTAAAGGTTGTTGCTAGAGGTCATAGGTTCAATAAAATAATTCAAAAATTACTATTGAGATTTCTATGCAAAATAAAACATTGAAATATACGATTATAAATTAATAATTTTTAACATAAAGTTATATGGGGTCCTTTACTATTAAAAAAATATATTTTTGTATGAAATATTATCTAAATAGAAGACTATACACAGTTTTAAAAAGTCTTAATTGTTATTCACTAAGTCGAAATGATTTATTAAGTGTGTTAGTAAATAATTATAGTCACACATATCAATAGTATAAAAAATTATTTAAATAGAATTAAACAAACTTTTCGTGGTAATTAATTAAAATATACATGAATAGGTGTATTCCAGAAAAAAAATATAAATAAACTGTTAGATTATTGCAGTCAAACCATTGATAAATATTTGCTAACCTATGTCATTCAACATTTTTTTAATTTCGTCGTGTTACGCATACAAAACAAAGTAAAAATTATCAAATTTGGTGCCAATCGCTCAATAAAAAGAAAGTACAAAGAATTTGAAATAGTATAGATATGTGTGTAAGAGAAGCACAGAAAAACTATACATTGACGACTTCAAAATGGCCACCTTTAAAACTCTAATATCTTAATAATAATATTTTTTTAAATTATACTTTATCTAGTACGATTAGTTTTGATATAGTTATAATATAAATGACTTATTTGCTATTTTATGTCGCTAGTGAAGGACCCCATTCATAAATGTTAATTAAGTTAAATTGTACACTCCATATAAAAATCAACAATCCTAACTTGACCTGAAAACGCGAAAAACCGACCCGATCCCGAAAAAAATTCGCGAAGTTTACCTCATTCATAAAAAAATATTTATTCAAACAAATTAAGATTAATTATTTAATTATTTGCAAAATTTACTAGAAAATAATTGAGTTTTGTCGCGAAAGCCCGTATAAAATTCTTGTGTTGTCTTCGAGAAAAGTTATTTGATGATACAGGCCTTTGAGGGCCCTGTGAAGGCCCCTCAAGGCCTTTGAGATACAGATGAAATTTCTAAATATATTTGTAAGTCTTTGAGGAACTTTTAAGGTTTCGAAAAGCCTTGAATTTAAAGCAAGCCCGAGAGAGATTTTTAAACGATTGAAAGTAATTTATTTTTATAAAACAGTAAAATATCGCCCGTTTTTATTAAATGTTTCGGTTGTATTTCGAAGATTCGACGCACGACCCAACTAACAACACTACAACATGTGCCTTGGAAAATAAAGTACAATAATATGACCTACATCCTGTATTTTTTGGTAAAATCTGTAAAAAAATAATTATTTCCAAGCAATATACAATTAACTTCGAGCGAGTATTACGAAAGGTGCTTGTTTCATAATATTTATTAGGAAGTAATTTAATTAAAAATAATTAACTACGTAGACATACAGGTAGTAAATCATATATAGCAAGTGTGAAATATTTAAATAACATATGTAAAGTACATCGTGCATTATTGCAAAAAGGGATAGAGAAGAAGAGGCACATGTAAATTACTGACCTTGCCTTCTGTAGTTCTCCAGAACCTGCAACAATACAAAAAAAATATTTAGAACACTTCAAACAAATCCGCAAAAAATATATCAGCTTCAACAATGAATTAAATATTGAAAGTATTAATTTAAAATTCAACCAACCATTTAGAAAGCTATTTTGGAGCCTACAGCAAACTGCAACGCCTTCCTGAAGACCTGGTGGACTGCTCCTGGTGCACACACTTCGTAGACGACACTTTACACCACTCACTACTCACTAAGGAGATTTAAATTCGCGAATAAATCACTGCACTTATTCACAAATACACTACACAACACTGCACTTTTATTTTTAATCGCCAGTCTCGGTTCCGAACGCAATTAAACTGAATTTTGCGGTTCGATTTAGTTTGTTCAAGACAATCCTTTGCTTAATAAAATGATAGTAGTATTGGAAATATATTATTATTACATTTAAATATACAGAAAACAAACGTAAAATGTTTAAATTTATATGCATGACAAAATTATGCACTTTTTAAATATGCATTTCAAAATTAGTTTTGGGTAAAAATTTACAACAATTTCTCAAAAAAACTCTATGAATAAATAAATCACAGTTTAAACTTACATTTACATATGATTTTATATTCAAATCTTTAAAATTAAAACATAAAAATGTAATATTTCAACTACATACCTCCCGAATTTATTACGTAAACACCGGTACATACAATCGAGCCCCTCGCGTAATTTTATATATCAAAAAAATATATTTCCAAACTAAATATTTATCAAAATAACTAGAGCAATGTCAGAACTTACTAAATCTTCGAAAAAATAATTCACTTCACAATATTTCACTCACTGAACTTAAAACCCGACCGACCATTGTACCACAACTAATCACACTGATCTCTGAAATTAAAAATGATATAAAATTGGGGAGGGGGTCGTGACGTCACGCATGCGCAGTTTTTTGGTAGGTAAAGTTTGTGACGTCACGCATTCTTCGAATTTTTTTGTTGCTCGAAAATAACCTGGATCTGCAATAGCAGATCTGCCACGCCCAGAATCGAACTGGAGCAGATTTATTGGGTAGCAATGGCTGTATTTTACTAGGGATCTGCAATAGCAGAGCGTTCCAACCCAGAATTGAACTGGGAGGATTTATTGGGTACCTATGGCTTTAATTGTACTAGGGATCTGCAATAGCAGAGCCTCTCTACCCAAAATTAGCTGGGATCTGAAATTGCACTACTAAATGCCCTGAAATAAAAATAGGGGAAATAAAAACATATTTATACATATAAATAATTTATTTTGCACACATAAATAATTATTTATTCAACAATAATATAAAAATATAACATATTATTTAGTGATCTTGTTTGATGTACCTGTGAACAGAAAACAACAAAATATTCAACAAAAATAAAATATAAAATATAATTTGGGGTGAGTTGGTCCCAGCTTCAGAGAACTGAAGCTGGTTAAGCTCTGCAACCGCGGCAAGGTCCACCCCAACTGCAGAGAAAATGTTTGCATCCCCTGGACGCAAACAATGATATGAATATGAAATGATATGAATGATCTGGAAAAGAATAAAAGAAAAGAGAAGAAATTGGTGGCCACCAAAGAAAAGAATGAAACACACACATAAAACACAGCTGGCTGCTGTGCTCTGCAACTCAGGATCCGCATCTGAAAAGAAACAACGAGCCAGTTAGTAAAAGTTTAAAATGTATGTCATTATTTCTTGACTTACAAAATGCGAAAACCTATGGGGCTCTGCAGTTGCAGATCTCTCGACTTGTTGGCAATGTCGAGGGGTTGTCGTCGTCTACGCCAGAAACCTGCGCCCCAAAAAATAAGTCAGACTTTGTCCACGAAAGTAAATAAACAAAAACAGCAAAAAATATAATTTGAAAACGAATTTAAATCACTTTTAATTTATTCCAATACATTTTATGTACCAAAGTTGATTGCAATATTGTAAAATAAAATATACAATTACCGAAAATTACAACAGATATAAATTATCTTTTCTAATATCGAAATATGTACCTACAAATATTTTTTGGGAATACATAAATACATAAGGACTTTATGTATTGCTACACATGTTTGCCTGGTAAATAATAGGGGTACAACATATTATAATACAAATTATATCAAATAATTTTTTATCAGGAAACACAATTTTTAGTTTTGAACCAAAATTAACGAAATTTTGTATATCCATATATTTTTTTAACGTAGAATGGATTGGTGAAGATCCTGGGTTTGTATCTCTATTAGTTTGCAATTTTTGTTTATTAAAAATCAATATTTCGGTAACCAATTCAAAAGTAATTAGTTTAATTAAATTCAAAATGCAACAATGACGTGCAGTAAAAATATACAGACATCTACAAAGAATACAAAACTGCAAATTAAATTTACATGTGTTTTACTTTAAAATAAACTAGAGCAAATAATGTTTCAATCATTTTTAGGGGCTCAAATTTTATAGGCAATAAATTGAAATTTTGCTAGACTATCAATAAAATGTTGAGGAATCAAAATATTGATTTTTAATTTGAATATCTTTTTTAGTTTTTAATTTATAGGTCGCCAAATGTACAAAACATAATAGAAATTATATCAGATACATTATTTTAACGAAATAAAATTTTCAGTTTGCTCTAAAAATTTAATATGTGGACCAATTTTAACGAAATTTTGTATATTTATGTAACTTGGGTCGTAGAATCGATTGGTGAAGGTCCTGGGTTCATATCTCTTTTAGTTTGCAACTTTTGTTTATTAAAAATCAATATTTCGGTAACCAATTCAAAAGTAATTAGTGTAATTAAATTCTTATGCAACAATGACGTACAGTAAAAATATACAGAAATCTACAAAAAAATACAAAATTGAAAACTAAATTTACATGTTTTACTTTAAAATAATCTAGGAAATAAATTAAAATTTTGCTAGTCTATCAATAAAATATTGAGGAATCAAAATATTGATTTTTAATTTGAAAATCTTTTTTAGTTTTTAATTTATAGGTCGTCAAAGGTACAAAACATAATAGAAATTATATCAGATACATTTTTTACCGAAACAAAATTTTAAGTTTGCTCTAAAAATTTAATATGTGGACCAATTTTAACGAAATTTTGTATATTTATGTAACTTGGGTCGTAGAATCGATTGGTGAAGGTCCTGGGTTTGTATCTCTTTTAGTTTGCAACTTTTGTTTATTAAAATTCAATAATTCGGTAACCAATTTAAAAAGCAATTAAGTTAATTAAAATGTTGTGCAACTATGACTCGTAGTAAAAATATATAGAAATCTATCAAGAATAGGAAATTTACATATGTTTTACTTTAAAATAAACTAGAGCAAATAATTTTTCAATCATTTAAGGAACATTTGTTATAGCAAATCAAACTTGATACGAAAAATGTATTATTTATTTGAATTTTATCGTTTACAGATCGAGATCGAGCAAGTTTTTGCCGGATGAATCGCCAGTGTTCGAGCTCGCGACCAGCAAAAATATCAAAACGTTTTTAAACGTTTTGATTTTATTGAATGCAATTTTATCAACAAAATTATTATATTTTTTGTGTTTTGTGTTTGGATTGTTGAAGATAAAAAATAAAAGCTTACCCGCTCTAGCGAGTTCTGGCGCTAGGTGTGATCCACCCCCCTGCAGGTGCACCTGCAGGGGTTCGGCGCGAAGGCTTCACATCCCGCGGTGTCCATCGCTGTTCATCCCCCAGGTCTCTCGTTCGAATCTGCCAACCACACTAGGTTTACCCAGTACTGCCGTCCCTTCCGACACATTTCACCCTTCGCCTTATTAAGAACTGTTACTTGTTGACGACCAACCACCGTAAATAGTCTGGCGGTTGGCCCTTATACTCAACGCTGTCCGGCTACTTATAGCCTATGAAACAATTTCACAGTCTTAATCTTAGAACTCTTCGGGCGATGCCCTACTAAGCTCAGTTTTTTCACCGCGCATCCACCGCAACCTGGGCCCAGGTCTTATATACCGATAATACTTAATGATAGCTATTATCTGCGGTGGAGTACGCGGCTACTTCGTAGCGCTGACCTCCGATAATACCGGGGAGGTACGGTCTACGATGTAGGCTACTTCCCGGCTACTTCGCATCATTCCCCTGAGTGAAACTATTCTCTCAATATATATCGGGAAAATCTGTGGTTGCCGGTCGGGACTTACGACAGTACTGGGCTGCAGAGACGGAGAGACCTGGATCTGCTTGGCTGGAATTAAGCGCTCATCTCGGATCGGCTGGAAACACTTTCTTCTTCACTTGAATTCACATTTCAAACGTATGTGAATTATAAACGACGACGACGACGACGGTGTGTGAGAACGAAGGCGAAATACGTGATCACTCACTGAGAGTTCAATGAGCAATGATCTAACATGAACAATTAGTAGCGGCGCTGTACGTCATTCGGACTGTGCGCAGTTCAAACACTCTTAATTAAATTAGTTATGAATTTGTTAAATATAAAGTACGGATACAACGAACTCGATATATACTATTTTACATATATGCTTAACCTACAGCATGTATTCATCTTGTTACCCCCTTTTTTAAGTGCAGAAATCACCCTTGAATTTAAATTATATTATCAGCAATTATTTCCTTGAAAAACAAAACACTATCATATTTAGTGCTGCCGTCATACGACAAACCGCTCAACTACAAGACGCTACACTTCGACGGGGATGTTCTCTAGGTGTTATATGTATACAATATGATAAGAATAAATATTGTTTATTAAACTTTTCTGTATTTATTGGTCATCTAGTTACTAATTTTAGATCTGCAATAGCAGTGCTGCTACCTCGTCCAGAATTGAACTGGGAGGAAATTATATTTTCAATTTATGCGCGATATAATTATTGAATAAGAAATTACAATTTTACAATTCATGAAATTAAATTCATCGGTTGTTGAAGAACTGGTACATTCATTTTATATTATTTAAGTTGTGAATTAATTATTTTATTTATTCAGTAATCAATAAACTATAAAATTAATTGTATCTTCTAAATAATTACAATGTCAGATATAAAAAAAAAATTAAACAAAATTAATAATCTACTTTTCTAGGTATCAGCTTCATCCAAATGCCGCCCGTAGCCCTAAGCGTGATCCGGAATGCAATTTTTAGTTCATATTCAGGGCGCACGACTAACTCAAAGTGTCTTACTATAGTTGATATGATGGTTTTCATTTCGAACATTGCAAATTTATTTCCTAAAATAAATCAAATAAAACAAGATGTATTATTGTAAACTGCAAAGTGTTTTGTCGCACCTATACAATTCCTTGGCCCAGCGCTGAAAGGAATAAACGAAAATGGGGGCCTGCGCTCAATGTTCTCACTAGTGAATCGATCAGGATCGAACACTAGTGGATTTGGGTAGATAGAACCGATTCGTTGTGTTATGTACGGAGATATTATAATGTTGCTTCCTTCTGGCAAGATGTGCTCTCCTAAAAACACGCAATAATAAACAAAACAAATTATGAAATATTAATATTTCTTCTTACCAACTTGTACACTTTCTCCAAGTTTTCTGGCCATCATTGGTACACTCGGGCACAGCCGAAGTGTCTCCTTGATGCACTGTTCAAGATACATCATTCCATGTAGATCCTTCATGTTCGGCATTCTACAAGAGCTGCCAAAGATACCACGCTGTTCCTCGAACACGCGTGCCTACAACCAAAACATTCAACAATATGTAAACAAACACTCGAGACAGAGAAACTGCCTTTTGTTAGAAGAATACAAAATATAATTACCTGTATATGTTGATGTTTAGCAATAAAGTACAAACAAAACGAAATAGTCGTAGCCACAGATTCTTGGCCCTGGAAAGTGAAAATTTCATTAGCACTCACGAAATGTACAACACTTTTAACAAGTATTTGTTTAACAAGTTTAAATTATATTTAAAAAATATTTCACCTACTACTTTGCACAATACACAAAGTTAAATGATTATGTGTAATGGTACTTACGGCAAGCATAAATGTGCTAATTTCATTAATAATATCTTCATCCGTAAATTCTGGATTCTCTTCTTGAATATCTAACATTCTTTCTAATAACGATGTTCTGTCTTTTTTACAAATTCCATTTCTTCTTTCTAATTTTCTCATTTCTATTATCTAAAAATTACTAATAATTTTATATATCTGTTTAATATAAACAATACATACTTGTTCAGTAAAGGAAGTAATGTTATTCTTTTGCGAGTTTTCAGTTTTTCCAAATTTTGTTAGATTAAAAATGCAATCAAAAAGCAACCATGGCTGAACGATACGATATTGACTCATAACTTTTCCTCTGTAAGATTAAATAAAATTATCATTGTTTATAATAACTTCAAAGGTATAGCGTGATGATTTATTTATTCAATGGTACCTTTTACTTACTGTCTAAAAGGAGAGTTTTCCAATGAACTTTGCATAACCGGAATTCCCAAAATCGCCTCTAAAATTTGTAAACAATTAAAATTTCAAACTATTGTTTCATGTTAAAAAGTTGTTACCATTTAGTACAAGTAAGACAGAATTGTTTATAAAAGTCGTGATATTAATTTCTTTTTCATTACATGTTTTAAGTCTATCAATTAACGAAGCTGAACTATCTGAAAAACAATCTAGAAATGTTTCCAGAATATTTAGATTAAACGAGGGTTGTAATAATTTTCTATGTTTCTTCCATTTGTGCCCTAAAATACGTTTTAATTTTGTATAACCAAATCCTGAATATGTTTCAATATCTTACCACTGGTTGTTATTAATCCAGTCCCCAAAAAATTGAACATTAATGAGTAAAAAAACATCTTATTAGTATTTTTACTGGACGCCAACACATTTTGTAGGTCCTTTGGGTCCAGAACAAGGAAGACGGGTACAAAAGATATCCAAACACGAAATAATGGTCCATACTCTTCATAAGCTTTGTCACCTATGTCCAGAAGCGCTGTGAATAGCATGAATCCAATATAAAATATATTCATTTATAATTATAACAGTATCTACATGTATTTATTTATGTGGTATATGTAGCTGAAGTTAATAATAAATATTTCTAACATTTCCTATATTTAATTAGCTGTTTTTATTCAAAAAGCATCACTTGCCAACGTGGTTAGCATTTATTGTAGAATGAAAGCAAATCTACGCTGCTTGGAACACAAGCAACTTTTCATTTCATTCCAACAATAAAAGATGATGTTCGTTGCATGCATATGTGAACATTACAGTCTCATTTATGTACGTTTAAATATTACAACTATTTTCCTATTGTGTTTTTAAATTACTTGTCTTTTACTTTACAATTAATCATAATTTTAACACCTAATAATAAGTTAGTTTTTAATATGGTTACGTAATTTTGAAGTATTAAAAAAGAAGTAAATTTTAGTATGCATTTGGAAACTTTGTGGTATTACAAAATAAATATGATTGATTTATTTATTACCTTGGCTGTCTGCAGCCACGTGACAGTTCCCAATAACCGGAAGTGCTGGTGGTCCAGGTAAACGAAACCCTAAACGAATTTTCGTGAACCAGTTTGATGTTACTAATACGTAAAGAAGGAATGATACTAATATAAATGAACCTAGGATGTAAAATATAAATATTTCTACGCTGTACGCCAATCCAAACTACAACAAAGAGACACAATTCATTAGAATTTTTCAGATTTTATTAAATACTAAATATATATTTCGATGTTTGTCATGTGGTGGCTACTATCAGAGTAAATAAATACTTTCTTTGTTACATAATACAAGATGCGGTAAAAATTATTGATAAATACGCAAATACAAATATCGCCTATTTGTTCTATAATACATTTTTACATACTGTATGTACCTACGTGCTTGAAATACATAATATATGTATGAGATGTAATGTCTGTTTACGTAAAATTTTCGGGTGTTCATTACTTGAATCAATATTTGAGATATAGCTGGTTTTTTAGCAGGTGCGTCCATCATCTTTGCTTGTTTATCATGTAAAATAAACACGCAGATTTGAATGCCAAAATATCACAACTTTTAAAATCTCTAAAACGAACGACGATCAAGATTACGACAAATTTATTTCTCATAAGGAAACACAAATGTTCCGGTATTTTAAATAACAATGGAAGAAAATCTACTTTACATATTTTCGGACGTTTGACAGCATAAAATAAGTCTTTTTTTACAAATAAATTTGCTTAAAAAGTATATAATTTAAAAGTATTTTTAAATATATAAACACAAATTATGTTACGGTGTCTAGTTTAATTTCTGTTATATAACTATGATATTCTGATATTATTACCCAACTACCTATTTGAAATAAAAAGTAATATATTTAAATAATAATTTACTTACAATTGTAATTTTCATATTGCTGATGTTTTCAACAAATATATCACTACTTGTCCAGTACTACCACAATTCTGTTGCGTACAACGATTACTGCTGGTATATATAAGCAACAACACATACATAGAAGCATGTATGTGACATACAGGCAAAATTACCTGCAAATATTGCGTCACCAATAAGCATATCTGGAGGTAAATACTTATAGTTATAGATTCACAATTTTAGAGAGTATTGTTTATTTAATTAATAGGTAGGGAGTGCCACTAATTAGTATTAGGGGTTGTACATATTTATAACTTTTTATTTATTGAATATTTATGGTAAAATATTTTTTACCTCTTGCTCATACTATATTAAGGAAGGTATTATGACGTGTCAAAATTTTCGATAGTGAGTTTTCAACGGATAAGCACGTTGACGTTTGTGTATGACGATTTTTTCGACCACGATAACTCAAAATCTAATAAAATTATCTTGAAATTTCATATACGAGCCTAGAATTACCATTTGGGCTAGTTAAAATCATACAAAGGAAAATTGTTTAATTCATCGTAATTATATTTTAAGTTTTATCATTTTTACCTCCCGCATATACAAATATGTAAGGGAGATATTGTTTATGTTACGAATTAATTAGATTTTGGAAACAATTCATCAACAGTAATTTGAAGGCCAATCAGGGTTTATGGACATATCTTCCTACAATTTTGTTGCCATCACATTTAAAGTGTTCGCGGTACTAGGCAATACCCTCGGGCTAAATAAAATCTTTGTATTAGTTATTTCTGTTAGTTTTTTTATTTTTCTTTAATATTCTTAAAAATAACAGAATTTAAGATACAAATAAATAGAGTACAATAATTTTCCATTTGTAAGATCAGAACAAATTATTGCAAGTTATTCTAATTTAGTAAAATTTAATATTGGTGTTTCTAATCGCATCAAAACCAAGTTTGAGAGCGGCAACCTTACATATTGCAAAAAATCTTAGTCCTTGATATCTTCAAACTTTATAATTTACTTTCTTTATTGCTTTCAGATATTTATTATTACGGCATTATCAACTCCAATACTTGTTACCATCGTTTTAAGAAAAATAACAATCACCATTGATAAAAAAATAAAAAATTTTAAAAGAAAAAGCTTCAACCAACAGTATCTGTTAAATTTTGAAGTCTAACTTCAATAGATGGATTGTAAATTTGAGCTCTTTATATATTGATGATGAAATCCTTGCTACACTAGCACTTGCTCAAAATTTTAACTATAAACCTAATTGCAAAAAACAGGATCCAAAAGAATGTTTTGAATTTTTAAAGGTTCAAAACATCATTATGGATAATAGTACATTACGTGTGAGGTGGGAAATGTTTCATTTCAGCCGAGAGCTTATTATATGACCGAGAGGTTCAGATATAGCGCAAGGCTGTAATAAAACTTCCACCGAACTATGTATACTATTTTATTCACATTCATTCTTAATTATCCAAATTAACTTCTCATTTTACTCGTATTTCGCCACCAACAAACTAAGTTGATGCATGGTAGAAGTGTATGAAAACAAATGTTTAAATTTATTTCAATAATTTGACATGGAAATTCAACATTAAATTTCAATGTAAGTCCTAATAAAACAGCATTGCATTAGAATTTTATATTATTTTATAATAAAAATGCTTGTGTTCAATATTATTAATGTAATCATAAGTTTTTATCAATACGTTTAACAGCACTGATCAACTTACTTTCAGAGATTTATGACTGTTTTGCTAGGCAATTCTATATAAACACTTCCCACCCTTGAGATAGATCTATCACTTTCCACCCAAGAGGTTGTCGAGGAATGACGTATTTTCCAACTTCTAACAGGCAGATTAATGAAAGGGATTAGCACTAACTTAATTTTTATTATTACCCGTAACTTCATTTTCCATTCTCAGAACATAATTATTTTAACTAAGGTTGTAATCAAAATTGGTTAGCATAAAATTTGACACATTTTGATAATATAATTAATTTAGAAACGAAGTTACAGATGAAGAAAAATTGGAATTAATGCAAATCCCTTTTATGAATCTGTCTATAAAAGGTTTGGAATTGACATATTACTATAATGATTGTGAATAAATTAACATACGAATAGAAACCTGATGAAATTCTTGACGACGATATCATGTATTTGAAACTAAAGCAGAATCCCATTTCTTGTATTGATAAACATGAATTGATTGCTCAGAACCCCTCAGTTGGCAACATGTACATGCTTCCAAAAATCCATAAAGAAAATATACCACTAAGTGCCGGGTTATCAATCGACTGTTATAGTAATCTTCCTGTTAAATATAGAGAAATATGTATTGTTTATGTTGCTGTTAACATTTAATTAACAGACGATTGATAAATCGGATATGAGACAACTGCAACAATAGGTAAACCAATTTAAAAAGTTACTTCAACGATGTGATAAAAAATGTTACCTCTAAATCAGAACATATTATAAAAAAAAGTATGGAATAGTATTAGCTACATTTTTTAAGTTAATCTTCATTATTTCAAAATATATTACTTACCAAAATCTGCAACTGCTAACAGGATCACAGCGAGGAATATAACGGACTATAATCAGTATAATCCTTTAATAATAAATAAATTTGGTCTAAGTACAATGCATAAGGATAACAGAAATAATAAAATACACATAACTCATAAACACAGACCGTGTCGTAAAAGTAAATCACTATAAAACATCAGAAAATATACGAGTCGAATATGGCATTACCATCTTCGTTATAGTAACAAGTAAGAATATTACAGCCGTAAATAGAAATTATACACGAATATAATTTCATTACGTACTTTTGCCTTTTTCAAGACACTTGATTTCAACCATTTTTGTGTTTAAGACTTATTCCAAAAAGCCGCTGCTTTCTTGAAAGTTGTTGTAGTGTCTAAATGCTTTTCTATTACAATTTTCTTGGGTCTTACAATAGTTTTGGAAGAGGAGGTTTTTTCAATTTCTTTCGATAAAATATTTGGTGTGTTTATTGCTGTTATGTTCTGGGTTTGACTATCATTAGTTAAGATATTTTTGCCCTTTGGTGCTGCAGAATTTACTTGCGTTTTATGCTGAATATCTTTAATAATATTTGAAACATTTTTCGGCAAAGTATTTTTATATCTTGCAGGACTAACATTTCTATGACTAACAGAAGAATCTTTTGCGTCTTTATTTTTTGCACTAGGAGACAGAGTTTTTATAAATCGTTGAGGGGAACTAGACAAAGTACGTTTTGTATTCAAGAGGTTTGAAGTGCGCGATTTTCTAGTTAAAAGAGGTGTGAAGGCTTTGGGTTTAATGATTTCTGGAGATTCTTTGGATGTTTGTTGACTATGTTTTGTTGTTGATGTGCAGAGAGCGTCGAATTTTTTTATGGTATTGGCTACGTCTGATTTTGGTAGCGGGCATTTTAAGCTGCTTGTCTTGATGGACGGACATTCTGAAAATATTTCATATAAAATATTAATTAATAAACAATAAAAAATATGTATTGATAACTAAAATAACACACAGGACAATCAAAATAAACTTACCGTTTTCTGAAATAATTTGCTTATCCTTTGGATTGTCGCTGGCGTCTAAGTCATTAGTGTTAGTATTTAAAACATTTTTGGTTTCTACTTTGCTATTAAAACTGTCCGACTCTTCATTAATACAAAACTGTTTGTTAGTTAGTGCGTTGTGTTGCGCGGTTGGCTGTACTGAGCAATCACTAATGCCACTATCGCTACGTTCACTGCAAACCCGCATCCGTACTAATTTCACGTCGGACGCAATAATTTCCTCACTGGAATCTGTTGACGCCACGAGAATTTCGTTTTTATCTATTTCGTCGGTTTTAGCGATAATTTCGGTGTAAGTGTTAATTAATAAAATGTCGGTTGTGTCATTGTTTGGTTGTGGTGAGTCTTCTTCGTTGAGGCTGGACATCCTGGAGATGTTCTGTGTAGTATTGCCTGAAACACTGGGTCGCGGACTAGCCACGTTGGAGTTCCGCCTGCTCGCTGAGAGAGTCGCCATGCGGCCGACAGCTCGGATGGCGTTTCCTGTTTTCTGTTAATTCACACAAATACAACACAAAGCGATGCGTTATTCATGCAATTCGTTGCGAAAACCACAGAGAAAAGCTGTAGAAATAAATTACACAAACCTGCCACTTGCGTCTAATGATAAACTTCTTGAGTTTGTCCGTGGAAATAACGACGTTGTTTAGTTTTTCGTGTTGGGTCATCCAGCGGTGTTTTAAGCATTGCTCCGCCGTTAATCGACTTCTATAAATAATTATATGTCAGGAAAATTGTTATGTTAATTATGTTCAACATACTCTTTTCTTTTAAGAAGTAAGGCTTTGATGAAGTCGCGGGCATCTTCACTGACTGTATTGAACGCTTCATCTTCAAAGTCATAATCAGCTCGAGTGATATTCGCAAAGGTTTCTGCGTCCGAATCACCCATAAATGGAGACAGACCGGATAGGCTGAACAGATAAATAAATATTAGATGAATGAAGAAAACAGCGAAGTGTATTACATTATAGTTAGCCAAATGATTTGGCAATAGAAGATTTACAAACTTAAAATATTTATGGAAATTTCAAAACCACAAACAACAATTAATTTTATTGTATTCGTTTTTTTGTTGTTTACAATTTGTACACAAATTAAGGTTCCAACGATATTTAAACCATTTTAATGGTTCGACATTCTTCCGCTAAAGAGATTTGAGTCAATTTGAGTTTCTCAAGATCTTATAAGTGGTAGTGAATCGAAGGACGCATCATAGCGTTTTCAATGCTATTTTTGAAATGTTCAATCATTGACTTCCCTAAATAATATTTTACATCAAAAAAAAAAAAATAGTTCATTGTAGAAGAATTTCTGTATCTATTGACAATAATATTTATAATTTTACCCTGCCCAGAACCGGAAAAATGACGGAATTGTTTAGTGGTAATTTTCTTAAAATGATTGAAAGATTGGTGTTATCCTATCATCTGCTGTCATCAGTGTTTGATTTAAAGTGTCTTGATTAAAAATATATAATTTAGAAGAAAAATTAAGATATAGTGAAACGGTTTTATGGTCAAAATAGTACTCATTAATTTTTGTACGTTTCAAATTTCAACATGAAATAGTTTGCTCTCAAGGCCTTAATAAGGCGCCCAAGAGTCCATCTAGGTCTCTAGTGGACCCAGAAAGGCCTGATTTATCGAT
This sequence comes from Poecilus cupreus, assembly GCA_963942605.1. Lineage (NCBI taxonomy): Eukaryota > Metazoa > Arthropoda > Insecta > Coleoptera > Carabidae > Poecilus > Poecilus cupreus. Next base: position 62,602 of record OZ012724.1, read on the forward strand.
GGGCCTTTTTAAAAGACAATAAAAATTTTCTTACGATTTTACTCATTTTTTAATTGGTACACTCGCAAAAAAAATTGTTAGATACAGATTATATTTAAATATTTTTATGAATGAGGTATTTTTGAAATGTTCAATTATTGACTTCCCCTATTGTTTTACATCAACAAAGTTAACTTCTCTTCATACTTCATTGCTCTCTTATTTGCGAATATTTAAGTAGTTTGGTCTCAGAGCATTAATGAAGCGTATAAGAGCCCTGCTAGGTCTATAGTGGCCCAAACAGGGCCCCGAAAGGCCTGACTTATTTTACCATAAAATATTTCCGTCATTTTTCCAATTCCAGGGAGAGTAAAATTATAAATATTAATTTCAAAAGATGCAGAAATTCTTCCTCTTTTAATAATTTTTTTTTTTAAGTAAAATAATTAGGGAAGTAGATAATTGAACATTTCAAAAATAGCATTGAAAACGCTACGGTCTTGGTTTATTTAAATTTTTTTTAAATTACTGGATGATCAGAATAAAATGATTCACTTGGCAATAAAAAAATGTAACTAAAAATTGATAAGACTAATACACAAATTCATTTCTGGTTGTTATAATACCCATATAATTATAACTCTTAACATTACCTACAGAGCAATAATCTAAAGTATTTCCAACACTCAATATCCTAAACATGACGTATTTGTATTTAATTTAAATGTCAAATATTACTTCCGCCTTCGCTTTGGCGTTTAGCAAACTGAGGATTTAAAAGATCCATTTGTATCACTCTGTATTAACAATATTGTTGAAAATAATAAAACCGCGTATAAAAATAAATCAGTTTTAATTTTTTACCGATAAACTCTCCACCCAAAATGAATAAAACAAACTTACAGTACATAGCAGATGACCCCAATCGACCACATGTCGCTCTGCGTCCCAATAGGTTCATATCCAATCACTTCCGGTGCAATGAACTCCGGTGTTCCAAACAGAACTCGAACAGGAACCCCAGGTTTCAACCTCTGCGCTAGGCCAAAGTCAATGATCTTGATGCCATGATGTGCGGTGCGGGTTCGACACATGATGTTCTCCGGCTTGAGGTCGAGGTGCACCACGTTCAGCTGGTGCATGTAAGAACAACCCTCGCAGATTTGCCGCAGGAAGAGGATACAGTCGCGTTCGGTGAGGGTGAAGTCGTCGGCGACTACTCGCTCAAAGAGCTCACCACCGGATATGCTAAAATAAATTTGTTTAATCATCTGTTGAGGAATAATACAACGTTACTTACTATTCCATAACCATGACCATTTCTCTCGGCTGTTCGAACACCGCTGTTAATTGCAGCAACTTAGGATGTCTGAGCAGATTCATAATTTCGATCTCATCTTGAACTTTATCTTTGTCTTTAGCGGTGCGACATTTGATGAACTTGGCGGCCCAGTGCTGCTGCGAGTCCTTGTCGAGGACTTTACGAACTATTCCGTAGCGTCCTTTGCCGAGCTCCTCTAGGATCTCGTACCGGGATATGAACTCGTGGCCAGGGGACGCTGATACTGGCTCGGAAGCCACTGAGAGGGTTTCGTCTGTGGACGAAAATGTGTTTTTTCATTATTATTCTAACAACATGTTATTATTGAGTTCCTTGTTTTTCCTCTACCGCTTTCTTAGTTATGGTCAATAATGAATTAATTCAATTTGAAATAAATGTGAACTACTAAATTTATTCAACTAAGAAAATGTACATGAAGTATTAATTGAGAGCCTTAGAATAAAAGTGCAGGTTCTTTGGATTTGGGATAAGTGAAGTGCATATATGAAAATTTAATATTGATATTTGTTTGTAATAGATCATTATAATGTTCAAATTTATCATTTAATAAGGAAATAATAGATTTTAAATAACTTTGAACGCAAATATCTCAGAATAGTTAAAAAAGCACTTATACCCTTTTTATTATAAAGCCGTCTATTATGAAATTAAAATTATAACTGTAAGAAAAGTTTTAGTTATGAATATAAAATTTTCCCCTAATTCTAAATTGGAAATTTAGTTTTAATAACAACTTGCCATTTTCCTGTTAAATTTTAATTTAATGTACTTTACTTGTTCATTGTAAAATATGTATTTATTTATTGTTAAAAATTCACGAAAAGTTAAATGTTTCTCGTAAATATTATTTAATTATCTTATATTGTAGTTTTTTTAGGGATTATAATTGCATTTCTGTATGAAAAACTTAAATATGCGTAGTATTTGTTATTTAATTGACTGAATTGCAAACATTGTTATTTATTGTTATCAAAATGAAATGTTAAATAAAAACAATGCTGAGAAAAATTAAACTTAATAGGATTGAAGCCTAATAATTGTATTATTTCTACAATCCAATTAAAGTATATCTTAATTATTTTTTATGTTGCTGCAAATTTTTACCTAATCATTTTACAGAAAAAGTGTAAATACAGAAGCTGTAAAAATAATTGGTTACCTAAATTTCACGATGTATCAATCAAATTAAAATTAATAGCTATTAGAAAATGTATATAAAATATTTGAGATTTCAGAAAACAGATTTACATTTATTTATTACAGTTTGAATTATTTTCTGTAGAAACGTAAAAGATTGTAATGATTTAATAGCGCATTTTGAAAGTACATTTCTTTCAATTTATATTTAAATAAATTTAAAACATTTGCTAAAATGTCAAACATTATTAATTTTTGTTAAATTTTTCTTGGGCGTATCACAATTTTCCTAATAAATATTGATTTTAATTTGATTGATATACCATGAAACACTAATATTTATGTAACCAAATAGACTTTATCGTATGCATATTTAAATTCTGGACAATTTCTGTATTTACACTTTTGCTGTAAAGTAAATAGATAAAAATTTACAGCAATATAAAAAATACATACCCCACATTTCAATTTTACACCCGGTATAAACCACGGTTGAGAAGATCATTATTATATTATTAACCAAGCGCCTTGTATATACTATTATGTTTAATCTTTGTTATCGCATTAAATGCACATTAATGATTTATTACTTCTAGTTAAGTAATACCCAGCTACATTATCTTGTGGGGTAAAATGTCTGGCAGGTAGTTAAAAACATATTAAAGTCAATCTATCTTGAAACCAGACGATTTTGTAAGAAGCATAAATATTCAAATTCCCGTTTTAAGAAAATATTTTACCTTAGATAAGATTAAGATAAAACTCAGGTAACTATTTGAAGAAGATTTTTAGGGAAAAATATTGTTATTTTAATAAAATAACTCACCGTGACTACTTTCTACGCAGCTCTGCAACTTAACCTCCTCACTCTCCACCCCAGGTTCACTCTTCCCGTGTACATTATAAGCCCTGACTCTAAACCGATACTCTACTTCAGGGTCCAGATTCTCTTGAACGGTGTGCGCCAGGGAGTGACACCGCTCTGCAACGGTGCACCACTCGCCTGGTGCTCCACACGACGTCATCTCCACCGTGTAGCCTTGAACAATGCGGCCTCCGTCGTACGGGGAGCTGGACCACATTACGGTGATGCTGGAGGCGGTGGACGTGGTGGATGGTTTACCGGACGGCGGATCGGGAGGTCCTGAAAATTAATGGTTAATGTATTATAATCAAAACAATGTTAGATAACAAGGCCACATATTATGAATACAAATTAACCACAAAATATTTACAAATACGGTCATAACCTTCTGCAGTGCTGTACACAGAAAAATGTTATCATTTCTACGTAAACCGCAATTATGACATCATGCTAAATATTTCTTTCTATTGTACTGTTTATACATTGTATGTTTCAATGAAAGTTGTTTATCAAACGAAATACAAATAAGCCAAAGAGAAAATAGTCAACTCACCCTCTACGCTGACAGAAGCAAAATGGCAATCACTGCCGTAACAATTTTCAACACTGACGATGTATTTGCCACTGTCGTCCGTCGTGATGTCTTCAATGAGTAAACTGGAAACTCCGTCACGACTTATGATGGTTATACGAGAATCGTTGTTTATTTTACGGCCCTAAACACAATAAATTATATTTTACACAATAAACCGTACAACTTGTGTAAAGCAAAAGCTGCTAATAATAAAATCGGGTTTCGTTGAAACCTGCTCTGTACCTACATAGATATAAGGTTCGAACTTTACATTTTAAACAGCAGAAGAATAACTCGAATTATTAATGTGAAAAACTATTGTTTCATATACAGGTGTTCAGAAAATAAAGGCCAATAATTTTTTTTTCTATTTAAACTCCCAACACCTAACCACCCAGCTTTTAAACGGTATAAAAAAGAAAAAAAAAAGTTGCAAATAAAAATTGTATCTTATTGAATATAATAATAGTTATTTACTTTGCCCACGTGTGAAGTATAACGTTTTATCCAACACCTCTTAATAAATGAAAAATTTATTAAAGAAATATTATTTGACAGTGACATATGCTTTAAATTTTTTAATTAAAATGTCAAACGAAGTAGTTACCAAGGTGTTGTGTGTTATTATTATTGTTATAAATAAAAAATACTCACTAGTGACATTCCTCAAAATTATACCCACTAGTGGGTAATCTGTTACTTTGCTTGTTTAAAATCGCCATAGTTATAGAGCATTTATTGAGAGGTGTTGGATAAAATAACTAACTCAAATATTTCCTGAGATAGCTTAAAATAATTTACAAGTCTTCAAGTAAACTACCACTTCTAATTGATGAATTGTTACCAAAATCCAAGTTGTAAATTAGCAATTTGAACATGATGTTGCCATTAGAATGTGATGTGACCAAAACATGACATCTCGAAAAATAATTTCTAAACGGTATAAAATATACAAAAAAGTTTCATATACAAGTTGTATCCAAAACTATTCTACATCTTTTTGAAAACAATGAATTTTTTCCCTAACGCAAATATTTACTGAAATATGCACAAAAACTTTCCGGTTGATGAATTGCTTCTAAAATTTAATGTTTATAACATAAGCATCTGAAATCTAAATTTGAAATATGACATTGATAGCTCAAAACGTGCCAATCCGCTGAAAACTCACTACCGAAAATTTTGACTCGTTACAAACATAAATGTATGCGCGGGAGAGAAACAAGAATTCCAACTGTTTTTTGTTATCAAAATGTTGAAAAATCTTTTATTCAAAATAACAATGGGTATTTAATTTAAATTTTCATGCCTACAGTTATGGTTATAAAACATTATGTTTGTAACACAACCGCATAGAATTTTATCGGAATTCCAAAAAAAAATTATAATAAATTAAAATATTATCATGATTTGTTTAAAATTTTGAGAAATATTATTTGCTATTCTTGTTAATAAACATTTCAGAAAATATGTTGTCACTTATTATTTATGTCTTTATTTACACCAATATTGATAAAGTTCCCACAAACAACATATACAAAAATATTGAAATTAAAACTGACTCATAATACCAATTTATATAAATTATTTAATAATAAGATATTCATATTTAAAAATAAATACGAGTAAGACCACACCGATAAAATCGTTCTGGAGAATTGAAATAAAATTAAAATTCTGCATTGTTATAAAATATACATATAAGAAAATTCTATAGTGTGGCACTATTTAAATGAAATATAGGTCAGAAGCCGAAGAAAAACCTTGACCGAAGTCAACTAAAACCAAAAAGAGAAAAAAAAAACTCCGTTGTGTGTTTACATCTGGAATGCTACAGAGACGGACTCAGCTTTTACTCCTCACATGCTTAGAAATTATTTATACAAGCCCAGAATCATATTTGGCACAATTAAGACTTTTAGAAAGCTTTAAAAATTCGTTCTGATCTTACAAATTGTACTTAATTTCTTTGAATATTCTGTTAGTTTTAAGAATATTTAAGGAAAAATTGCAACTGAAATAATAAATTAACAAAAATCATTAACAAAGATTTCATTTGGCCCAAAAATATTGACACTGTTTTTGAATCTGATAACAAAAAAATATAGAAAAATGTTTCAAATAAACTTTGCAGCTAATATTATTCTATATTTTTTTGATATGCCCAAAAACACTAAAAGCCCTTCAAATAATCTAGCACTTACTGTTGATGAATTGTTCCCAAAATATAATCAATTCGTAATATAAATATAATACTTCTTTTACAATTTTTCTTTGTATGAATTTAACTTTTAAATAGTGTTGAAATAGTTTTGTTTTTTGAAAAATATTGAAGTATGTACTCACCGATTTAACCCACGAAATATTCGGTTCCGGAAGTCCAGTATAAACCGCCTTCAACATAACTCTATCCCCAACAAGAGCTGTCGTATCCTGGGGCCCTCTGAGAATCATCGCACAATCACCAACACCACTACTCACTTCACTAACTTCTTCAGTTGCACTAACAGTCATCGTTGTATTTTCCACACCACCTTCACTAATATTAAGATTTAGTTCATCGTTTAGTAAACACAGCTCTGTGGAACACGATGTCGATGAGTTGTTATTGACGGTTTCAACTACTCGACGCTCGCTGCAAGACTGAGCGGTGGAATCACTTGCTGTTGTGTTTAGGGTGTCTAAAAATGGTGACGTCACGTGCGCTGTCACTGTGACTGTACCGGCGTCTGCTGGAGTACAGGATGGGATTGTAAGAATTGTAACATCACCATCTTGCTCAATCTGAAAATGAAAATGTTTACAACAATTTTCGTAATTTTTCGCGCGGATAAATTGAAAGTAATGAAATGTAAATATTGGCACACGCTGTATTTAGCATACAATGTGCAGTGTGTCAACAGATGTATTGTTGATTGTTGCGCGTGGTCATCTTGTCCGGTGTGAGTCAGTGTTGTGTCTTGTATGATTTTAGCGGACGTGAGAGGAAAATGAAATCTGCGCATTTGTAGGTCATGAATACCAAACAGATTTCTTTGTATGGAGCGCTTATTATATGCGCACAAGAACAATACCGGATGTTCTACTAGACAACTGATTCTTCATTGATTACTTTTACTTTCGATTGTGTATTATTGAACAACAATGGAACAATACAACTAAAGTTCTTTCTAATCTTAAAAATCAAATAAACCGGAATTAATAAATTAGAAATTTAATATTAACTCTTTACTATTATAACCTCTTTCGACCTTAAACATTAGATGAAAGTATCGTGATTCACTAACGTGTATTTTATGGCTATTTCATGCTCATTATAAACATGAAGCTGTAATAATAGTGATTAAAATGATTCATCTAATTAAGCGATAATATTAGCATATCTGTTGCTACTTAATACAGTTTATAATTCTATTCTACAATTAGTTTTTTTTTTCGCATATTACACCGGGTGTAATTGAAATGAGGCGTATAGGGATTTCAACGCTATTATTTTATATTGCTGTAAATTTTACCTATTCACTTGGCAGTAAAAGTGTAAAATACAAAAGTTGTTAATAATTTAAAAATGCGTTCAATAAGATCCATTTGGTTGCTTAAATATTAGTATTATAATCAATATTTATTAGTGAAATTGTAACACGGCCAGGGAAAATTAAATAAAAATGGAAAGTAATGAACTTCCATAAAAAAATAAATACAACACTTGTAATAAATAAATCTAAATCTGTTTTCTGAAATATCAAATATTTGTCATTTTTGTTTGATTTTCCTTTGCCGTGTTACTATTTTACTAAGGACCGGTCTTTCCATCTATGAATAAACTTTCGATATAGTTATTTGTTGAATAAATACAAAACGCATCAAAACTATTCCTATCATTTGAGTTATATTTTCGATTTAACATTTTTCATCTATTTGGAGAATATTTTTTTCGGTATTTTATTTGTAGATTGAAAGATCGGCCCTAATAAATATTAATCTTGATTGATATTTCGTAAAATACTAGCGTTTTTAAATTCTGAACAACCTTGTTTTTACACATTTGCTACAAAGTGAATTTACAGCAACATAAAAAATTACATTTCAATTCAACACCCGGTATATGTAATGGAGGTATTGCGACGGGTCAAAATTATCGGTAGTGAGTTTTCAAGAGAAAAACACGTTTTATATTCCTTAGAGCACGATTTCACTATTTTCGCGATGACATCTGTCGTCCACGATAACTCAAAATTTAATGAAGCTATCATTTCATTTCATTTCAAATTTAAATTATAGATGTTCATGTTATGAACTGATTAGATTTTTGTAGCCATCCATCAACCGGAAGTGGTAGTTTACTTGACGAACTATGGATATTTTGAACAAATCTCTGTAAATAATTGTAATTTTTATTCACTCACCAGGTACTTATCCCCGTCTGTGACTGGTTGTCCGGCTACAGTCCACGTGAAATGAGGTGTACAGTCTGCGTTGGTTAGCACCCTAGCGCAAAATTTAGCTTCTTCGCCGGGTTTAACTAGGACAGCTGTTGGAGTTTTTGAGAAGGAGATCACAGGGTGACATTCTTCAACTTCGTTGTTTGTTACATCTACGACGGTTTCTATATGTAAAGAGATTTGTGTTAGTAAAAAAATAATCGTACAATTGCAAGTAGTGAAATATTTATCCTTGCATTGTAAGATTATAAATATTAATATAATTGCAATAAAAATAACTTTTCGTGTACATTTACATAATTTATTTGTACCGTCACTTCTGTACATAACAAGAAAAAAAAAAAATAATAATAAATGTACTAACCCTGAACAAAGAGTTGGCACTTGGTGTTGTCCTCACCAAAAAGGTTGAAGACTTCACAGAAATACTCGCCGGAATCTTCTTCAAAGACGTCATTTAACACCAGTGCAATTCTTCCGTCACCGAAGTCGTGCTGTTGGAAATCATCGCAATCAGGAATGACGCATCCGTCTTTCACCCATACTACGTCAAATGGAGGAGTTCCTAACACGAAATATGTACATTTTACTTCACAATAATTTTTACAAGATGATCCATAGGCGTTTAAAAAATGTTAAATAAGCTTACTTCCTTAATTAAGTTAGAGAAAAATGTTTGAAATCAAAGTTGAAGAGATTTAATATCTGCATTTGAATCAGTTAGCTAATTTACTTTACTTATTCATTTAAGGCTAAAAAGACGTTCTAAAATATCAAAAATAAATAAATGGGAGAATAATTTCTTACCAGCGACTACAACTTCAAATTTCACTGGACACCCCTCGGCGCTTTCAATTCTCGGGGGTAGTTTCTCGATGATTTTAGCGGGTTGTTGATCGATGTTACTGTCATCATCTTCCGGAAGTATAATTAATTCTGCAGTTGTTTTAGCGGAACCGCGGCTATTGACAGCCACGCAAGTGTACGATCCCTGGTCTGAATCTACTACTGGGTCGATTTCTAGTTGGGCTGTTTTACCATCCCAAGATGGGTTAATTCGAGATGATCTGAGGCGTAAAATAATTAAATTAATTTAGTTAATCCTGGAATGTCTAAGAAACCCCATGGTTTTCATCTACTTTTCCAAATGCGCAGCATTCGCATAACTTTGATGCTACCTCGTTGTAAATTCTATAATTGTTTGTTTATTCTCATAGTCCAAAATAAAAAATTTTATGTGGGTAGCACAGAAACTCCCGCCCAATACAACTCTTAAACGGTACAAAATATTATTTGAATGCGCAGAAAAATACCTTCTTATTTTTTTATTTTCTATTTGCATTTAATTTAATTTTCTTTCGTATACATATTTAATTTTTTGACATATTCACAATCACAATAAAATATACATTTAGTAAAAAAATATTTTTTAAGTGTTTCCATTGTGTACATGAATATCAAGTTTAATTTTAATAAAAATTAATTAGTGTAATCAAACACATGTATAACTAAATATGCTACAATTTTCGAAATAATGTAAATTGTTGAAAAATTAAATTTAACCAAAAACAATACCTTTTTTACTCATAGCTGGCGGGAGGTAAAAAGTTACATTTTGATAAAATGAAAGGTAATTAACTGTTTAATGTCTTTCTATAAACCTAAACATATATTATATTCCATAAGTAAAATCCCTAGAAAATTTACATCCGGTTATGGAAAAGTAGTTTGTATTTTCTTGGGGTTTCCCGGACCCCAGTGCGACGTTTATGAACAGCGAAAAAATAAATTATGTTGAGTTTCATACCTGTCTACAGGTACTTCATCCTTGTACCACTTGACATAGGGTGTGGGCGAGCCTCGCACATCACAAGCGAACACAGCTCGGCATCCAGGTCTGCTGGGGGTCCCCGCGAGGCGGCGCCCGAAGCTAGGTGAGATACTAGGCATGGGCGTAGCACTAAGTGCCCTCAGCCCTCTGGAGGAAACACTACGATGCGCAATAACATCCAATCGCGCACTAGCTTCAATCCGCCCCACTGTGTTCTCCACGATGATCCTGTAGAGTCCAGCATCTTCCACCGTCACTTCCGCTATCTCCAGCACCTTAACATCATCCACCTCCTTGATGGTGATGCGGGCTGTTGGGGTCACCATCTTGCCGTCCTTGTCCCAGGTGACCCAGGGGTCCGGGTGGCCTACCGCGGAGCACTGGAAGCGGACGGTGTCGCCCTCCTCGGCGACGCGGTTGTGGGGGATGCTGTAGAACTTGGGCGGGGTGACGTGGTGGTGGGGGTGACGGGGGGCTGGTGGGAGGCGTTGTGGGGTGATGACGTCACGGGTTCGAGGGGTTGTGAAGGGGGATACGGAGCGGGCGGGGGTTGCGCGAGGGGTGGTGTCTGGCGAGGAGAGGCCTGAGGGGCGCGCGAGGGGCGTGCTGAGGAGGGTGGATTTGTCGTCGGGGACTGGAAGAATGAATGTGATAGTTATGTTTTTAACGCAATGTGTTTGGTTCTTACCGTCAACAACAAGACACGCGCTGGTGTAAGCCTTGCCTAGTTCGTTGTAGGCGACACACGTGTATTCGCCTTCATCTTCTGGGTACACTTGGCTGATGGACAACCTCGCTGTTAGTCCATCGTAGTCTGCTGTAAAGTCACCTCCAAGCACGACAATCTGCAAATATATTCGTTCATGTTACACTGTTATTCGCCACTAAAATATTGTAATACTGGAACGTGTACTTGTAGGCTTTTATGAACACGAAAAACGAACCTGAGTCAAATAGATGTTGTAGATGACCCTACTTTACCTAACACTTGTTTTTAGAGCGGTTGCTATGAATTTGCTGGACGGTTGCTACGTAAAAACATGTTGCACAATCTTATCTAACAGTGATAATAGTATATTATTCAATGAGAATGTAATGTAAGCTATTACTCATGAGAATGAAGTATAAATCATTCGAATGAGTAATAGCCATTACATGCGAGTAGAATACTATGCTTTATCCATAACATTTCCGTCAAATATTTGTTTGTTTTGAAGTAATTTGACATAGCAGAAAATCTTAAAACCAATGATTTAGCTACAATTTAAACTTAAAAAGGAAATAAAAGTTTGAAAATCAGAAAACTAGTATCTTTGGCTTTTTATGTGGAAAATATCACTAAAAAATTATTTTGGTTTTACTCTTTTAACAGGTAAGATTTGAATTTGAATGAATAATATTACAATCGTTAAAGTAAGGGTACATTATTTGACAGTTGTGGATAAATAATATTAAAGTGTTGCTTAATTATTTAAAGTTTTCTCTAAATGCAATACATAATAGTTTAGTTAATTGAACTCATTTCTATTGATGTATTGTGTAATTTTTATATTAAGCATTTTATTTCAAAATCATTGAATGTTAATTTCTTTATATTTTCTTATCAGCTTGCATTTTAAAAGTCAGTGAGTGTTCTAGTATTATTATATTTCAGTACCTCCCACATATATACAGGCTGGTCCATCGATTTATAATTTTTATTTTACTCAATTATTACTCACGACAATTTATCTAACAGTAACAACATTTGATATGAATAAATTTATTCTTGCTTTAATTATATGAAAATGACATTTTATGAAAAATTACCCGTTATGTTTGTTTGCTAGGATTATGTTATTTAACCGACAGTTCAGTTCTGTATATAATGAAGCATTTTAATCACTTGTGAATAATAGTTATTTTTACAACTGCTACTGTAAGATAAAATAGCATTAGCTAGAATTTTTATTTGAAACTTTTCCTATATTTTGTATCATTTAGAAATTCTAATGGCAATATCAATTTTAAATTCCATACTTAGAACTTAACAGGCAGATTCATAAAAGGAATTAACGTTAATTCCATTTTTTTCAACATTTGTAACTTTGTTTATAAATTAATAAAATTAACAAATTGTGTACTATTTTGTGCTAATCAATCTTAACTACAACCTTAGTTAAAATAAATGTGTTCTGAGAATGGAAATGAAGTTACAAATAATAATAAAAATGGAGTTAGCGCTAATCCCTTTTGTGAATCTACTTGTAAATGTCTAAATTAAAAGTTTGTAACATTTCCAGTATAACTTTTATGAACTTATGTATTTCCAAATTCAATATTCCAAACAAAACAATGATTGCAGTATACATTTTTAAAACAGATAGTAGTTTTGCGATAGACAATACAAAAGACAGATTTGTTAAAACGAGTAGTAGCAAAATATTTCAAAAACATTCCAATGTTTTATTTCGTGTATAATGTAAAGAATACGTGCAAAATCGCGGATCTAGTTTCAGCGGTGACAAGCTAAAAATAGAATCATCACTTCTCAGGATTTTTCAGGTTCAGCCTCACTTTCAATCGGCTGGGAGTTCGTCGCCTGATAGATTTTATATTCGACTTTGATTATAAATTTACTGCATCGAATGCGCAAGTCACTCATTCAAATTTGGTGGGAAGAATTTTGAACTGATTAAATAATATTAGCTATAATTTTTATTTGATTTTTTTGCTATTTTGCACCGTATGAAAGTAGTTTAGATGTGTTTAGGTGTTGAGATATACCTTTCCAGCTCGTTCCCAGCGGATATCCGGCTGTGGCGTCGCCTCAACTTGACATTCCAGCGTTGCCGCGTCTCCGTCGCAACACCGCAGATCCTTCAACTCTCGTGTAATCACTGGGATGGTTTGTACTTTGCTGTAACTTATAGACGACCGTTCCATGCTTTGCTTTGTAATATCTGAAACACATTATTTCATAAACAAACCAAATTGGATTGATGTGAACGTTTACCTTTGGCGTAGATCTGTAGGGAGATTATAGCTTTGGCATCGCCATGACAGTTGCGGGCAGACACGGTGTAGGTGCCCGTGAAGTCCAGCTTGGCCTGGGGGATCTCCAGGCGGTACTCGGGACCGTCGCCCACCCTCCTGAAATGGGGCGCGTCGCGGTAATAATCCGGCTGCGGACAAAACAACAAATTACTGAAGTATGAACCAGCTAGCTGTGAAAGTAGCACATGTTAAATATGACGCTGTACGGGTTTATATTATTTGCTTTCATATTATGATTATTACGATGTAAGAGCTAATTATTTATATATCTTCATGTACGCTCGCCACATAATTTGCAAATATTTATTTCTACAGCTAATTATATTATAGTAACATACGAGCTAGCGAACATACACACATGTTTCTAGATAATTTATAACATAGTGGAATATAACCCGATATGTAGTTTATTATTAAGTGTACTACCAAATTGTAATAAATTTCAAATGAAATGGTTTTTACTGGATCAAATTATATTTATGTTGATTTTGATTACATATAATTATTTTGAAATGTAATGTCACTTATTATTTTCAAAGTTAAATTAATTGATAATTTATTATAAGAGTATGGTGCAATTTTCCCTGCCATACATAATCATAAGAATAATAATAAATCGCGTTTACAACAATAAATTAAATAAAATCTACATTTTTTGCTGCAATCTTCAAGAAGCACCAATTTTGCACATTACGAGCCCAGAATCATATCATTTGGCCCAGTTAAAATCATAAATAACCTCCTCCAGTATATATCGGGTGTCTATTTGTTCCATAGGGCATAGGAAATGCAATGTTAAAATTTTCATTACGCGGTAGTTCCCTATGAATTTCAGAACAAAAGTGTAAATATAAATAATGTTCAGCACTAAAAACTGTACTAAATGAGCCTAAATTTATAATTCAACCATTGTTTATCAATTAATGACCTTTGTTACTGTTGCTAATGAAATAATATTGATAGTTCGATGAATTAATATTATTCATTCGTTATGTCAAATTCAAATCTCACCTGTCAAAAGAGTACAATCAAAATGTATTACATTAATAAATTAAGGCTCATTTAGAAATGACTTTTAAGTAATTTGATCCACATAAAAAGCCAAAGACACAAATTTTCTCACTTTTCATAGTTTAATTTTCTTTTTAAGCTTGAACTGTAGCTGAATAATTGGTTTTAAGATTTTCTGCTAAATGTCAAATCACTTCAAATTTTTGTTACAACAGTACGTAGTCTAGCGATCAGTGGCGTCGCGAGACTTTCTTGTTCGGGTGGGCCAGTATAGGGCCCTGGTGTTTGGGAGGTGGGTCGACATTATGGACATTATTTTAGGCTAGGGTTAGAATTTTTTTAAAAATATGTCTTAGATTTAGCTTCAATTAAAAATATAATACATTTGCACTAATTTCTCGGGCTCCACTACAAATTTTGTACCATGCACAGATTTTATTTTGCGACGACTATGTGCTCGTTTGCAACTGTACCAGGCATAATGTCAGATTTTGAACATGATTAAAAACGATTTCGGTAAATTATAATTCCGTATGGAATTCACTAGATAATTTATATAATATCGTTTTGTAATGTAGATTGCTATATGTATTAATTTCACCTAGATTGAGCCAGGGACCAGGGTGGGCTTAAGGGTGGGCCAAGCCAGTTATAGGTGGGCCGAGGCCCACCCGGCCCACCCCCTAGCGACGCTACTGCTAGCGATGGTTGCAACAATTTGTCTATGTTGATAATAGTTATTTACTTTACAAGTGGGCAAAGTAAGGAATTACACACGAGAGAAATTTAAGCTCACGAAGCCGATGGCTGAGTGAGATAATTTTATCGAGTGGGTAATTCCACTTTGCCCACGTGTGAAGTATAACGTTTTATCCAACACCTCTTAATAATTGAAAAATTTATTAAAGAAATATTATTTGACAGTGACATATATTTTAAATTTTAGAATTGAAATGTCAATCGAAGTAGTTACCAAGGTGTAGTGTGTTATTATTATTGTTATAAATAAAAAAATACTCACTAGTGGCTTTCCTCAAAATTATACCCACTAGTGGATAATCTGTTACTTTGCTTGTTTAAAATCGCCATAGTTTTAGAGCATTTATTGGGAGGTGTTGGATAAACATTTTTTTGTATTTGTCATGGAAAATTTCTACTTATCTCATAATTTCAAAACAAATATTTGACGAAATGTTGTGGATAAAGTATAGTATTCTACTCGCATGTAATGACTATTACTCATACGAATGATTTACATCACTCGTGTTCGCTCGTGATGCAAACTTCATTCTCATGAGTAATAGCATACATTACATGCTCATTGAATAATATACTATTATAATTTTAGCTACTTCCAGAGTGCCATGTTAAACAAAACACAAACAGTCGTATTGTTTGAGTTTGACCGAGTTGTAATGATTACGACTTGTTTTTTGTTTAAATTATTTCTCAGTAATCATGGACACGACACATTTAGCATTTTGAATAAAAACATTAGTCAATAATTATTAAAATTATGCCAAATGTCATCTGTCAAACTCAAACATGTTTTGTTTATCATGGCAAACTGGAAACAGCTACAAATTATACATTTTATTTTACGTCTATCTTATAACAGAAATGTATCACATCAATTAATTTGAGCTCATTTGGTGCAGTTTCTATTGCTGAACTTTACACTTTTGTTCTAAAATTCATAGGGAACGAACTATCGCATAATGAAAATGTTAACATTGTCCTATAAAAAAAGTAGACTCTCGGTATATACAGAGTGAGTTTTTTAAAGCAATCATTCAGTTTTTAGAGAAAAAATAAATACACAAATTATACAGCAAAGTACGGTTGGTACATCAAGATGTCAACAATTGTTGTCGATGAAAAGCCATTGTTGACAGGAATATCAATAAAAAAACCAATAACTAGTTTTGTTGAACGGCGTACCTAAACAATATTTCTGTAATTTCAATAGGAAAAGGTATAAAATGTATATTGACATTGAATAAACAATAAAGTATAAAATATGGGTTACTCTTTGTTATTAAATATTAAAATTTTTAAAGGTTTCTACCTATTCAGGTCAAACAATGTGAAAAAGAAATAGGTACACTGAATAAAAGAAATTTGTACTTTTCACAACCAATGAGCAAATCATTTTGATGTCAAGTGCACGCTATTAAGCTGCCTGCCATTTGATTAAAGTTAAAATGATAAATTTCAACATAATATTTCGTTTATTGTTCACTACTGGCATTTAAAAAAAAATGACCTTTTATATTGTATTACTGTTATATTAAACTTGTATCTTTGAAAAATTTGTAAACGTTTCATAGCGAAAAGTAATTATATTTATTTAATAATATGGTTGTTTATATTTATAATCAAGTCTTGTACCGTGTTATTGTCTGTATCTGGTAGCATGAGTGCGGTATGAAAGTCTGATTCGTGTAGCGAAGCCCTGGAGCTATGGGGCGCCACCAGGCACTGTTTCCTCACCCAGTGCGGGGGCGAAGCTCCCTCTGAGCCTCTTTACAACTGCTCCAGCTCCCCAGGCAAGCAAATTACCCGGGGGGCAACATTACACCTCAGTAAAGAGAATACTTTGTAATGTGTTGTGTCTTTCTCGCGCAACCTTAATGCGTGTAGCTGTGTCTCTGTCGCTGCGAATGATTGTGGACTGAATTTAGTTTTTACTTGAAGTACTTTTCTTTCAAATATTTTAGAAACATGTTAGGAATAATGAAATTAGTCAATTACAAATAGTTGTAATACGATACTTAATAATATACATAATTTATGTTATGTACAAGATAATAATGCAACATATGACACACGAGAGAAGTATGTAATATTTGTGTATGTAAAATATTTCGTGGGTGTGTTTCTTCAAGCTCATGCAATCGATTTGTTCACACTTAAATAAAATACTCGACTGTACGATATAAACAATAAATAAACTTTTTTAAAAATTAACTGTCTGAAAAATTCACTAGAATAAAACTGATGTGAACTTTCACATAATAAAACACTTGTACTTGGTGTCTCTGATAGAGCGAGTTTGATATAATTTATTACACATACTCTGGGGCTATGTAAATAGGCAATGGATATACAAATGAGATTTGTCGATGTTGGACATAGATCATATGTTTTGGTTACGACATTTTAAATTTGTGAACATACAAGTATTACAGTTTATCTAGGTCACCTTTTCTATAAATCATCCATACAACAACCAATTATTTTTACTGTATATTTTTATGCACACTTTTATAATCCATTTTAATTAATATTACTCTGATTTTCTTTTAAACAATTGCATGAACTGCCTCAAACACTTTTTGCGATTTTCCCAAAATCACATTTTTTAAAGATTTTATTGAATAATATTTCTTTGAATTATGCAAATTCTAATTGAGAACTGTATATTTTTAGTTACTCCGTTTTGACGTCTCTATTTTTTAATGAGTTTTCGCTCTCAGCTCCTTTTATCAGTCATAACAATTTTATATTATGTCGCAGCACGAAATTGTTTAACAATAAAACAATTTTAGATTTGTTTATTTATTTAACAGATAAATATATTTAAATCAGTTTTCTGAAATGTTTTTCGTATTAGTTTAATTTGCCATGTCAGCAATTGAATTTTTCTGATAAATATATTTTCAAATGGAACCATATATTTTTTGTCCTTTTATTGGAGAGAGTATTTTTAGAAAAAGAGAAGAAATACTCTTTCTATAACACTGTTTTGGAAACTAGGCATTCTACATCTAAAAATTGTTATGGAATCACTAACATTCCATACGCTGCGTATGGAATATTTTCGACGAATCAGAGCCGCACATCAGCGCGATATATGAAGTATCTTGATTTATTTGAGTTTGACGTTTTCAACAGTTTTATATTTGTATTTTGTGTATAATTTCCAAAATCTTGTTATAGTATGTATAGTCTACAACATGTAACGGTGTGGAATATGTTTCATTCCATTACTTGTTGTAGAATATACTATTTCAATAAAATAATAAGTGTGTATGGGACCATTTTAAATCATACACCGAATGCAGATTTGAAATGTGGCGTATAGTGATTTCAATGCTATTTTAATTTAATTCAGCGTTGATGAAATTTTTGTAGAATTTTCGTAGATGATTGAAATGCCTGTTTTAGACACGACGCAATTTATTGGTCAATAAATTGGCAAGAATAAAAATATTATTCGTTTTACACACGTCAAGTTTTCCGTCAACTTATTGTGACAATTTCAGTAGTACCAACACGAATGTTACAAACTTCCTTGAATAATTTTCAGTGCTCTACCGAATGAGTCATCGTGAAATTCGATGTTCAATGACCCATTTGCTACTATTTCTTAATCGGATCAGAATTTTAGTTACATCTACACGTATGTGTCCTTCGCAAGTGGAAATAATTTTCTCGAAGAAAACTGATTCTGTACAAATAGAAAACTGCGCGAAGAAGGTTGAAGCGATGTCCGTATTAAGTCATGAGACATTGAGTCATTTTTATGTGCTCAATACACACAGCAATATGCAATAACAGTATCAGCTATGTAGTGATAATACTTTGCCGAATTTACGACACTGTACGTGACCTTTAATTGGTATATTTGTCTGTAATCCGCGCTGCTGTTGTATACATTACATATTTAAATTTACAAATAAACTTTCACTAAGGCTGGCTGAGAGACTTGGCGCCATCAGATGTGAATCAGCTTTCTGGTATTCCACCGAATTTTAATACTTAGTCAAATGACCTTATTTTATCCTCAGTTTTATCACTAACAACATAATTCATTTTTGGAGGAAAAACATTGTGCTTACAATGTCAAAATCTACTGCTCGCCAATGTCAGTTTTAATGAAAATTTATACCAACGGTATAATGATTAACATCAATGTACTATTAAATTATAAAACTGTACCTACATGTCGAGAGTCTGTGTATAGCGTTTCTGGTTAATGATCTATTTATTATTGAGTGTTATCGCCGACAAGTGCAGCATTCCTGCTCGAACCACCTGTATACTACTTACATAGATATAAGAAGTTTCATTTGATTATTACGAGCAGGTGAACTTGCTTGCTTACTTGGAATAAGTGAATTAATTTGTATGTATGTTTTCGAGGGATGAAAGTTTTGATAAGCAAATTGAAAGGCAGGTGTCTGCAGGGCGCAAGGTTTTGGGTGCTCTTAGGAAATTTGCTCGAAATGTGAATGTATTTACACTGATAAAAATGTTTTCTTGATTTCTTGGAACAAACTAATTCCTCTTAAATAAAGAAAAATTGATTTGAATAGTGCCAATCCGATTTCGTTTTCGTTGAAAACTTTTGTAGGTTTAATAAATATTATATTGTATGAAAATTAATTTAGTTTTGAAGGAACATATCAAAGTATTCAACTGACACTCATTATGGGGTTGAAATAGTTTTAATTCAAAATTACATCGCTTTAAATAAAAACATTTTGTTTAAAATTAACACGACTTTTTTTTTATTATTTTTAAAAACCAAATTTAAAATTTTAAATGCAGAAAAAAAAAGATAAATAAAATTAATATTTTTTTGAATTGAAGCTAATCATTTTGTAAGAAATAAAATGTTCTTCAACGAATGCATTCAAAAGGAAAACTGAAAATTTTCTTGAAACAAGAAGTTATTTTATGAAGTGTAGAGATGCTCGATTGAGTGTTTGTAATGGTGTGTTAGTGCCTACATTGATGTAAGGTTGTGCATGAAGACGTATAACTGCGGCGGAAATGAGGTATTTGAGAGGAGAGTGATCGTGTCCGGAATACATTGGTGTATGGTGAATGTGAGATTGAGAAGAATTTTCTTCAGAAAGTGGGAGTGAGTCAGGCGGGTAAGATTGAAGGTGATCGATTGTGTGGGTGTCCGAGGAATAAGTGGTTTGGTATGATGCGTAAACGAATGATTCCGAGTGTGAAGAATAAACGAGCATGTATGAATGTGGACGAGGCGAAAGTGGTGTATCAGGATAGAAATGTTTGATTGTTGGTTGACTGTGTTTCTGGCTTCGTGCTACCCCACTGAGTGGGATATAGCGTGATGTTATATACGTATGTACTTTAATATAAATAATAAATTGACGGAAAACTTGGCGAGTGTAAAACGAACGACAATATTTGTATTCTTGAATGTAGCAGCGTACGCCACTGAGCATTAGAATATGAAGCCCCCAGGCCCGAATCAAATGACATTAATCACACGTATTGTGTGTGTCGGCACTACAGATGAAACTCGATATGTGGTAGGTGACAGGTGTTTGTAGGCCGAACTGTATGCCCAATGGACCACGGAGAGAAACCGAACAACGCGCTGGCAAATTGGCTCGTGCTCATATGTGTTCAGCGCCCCGGGGCACATCATGTGTCGCGCTGTAACATGTGCGACTAATTGCTGTTTTTTAACTTTAATTATGTTACCGGTTTTTATTGTCAATTACACTTATATTTATTTGTGTTGTACTGTATATTTTCAGTATTTCAAATGCATCTTTATTTACTTTTTTATTTAATTTAGTTTGAGTAGTTTAGGGGGGATTCTTAACGGGACTGCATTATGTATGATTCATTATGTCAGATAAAGTTTAATAACTGTAATATGATTTAAATAATTCAATCAAAAACTGAAATGTGTGGGCTTGCAGTCGGATATATGAATAATATATTATTATATTTACATAAATACCGTATAATTTATTGAAAATTGATATTTGTTTCATACAATAATACTTACATTTTAAGAAATCAGAATGGGGTCTTTCACCATTTTTTTTTATATTTTTTTATGAAGACTATCTACACTTTTAAAAAGTCTTAATTGTTATTCATTAAGCCACAATGATTTTTTTAAAATGATGTGACATCATAGTAGAGATCTAAAACAGTAGAGATTTAAATAATTTTTGTTACATAAATGTTCTATTTTATTGTAATAATAATAATAAAATAAGTAAAAAAATATATGACTACAATTATTTACAATCTGTACTGTTTTAGATCCAGCAACACCTCTACTATGACGTCACAACATTTTAAAAAAATCATTGTGGTCTAATGAATAACAATTAAGACTTTTTAAAAGTGCAGATAGTCTTCAGTATAGATAAAGTTTCATAAAAAAAAATTTTTAAAAAAATGGTGAGAGACCCCATTGGTTTTAGTAATGCGTATGTATACCGGATGTAGGCGTATAAAGATTTCAATGCTGTTTTATTTTTATTTTGCTGTATCTTTTTTTATCTATTCACTTTACAGCAAAAGTATAAATACAAAAGTAGTTCAGAATTTAAAAATGCATTTGGTTAGGTTAGGTAAATATTAGTATTTCACGATATCAAATTAAAAATATTATTTTGGGAACCACAAACAATTAATTGATTGACGATTTTATAAAATTTTCTCACCAATAAAGAGGAAGCCTTTCAAAACAGCCCGTATATATTATACTTTTCCGTAGTCATCCTAAGTATAATAATTAATAGCTATAGAACACATATTATTGAATAAACCAGAGTAACAATTTAACTTTTCGACCTTGAATACTTCATTACAAATTCATTATTCATTGTGTATATTTTTTGTTTGCAATCTTTATTATCTTGATGAATAATTAACATAATGTACATAAACATATGTCTAGGACGAGACAGATTTAAGTCATTTTTTTTATAAAACGCAATAGATTAATTGTTTGCAATATGGAAATGTATTTCATTACAGTTGTTGTGTAACTATGTTTTGAAATAAATAATGTTAAAACTAAATATCTTTCAAACTACATCTCCGTATCTTTCAGTACAAATCAAAATAATGTTAGCTAAAAGAAATTAGTTCCAATTAAAAATATTTATTGCTGGTGTTTAGTAGAAATGAGTTTATATATTTGTTGAACATTAACAGCTTTACACATTTTATGTTTAGACATAAACCAATCAGACGCGCAATTAGCTAATCGCAGATTCACATTTCACTTAATAACTTATTGCAGTTACTATACGTTTCAGATTCATTAAATAAATTGAAATGTTATTATTTTATATTTGTAACTAAACAGAATTTACAAAAAAAGTTACCTTTATTCTGTAAATAGTTTTGTGTTCCAATTAATGCACAAGTCACAATCCACAGTTAACGCACGAATTACAAACAAAACAAATTAAAAAATCGTAATTTCTCGTGTAGATCACGATCACGAATGAACGCAGTAGTCGGTGCGGTACTGGCGCAAATGTAACTGATTGTAACAACGTGATGTAAGAGACTGAGAGTGAAACAGGCGCCGTGTCTAAGACAGCGGCACCGAATGTGAACGGTGTTTTAGTTGATGCAATTCGTATCGTCATGATTTATTACACTTCCAAGTGATTAGATTTTTAGGGGTGGTGTTATTTTGGAAAAAAATGTTCTATGTTCACGTAACTCCCAGACCTGTCAGATAATATGAAACAAGGTCTGCAGAAGACTCAAAATTTGCATGAAGCCTTTTTAGATATTTTGGTGTACAACTTTATTTGAGATCATTTTAAAATATTTCAAGATAACCTTTGCAAAGCTCATTGAATACGCTTATCCGAAGACTCAAGAATAAAATAAGATGAAATTTAATGGAGTGGAAAAAAACGCTAAAACTTTTGACTTTTAAAAGACGATGTACACTAAAAATTTTCGATATAACAACATTTTATCTAATTTGTAACATTAAAGGGTACATTTAGATAGTTCATTTTAAAATAGTTATTTTCAAAAATTCAAAATTATTTTTGAAATATCTATCCGCTAGATTACTTTAAAAAATAAAAAGGAAGGAACAAATCGGTACAAAATGAAGACAAGCAAGTAATACAGGAATGAAGCATGGAGGATTTAAATTTTTTGATGTAAAATAATAAGGAAAGCCAATAATTGAATATTTCAAAAATACCTCATTCATAAAAATATTTAAATAAAATCTAAAAAAATTAATAAAGTCGTAAGACAATTTTTATTGTCTTCTAAATAGGTCCATCGATAAATCAGACCTTTCGGGGCCCTGTTAAGGCCACTAGAGACCTAGCAGGGCTCTTGGGCGCCTCATGAAGGCCCCCAAAGGCCTTTCATGGCTCTGAAATAATGGAACATTTAAAAAATACCTCATTCATAAAAATATTTAAATATAATCAACATTTAAAAATGTATTTCGCAAGTGTATCGATTAAAAAATAAATAAAGCCGTAAGCAAATTTTTATTGCCTTCTAAAAAAGCCCATCGAAAAATCAGTCCTTTGGGGGCCCTGTTAAGGCCACTAAAGACCTAGCAGGGCTCTTAGGCGCCTCATGAAGGCCCCCAAAGGCCTCTCAAGGCCTTGAAACAAAACTACTTCATATTTAAATTTAAAACGAACAAAAATTAAGTTAATACGTTTTTGTGTATGTGATTATATTAAGTGTGTGGAATCAGCACGGTACGAAATAGCCGGCGCCTGTTGCGCGCCCGCGGTGCAAATAATCACCGAACCTAATCACAAACTCATTTCGTTAATTAAATCTTTACTTGTGCTCTAAATTATCCATGATTAGTGCGACATGTTTGTGTATACGCACTAACTGCACGGCATGACTACTACAATTATGCTTTTTTTAGACTTCAGGCCACTGTTAGTGCTAACTAATAATTATCTTTGTCATTGTGTCCCGCCGTGTTGTTGTGTAATTATGTTGAATATGGTTTATTAGGTGTAAATAAATATTTTTATTTACATATGCGTTTGCAGGTGCAGCCATATTTCTTATACAAAGCAATTTATGTACTTATCTTACAGGCTACATCATATTCCGTGATATCTAAAATGAGTATGATTATATAAATTTCCCTTCGAAAAAATTCAATTTAATATTAAAATCGAAATATTTTTAATAACTATTATAAAAACAATTGACAATCGCGCAAAAATAAATTAACAAGTCTAATATTTGACCACAGATGTAATTTTACAGTTCGAAATTTCTTTTTAACCGACGAAAAATAAAAGAAGATTCTTAAGTCGACGCGTATATTTTTTATGTATGACCACGCACAACTTTTTATAGAGCAGTCCGATTTTGATGATTTTTTTTTATTGGTGAGGGTATACTTCGAAGTTGGACACATGTAAATTTGAAATTAAAAATCTGATGTGGCCAGCACATAACCTCCCGCCCAATACTACTCTTAAACGGTACAAAATAGTATTTGATGCTACAGAAACATACCTTTTTATTTGTTTATTTTCTATTTATATTTGAGAATTTTAATTTTCTTTCGTATATTTATTTAATTTTTTGACATATATTTCACTAAGAAAACAGCTTCACAATCACAATGACATGTGTCACATTTCGTAAAAAATTGAAAATTTTCCATGGTGTACATGGAATGCGAGATTTGTGAAATCTAATTTCTTTATATTTTATTATCTCTAAATCTAATGAAAATTATTAAAATTAGTGTAATCAAAACACATGTAGAATTAAATATTCTTCAACTTTCAAAATAACATAAATTGTTGAAAAAGGAAATTTAACCGTGTTTTTCACGAAAAACTGTTAAGGGCTTCAAGTAAACTGCTACTTCCGGTCGACCAATTTTATCCAAAATCTAATCAGCTCTTCATTTAAATATAAGAAGCAATAATTAAAAAAATTGTATTTTTTGGTATTATAGTATTTGAGTTATGCGAGACGAAACAATTGCCACAGACTACACACACACACACACATACATACATACATACATACATACATACATACAGACATCATCGCGAAAATAGTAAAATCGTATTGTAGGGACCCTAAAACGTGCTTATTCATTGAAAACTCAGTACCCAATTTTCTGACCAAAAACAATACCTCCCTTACCTAGAGGTAGGCGGGAGGTAAAAATCGATCCATAAGGGTAGGAAAATAGGGAATGATTAATTGTTCACCCCACTGCATTTTTACCACGCATAACTTTGTACTGGGTTATCCGATTTCGTCGATTCTTTTTTTTTATTGAATAGGGCATACTTCAAAAAAAAAAAAATTACACCCCTAAGGGCAGAAAAATAGGTAGCCATAAAAAATTAAACCGACGAAAAAGAAACTGAAAAGCGAAAAATAAAATAAACCAATTTCTAAATTAATGTACGTAACTAATTTTGATTGTTTGGCGCCGACTTAAAATTAGTTACATCAGTTTAGGAGCTTAGTTATTAAGACTAAAAAGGTTATTTTTTTGTTCGCTTTTCAGTTTCTTTTTTCATCGGATTAATTTTTTGTTAAAAATGGTTTAATTTTTTGAGACAGTCAAATTTCTCTGAACCAAAATCTGTTTAGATATTAGAACAAATAGACTGTATCTGATGTGTCCACAAAGTTATTACGTTTCGTAAAATGGTAGATAAGATTTCAATTAAAAAAATGTTTTAAATTTTTGTAACTACCACTTAACTTTCATGACAAATACAATAGGTAGCCATACAATAATTCCAGATGGGCTTTTACAGATACGCGATAAGGGAAATGTATTATGATGTCCTGTCGACCTGTTATCGCAATGGAATGTTTAACTTAAAACTTGTCTCATTTTGGAAATCACTACTGCGTTATTGCTACAAACAATCTCTGTTTTGTATTCAAATAAACACAGAGTGCTCTTTTAGAAATCTATCGAATTATGGGAACGTGTTATATTTCCATTTCCTTACGGGGTACCATTACATATAAGCATAAACTATAGTGAGTCAAACAAACATCCAACAGTTGTAACAATACTGGGTGTGTTTGTACGGCTGTGTGTTTGAGATGGACGCGTGTAGAATGTGTTGAAGGTCGGCCTTGCAATGAGATCTAGTGAGAACGCACTTGGAGCACTCGGTGCAGCACGGGAACTGCACTGGCCTTCATGCGTGACACACGCGTTGTTAGAGATGCATTTCACAAGCTACTAAATGCCTGCATGCGAGGAAGATCATAATCAAATATAAACTGCGGAGTGGAATTTATTATTTACGTAATAGTGTAAGAGGTAAATGCATCACAGACAACAGAAGAGGTGTCATAATGCTGTGTTACCTTAAATGGGCAACATGTACCACTTAGTGAAAAGTCATACGTACTCGTTCAATGTATGTAGGTAATGGATTGCGTGCCGGTCGCAATAATTACCCAAATTGTGCGATTATTTCAACTCACTACAACTGACAAGATACAAAGATACAAATTTATAGCATGTCTGCACATATAGTAAATTCACGTTGGAAGGAGTAATATCATATACAGAATGTAACAAAAAATTCGGGCCATAGACGTTAAACATGGGAAACAGTTTTTCGTTTCAAATAAATGTTACTGAGCTCAAATTTCTGCTATATATCAATAAACAAAATTCATTTACTATGAGTTATAACTGCAGAAATAAAATATACAAATTTACAAAATTACTATTTAATAATGTTCGGCATAGAAAAAAAAACAATATGACAATAGTATATTGAACAACTAGTGTTATAATGACCATTTTTGTAATACTTTTTGTACGTGAAATAGGAAAACAAATGTGTAATGTTTACATATCAAATATTTTGACATTATTAAGTGTTTGCTTTGCAATAAACAATTGTTTGATATTTTGTTTTATTCCAGGCCGAATATTATTAAATAGTAAGTTAGTAATTTTTTATATCTTATTTAATTTCTGCAGTTGCAACCCAGAATTTAGTGTTTAAAAATGTAACAATGAACATGTATTATTAAGCATTTAAAAAACAACGAATAAATAATGTAAAACAACAATGATCCATTATTATAATTTGTAATAATAGTACATTATGCATTGCGGGAGAAAAGTATATGATTTTTTCCCGCGGAATAAATACGACAACGCAAAAATACATTTGTCTCCCGCGGTATACAGGGTGTTCATTTTTAAGTGGCTACCATTGCGATCTCGAGAACTAGAAGAGATACGAAGTTGGTTAAATTAGCAAAGAATCTCTATTTCACATAGGTATTTCAATGATAAACTGAATAAAGAAATTCAACCAGTGGTTCTCAAAATATGGATACCAACTTTTCTATTTTAAATAGAAACATATATTTTTTATTTGTGCATTCAATAGAGCTCTTTATTCTGAATCCAACGATATAAAATTTTCATACCCTTACATAAAAAAATTTTCGAAAAAAAAATAATAAAATTTTGAACTAATTTTTCCTAAATATGATATTAATTAGAGTGCCATGAATAAAAAAAGTGAATTAATCCATTTTTAGGTATTAAAAATGATATGAAGAACAATTTCTCATTTAACAGAAGTAGCAATAAACAAAATATTCACTTTTTTCATTCATGGCACTCTAATTAATATCATATTTAGGAAAAATTAATTCAAAATATTAATTTTTTTTCGAAAATTTTGTTATGTAATGGTATGAAAATTTTATATCGTTGGATTCAGAATAACGAGCTCTATTGAATGAGCAAATAAAAAATATATGTTTCTATTTAAAATAGAAAAGTTGGTATCCATATTTTGAGAACCACTGGTTGAATTTCTTTTTTCAGTTTATCATTGAAATACCTATGTGAAACAGAGATTCTTTGCTAATTTAACCAACTTCGTATCTCTTCTAGTTCTCGAGATCGCAATGGTAGCCACTTAAAAATGAACACCCTGTATATACAATTTTTTTTACGACCCCAATATTTATGATGGTTTTTGTGTATTACAAAATTATTAGAATTGTAATATAATTTATGATAGTTACTTTTGATTTGTTTGATTTTGTTCATTTTCACATTGGCACTTTCCCTCACAACGGGAGAGAAAGTGCATATATCTTCCGCAGATATGATGCTGTTTATGTCATGATTTGGTATCATAAAAACTGAGTTTCTCCGCCGGTTGTGAAAAAAAAATTCTTATTTTTTAATATGAAATATAAAGTAAAATTTATGTTACAAATTTTCTTTGTATTACAAAACTATAAATGTTAATTAATTATTTATTAATTTCACAATGCAATTAAAGTTTTATAAACCACTTGGGTGCAATTGTAGTTTTATTAGTATTTTTAAATGCAGTGTCGTCAAATTATGACCCCCCCCCCCCCCCCCAAACATATTATTGAAAGGGGAACAACAGAGTCAGGCGTAATTTGTATGTGATGACAATTTTAAATGACAACTAATTAAATAGTTAACAAGTAATATTAAAGTGTCAATGCACTGTTTAACAATGTTATAAGTAGGAGTAGATTATTTATTATACATGAATACGACATAAAACGTGGGATGTAAAATTAGCATAGGATTAGTTTTGCTAAACGGTATGACCAAATCAACGATTAGCATAATGGTCATTGTTCTTTAAACACGTCACTTGCATTTAATAAAATAATTATATCTAATTTAACCATTCCGCTACTACTGCCTGCATTGCTACAATAATAACAACATACAATTATTACTTTCTTATACTTAGTATTCTACTTAATTCTAATAGGAAATTAGCTGCGAAAGTGTTTCAGATAACAGTATATTATACATTAAAGGAGAAAAGTGTATGATTATTCCCCGCGGAGTATTTACTATATTTTCACGACCCCAATATTTACGATGGTTTTTATGTAATTCAAAATTGTTTGAATTGTAATATAATTTATGATAGTTACTTTTGATTTGTCTAATTTTGTTAATTTTTCATATTATTTGAGCACCTCACAACGGGAGACAAAGTGCACAAATCTCCTGTAGATATGAAATGGGCTGTTTCTGTCATGATTTTGGTATAAAAAAAACGAGTTTACCGGTCGTGAATAAAGTATGTTAATAATATACTGATATATTTATTATATTTATATGCATAAGAAAGTGATTATAACAAAAAAAAAAATTTAGTCTGTCGTATTCAAATATCAAGTTTGAAAATAAATAAATAATGAATCTAGTATAAGAGAGAAAGTCGTACATTATTATGATTATTAATGACACTATTTTATGGAACGCGTCCAGCATTATTTACACAATTCACAGTTGGAAATCTATGAATGTGGGTTTAGTTTTGAGAACACATGTTTGCAATGTGATATACATATGTCGAGATGATTATTAATATTGTCTAGGTTCTGTAAGACACAATGCGTAGGTCCACTGACAGTTTCTATTAAGATGTATCGTACAACTATTTTTATTTAATTGGATTTGCAAAATTCTATGTGTATTGAACATTTATGAGTCAGGAAATAGTAGAATAAAATAAAATGTTGTCTTACCTTGAGGAAGTCCCGGAGCCACATGACCTCTGGTTTGGGGTCGCCGACGACCTCGCACATGATGACGATGGTGTCGCCCTCGTACGCGTCCGACGATCGGGGTTTCTTTATGAACTTGGGCTCCTTGGAGTACCTACACATTCATTTAATTGTCACAATCTATTAAGTGCTACTAAGTGGATTATAGAGTTTTTATTGCTACGAAAATTACTACGAGTCGAAGATTTTCAAGTAGCAATAAAAACGAAATATTCCAGAA
Organism: Poecilus cupreus; assembly: GCA_963942605.1. NCBI lineage: Eukaryota > Metazoa > Arthropoda > Insecta > Coleoptera > Carabidae > Poecilus > Poecilus cupreus. The sequence goes on from OZ012724.1 coordinate 92,396, forward strand.
TGTAAATTTTCATAGGAAACCAAATCTAGAATGAAATAGATTCAACTAGAAAATCGCATTTTGTGTTTTAACTAACAAATCTATTTTGAAAAAACCATAATAGAATGTAAATAAGCAACGTTAGAAAAAATTAGGTTGTAAATTTAAAATGAAATGTCAACAATAGTATATTACAATATCAGTGAAGAAACTAATAATTTCGCTCACGCTTGTGTCAATCCTGCTATTGAAGGTACACGCCCCCATCTTTGTAGTCCACATACTCAATGTTAGGTTAGGTTCAATTTGGTAATGACAGATGAGTGGGTAAAAGTAGTGAGCGAAAGAACTTTCGCTCACTCACCTGTCATTATCCATCCCGTTGCCATAGGAATGAGTTGTGTGGATAAAACAGAAGGTTTCAAGCTCTGTATCCAAGTAAGAAACAACAAATTATATTGTCTCGTTTTTCTGGTATAATTTAATTGTTATTTCATTAGTAATGGGGTCGTTTACTAAACATCTTACTAAATATAATATAAGTTAAATGTCTGGATAATTCTTCATTCAAATTAAATCTTAGTTTCTTTTGTAAACTTACGGTAACGTTCTTTCAGGAGGTACAGTCCTTGCTGGTTCTACAATCGTAGTTTCCATCTCAGCATTGAGTTGTCCTCCGAGCACTTGAACCCGGGTCTCTGTCTCAGTGCGTCCAACCTCATTAGTAGCCACACATTTGTACACCCCTGCGTCTCGTCCAGTCACACTACCCAGGGTCAGTACCACCCGACCATCTCGGTCTAGAGTCATTACAATACGACGTGATGGACGCAACCGAACCTGGAGGTACATACATTCATTTCACACCTCCTGGCGATGCTTTCCAAATGCAATACTCACCCCGTCTCTGTACCAGACAACGCCGACGCTCGGGTACGCTTCGATCTGCGCGGTGAGCCGCAGCTCGTCACCGGCTTTTACTTCTTGTGGTTGGTTGAGTTCTGTGTAGAAGACAGGGGCTACGTAGGCTCGGAGGCCTTTATCGGTGATGAGCCGAGCTCGGCATGACACGGAACCGTGGTCGTTTCTAGCGGTGCATGTGTATACCCCGGTGTCTTCTATACGCGTGCGGTTTATCTCGAGGGTGTGGAAGGTTGTGTCGTGGTAGAAGATGTGACGGTCTAGAGATAAGACAATAAATATTTTCTGTACTTTAAAAGGAAGAATCTAGACTGGAAGTAATTTTTACATTTATATATTAAAGTTATTAATTAGCACCCTGAAGAAGACTAATTAACAGTTGAAATGACAGTGTGTAATTGATTTTTAATTATATTAAGTGCATCTCTTACTATTCTTTAGGACAGATTGCATAGCTTTACATAAATATGTAAGATTTGTTATTTAAGGGGAAACCAACACTCAAAATTTTGAAAAAAATAGATTTTTCAAAAATGCCACCATTGGAAAGTATTTTGTCCCACGCAATCATTCACCCTCAATGGGGTCTTTCACCATTTTTTTAAATTTTATTTTATGAAACTGTATCTAAATTGAAGACTATCTACACTTTCAAAAAGTCTTAATTGTTATTCATTAGCCACAATGATTTTTTTAAAAAAATGTTATGACGTCATAGTAAAGGTGTTGCTGGATCTAAAACAGTATAAATTGTAAATAATTATAGTCATATATTTTTTTACTTATTTTATTATTATTATTACAATAAAATAGAACATTTATGTCATAAAAATTATTTAAGTCTCTACTGTTTTAGATCCAGCAACACCTCTACTATGACGTCACAACATTTAAAAAAAAATCATTGTAACTTAATTAATAACAATTAAGACTTTTTGAAAGTGTAGATAGTCTTCAATATAGATAAAGTTTCATAAAAAAAAAATAATAATAAAAAAATAGTGAAAGACCCCATTCTCAATCTCATCCGCATACCGGGTGTTGACCGCGACCCCGGAACATAGGACTTTAACATGTAAAATCATAATTTCGTAATTTCCTGCTTAACAAATTATATTAGACAAAAAAGGTTCAAATAAAGATGAGAGATCATAAAATTCTACATCAGAATCAATAAACAGAATTAAATTTACATGCCCCATAACGCCAGAAATTAAATATGAAAATATTAAAAATTAGCTCAAATATCGGGTTAGCCTTGGAAATGAAACAAAATTCCTAAAAAAAATAGTCAATTATGCAATTTATAATAATAATTAATAAAAAATACAATTTTCATTTCCAATTGTATACAATTTTGTTTCATTTTCAAAGCTAACCCGATTTTTGAGCAAATTTTTTATATTTTCATATTTAATTTCTGGCGCTATAGGGCATGTAAATTTAATTCTGTTTATTGATTCTGATGTAGAATTTTATGATCTCTCAACTTTATTTGAACCTTTTTTGTCTAATATAATTTGTTAAGCAGGAAATTACGAAAGTATGATTTTACATGTTAAAGTCCTATGTTCCGGGGTCGCGGTCAACACCCTGTATATTAGTTTCAGCAACCTTTCATTCGACATTCATTCAAGATGACTAAACCACCTCAACTGACTCACTCCCATTTTCTTAACAACATTCTTCTCAATCTCACACTCACAATACACCAATGTGTTCCTCGATTACTCTCCTCTCAAATACCTCATTTCTGCAGCAGCTGTACGTCGTTCATGCTTCTCCATCCATACCCAACATTCACATCTTTATGTAGGCACTAACACACCATTATAAACACTCAATTGAGCATCTCTGCACTCATAAAATAACTTCTTGTTTCAAGTAAATTTTCATTTTTTCTTTTGCATACATTTGTTGAAGAACATTGAGAATCACTGAAATATAGTGATACAGGAACGCTCACTAACGATGAAATACGAGTCGAGAGAGAAAGGCGATTCGTTGGAAACCTATTTTTGTTGTACAGTCCGCTTAGAAAGTTTAAGTAACTATTATGTATGTGAATTTAAAGGAATTTTTAAATAATTTAACAATATATTGTTAAATATTATTTATCACTTTTGGATAAGACTGTGCAACATGTTTTCACATAACAACCGCTCAACAAACCCATAGCAACTTTATATAAACCAAAACAAATATTCCATTGGTAAAATTCCTAGAAAAATTACATTTTTTTTTGAGGTTTCTCAGACCCCACTGTGCCTTTTGTGTAACTGTGAAAGTAGTATAACTGTCTAAAGTTAACTAAATTAATTTAAGTATTTTACGCTTCATATCCCCGTACATTACGGTGGGCACTAACACACCATTATATACACAAAGTTTCCCTTATAACTAGTCCTCTAATTATAAAGAAACTAATAATTTCTTCACAACTTCTAAGTAAATTATTTGCTATTATGTATAGAAAATAAAATATTTCTTACCATCATTCTTAATTTCCTGTCCATCTTTCGTCCATGTAACAACAGGAGTAGGCGTACCAATAACCTGACATGTCAGCCGAACCGGATATCCTTGCTGAATACGACGATCGCGCAAGCGCATCGGAAATTGCGGCGGACATTCTAAACTTTTTTGAATTTCCCTAAAATATTATTATTTATAAAATAAATCGCTCTTGAAGATTTTTAAAATAGCTCACATTTTCAGTCTATGATCAGCCTCAATAACTTTTCTATCACTAACCACCAGGAGGCGACAAAACGTGCTGACCCTCCCGGCCTTGTTGCTCGCTTCACATGTATACCTGCCTGCGTCTCCATCTTGAGTGTTAGCGATTGTTAGTGCACATACCGTGCAAGCACCAGCGTTATTACTGCTGCGCAACTGAGTGATGTTGCACCGGGAGTCGTCTCCGTGGTGGAGAGCGGTTCCGTCGCGGTACCACCGGATTTCCGGAACTGGTTCGCCTAGAACCTACCGAAAAACATTTAACCACTGTTCAACAAATTTAACCTCAAAATTAAATTTACTTGGCATTCAAGAGAAACTTCTGAACCTCTCAAAGCTTTACATTGTCCCGGCAGCACTTCTGTGAATTCCGGAAGTACAGCTACACTTCCCACTAAAATGGGTTCAGAACATGTAGCTTCGCCCCAACCATGTCTGTTCCTCGGTGTAACTCGAAACACGTATTGTTGACCGGGTGTCAAACTATTACACAAAATAAATTAACATAACCTCACTGTTTTTTTAATTTCTCCACTAACCTAAATGCATCGTAGCTGCAGAGCGGAGACACGCCCAGCTCTTGCCAGCGGGCCCCACCAGCACTGCCTAGTTGCCAGGCTTCAATGCGGTATGCTAATACGGGCGCTGCGCCCCCTGTTAGGGGTTTGTGCCAAGCCAGCGAAGCCCAGTTTCGACCTGAGTCTGTTACGAGAGGTGCGTGGGGAATTGGTCCCGGAACATCTAACACAAATATTTCGTTGCGCTCACTATAAATTTATTTGCGAATTGTTATATTTGGGTTTATATTTTGAATGAATCATAACACATAATAAACATTAAACAATAATAAAGAATGTCGCGAACGCGATGATTGCCAAAGCACGAACCTCACATTTCTATTTTTGATTGCTTCACATGATTCACACGTACTTTGTAAACATTACCTATAACCTCTACACCAAAAAAACAATTTACTTCCGGAAATAATTGTTCACGATTTTTGACACAAGAATGTTATATTTTAATGCGAGAAGGAGCTTCATTATCAAAAACAAATCAATTGTAAAACTAAATTGTGTATTACCAGCTAAAAAAACTGTTACTAATTTTGTAAATATCATTTTAAATGCGACAAAATATGTGTCAAATAAATTTACTCACCAGTAAAGTACATCCTCTCGTTGTACGTTCCAATCTCCTTCAGAATACTCGCGCCACTTTCCAGATCTCTTGCTTCACTTCTAGCTCTCTGCCTGTGTGTTACAGTGAAGAAAGCCCGATCACAACCATAGATGTTCTTCGCTAAGATGCAATAAGTACCGATGTCATCTGGAGTCGCTCTTTTTAAAGTGAATCGAACGTAGTCGTCGTAAGTTTCTTTCAGGGATCGTGGACTGTTTGTTATACCGAGAGTACCTTTCATCCATGTTACTGGAGACGAAAGAAAATGAGAAATAAGTAGTCATATTGTTACAGTATAGTACAAAATAAGAGATATATTGCTTTACATCTCGAATTATGTACTATTTCTACGACCATTCATTAGTATTTGTAAATTAAAAACGAAATACATATGTCAAACAAGGTTTGTTTTTGTTTATGAAAATAAACGATAATTAAGCGTAGGGATACATAATAAAACATAGTCCCTTCTAAATATATGATTCATTACGTTACGAAAGTTCTAAGCAGCAAATTACGCACGAAGTGAAAAACTTACGCACGAGTCGCGTAGCGGTGAGTGCGTAATTGCTTTATAACTCGAGTGATATACTATACTTTTTTACGACCACACACAATTCACTAAAAATCACAAACAGATGTTCACTGTTCTGTCAATTGCGATCACCATTAGCTGCAGTGTTGCCAATAGTGAGAAACAACTAGTCACTAAATGATACAAGTATAACTAGTTAAACTAAAACGAAAACGACAAAAATTAATTTACAACTAAACGAAAACTTACTTTATTTAATATTTCATGCGTATTTATTTATGATTGCACTGCCTTTAAATAAATACTAATTATTTTTTCTCTTGTTGTCAACATAATATCGATAAATTATAAATTACTTAACCGTGCGATCGACGATTTTACGCACGATAGTGTGTAAGAAGAAGCTTACACAGTATATGTATTGTACATAAATGCTAGCAAAATACTTTACCAGTTAGCCAAATTTGAATACATAACATGTAAATCTAAAATTTTATGTATCAAATTTTAATTGATAGTGTGACAGTGTTGCCAACTAAAATTTGGTCTTCGTTACATAACACTATTCGCAATAATCATACAAATGTCAAACAAACTTTGTTTTTGTTTATGAAAATAAACAACAATTAGGCGTAGGAATACATGCTGAAATATAGTCCCTTTCTAAATTTTTGACTGAATACTGAAATATATATTCGTAATGCTACATTGTTAGTAGTTTGTTATGTAATGATATACAGGAGTGGTCGTAGAAAAAATAAATCCAATAATACATACCTCTCGGTTTGGGATCGCCAGTAACTCTGAAGCTGACAACAATATCTTCTCCAGTAGCCACCGACATCATTTTATCCGGACGGGAAAGAAACATAGCTGGTTTTCCACCTCTGATGCTACTAGGATGCACAACTTTTACAAACGCGGATGTATCCATATGTCCATACGAATTAGCCACTCTACAAGTGTATCTGCCTGCTTCTAAATCAGTTGCATTTGGGAAAAGAAGTGTGTGGACTCCAGATTCCGCGAAAGTTTTATGTCTACTCGACAATTTCGGCAAACGAATATCATCTCTAAACCATGTTACTTCATCGAGTTTTCCTTTCACTTCAACTTGTAACCCGATAGTTCCTCCAGTTGGAACAACATGATCAGTTAGGATGTTTTCTAGTTTCGGCACACGGGAATCACGAGCTATGTAAGAACTTAATCGTTCTTTTCGTTTAGTTTTAAAATCGTCTTTACCGGAAAACTCAACAATATGCGAGATTTCATCGCTCCAAATATTATTTTCGGCTTTACAAACATATGTTCCACTATCGTCTTTAGTAGGATGTGCAATTATAAGTTTGCAAATACCATCTGCTAAATCATTTTGCTCGTATTTTCCGCTCGGATGAATTAATGCTCCGTTTTTGTACCAACTAATTTCTGGAGTTGGTTGTGCTCTAACTCGGCATTCTAAAGTTAGTTCGTCGCTAGCACAACGATAGATATCTCTAATAGAACGCGTAAATGTTGGAGGGATTGGACTAGCTTCAAAAGCTTCGTATACTTTTAAGCTAGCAGCTGTGGAAATAGTTCCATGCGTATTGGTAGCACTGCAACTATATTCAGCCGAATCACTCATAGTTACATTTAATATTTCCAGGTTGGCTAGGCCATCTATGTAAGTGGTTTTGAACTTTGTAGATTGCTGCAGTTCTAAACCATCTTTAAACCATTGAATGGATGGTTCTGGTGAACCTAATACGCTGCAGGTGAGTTTAACGCGACTGCCTTGAACTGCTGTTCTGTTTGTGAGTTTTGTACCAAAGCTAGGTTTATTTTTAGAGTCTCTAGGACCAAATCTTTCGCTTAAAATGATGGTTTTCCCTTCGGAGAATTCATCTGGGGATATTATTACACCCTTGAAGACGGATTTAAGTTTTTCTGTTTCGGAGTTTTCTTGGATGTCTCTCTTTGGTCTGGGTTCTTGTTTAGGTTCGGGTATTTCAGTATGATCTGTTGGTGTGATATTTTCTTTTGGTTTATCAGCTTCTTTGGGTGATTTCTTATCAGCATCTTGTTTGGCTTCTGATTTGCGCCTCTTTTGTACTGTATCTTTCTTAGATTTCTCTTCTGCCTCTTTCTTTGTTTCTTCTTCGGTCTTCTTCTTTTCCTCAGCTTCTTTCTTTGCTTTTTCCTCAGCTTCTTTCTTTGCTTTTACCTCAGCTTCTTTCTTTGATTTTTCCTCAGTTTCTTTCTTTGATTTTTCCTCGGCTTCTTTCTTTGCTTTTTCTTCAGCTTCCTTCTTTGCTTTCTCCTCGGCTTCTTTCTTAGCTTTCACTTCTGATTTTTTCTTTTTGTCTTCTTCAGATTTCTTTTTGGCCTCAGAATCCTTCTTTTTCGCCTCTACATCCTTCTTCGCTTTCTCCTCGGCTTCCTTCTTTGCTTTCTCCTCTGCTTCTTTCTTTGCTTTCACCTCAGTTTCCTTCTTTAATTTTTCCTCGGCTTCTTTCTTTGCTTTTTCCTCGGTTTCTTTCTTTGCTTTCTCCTCTGCTTCTTTCTTTGCTTTCACCTCAGCTTCCTTCTTTGATTTTTCCTCGGCTTCTTTCTTTGCTTTCTCCTCGGCTTCTTTCTTTGCTTTCTCCTCGGCTTGTTTCTTTGCTTTCTCCTCAGCTTCCTTCTTAGCTTTTTCCTCGGCTTCCTTCTTAGCTTTCACCTCCGCATTTTTCTTTATTTCTTCTTCTGCGATCTTTTTGGCCTTTTCTTCAGAATCTTTCTTAATTTTTTCCTCGGCTTCCTTTTTCGCTTTTTCCTCTGCCTCCTTCTTTGATTTTTCTTCGGCTTCCTTCTTTGCTTTTTTCTCGGCTTCCAGCTTTGCTTTTTCCTCAATTTCCTTCTTAGCTTTTACCTCGGCATCTTTCTTTGCTTTTTCCTCAGCTTCTTTCTTTGCTTTCACCTCAGCTTCCTTCTTAGATTTTTCCTCGGCTTCTTTCTTTACTTTCTCCTCTGCTTCTTTCTTTGCTTTCACCTCAGTTTCCTTCTTTAATTTATCCTCGGCTTCTTTCTTTGCTTTTTCCTCGGCTTCTTTCTTTGCTTTCTTCTCTGCTTCTTTCTTTGCTTTCACCTCAGCTTCCTTCTTCGATTTTTCCTCGGCTTCTTTCTTTGCTTTCTCCTCGGCTTCTCTCTTTGCTATCTCCTCGGCTTGTTTCTTTGCTTTCTCCTCAGCTTCCTTCTTAGCTTTTTCCTCGGCTTCCTTCTTAGCTTTCACCTCCGCATTTTTCTTTGTTTCTTCTTCTGCGATCTTTTTGGCCTTTTCTTCAGAATCTTTCTTTATTTTTTCCTCGGCTTCCTTTTTCGCTTTTTCCTCGGCCTCCTTCTTTGATTTTTCTTCGGCTTCCTTCTTTGCTTTTTTCTCGGCTTCCAGCTTTGCTTTTTCCTCAATTTCCTTCTTAGCTTTTACCTCGGCATCTTTCTTTGCTTTTTCCTCAGCTTCTTTCTTTGCTTTTTCTTCGGCTTCTTTCTTAGATTTAACCTCTGCTTCTTGCTTTGCCTTTTCCTCTGCTTCCTTCTTTGCTTTTTCCCCGGCTTCCTTCTTTGCTTTCTCCTCTACTTCTTTCTTTGCCTTTTCTTCTGCTTCCTTCATTGCTTTCTCTTCGGCATCTTTCTTAGATTTAACTTCTGCTTCTAGCTTTGCTTTTTCCTCTGCTTCCTTCTTTGCTTTTTCCTCGGCTTCCTTCTTTGCTTTCTCCTCTACTTCTTTCTTTGCCTTTTCTTCGGCTTCCTTCTTTGCTTTCTCTTCGGCATCTTTCTTAGATTTAACCTCTGCTTCTAGCTTTGCCTTTTCCTCGGCTTCCTTCTTTACTTTTACCTCAGCTTCCTTCTTTGCTTTCTCCTCTACTTCTTTCTTTGCCTTTTCTTCTGCTTCCTTCTTTGCTTTCACTGCAGCATCTTTCTTAGATTTAACCTCTGCTTCTAGCTCTGCTTTTTCCTCGGCTTCTTTCTTTGCCTTTTCTTCAGCTTCCCTCTTCGCCTTTTTCTCTATTTCCTTCTTTGTTTTTTCTTCGGCTTCTTTCTTAGCTTTCAGCTCGGATTTGTTCTTTGCATCTTCTTCTGCTTTCTTAATGGCTTGTTCTTCTGCATCCTTCTTTTTCCCCTCCGCTTCCTGCATAGTTTTTTCTTCGGCTTCTTTCTTTAATTTTTCCTCGAGTTCTTTCTTTGCTTTTTCCTCACCTTCTTTCTGAGATTTGACCTCTGCTTGCTTTGCTTCTTCTTCTGCTTTCTTTTTGGCATTTTCTTCAGCATCCTTCTTTTTAGCCTCTGCTTCTTGCTTTACTTTTTCCTCGGCTTCCTTCTTGGCTTTTTCCTCGCCTTCCTTCTTCGTTTTTTCTTCAGCTTCCTTTTTGGTTTTTTCTTCAACCTCCTTCCTCTTTGCGTCTTCTTCCTTCTGTTTCTTCTCTTCCGCTTCTCTCTTCTTCGTCTCTGCTTCTTGATTAGTTTTTTCCTCAGCTTCTTTCTTTGCTTTCACCTCTGTTTCTTTCTTTGCTTTTTCTTCTGCATCCTTTTTGGCCTTTTCTTCAGCCTCCTTCCTCTTTGCGTCTTCTTCCTTCTTAATCTTTTCTTCTGCCTCCCTCTTCTTTGCCTCTGTTTCTAACTTTGCCTTTTCTTCGGCTTCCTTCTTAGCTTTCGCCTCAGTTTCATTCTTTGCTTTTTCTTCTGTTTCCTTTTTAGTCTTTTCTTCAGCCTCCTTCCTCTTTGCTTCTTTTTCATTCTTTATCTTTTCTTCTGCCTCTTTGTTCTTCACCTCTGTATCTTTCGTTGCTTTTTCCTCTGTTTCTTTATTAGTCATTTCTTCAGCCCCCTTTCTCTTTGCCTCTTCTTCCTTCTGTATCTTTTCTTCTGTCTCCAATTTCTTAGCCTCTAATTCCTGCCTTGCTTTTTCTTCGGCCTTTTTTGCTTTTTCCTCGGCATCTTTCTGAGCTTTTACTTCAGCTTCTTTCTTTGTTTTTTCTTCTGCTTCCTTCTTAGCCCTTTCTTCTGTCTCCTTCTTCTTTGCATCAGCTTCATTCTTTGCAATTTCTTCAGCATCTCTCTTAGCTTTTACCTCTGCTTCTTTCTTTGCCTTTTCCTCAGCTTCTTTCTTGGTTTTCTCTTCTTTCTTTTCTTTTTCCTTGGCTTCTATCTTTGCTTTTTCTTCAGCCTCTTTTTTGTTCTTTTCTTCGGTCTCCTTCTTCGCCTTTTCTTCTGCTTCTTGTTTAGCTTTCTCATCTGCTTCTTTCTTTTTCTTTGCATCTACCTTCTTTCCTTTATCCTCTGCCTCTTTTTTCTTCGCTTCTGCTTCCTTTGTTTTTTCCTCCGCCTCTTTCTTGGCCTTTATCTCAGCTTCTTTCTTAGCCTTTGCCTCAACCTCTTTCTGTGTCTGTTCCTCTTCTATTTTCTTTGACTGTGCTTCGGCCTCCTTGGCTTTATCCTCAGCTTCTTTCTTAACACTTTCTTCTTCCTCTATCTTATCCTTGGCTTCACCCAGTTCTTTCTTGGTTTTTCTCTCCTCCTCTACATTTTCTACAGCCAAAACTTCGACCTCTTTCAGTAAATCTTCGATATTGCTATGCAAACCCTTCAGAGGTTCATTAATAATGTTTAATACTTGTATAGCATTTTCTTTTTCAACGGAAACATTCTGCACTTTCCCTATGATAGCAACAATACCCTTATTTAATTTACTAGTATTTTCTGTAATGCTTGACTTTATTTTTTCAGCCTTTTCAACATTTTCTAATTTAAAGTTATGCTGGACAAGTAAATCTTTCGAAGCTTGTTCTAAAGGTTCGATTATAGATTTCAATTTCTGTTCATCGTCTTTTGAAGGGTTCAATATAATATTTTTGACAAACTCATAACATTGGTGAATGTTTTCCAACGGCGTTAGTAATTGTTTTTGTGTGGACTGTACAGCAACTACAGGTTGTTGCAACAAACCAATACAACCTTCTAGTTCGACTAAAGAATTTATAATGTCATCAACTGAACCAATTTGCGCTAGTTTTTCAACGGGCTTGTCAACTTTTTTAGGTGCCGTTTCTTCTGCTTTCTTGCTTGGTTCCTCTTCCTTCTTTGCTGTCATTTCTGCTTCTAGTTTATCTGTTTCCTCAGTTTTCTCGAGATTCTTTATTTCAGATATAGTTTCATGTAAGGCTTTCAGTGGTTCCAACATAATATTTTTAACTACCAATGATTTACTTTCTTCTTTAGAACCAGTCTGTATTTTCTCTACAACACACTGTATAGCATTCTTTACTTCTCCTATATTAGCATTTAGATTTGTAGCTATAACTTTTTGTGAGTGATCAGAAATTTGTAGTTTCTTTTCTTCTATTGTAGATAGTTGTTTTTGTATCTTTTCCAGAGTGGCAACACTGGCTTCCTTGTCAGTTAGAGATGTAGCGATTGATGTCATACATGTTTGCAAATCTTGCAGTGGTTCTATTAACTGTTGGGCTTCTTTAGACACAACAGATTCATCTTGTAACGTTTCTGCAGTATGTTCTGGTGTCTGAAGCAATTCAATTGAATGCTCCAAGTATGTCAATGGTTCCTGTATCTGTTCAGCTTCAATAATGCTAGATATATTTTCATGCAAGGCTTTCAGAGGCGCCGCCATTATGTTAATAGTTTCAACAGTTTTAGGTTTCTCAACTGAACCACTTTGTAATTGTTCAATAACCAAGTCCAAGCCTTGACCTAAACCTTCAGTAATTTGTTGCAAATTAGAAATTAATGCTTTTTGGGCCACATCCAAATTTTCAGTTTTTACTTTCTCCAGTTTACACAACTCAGCGGAAACTGCTTTCAATGGTTCTAGAACTGTTTGAACCTCTTCTGGTTTAGCTGAAGGGTTTACTAGAATCTCTTGTAATGCTTCAACTGTTTGTTGTAATGCCACCATAGGTTCAGCCAGTTTTGAGGCTTCTTGTAATATTACAGATTGTGTCAGTACCGGCTGTTGTAATACCGCAACACATTTTTCTAACTGTACTACGGGTTCCTTGAGATCATCTTTAGAGATTTGTACTTGTACTGCTTCTTTAGTTTCTTTCACTTCCTCTTTTTTCTTTGTTGCCTCTAAGACTTTCGCTTTCTCTTCCTTATCTTTTTTAGCTTTCTTTGCTGCAGCTTCTTCTTTCTTAGCCTTTGCTTCAGCCTCCTTAGCCTTTTCTGCTTCTGCCTCTGCTTTAGTCTTTGCTTCAGCTTCTATCTTTGCTTTCTCTTCCAGATCTGTCTTTGCTTGTACCTCAACCTCTTTTACTAAGTCTTCGATGTTGCTATGCAGACCTTTCAAAGGTTCTGCAATAATGTTCAGTACTTGTATAGCATTTACTTTTTCAACTGAAACATTTCGAACTTTCTCTATGACAGCAGTAACACCCTTATTTAATTTAGTAGCATTTTCAGTAAGACTTGCTTGTAATTTTTCTGCCTTTGGAACATTTTCCAGTTTGATATTCTGTAGTAATTGTATATCTTTCGAAGCTTGTTGCAATGGTTCAATTATAGATTTCAACTTCTGTTCATCATCTTTTGAAGGGTTTAATATAATATTCTGGACGAATTCGTAACACTGATGAATGTTTTCCAAGGGTGTTAGTAATTGTTTCTGTGTAGTCTGTACAGAAACTAAAGGTTTTTGCAATAGACTAATACAACCTTCTAATTCAACTATTGAATCTTTAATGTCATCAACTGAACCAATCTGTGCTTGCTTTTCAACCTCTTTCTTTGCCTTTTTCTCTTCTGTCTTTGCTTTAGCTTCAATTTCTTTTTTCGCTTTTTCTTCTTCATCTTTCTTTGCTTTTACCTTAGCCTTTTCTGCTTCCTCTGCTTTAGTCTTTGCTTCAGCTTCTATCTTTGCTTTCTCTTCCAGATCTTTCTTCGCTTGTACTTCAACCTCTTTTACTAAGTCTTCGATGTTGCTATGCAGACCTTTCAAAGGTTCAGCAATAATGTTTAGTACTTGTACAGCTTTTTCTTTTTCAACACAGACATTTTGAACTTTCTCTATGACAGCAGCAATTCCTTTATTTAATTTACTAGAATTTTCTTTTAGATTTGCTTGTAGTTTTTCAGCCTTTGGAACATTTTCAAATTTAATATTTTGAAGTAATTGTATATCTTTCGAAGCTTGTTGCAATGGTTCGATTATTGATTTCAATTTCTGTTCATCATCTTTTGAAGGGTTTAATATAATATTCTGGACGAATTGATAACACTGTTGTATATTTTCTAAGGGTGTTAGTAATTGTTTCTGTGCGGACTGTACGATAACTAAAGGTTTTTGCAATAGACTAATACAACCTTCTAATTCAACTATTGAATCTTTAATGTCATCAACTGAACCAATTTTAGCTAATTTTTCAACAGTCTTCTCTGTAGGAACTGTTGCTTCAGTATCTTGCTTTGCTTTGCCTTGTTCTTCTTTCTTTGCTTTCAGTTCAGCTTCTTTCTTCGCTTTGTCCTCTTCGTCTTTCTTAGTCTTTTCTTCAGACTCTTTCTTAGCCTTTGCCTCAGCCTCCTTCTTTGCTTCATCTTCTAAATTTCTCTTGGCTTTTGCGTCAGCTTCTTCCTTCGCTTTCTTTTCAGCTTCTGGTTCATCTTTCTTAACTTTCTCACGATCTTCAGTTTTTTCTGCAGTCTTTATTTCAGCAATTGTTTCGTGCAGTGCTTTAAGTGGTTCCAACATAATATTTTTAACTTCCAATGTTTTACTTTGTTCCTTAGAACAAGTCTGTATTTTCTCTACAACACACTGTATAGCATTCTTTACTTCTCCTATATTGGCATTTAGATTTGTAGCTATAACTTTCTGTGAGTGATCAGAAATTTGTAGTTTCTTTTCTTCTATTGTGGATAGTTGTTTTTGTATTTTTTCCAGAGTGGCAACACTTACTTCCTTGTCAGTTAGAGATGTTGCAATTGATGTCATACATGTTTGCAAATCTTGCAGTGGTTCTATTAACTGTTGAGCTTCTTTGGACACAACAGATTCATCTTGTAACGTTTCTGCAGTATGTTCTGGTGTCTGAAGCAATTCAATTGAATGCTCCAAGTATGTCATTGGTTCTTGCATCTGTTCAGCTTCAATAATGCTAGATATGTTTTCATGCAAGGCTTTCAGAGGAGCCGCCATTATGTTAATAGTTTCTACAGTTTTAGGTTTCTCAACTGAACCACTTTGTAGTTGTTCAATAACCAAGTCCAAGCCTTGACCTAAACCTTCAGTAATTTGTTGCAAATTAGAAATTAATGCTTTTTGAGCCACATCCAAATTTTCAGTTTTTACTTTCTCCAGTTTACACAACTCAGCAGAAACTGCTTTCAATGGTTCTAGAACTGTTTGAACCTCTTCTGGTTTAGCTGAAGGGTTTACTAGAATCTCTTGTAATGCTTCAACTGTTTGTTGTAATGCCACCATAGGTTCAGCCAGTTTTGAGGCTTCTTGTAATATTACAGATTGTGTCAGTACCGGCTGTTGTAATACCGCAACACATTTTTCTAACTGTACTACGGGTTCCTTGAGAGCATCTTTAGAGATTTGTACTTGTTCTGCTTCTTTAGTTTCCTTCACTTCCTCTTTCTTCATCGTTGTTTCTACGACTTTCGCTTTTTCATCCTCATCTTTTTTAGCTTTCTTTGTCGCATCTTCGTCTTTCTTAGCCTTTGCTTCAGCCTCCTTAGCCTTTTCTGCTTCTTCCTCTGCTTTAGTCTTTGCTTCAGCTTCTATCTTTGCTTTATCTTCCAGATCTTTCTTCGCTTGTACCTCAACCTCTTTTACTAAGTCTTCAATGTTACTATACAGACCCTTCAAAGGTTCAGCAATAATGTTCAGCACTTGTATAGCATTTACTTTTTCAACTGAAACATTTCGAACTTTCTCTATGACAGCAGTAACACCCTTATTTAATTTAGTAGCATTTTCAGTAAGACTTGCTTGTAATTTTTCTGCCTTTGGAACATTTTCCAGTTTGATATTCTGTAGTAATTGTATATCTTTCGAAGCTTGTTGCAATGGTTCAATTATTGATTTCAATTTCTGTTCATCATCTTTTGAAGGGTTTAATATAATACTTTTGACAAACTCATAACATTGGTGAATGTTTTCTAAGGGTGTAAGTAATTGTTTCTGTGTAGTTTGTACAATAACTAAAGGCTTTTGCAAAAGACTAATACAGCTTTCTAATTCTACTATAGACTCTTTGAAATCATCGACTGAAACTACTACAGCTATTTGTTCAGCAGGTTTGATTTCTTCTGCATCTTTCTTAGATTTTTCTTCCACTTCTTTCTTAGCTTTTTCTTCATGCTCCTTCACCTTTTCTTTTTCTTTGATTGCCTTTGCTTCAGCCTCTTTCTTTGTCTTTTCCTCTTCCTCCAACTTTTCTTTTGCTTCAATCTCTTTTTTAGCCTTCTCTTCTTCTTCTAACTTTACCTTTGTTTCAGTCTCCTTTGTTATTTTCTCTTCATCTTTCTTTGCTTCTGTTTTGTCTTCCTTCTTGGCTTTTTCTGCTTCATCTGCTTTAGTCTTTGCTTCAGCTTCTATCTTTGCTTTCTCTTCCAGATCTTTCTTCGCTTGCGCCTCAACCTCTTTTACTAAATCTTCGATGTTACTGTGAAGACCCTTCAAAGGTTCAGTAATAATGTTTAGTACTTGTATAGCTTTTTCTTTTTCAACTGAAACATTCTGAACTTTTTCTATGACAGCAGCAATACCGTTATTTAATTTAGAAGCGTTTTCAATAATGTTTGCTTTTAGTTTTTCAGCATTAGATACATTTTCTAATTTTATATTTTGAAGTAATTGTAAGTCTTTCGAAGCTTGTTGCAATGGTTCGATTATTGATTTCAATTTCTGTTCATCATCTTTTGAAGGGTTTAATATAATATTTTGGACGAATTCGTAACACTGGTGAATGTTTTCTAAGGGTGCAAGTAATTGTTTTTGTGTGGACTGTACAATAACTAAAGGTTTTTGCAACAGACTAATACAGCCTTCTAGTTCAACTATTGATTCCTTAATGTCATCAACTGAACCAATTTGTGCTTGCTTTTCAACAACTGCTTTATCTTTTATCTTAGATTTATCTTCTTCAACCTTAGCCTTTTCCTCTTTGTCCTTCTTTGCTTTGTCGTCTTCCTTCATCTTTTCCTCTGTTTCTAAACCTGTTTTATCTTTAGCTTCCTTTTTCTGCGTTTCTGAAGCTTCCAATTTGGCTTTGGTTTCAACCACCTCCTTATCCTTTTGCTTCTCTTCTATCTTTGGTTTTTCTTCTTCAACTTGCTCCTTTATTAGTTCCTCCTCTTGTATCTGTTCGGGTTTTTGCATTTTTGCTTCTACTTCACTAGCTTTGGATTTTTCTTCGAGTAAAGAATATTCAGACATATCCAATTCCGAAGAATATACTTCTGCAATAGTTTCACTAACATCTTCGCTAATATCTTCTTTAACATCCATAACTTGTGCTTGATTTATACTTGCTACAACTCTTTGTAATTCTTGTAGAGGAATAGCAAGAGTCTCTAAAGAAGATACAGTGTCTTGTACTTCTTGTGTTCTCAACATTTCAAGAGGAATATTGTGTACAACTGCTGCTGCACATTCTTCAAAATTCTCCAAGCTTAGAATTAAATTAGAGAAAATTTCTTGCTTGGTATAAATGAGGTCTTCAGTTGAATCTAATACACATTGCTCATGAATAATAGACATACATTTGTGTAATTCTTCAAGGGGTAACGCCAGAGTTTTAATTTCAGAAATATTAGTTTTATCGGACATTTCTGAGGTAGGCTCAGCCATAATATTTTCAGTAACAACAGCGATACACTCAATGAAGTTATGTAGCGGTACAGCCAATGTCTTCAATGCAGATTCATCATCTGAAGACATACTAACAACTGGATCAAATGCAGTTTGTTCTTTTATTTGAAGCACACAAGAATGTATGTCTTCTAGAGGTTTCGCGAATGTTTTAAGAGAAGAAATATCATCTTGCGAAAGAGATACTAAGTTAGGTTCTTGTAAGATTAGTGACTGTACTATAGCAATACAGTCTAGAAGATCATTGGTGCGTTTAGCAAATTCCTTTTGATGAGTTTGAGTTTCAATTGGTACAGTTTGGTCCAGAATTATCTGGTCGCTCACACATGTAATACATTTTTGAAGGTCTTGGAGAGGTTTGGCAATTTCTTGAAGTAATTGAAGATTTTCTTTTTCAGATAAATCTACAGTACTTTCTAACGGTATTTGTTCTTGTATACTGCAGATATTTTTTTGTAATTTTTGTAATTTCGCTGGTAATTCTATTAACTTATTTTCTTCACTTAAAGATAAAGTGATACACTCAGAAAGTGACATATCTTTCAGTACATTTTGTACTTCCTGCAAAGGTGATAGGAGTTGTGATAGACGATTTTCTATTGTTACGTCTTCACTTATTGTCCTATCACTTGCAGTTGTCTTTTCTTCAACTATTTCACTAACAGTTGCCTGTAGTTTAGTTAGAGGTTCTATTAGAGACTGTACAACTTTAAATTGTTCTTGTGAAATAGGTTGATTCAATACAGCAGTACATTTCTCTATATCTGCTAGAATTTCTTTGGCTTGGTTCAGGGCTATTTCATTCTCCATAGTTGGCAACTCTGATTCTAGTTTTGATATGATAATATTGTACTCAGTTTGAAGATTATCGAGTACTTTTACTACTGCAGAGACTTCCTCAACATTTTCTTGGGACAATTTAACGGTGGTTTCTTCAGAAGGAATTTCTGATGTTAAATATTCTTGTATTACCTTCAAAGGTTGCTTTAAGCTTAAAACTACATTAACGTTTTCTGCTTTGTCTGCTTCTGAGGATAGTTTAGCTACGCGGTTTTCAATTTCTTCAACCGATTCAACAATTGCTCTTATTTTCAAGCCAGGTTCTTTCTTTTCTTCAACAGCAACTGCTGTAGCTTCTTTCGTTTCTTCGCCAGCGATGGCCAAACACAATTTAGTTTGTGCATCAATAAGATTCTGAAGAATCTTTATTTTATCGTCATTAGTCAAAGAGGAATCTGAAGCAAATTGTTGAGTGATATCGACTATAGTCTTCCACATATTCATGGTTAGTTCACCAATGTCTTCAATTTGTTTTTTATCTTGTCCAGGATTTTTCTTCATAGAAGATACCCAGTCGTCTATAAGGCAAACTATTTCATTCAGTTTTTGAAGGGGTTCTTCTAAGTTTTGTTGTGTGATGGCCATTTTGTTCGAAATAATGTTGTTGAAGAGGGCAGTCATAGTGTCACAGATTTGTTGAGCTGATTTCACTGCTGGCTTGAATTGTTCTTTATCAACTACTGAAGCTGAAGTAAGCAATGAATTTTTGGCGTTTTTGATTGAAGTAACATTGTTTTGAAGAATTTCTATTTGGGCAGAGGTTAACTTTTCTGCAGCTTGTTTTTTAGCTCGTTCCTCAGCATCTTTCTTTGCTTTCTCCTCGGCTTCTTTCTTTGCTTTTTCCTCAGCTTCCTTTCTAGCCTTTTCTTCTGCATCTTTCTTTGCTTTTTCTTCGGCTTCTTTCTTTGTCTTTTCTTCGGCTTCTTTCTTTGTCTTTTCTTCAGCATCTATCTTTGCCTTTTCTTCAGCTTCTATCTTTGCCTTTTCTTCAGCATCTATCTTTGCCTTTTCTTCAGATTCTTTTTTAGCCTTTTCTTCTGCTTCTAATTTAACTTTTTCTTCTGCTTGTATCTTTGCCTTTTCTTCAGCTTCCTTTTTAGCCTTTTCTTCAGCTTCTTGTTTAGATTTTTCTTCTGCTTCTAATTTATTCTTTTCTTCAGTTTCCTTTTTGGCCATTTCTTCGGCTTCTATCTTTGCCTTTTCTTCTACATCTTTCTTCGCCTTTTCTTCTGCTTCTAGTTTAGCCCTTCCTTCCGCTTCCTTTTTAGCCTTTTCTTCTACATCCATCTTTGCCTTTTCTTCAACTTCATGTTTAGCCTTTTCTTCTGCTTCTAGTGTAGCCTTTTCTTCAGTTTCCTGTATAGCTTTTCCTGCTTCAAGTTTAGTCTTTTCTTCAGCATCTATTTTTAATTTCTGTTCGGCTTCAATCTTTGCTTTTTCTTCGGCTTCTTTCTTTGCCTTTTCTACAGATTCTTCTTTAACTTTTTCTTCAGAATCTAGTTTAGCTTCTTCGGTTTTTATCTCTGCTTTTTCCTCAGCTTCCATCTTTGCCTTTTCTTCAGCTTCTTGTTTAGCTTGTTGTCCTTCAAGTTTAGCCTTTTCTTCAGCTTCTATTTTTATTTTCTGTTCGGCTTCATTCTTTGCCATTTCCTCAGCAACTTTCTTTGCTTTCTCTTCAGCATCATCTAATTTAGCCTCATCCTTTTTATTTGAAATTTCTTCAGCATCCTTTTTAATCTGTCCTTCACCACCCTTTGCTTTCTTTTCTGCTTCTTGTTCATCTGTCTGAACTTTCTCGCCCTCTTCAGTTTTCTCTGCAGTCTTTATTTCAGCAATTGTTTCGTGCAGAGCTTTCAATGACTCCAAGATAATATTTTTAATTTCCAACGACTTAGTTTCTTCCTTAGAACAAGTCTGTATTTTCTCTACAACACACTGTATAGCATTCTTTACTTCTCCTATATTAGCATTTAAATTTGTAGCTATAACTTTTTGTGAGTGATCAGAAATTTGTAGTTTCTTTTCTTCTATTGTGGATAGTTGTTTTTGTATTTTTTCCAAAGTGGCAACACTGGCTTCCTTGTCAGTTAGAGATGTTGCAATTGATGTCATACAGTTTTGCAAATCTTGCAGTGGTTCTATTAACTGTTGGGCTTCTTTAGACACAACAGATTCATCTTGTAACGTTTCTGCAGCATGTTCTGGAGTCTGAAGCAATTCAATTGAATGCTCCAAGTATGTTAATGGTTCTTGTATCTGTTCAGCTTCAATAATGCTAGATATATTTTCATGCAAGGCTTTCAGAGGAGCCGCCATTATGTTAATAGTTTCTACAGTTTTAGGTTTCTCAACTGAACCACTTTGTAGTTGTTCAATAACCAAGTCCAAACCTTGGCCTAAACCTTCAGTAATTTGTTGCAAATTAGAAATTAATGCTTTTTGAGCCACATCCAAATTTTCGGTTTTTACTTTCTCCAGTTTACACAACTCAGCAGAAACTGCTTTCAGTGGTTCTAGGACTGTGTGAATCTCTTCTGGTTTAGCTGAAGGGTTTACTAGAATCTCTTGTAATGCTTCAACTGTTTGTTGTAATGCCACCATAGGTTCAGCCAGTTTTGAGGCTTCTTGTAATATTACAGATTGTGTCAGTACCGGCTGTTGTAATACCGCAACACATTTTTCTAACTGGACTACGGGTTCCTTGAGAGCATCTTTAGAGATTTGTACTTGTTCTGCTTCTTTAATTTCCTTCACTTCCTCTTTCTTCTTCGTTGAATCTAAGACTTTCGATTTCTCTTCCTCATCTTTTTTAGCTTTCTTTGCTATATCTTCTTCTTTCTTTGCCTTTGCTTCAACCTCCTTAGCCTTTTCTGCTTCTTCCTCTGCCTTAGTCTTTGCTTCAGCTTCTATCTTTGCTTTTTCTTCCAGATCTTTCTTCGCTTGTACCTCAACCTCTTTTACTAAGTCTTCAATGTTGCTATGCAGACCCTTCAGAGGCCCAGTAATAATGTTCAACACTTGTATAGCGTTTCCTTTTTCAACTGAAACATTCTGAACTTTCTCTATGACAGCAGCAATACCTTTATTTAATTTACTAGCGTTTTCTGTAATGTTTGCTTTCAGTTTTTCGGCATTAGCTACATTTTCTAACTTAATATTTTTAAGTAATTGTAAGTCTTTCGAAGCTTGTTGCAATGGTTCGATTATTGATTTCAATTTCTGTTCATCATCTTTTGATGGGTTTAATATAATATTCTGGACGAATTGATAACACTGTTGAATATTTTCCAAGGGTGTTAATAATTGTTTTTGTGTGCCCTGTACAACAACTAAAGGTTTTTGCAATAAGCTAACACAGTTTTCTAATTCAACTATAGACTCTTTGAAGTCATCCACTGAAACAACTTGAGATGTTTCAGTAGCTTTAACCTCTAGAATAGTAGCTTGAAGTTGTTTCAAGGGTTCAGTTAGAACAGCAGTAACACTTTGGTCAGTTGGCAATACTTTAATTTGTTCCACAAATGCCTGTATGCCTTTCTTAACATTTTCAACGTTCTTATTAATTTTTTCTACTTGTAATTTTTGTGCAGTATCAAATTTGATTGATTGTAGTTTCAGAGGAATTTTAGAAATCTCCTCAGTTATTGTTTCCAATTTAACATCTCGTTCTTGTGGCAAACAAACAATAGTGTTTTCAATAGTAGTCAAACATGTATGCAACTCTTTCAAGGGTTCAACCAGCTGGTGTATTTCTGGAAATGTACACGTATCCGGTTTGATTTCTAGAATACTTGTACTACCAGTAGGTTCCTCTAAGATTGTTAAACATTTTTCTAAGTTTACAATGGGTTCTTGTAAGTTTTGTATTTGACTAATCGTTTTTACATCTTGTTGAATGCCTTGTAACGATTCAGTTAAAATTGCTTGAACCTCTGGGTGTTTCAAGCCTTCGACTTGTACCTTTTGCACACTTTCAATCATCATTTTAACACCCCTATTTAATTTGTCAACATTTTCAGTTAAATCTGTTATTTTCATCTTTTGTATTTCGCTGATATTTTGTGCCGGTTCACATTTTAAAATTGATAGTTTTTCTGATACAATTTTCAGAGGAACAATTAGAGATTCTAAGTTTTGTTCTGACGTAGATTTTTCTACAACATTTACGACTGTTACCAAACAAGACTCTAGTTCTTTTAGCGGTTGTGTTAATTGTTGTAGATTGGTTTCAACAGCTGCAGAAGATTTCATTTCTTCTGTTAGCTCGGGTGTTTGTAAAGATGATAAACAACTTTGAAGCAATACCAAAGGTTCCTTCAAAATATTTTCTTCTTGTACAACTTCCATAATAGTTTCTTCTTTCTTTGCAGCTTCTGATATCGAAGCATGTAGAGCTTTAAGTGGTTCGGCCAACACATTCACAACCTCTAAAGTTTTTCCTTCCTCCTTTATTCCCTCTACTAAAGCTAATACACCTTTCTTCAACTCATTCGTACATTTACTCACATCAGTAAGTTTCATTTCCCCTATTTCATTTGGTTGTTCTCGTATTGAAACATATTCAATAGGCAATTTTTTACAAATTTCTTCTAAATTTTGTAAAACTTTAGCATCAGCTTTAATTTTTGCTGGATCTTGTAATGTATCCTGTATAGTTGTAATACATTTATGTAATTCTTGTAATGGATTTTCTAATTGTTTTACACTTTCAGAAACATTTTCTGATTTAAGTTCTGCGACACAATTTTGTAGTTGTTCTAAAATATGTACCGGCTTTTTAAATTCTTTCTTTTCTACAGTTTCATCAAGTTTAAGTTTCTTAGCTGGAACGCCTGTCTCCATTTCAAAATCAGACTGAATTTTATTAATAGCTTGTAATAATTTATTAGAAGGCTCAATAACATTTTTAAATAATTCGTTGTCTTTTTCTTGAGCAACAATTGAAATACTGTTTTTAACATCTTGTAATAATTGAGAAACACACTTTTTAATTTCTGTCTTTTCTTCTTCACTTGAAGATAATTTAATAGACTGTGAAAATATTACAGATTTTGTTAAATCTTTAAAAGATTCCGTTAATATATTAATTTTTTCTTTGTTTTCCGATGAAATTTCCACATTTCCAGATTGAACTTCAACGTTTTGCTTAAACTGTGTCAAAGGTTGAATCAACGAGTACAAATCTGTAATTCCTTTCAGATTAAACTCTTCTAAATATTCAACACAATTTTGTATTTCATTAACAGTTTCTTTAAACACAGAATAAGATTTTTCCTGAGAAGTTTCCATGAATTCAGTTAAAGCTTTTAACGGTTGCACAATATTTTCTAGTTCCGTCATAAGTTGCGCTGATTCCGGCTTATGCTGTATCATTTGAGCTACTGATACTTCTAAAGCCTTCAACGGAGTCTCTAAATCTATAACTTGTGTTTGTTGAATCTGTTCTGTCGGTTCAGATTCAGTCTGAATAATTTCCATCAACCCTTTAACAATATCACTAACAACCTCTTTTTCTTCTTGCTGTTGAGGTACTCCGGATTCGTTCAGACAAGTCATTAGAGCTTGCAACGGAGCTGCCATCTGTGTAGCAATTGCTGGACTATGAGTATCTTCTATCATCAGTTTCAGTTGTTTTAGTTTTTCTGGGATTTGTTTGATGATTTGTCGTTTGACTTCTGGGTTTTTAGAGATTTCAGTGAGACGAGAGGTCATTGCTTTTAGGCGTAAATATATTGTTAGGAATTCTGAACTGTATTTTGAGAATTCTCCGGATTTATTTTCAATAGTGTTTTGTAGGTTTTGAACGGTTTTGTTGAAACTGTCAATGCGTTTTGAGGTGTGTTCAATGTTATCAACTTTTTTCAACTCGATATCGTAGTTGTTAATAACTTTGATTATATTATCGATGGCTTGTACTTCTTCGGGCCCCAAAAGAGAGAACCATTTTTCCTGGCATAGAATACTGTTTATACTATTGAACTCTTTGTTTAAATCTGTAATGGACGATGTGTTTTTCAACATGGAATTGTTTAAAGTTTGTTGTAGATTGTTTAAAGTTTCTATTAGAGTGTTTGTTCTGAATTTATTATAAGATATTACAGCAGTTTGAGTTTGTGCAGACTGTATGTTAGAGGAAAGATTCTCCAAGGGCTGAATGAGTTTTTCCATAACTATTTGGTGTTTTCCTGAAGACTTTTGAGCAGTAATAATATTTTGAATAACCTGTAACGGTTTTTCAAATGAAACTAAATCAGATTTTTCTACATCGATCATTTTAACTTCTTCGTTTAATTGATCGATGATGCTACATAAATCTTGCAATTCTTTAGCAGTTTCTTGTTCCGAGCAATGTTGTACAGCTTGTTGCAATAATTGTACCGGTTTTTGTAATTCGGAAATAATTTGAATTTGTTTGGACGATTCAGAATTTTGACTAACAATTTTTATGGATTGTTCTAATCGGTTCAACGATTTGGACAAATCTGAAATGCTTTTTTCAGGTTTAGCTGGCTTTACTGCTATTTGTTCTATGGTTTGTAGCAAATTGGTTTCTAATTCTTTCATAGAAACAACCAAATTCTCAGTTGCTGGTTTAAGTGGTACAGCATTAATTTTATTATCTAATTCTTGAATTGTGTTTTGTAGCAATGCAACATTTTCAACAGTAGGTTGTTCTGCTTCTAATAAATTATTAAACTTTTTAATAGTTTGTTCTGTAAGTTGAAGCAGCTCCGCTGTCTCTTTAGTAACGTCTTCTTTGGTGTTTTCAATAGAAAATTTAGCTTTTTGAATAGAATGTTGCAATGTTTCAACTTTCGGTAGTTTATTTTTAACTGTTTCAAAAGATTTGTTGAGGACATCAAGCAACGTAGCTTTTTGAATCTTAGGCAAATCAATTTGATGTTGAATTTTAATTACAGTATTGTCTAAATCTTGTAAAACTGGTAAAATATTTCGGATCAAAACGTTTTCTTCTTTTGAAACATCTTCCTTTTGCATCAAGTTGGAAATGGCGGATTTGAGTTCCAATAAAGGATTGGACACATCATCGGTTGTAGTAACTTTTTCGGTTGTTACTAAACAACTGTTAACTTGTTGTAAACAGTTGGCAATATGGTTGAGTTCCATCAATTGCACCTCTGACATTTGGGCAATCTGTTCAGTTGACGCAGTATTTAAAGTTTCAAATAATATATTAATTGGTTTATCGATTGGTTTTAATAACAACTTAATTTTTTCTCGAGCTTTCGCCTTTTCTGGTGATTTGGACTTAACTCTTTCTACTTGTGAAATTCTAGTGTTAATTTCTTGTAGAGTAGTTAGTAGTGGTTTCAAAAGCTCAGCTTTTGCTGATTTGATTTCCACGATTTTCAACTTGAGCAAACTTTCATCGAGCTTTTTCAAATTATCCGAAAAATTTTCAATTTCTCGAATATCAATAGTCGATAAAGGCATTCCGCCATTATTGTCAAATATTGGAGTTTGTTTTAAAACTTGAATGCTGTGGTTTACTTCCTGCAGACAGGCAACTGTTTCAAGTTGTTCCGGAGCACTGTCAACTGTTTGTTGTTGAACGACTGTCACATATTTCTCTAGCTCTAAAATTGGTTTAGCAAGACTTCTTTCTTTGCCCTTTTCCATTTTTGTTATCTGGGCAACGTTTTCTATTATTGGGTAACTTTGTAAAATTGTTATTTGTTCGTGAAGAAGGGCAAACTGTTCTTCTTTGCTTTTCTTTTGGATTTCTTCCAAATTTTCCAAAGAAGAAGATATTTGAGGTTGAGGGGAAAATAAATGTTGGCAAATATTTTTCAGGCTATTTTCCAAATTTTCCAGAGGTTTTTCTAAAATTGTGTTTGTCATATTTTGCTGAACAAACGGCAGAATTTTATTGACCTCTCCAACGGAATTAGCAATACTAGTAATTTCTACAATTTCTGAATCACTTTTCGCTAATTGTTTAGCATCGTGTTGTAGGTTAACCACAGACTGTTCTAGTTTTTTAAGCGGCTCAATGGTGGCAGCACTTGGTTTCTCTGATTTGATTAGCTGTGACTCAACTTGGACCACATCTATGCATCGAACTAAATCAATTAATGATTCCAGAAGAGTTTTAGATTTAGTTTCTTCTTGTTGTTGAACTTCCATTGGAGTTGGAATTAAAGTTTTTTCTATTTTCAATTTAATTCGATTAGTTTCTTCATCGAAATTATTTTTAATCTCCCCTAAATGTACTTGTAAAACATTAAAGTTTTCTTTCAAGTTACACTTATTAATAGTATTTTTATTCAGCTCTAATTTATCTTCCAGTTCATTAACACAACTCCACAAATTATTAACAATTTTCAAGGGGGACCTCTCCTGAGCAACATTTAAAAAAGTCTGGCTCAAATCTTCCACCGGTTGCGAAATATGATCAAGGAGAACAATCATGTCTTCAGTTCTATTATCAGCTGAAAGTGCAACAATTTCCACTAGATCTCGCTGCAGTGCTGCCAACTGTTGTGAGGTGGCTTGAATAAACTCCCCTGGATAAGCTAGCTTAACAGTTTCAATATTCGATTCCATTGTTAGAACGATTTGTGAAATATTTTGAAGAACCAAATCGCTAACTCGATCGAATACATCACCAACTACTGCTGATGACTGTACCGGGTCACTTTGTACACTCAACGTGGAAATTTCATGTTCGATTTTTTCTATTTGATGGAGAATTTCCTGGACTGGATTCACAAAGGATTCTAGTAAATTTATTGTTGCTATGTTTGATTTTTTATCTTGTTTTTGAATTGTTTCTAGTCCTTTATGTAATTCTTTTGTAGGACTTGTAATGTTATCCAAAATGGCGATACAAGTATCTTGAATTAGTGATTTTTCTCCTGCATGTTTCATAGCTATTTTTTCGATGGCTTGTAGTTGTTTGGTTAGCTCGTTAACCGGAGGCGCTAACTTAGTAACCATCTCTGAATTCAGATTTGGGTCAAGTTCAGGCGAATCCAATTTTTCTTCTAAATTTCTCAAGCCTTGTTGAATTTTATGTACAGGTTGTAAAACCCTGAATAATATATCATCTAACTCAACATATTTCTTTTCTTCCGATGAAACGTGTTGGACAGTTGGTACCCCTGCTACCTCAGGTTTTGTAGCTTCGGGTGTTTTAACTTCCTGTGCACGTTTTTGTTTCATAAAACTGTCGGAGTGTTCTAGACTTTGTTGTATTTCCGCTAGAGTTGTTGAGACTTCCTGTAAGATTTTCGGGGAAGTTCCTCGAGTTTCTTTAACAGGTTTCAAGAGGGATATTTTGTTTTCAATAGTTGTTAGTTCCTTTATGAGGTTGAGGTCGCGTTGGAGTTTAGTGCCAACTGCTTCTAGGATGTTTGTGCTTGTTATTTGGATGACCGTGTGTTCTTTTCCTTCCATCTGCATGCATTTTGTAACAATGGATAAGCTTTTTTGTAACTCGAAAATTGAGGGAGCTAAGACTTCGACTAAATAGAGTTTTTCTCGTTCGGGTAATGTCTTATTTTCCAAAGAAGTTAAACAGGTTTGAATGTCGTGTAGAGGTTGAATTACGTTGCCTAAAACTTCTAAACTTTTATTAGCAGAGGCTGAAGTAGTCTTCATCGAAGATTGAAGAAACACTTCTTCTTCAACTGAAAACAAATCGTTTTGTATTTCAAATAAATTCTGTTTTAACACTCCGGTTAGTTCAACTTCTTTCTTGCGCAATTCTTTAAGTTTAGCAGCATTTTTAATAGTTTCCTGACTAATAAGTCCATCTTCTTCTTCTCCTTGAAGATCTCTAGGAACCTGAACTTTTCCAGACTCCAAACTCTCGCTGCGTTCTTTAGTATTTTTAGATTTTTTATGAGTTTTAAGACCATCTTTTGAAGAATCATCACTGCTTTGTGAAGATCTTCGACTTGATTTCCGTTTTCTTTCTCGGTCGGGTTTTTTAGGAGTTGAATCTGGACTTGCGACATGCAAATCTGACCCAATTTCATGGGTAGTTTGTAAAACAGGACTTTCCGGAGATTTCTGAAGGATGTCGTCTCCTGGTAAACTGACAGTTTCGTTGATTTCTGCGATTTGAAAAGCGCGATCTTGAGCTTTTTCCGAGCTTCTGGCACTGGCAAAAGTCTCAAGCTCGGATTCCATTTCCATTTCATCAACTGAAGCGTCTTTTGAAAGGCTGTAAAAGCTGTTATCACTCTGGTGGGATTCTGATCTTTCAGAGCGTTTTCTAGGAGGTCGTCTAGGAGTTCTTTGGGCGAATTCTCTGTTGAGGCGGTCGGGAGACATTCCGGATTCATCCGGAGACAGAGGATGACCCATAGAGTCAGTAATACTCATGTCTTCTAAATCGGCCTCGGTGCGGAGGTCGTGGAGGTCTTCTTCGGCGGTTACGTAGTATTCGGGGGATACGTCTATGACGACGGCTTCCATGAGGAGGTTTCCGGATGTGGAGGTTTCTTTTACGAAGCGCAGAGGGGGCAGTTCGATTACGTTGTGTTCTATAATACCCCAATTTTTTCGGAGGTCAATTTTTCGCAGATTTAAATAAACAAAAAAATAATAATGTAAAAGAGGACTTACCGGACACGTTTTCGGACAGTTGCTCAGCGTACATCTCGACGATCTGCAGAGCTTCCTCTTCTGTTAAATCAGGAGTTTCGTACAAGGACACGGATACTTCTTTGCCATCGAACGAGAAGGACACTTCACCTCGATCATCAATCGTTAGAGATATGTCACCTGTAAAGATAAATTAATCATTATTAATAACTGGAAGAGAAAGAAAATCATTGAAATATAGTAGAACTGGAACGGTAACTTGTAAACTTAATACAACACCTCCCGTCATAGATTTCTTATCAAACAATGCAGGTACAACGGACCACAACTATCAAAAAAACGCTCATCCCTTCAAAACATTTACTTTTCAATTATGACACATTGTAACAAATTAACATTTTTCAAGCTTTGTTTTACTTTTTTCAAAAAGCCCGAAAATGTCAAAATATATTTTTACTTTCTTATACAAAGTATAAGGAAGTATTGGAATCACGAAAAAAATCGCTGACGAGATTTTTGCGGAAATACATATTTTGACGTCCACTGAATCCGTTAAGACCAATTTCTCAATGATGTCTGTGTGTGAGGATGGATGGATGGATGTATGGATGTCCGTGAGCGCAATATCTCATGAACTAAACAAGATATGTGAACGAAAATTTTATGAAAAAATGAAGAACTGAGTTGATTTTGAATGAAATTGAACAACCGGAAGAGGAACTTTACTGGACACAGAAAATTTTTTTTCAAAAATGTAATAAGCTTAGACAAAATGTTTCAAATAAAAGATGTTAGCAATAATATTTGGAATATAAAATGTTATTTGCACTTTTCTTGTATGTGCTTCTAATTTTGAGAAAAACTAAATTATATATTCAAGTAAGTATTTCAATAATCTTAGTTACAATGGGAAAAAAACGAAAACATTTTTAATATTTATGTGTCAAATAATTGTGAAGCGTCAAAAATATGTGTCTTGTGAAATATTATAAATGTAAGTAATATTTGTATTATTAGTTAGAAAGTTTTGCTGACTAGGTCATACGCAAGGAACAAGTCATACGTGTGCAGTTGGTTTAATTTGTATAAGAAAGTAGTGTGGTGCCCACACCAGATTTTGTTTGCTTCTTTTGGCAAAACTGAATTATATGTTTAATAAACTAATTTTAGTTACTATGGGAACAAACATATAACAGAAACTGTAATTATTAATCATTCAATACAGATTCACATACCGATAGAAAAATTTGAAACTCAAGGAAAATTCTCACTTAAAATTGTAATATTTTTTTATTACATTTCTTTATAATATAAGCGCTAAGAAACACATTGTAGCAGAGCGCATCGTCAGATCTCTAATATTTTTCGAGATACGTCGATTTTTGGTATTTTTCGAAGTGCAAATTTAAGGGCCTGTAATTCAAAACTACACGAGGTATCTAAAAATTCTCTTCAGTTTAGTGTTTCTGGTGCCTTATATAACAAATTAGCAAATTTTTAAAATTTTGAATTTTTTTTGTATTTTTGTTCAAAATTTCGATCGGCGATAACTCGACAAATATGAAAGATACAGACTTGCAGTGTTCACCAATCGATTCAGCTCGTCGAAATACATAAGTATACAAAGTTTCATAAAAATCGCTCTACGGGATGGAAAGTTAGAGCAAAAAGCCTGAAAATGGCGTTTTTCGTCCAAAACGTCAAGGGGTACCCCTTGACGTTTGGCCTGAATTTGGCCATTTGCAGACTTTTTGCTCTAACATTTCAACCGGTAGTCCGAATTTTCTGAAATTTTCTGGGTTTATGTATTTCGTCGAGCTGAATCGATTGGTGAACACTGCAAGTCTGTATCTTTTATATTTGTCGAAATATCTCCAATTGAAATTTTGAAAAAAAATTCAAAAAAATTTCAAAATTTTCAAAATTTACTAACTTATTATAAATGGCACAAAAAACACAAAACTGGAGATATTTTTCGATATCTTGTATAGTTTTCGAGTTACAGCCCCTCAAAGTTGCTCTTCGGAAAATATAAAAAATCGTCAAATCTCGAAAAATTTTAGAGATATGACGATGCGCTCTGCTGAAATGGGTT
The DNA here is from genome assembly GCA_963942605.1 of Poecilus cupreus. Lineage (NCBI taxonomy): Eukaryota > Metazoa > Arthropoda > Insecta > Coleoptera > Carabidae > Poecilus > Poecilus cupreus. The sequence continues at coordinate 123,116 of OZ012724.1, forward strand.
TTCTGGTGCGAATATTATAAAGAAATGTAATAAAAAAAATTTACAATTTTAAGTCATATTTGGGGAAATTTCCGTATTTTGAAAAATATAAAAAATCGCCATATTTCGATAAATATAAGACATATTACGATGCGTACTACAGCAATGAGTTTATTCATGTTTAAATTATACATAAGTAATAAATTTCAAGTTAAGTTTGGAGGAGTATTTAATTTATTTACTAGTAAACAATTTATTTGTATAAGAAAGTAGATTGGTGCCCACACCAGATTTTTCTTTAACGTGTTGTAATTCGTGAAGAGACAGTAAGAGAAAAATGTTTCAAACAACACTATTGTAGATAATAATATTTGAAACTGTAGCTAATATCATTAATAATATATTATAAATTAAGGGAGAGAAGTGTGCGATTATTTCCCGCGATGTATATATTAATGTTTTTATGTAATTCAAAATTATTGAATTGTAATATAATTTATGATAGTTTGTTTAATGTTCATATTTCACATTATTTAAGCACTTTCCCTCACATCGGGAGAGAAAGTACACCAATCTCCCTTACATATAAAATTAGCTGTTTTTGTCATAATTTTGATATAAAAACTTAAGTTTCTCCCCCAGCCGTGTAAAAAATTATTTACTGAGACATGCTCAAAGAATAACTGATAGACTTCAAACAATCTAGTACTTCCGGTTGAACATGCAAGATCTATATAACTTCCTGAAAATTTTAATGTCTAAATGGTACAAATGTAATAAAAAATAATAATGCAACAAACCTTGTGGTGTATCATAAATCTGCGAAGTTCTCTCTTCATGTATCGTCGACAAACTCGGATTCCTAGCAAGATCAACCCGTTGGTGTTCCTTCATAGCAGCTTTATCTTCAAACCCAAGCAACGAAGCAGACGAAGCCACAATTCCCATACAGTTACGCGCTTCACAAGTATACGTCCCTAAACAACACGTCCCGTCCTGTCCCGAAATGATCCTGTGTATGTCTCCCGGTTTCAGTTCTTCTCCGTCTTTGTACCATTTCAACACAGGTTGAGGAACCCCGATCACTTTACATTCCAAGTTAACAGCGCCTTCTTCTGAGAGCACAGCTCTTAAAGCTTCCAGGAATCGAGGTTTCTTGAAGTGTTTCGGGATCACCAGCTGTAACATTAACATGTTAGTGAGTTAGTTAGTGGTAAGTGTTAGTAGAAGAAGTTGATGGTACCTTGAGGAAGCAGCTGGTTACGGAGTGTCCAAAGTCGTTACTGGCGACGCATTTCCATTCTGCTTGGTCCATGAACTCCAGGCGGCGGATGTCCAGGTGACAGGTACCTAGTGATTCTTTTTGGACTATGTAGCGCTCTGGTTCTGCTGCATCTACGGGTTGTTCGTCGCGGTACCAACTTAACGTCGCTGGAGGACTGATACTCACTAGCATTCGTGAAAAACCAAAATAATCATGTAGCAATCAATTTAAATTACAGCTAATATTATTTAGCTAACTCAATTATTTATGCCCGATTTCTTTACGTTCGATTACACCACGATTAAAGTCAACCCTACGGGCTGAAGATAGCTCAACATTAACATGACTTTTTTGAAACAATATATCATTATTATAATAAATAAAACATATAATGTTTTATACCTACATTAGTAGATTAAAGTCCAAAGTTTTAAAATAAAATATAAAGTTAATTTTGTTTGCAAATTATACATTAACATAATTTTCAAAGTAGTAAAATTTATGTCACACATTCCCATGAATGACTACAGTAATGTAAATGATTCGTATATTTATAAATATGATCGTCTATAACATACTAAAATTATTTTCCATTTGAATTTACAGTTTTTGAGATACAATTAAAAATATACCAAGTGTGTTTTTTGGAATATTTGTTTCTCAAAAACTGTAATTTCAATTGGAAAATAAACTTAGTATGTTATAGATGGTCATAATTATAAATATACGAATTATTTGCATTACTTTAGTCGTTCATGGGAATGAGAGACACAGTATCAAAGTTCCGAATTTTTGACCAACTAGACTTCAACTAATATTTTTTTTTATAGTTTAATGTTATAGCTATCCTTTTCATCCACATATATAAATACTAGAATGTTCAAAAACCTATCGTATGTCACCAACACTTTGAAATCTTAAGTGGGAACCGCCATTTTTTATTGTACATTCGGGTAGTACGGCTAAAACTAAGAAAGTTTTGTATGAAACTTGTTCCGATTCACGATAGATGTAATCAGAAAAATAATTATTTTTAACTTCACTAGCTTTAACTTCCATTAATATTGACGTTTATCAACATTTTTTTATTGTCAGAATAACTAGAATTTATTTATTTTTTTGCATTTTTTCTCTACATGGCGCTTTGATATTTCTCACTACTGGAGGCCATTACTTTTTGTTTTAGTACACTACGAATCCACTAATAGCGCATGCTATTCTGTAAGTTCCAATAAGCCTTCAAGTAAGCTACCACATAACCTCCCGATTACAACAATGTATTGATGACAATAATGTATTGATTACAACAATGTACTGATTACTACAATGCACTGATTACAACAATGCACTGATTACAACAATGCACTGATTACAACAATGCACTGATTACAACAATGCACTGATTACAATAATGCACTGATCACAACAATGCACTGATTACAACAATACAAATTGTAATCTCAATCAAACTATTGACATATTTTTATCATTCCACGCAATGTTCATTTGAATTCAGTTTTATGAAGCATGTTATAATTAGTGTTGTAACTGATTTAGATCAACTCTTAAGATCTTTGATCTGATCTAGATCATTTTATATTGTCTGATCTTGATTTTAATCTAGATCTATGATCTTAAAAAAAGATCAGATGTTTTCCTTTAAAATTTGATTTTCAGTAGTAGTCCAGGCAATGAGTACTTTCGGGGTTACAAAAGGTCAGGGAGTGTTCGTTTTTGGTAGATTTTTACAGTTCAGTGTCCTAATTAATATTCTAAATTTGCGACCTTGAGCGACCGCCGCTCGCGCCGCCATATTGAAAAAAGGTACTAAAAAACAGTTTTTCGAGAATAACTTCTCTCCAGCGGCACCAAAGTTGAAAATAGTTATTATAAAAATTATAGACCATAAAATTCTCTAGAGAAAAGGTTCTTAATAGTTTTTGTGTATGTGTTATAGTTTTCAAGAAAAACGAGAAAATAAAAATATAAAATTCTCAGTCTGTGTAAACTAAGTCATAAATTTGTGTTAATACACAAAAACGGCTGACATTTTTTAACGGACTGAAATATCGACTACCGGTTATCAACATTCGATTGCCGGGACATTTTTATATTAGCACCATTATTTTTACACTTTTGGGAAGTCTAGTTCAGTTGTAATATATACATATTTCCCGAGGAAGCATAAATAAATTAAAATAATTTTCTTAAAATTTTGTGTTTAAATTACTGTAAATCTTGAACGGAATAAAATATCGACTTCTGGTTTTCAGCATTTGATTGCTCAGACATTTATCTATTAGCACCATAATATTTTCATTTTTAGTAAGTCTAGTTCAGCTATAATGTATATATATTCCCCGTGAAAAAAAAATAAATTTAATTATTTTTCTTAAAATGTTGTGTTTAAATTACTGTAAATCTTGAACGGAATCAAATAGCGACTTCCGGTTTTAGGCATTCGATTTCTCGGACAATTATCTATTTGGACCAATATTTTTACACTTCTGGGAAGTCTAGTTCAACTGTAAAATATACATATTTCCCGAGAACACATAAATAAATTTAAGTAATTTTCTTAAAATTTTGTGTTTAAATTACTGTAAATTTTAAACGGAATCAAATAATGACTCCCGGTTTTCGGCAATTGATTGTTTGGACATATATCTATTAGCATCATCATTTTCACACTTTTGGTAAGTCTAGTTCAGCTGTAATATATACATATTACCCGAAAAAACGTAAATAAATTAAAGTAATTTTCTTAAAATTTTGTATTTAAATTATAGTCCAGGCAATGAGTACTTTCGGAGTTATAAAAGGTCAAGGAATGTTTGTTTTTGGTAGATTTTTACAGTTCGGTATCCTAATTAAAAAAATATAGCGATTTTGCGAATTGCAGAAATTTGCAGGTTAACTCCGCTGTAACTCGTGTACTACTCATCCGATTGGAAAATGTTTAGAACAGAAGTTGTAGGGAATTTTATGCTCTATAACTTTTGTAATAACTATTTTCAACCTAAGTGGCGCTGGAGAGAAGATATTTTTAAAAAACTGATTTTTTGTACCATTTTTCCAATATGGCGGCGCGAGCGGCGGTCGCTCTAGGTCGCAAACTCAGAATATTAATTAGGACATCGAACTGTAAAAATGTACCAAAGATGAAAACTCCTTGACCTTTTGTAATGAAAGCCCATTTTTATGTCTTCATTGCCTGGACTATAGGTACTAAATAAATTAATATAATTTAATATAACAAATTCAATATATATTTTGAAAAAAAATAAATATAAAATAACTTTTTACCTCCCGCCTACCTCTAGGTAAGGGAGGTATTGTTTTTGGTCAAAAAATTGGGTAGTGAGTTTTCAATGAATAAGCACGTTTTAGGGTCCCTATAATACGATTTTACTATTTTCGCGATGATGTCTGTATGTACTTTTTTTATTTTATTTTGTAAAAAGTTATTTGTATTTTATTTGTTATTAAAATTTTCACCTTTCTATTTTCTTAATTAGAATAAAAAATATTGTGAAAAAATACTGATCTTTTTCATGATCTAAAAAGAAATATTTATTCCTGATCTGATCTGATCTAAAAAAATAGATCCGATCTTATTAAATAAATAAATAATAAATGTGAAGATCTTAATCTTGATTTTTAAAATGATCTGTCACTGGTTATAATTGATCTACATTTTTTCAATCTTTTTTCAAATTATTTACAGAGATATGCTTAAAAAAACCCGATCGGCCTTCAAGTAAACTACTACTTCCGGTTGATATATTCCTTTCGTAAATCTAATCAGCTCGTAACATAAACATCTCTAATCTAAATTTGAAATATAACATTGATAGCTGCAATAAATTTTGTGTTATCATGAACAAAATAACACTCAATATCATACAATCAACAACGAATTTATTTTCCAAGATTCTTACCTTGCACAGTGAACCTAAACTGTTCATTAACCTTGGCCTCTTCACTCTTCAACCCTTGCACAAACTTCGGCGGTTGATTCTTCGAGAAGAGCTGCAACTTTTCATCATCGTTCAACTGATTCTGTATATCCTCGATGGTGAGTTCTGCAGAGCTCTGAGCCTCCCCCATGCAGTTCTTGGCGATGCAGCAGTACGAGCCGAGGGAGTTGGTCCCTGTCAGTTGGTAGACGTCGCCAGGGCGGAGCTCGTGGCCGTCCTTGAACCAGCGGAGGGATGGGGTTGGGAAGCCAACCACTTTGCATTCAAAGGAGACGAGGCCCTCGTCGGTTAGGACTGCTTTGAGGCTTTCCATGAAGCGGGGTTTGCGGTAGTTTTTGGGGACTGGAAAGTTAAGTATAGTTTGTAATATGAGGAAGATAGTTTTTGTGTTTGTTACTTACACAGTGTACTACGTCAAGTCAGCAAATAAAAATGTATACACAGTTATTATTAATAGTTTGTTATTTATGTAGACTATAAAAATTATGTTGATATGGGTTTATTGAACGGTTGTTATTTGTATTTTCATAAAATTTAATTTTGTTGTTTTGTGAAAATTCCTAATCAATTTATTGAATAAAACGAAAAGTGATTAATATATTTAACTCGTTTCAAATTTTTTAATTCGTCTGATACACAAATTCACGTGTTTATTTGGAAGATGCAAATTGTGGTTAATTAATGAAATATAAAAATGTCAAATTTATTCCATCACAACAATAATAAGCAGTAAAAGTATATTATACGCCAAGGTTGACAAGGTAATCATTATTGACCCAGCGCAAGAGGATTTACGTGAGGGATAAAAGAAGCCTTGGTTTGTTTTGACAATTTTTTATACATAGTGTTTCATAACTTCGAGTACATACGTTAATGGTATATGTTGTTTGATATGCTGATTACGAATCAAAAAGAATTTTTTTTTTAATTCGAAAAATTAAGGGTTGTTTACCTAAAACATTTTTTGTAGTACTGCACTGGATTCGCTTTCTTATTAAACACAAACAATGAAGAAGGTAATCAACAATTTAAATAACATAATACTAGTAAAATAAACAAACAAAAATTAATTATTTTTAATGAAACGATAATTATTAACATAATCATCCACCCAGTGGCAGTGGCAACGAAAAACTTTGGACTGGGAAACATTAAAATAATTTTGCGATTTAAAAAAAAATTCTTTTTGATTCGTAATCAGCATATCAAATAACATATACCATTAAGGTATGTACCTGAAGTTATGAAACACCCTGTATGTATAGAAATGCAATTATAATCCTAAAAAAAACTGTACAATGTAACGTAATTAAATAATATTATAATAAATATTTACCTTTTCGTGAATTTAATAATAAATAAATGCGTGAATATATATTTCACAATGTTAAAATGAGGCAAAATCATGTATTATTTGACAGGAAAAAAGTTAGTTATTTTTCAATATGAATTGTCAACTCAAAATTAGGGTACAATTTAATGACTTAAATTTCTTTGAAAAGTGACAGTTCTAAATATTAATCTAGGTCAATAATCATTATTGACCGTTATTAAGGAAGCTAATAATTTATTATTTAAAGAAGAGATAGATAAAAAATCACGATTGAAAACGAAGTCAATAATTGCATATTTTTTCGCTAATAATAAAAAATATTTACTCCCTCGGTGTAAAAATGAGTTTTACTCCCTGGGAGTAACAGTAATTTTTACTCCCTGAGCAGTAAAAGTACATTTAAGCTGTCAAAAAAATGCATTTTTAATCATAATAAAGTAAATGATACCTATTGGTCAAAAGAGAAAGTTTTAATTATTAATCTAGGTTAATAATCATTATTAAACGTTACTAAGGAAACCAATCAATTATTGACCGTTATTAAAGAAGAGGTAGATAAAAAATTCACAATTGAAAACGAAGTCAATAATTACAAAATTTTTTGGTTAGTAGTGGAAAATAATTTTACTTCCTGAGAAGCAAGTAAATTTTACTCCCTGGGCGTAAAAATGATTTTTACTTCCTGGGCGTAAAAGAAATTTTTACTTCCTGGGTAGTAAAAATTAGATTTAGCTGTCAAAAATCGCACTTTTAATAATAATAATAATAATAATAATAAGTGGTACTTACTGGTCATTTGAACCTCACACCTCGAGATAGCGCTAACCCCTTCCTGGCTAGTAGCAACACACTTCCACTCGCCTTGATCTTGGGCTTCTGAGGGCCTTACCTCCAACACATACCCTCCCAGTCCGTCTGCCTGTTTCCGGTAGCGACTTCCGGTCCCGGACGCCGCTGTCAGCGTGCTCAGCGTGACGTCCGATCCGCTCAGGTCCATCGAGTCCTCCACTCGGCCAGCGGAGTTGTACCATGTTACTGATTTGGGCCACGGTGGAACGACCACTGTTAGGAATAAAGTCTATTTGTAATTAGTGTTTAATTAATTATTAATGTAGTCTAACCCTGGCAGGTGAGTTTCAGCGGATCGCCAATTTTAAGTCTTTCGTTGTTCAGTTCGCGAGTGAATATCGGCGGTGGTCCAGATGGGATGGAACTGGAATATAAATGGGTTAGATTGTGAATGTTCAGTGGGTGAATGGGCGGTACCTGTCGGCGGGTTTGAGGGAGCCCTCGCGGCTGCCGCGCCCCACTACGTGCACCTTGGAGCTGCTGTAAGCGCGCCCCATACAGTTTGAGGCTTCGCATGTGTAGGTCCCCAGAGATGTGGGGTCTGCCGCGTTGGCTGTGAGGGCAAATACATCCCCCGCTCGGATTTGCAACCCGTCTTTGAACCACCTCCATGTCACAAACACAAATTATTATTTTATTTAATAGAAATAACAAACAAAATATATATTTTTAAATAGTAACCTATATAAATTTTTAGTCCATTAGAAAGAGAATTTTTTTAAAATGAGCTCTCTCTCACCTGAGTGTAGGCGTAGGCACTCCAACAACCCGGCACTCCAAGCTAACCGTGCCAGCTTCAGTGAGCAGCGCCCTGAGTTCTTCCAGGAACACCGGCGGACTGTAGGCTTTGGGCACGAGCACGTTGAGGTGACTGGAGCTGGAGGCGCGACCGTGGGCGTTCTCCGCGGTGCAGGTCCACCGCCCGCCGTCCTGCAGCGTCACCGGGGCCACGTCCACGCAGTGGTAGCTGCCTTCCGTGCAGAACCGGAAGCGGTCGGACGTGAGCACCGGCAGCTCGTTGCGGTACCAGGTTATCTACAAGAGATAACACACCACTAACTGTAAGCTACCAAATTGGAACTTGGAAAAACTGTTGGCAACAGGGAAATAAAGATAGTGGATCTCAAATTCGAGCAAGTTGAAAAATTTAAATATTTAGACATGATGTAAACAAACACAGGATAAAAAAACAGAAATCAAAGAAAAGATAATGGCGACAAATAGAACTTTCCAAGTAAACAAAAAAATTATAAAATGTAAGATTTTAACTTAAAATACAAGACCAATAACAATATATGCTGCTGAGATTGTGACACTGACAAGAAAAGATGAAGAAGAGTTTAGAATAGTGGACCGAAAAATTATAAGAACAATATTAGGACATAGAATAAGAGTTGAAAGGAAAAGACGTAGTGAAAAGAATTAAGAAACAGGAAGTTAAATGGTTTGGAAATACTGACTTATAATTAGCCGATCATAGTCTATACTTATGCAATTTCCTGTTAGCTCAATCATTTTAAAGAAAAATGCTTCAAATAAAAGTTTAAGAGATTTAATATCTGCATCCAAATCAGTGAACAAATTTCATTTTACTTATTTATTTAATGCTAAAAAAAAGTTCAAAATATCAAAAATTCAGTTTTGAAAATGAGTAAAACCATGGAAAGCGGCATTTATCAAATATGCGGAGAAATTTTTACGAAAGACTTTTGGGTTTTGCTTGGCAAACAATGAAGATGGATTTGAGTAAAGCAAATGATTTAGACTAGAATTATTTCAATGTTCCTTAGAATTTTGTTATAAACATATTCTTAATCTGACACTAAAATTAAATGAACCTACTTCCATTTCCTATGGTTACTCATTATAAAAACATAATTTTTGAAAGTCTTTTTAGCCTTTATTGAAAAAGTCAAAATGTTTGTTCACTGATTCAGATGCAGATATTAAATCTGTTCAACTTAATGATTAAGGAAGCAGGAAATTTTATAAGTATTATTTAACATGTAAAACGCTTATGATCGGCTGAATCAGTCACCATCCTCAAAACGGCAAGAGTTAAAAACTGGCAAAATAAACCAAAGATAAGAAGATGTGTAGAAACGTAACTACAAAGATTTAAAAAAAAAAACAGAGATTGGTCCACTCCAACAAAAGGATCTAGAGAGCTTTATATGAAGCGGGGATGTTACTGTTCATTTATTTTTGTATCAGTTTAAATTTGAATATTATATAAATTCCACAGTTTCGTCTACGAAGAGGCAATTTACAAAACAACAAGTTACTCACCGTAACATCCGTATCGCTCCTAACTTCCACCAAGAACCTCGTCCTCGTGCCCACTTTAACCGACTGGTCCTGCAACCTCCTCACAAACTGTGGCGGTTCGCCCTCCAAGCTACCCGCTGACCCCACGGTGTCCACCCCTCCCGCTGCTGTGTCATCGTCTGTCGAGCTCCTGGGTTGTACGCGGAGCTCCAGGTCGCGGTGGGCCTCCGCCCCGGTGGCTGGGGCCCGCGCGGACACGCGGTACAGCCCCGCGTCCGCGAGCCGGGTCGCCTCGATGTCCAAGGAGACGGTGTCCATGGACTGGCGGGCGCGGTGGCGGGCGGCGCTCAAAGGGAGACCTGATTGTGTCCTGAGAAGAACATTGTTCATTAGTCATTATTCTGTGCCGTATTTGCTGATAATTTTCCAAGTGATCAAATTATTTTTCATATATTTAATATTAAGTATAATAAAGATTTTTTTTTGTTAAAAGTTGGTCTTCGATACTCCACAACTTTTGATAAATGTGTTGTTCTAATTTTTACAATTCGCGGGTCTTCCATAATGCTCTTCCAGTATCTAACTTTTTTATAAGTGAACCCCATCGTCTTTAAACATCTTAGTTATGAAGTCTCGATGTATGGGAATTCATTTTCATTGTTTAGTGTTTGCCAGAATGATTCTATTGTATGAACGATATTTTTTGAATATCCATCGTAAATGGCTCTAGTAACAACGTTTTTTATAAAATCGTCCATTTTACTTGTTTTTTATTCCATACACTTCCTCTCTTTACTATGGCCTGAAGTGTACATACCAGAGATGGGCAGTAATTAATTACAAGTAATTAAATTACGTACTTAATTACATATTTCAGAAATGTAATTGTTAATTTAAATTTTCAGTTACATTTGCAAGGAAAGTTCAGAAATTTATTAGGTACATTTTTTATGCAAGTAATACGTAATTCTAGCAATTTTTCATTGTTTTTACAATTACATTGACAATTAATTTGTTTCTGTTCTAATCAAATAGAAATGGAGATCTTTAATTTTTTAATAGTCCAACAGATCAAAATTTGATGGTAACGCCATTTTGTCTTCCTTAGCTCCCGTTGGAAGATTATTTTCATTCGCAAGCTTTATTTTACTTTTTTTTAGTATAAAATTGTTAAATAAATAAATATATTAAAAATTGTGTTCCCGTTTCTTTCCATAAAAAAAAAGTAATTGTAATTTGTAATTATTAATAGTTATTTACTTTACAAGTGGCCAAGTAAGGAAATACCCACGAGAGAAATTTTAGCTCACGAAGCCAAAGGCTAAGTGAGATAATTTGATCGAGTGGGTAATTCCACTTTGCCCACGTGTGAAGTATAACGTTTTATCCAATACTTCTTAATAAATTATTTATTGAAGAAATATTATTTGACAGTGAGATATGCTTTAAATTTTTAAATTAAAATGTCAATCGAAGTAGTGTTGTGTGTTATTATTATTGTTATAAATAAAAAAATACTCACTAGTGGCTTTCCTTAAAATTATACCCACTAGTGGATAATCTGTTACTTTGCTTGTTTAACATCGCCATAGTTATAGAGCATTTATTGAGAGGTGTTGGATAAATGTAATTTAATTAAATTTTTGGCATGTAATTGAGCTAATTAATTAATTACACTTTGATCGTAAAGTAATGTAATTTTAAGATTGTAATTTAATTAACATTGAGACAGTAATTATATAAAATGCAATTAATTCAATCTTTCAGTAATTTGCCCATCTCTGGTACATACTTACTTTTGCTAAAAATAATGTTTTTATCACAGCTAGACCTAAGACTAAGTAATTTCTATGAACAAGGGTCTTCGTAATGTATTGTGTTATTGATACTGCAATATTAACAAGTACGGCTCTTATAAGTATACCTAGAAAAATCGGTACGAATTGTATATTTCTCTGTATACGAAAAATCTTGCAAATAAAATCTATTTTCTATTTTTATAAGTTCACCATAAGCGGGTTTCGCTATTGTAGTCGAAATTGCAGAGATTATAGAAGTGAAATTTATGAACTTGGCGTATACTACACAACAAAGACAGGTGGCCCAACGGCTGGTTGTTTCTTCGCCTCGCATTTTCAACATCATTGGCGTTCCAGTATTAATATATTTTATGTACAGAATTATTTCATGAATAAAATTTTACACCTGCAAAATTCATGCCAAGAAAAATACTAGCCTTTGAAACATACTCTAACCTTCATCTTAAAAATATTCCACAAATTTTATAAATACTTGTCAAACAAATATCAAACACTAAACTTAATTTCACAATATTCCGTGTCAAAATGTTTTCAGTTTCTTTCAACCCTCATCGTTGGAAAGCAATACGCATAAAAACATTGAATTATTTACAACTCAAAATAACTTGAAGTGTCAAGAGAGAATTTAATGTAACTTCACTGCGTTATAGGAAAAAAATCAATCTATTATTAGAAACATATAAAAAGGAAACCAACTGTGTTCGGTTGAAATAGATGCTTCTAAAAAATGCACTCCATGCTACCAACAGAATGCTACGAATGTAAATATGCTTACAAAAACTTACATACTTTTTACTTTCTTATACAAAGTATAAGGAAGTATTGGAATCATGAAAAAAATCGTTGACGAGATTTTTGCGGAAATACATATTTTGACGTTCACTGAATCCGTTAAGAACAATTTCTCAATGATGTCTGTGTGTGAGGATGGATGGATGGATGGATGTCCGTGTGCGCAATATCTCATGAACGAGACAAGATATGTAAACGAAACTTGGAATTAATAAGTTTCATGAGCTGAGTTGATTTTGAATAAAATTGAAAATCCGGAAGAGGAAGTTTACTGAACAGGCAAAACAATATATTCCGTTTATTTCAAAAATAGAATCAGCTGTGAGAAAAAGTTTCAAATGAAAGATGTTAGCAAAAATATTTGGAATATAAAATGTTATTTGCACTTTTCTTGTACATGCTTCTAATTTTGAGAAAAACTAAATTATATATTTAAGAATATATTTCTATAATTTTAGTTACAATGGGAACAAAAACGAAAACATTTTTAATATCTATGTGTCAAACGTGTCAAATAATTGTGAAGTGTCAAAAATATGTGTCGTGTGAAATATTATAAAAATAATATTTGTATTATTAGTTAGAAAGTTTTGAAGACAAGATATTAATTGATTTCTATTTAAAATAAATAGGTTTAACATCTATATATCAAATAATTGTCAAAAGTCATACGCAAGGAACAAGTCATACGTGTTCAGTTGGTTTAATTTGTATAAGAAAGTAGTGTGGTGTCCACACCAGATTTTTTTATTCGATTCTATTATGGTTGAAAACACATGTTCTGCTATTCAATCTAATTTTATTTCCGGACTGCCAATTTTGCCAAGACTCAGACACATTTGGGACAATCTTTATCTATAAACTTTAACCTAATTAAACATAACATCACAGCATGTGTTTGTCTGGCAAACGCTCTATTTGCAATGAATCTTTTGCAACACAAAGGCTTATAGGCATTTTGCAATTTATAATCGCGTAGATCTCGATACAAATAGCAACTGGAACTTTTGCTTTTATTGTTTACTTGTACAGCAATAAATATAAGTCGTTGCTAATTTAGTGTACAACAAATAGACTATATAGAACAGTTGGACTAGTGCCATAAGCTTAAAGGAATGCTGGGAGATGTAAGAGGTTAAAGGTTTAAATGAACAGTTCCTTATTGTGGAACAAATAGGTCAAAATACTGTCGTAATGTTTATTACTGTTCAGTACAAACTAGAATGCTCAAAATACCTGATAGGCCTTCAAGTAAACTACCACTTCCGGTTAATGGATTGGTACCAAAATCTTATCAACTTGTAATTTGAACATCCAAGTTCTAAATATGAAAATGATATTGCCATTAAAAAATATAACTTCCAGAAATATTTAATTTCTAAACAAAACAAAATAAAGAAAAAAATTTCAAATAAAAATTGTAGTTAATATTATTCTACATCTTTTTGAATAAAATTAAATTTACTCTATCTCATTTATTTACTGAGGTATGATCAAATACTTTTTTTCACGACATGATAGGAAACCTAACCATTCTTTTCCCGAAATAGTGAGGAAAATGTGTTGTTCCTCTCTAGAGAGGAAAATATAAAAGTGTTACCAATATGAATGTTATTTACAAAAAAATATATTATAAAAATTATAAATAAATTCCTAATTTTATAGAAAATCCTCATTTTAGTGATATACATACTTTAAATTATCTTACAATTATGTCTTATATTTTTCTTTTTCTTATTAAATCACAATTTGACAACTTATTAAACATATTTAAGATTGGTTCATTGGCAACACTGCTACACCGCCTTGTGTCTGATAACCTAACTCTTTTAACGTGTCAGTCTGCCAGTTGTGTTCTCAAAGTGTATTTTAGGTCCGAGCAAATCGTTTTTAGAAACATGTCGTGAAAAAAATGTTGTGTCCAACACGAGAGGAAAGCTCTTCTTCCACTCTCGTTCGAAATGCCTCACTCGCTGCGCTCATGAGGCAAACTTCGAACTCGAGGGGAAAAAGAAGCGCTTTCCTCTCTAGTTTGACAAATAACTATTATGTACCCAAAACAAAACTGTAAATTTTATTTTCAAAACGGTACAAACTGTACAGGGAGTTTTTTAAAGCAACCAATCAGTTTTGCTAGCTAACTAATAACTTTAGAGAAAAAAATAAATACTAGGCTTATACAGCAAGGAGGAGGACATAATTGTACGGTTGGTGAAATAAAATTGTTAGGGGAATGTGACGAGAAGGAATGAAAGTTATATTTTCTTTAAAAGTAAAACGGTTCTTTATTTATTGGAATCTATAGCCCGAAGTATATAACATGTGCCTATACCTAAAATTAAAATTATGGTTACAAAGTTCAAAGAAACAACATTTTTAATATGGAAAATAGAACTTTAGGTTAACCGTTGAACAAAACAATTTATTGTTTTTATTATTGACACTCCTGCTAACAATGGCTTTACATCAACAATAATTGTTGACATCTTGACGGTTTGATTTATTTATTGAGATATAATCTCGGCAACAAACATTAATTTAATTATTGTATTTAATATTTGTCGGATGCGCGAAACGAAGTAAAATCTTTTCATTCATTTGCTAAAATATTAAGCCTGTTTTACATTATACTTTTTTCGTCTATTTTCATACTTTTTTTGTCTATACTTTTTTTGTCTAATTCCATCCGAGTTTCGTCTATTTTCATACTTTTTTTGTGTTGTAATCGGATTACTTCGTTTTATGCCGAAATAATACGATATCAGTTCATGTTGCCAACTAAAGGTAAATTTAAGTCAATCAACGGTTCAAAAGCAAGTGACAGTTCTTGACATATTATTGTAAAGAACACTCAAAATTATGGTATTTGTCTCAATTTCAAACAATAATTATCGTACAATCGGCAACACTGACATGTATTTGAAATAAAATAATTTAAAAATCTACTTAGTTGATACAAAATAGGTTGCAGTTCGTAGCACCATTTTTTTTGTGCCATATTTATATTTTTGTTTAAAGTAATTGTATACAAAACAATAAACACGAACGACGAACGAGCTGACAAAACTAACCTCAACCAAACACAAATAAATGTATGTTGGTATATCATGTAACGCATGCGCACAATGTATCTAGTATGAAAATCGAATAGAAAAATGGAGCTGAACTCATATTTCTATACTAGAAACGTCTATTTCCATCCGAGAAATCTGCTGATTTACATTATACTTTTTTCGTCTAAATTTGGCTAGATGCTTCTAGTATGAAACTCGGATACAAATCTAGACAAAAAAAGTATGGAAATAGACGAAAAAAGTATAATGTAAAACAGGCTTTAGACAAGTGTGTATGGTTGTTTATTATTTCTGCGGCACTTTCCATTTGATTTTGAACGTGCGTGTGATATTTGTGACATATTTGTGTTTAGTGTGTAGGTTTAACGCGAACCAGAATCAGATAAACAAACTGCTGCATTGAGCATTGCAACTACGGCTGCATTCACGTCAATCCGGTGTATATATAGATTATATGTATGTATTGCTATTGTAATCAAAATCATGAAATCAAATGCATTTTCAGACCAATTCTAACTTCCTACTTAGATCAATCCTAACGCTGGAAAATCCTTGAAGTTGCAAATCTTTAAATTACATTTTCCATTTTTCGATCATTGTTTTTTAAACGAAAATGTCAAAATATAATATTTTTTTAACGTGTTGTAATTCGTAAATGGTGACAGTAATAGAAAAATGTTTCAAACAATAATTGTAGATAATAATATTTTAAACATTATTCTCATAACAAAAATTGTCATTAAATCATAATTTACTCAGAAATTTTAAAATAACTTGATAGGGCTTCACGTAAACTGCCACTTCCGGTTATTGGATTATCACTAAAAACTAATCAGCTTTTCCAAAGGGGATACAATTGAAATAAATAAAGTATCAACATTTTCAGTTTATAAGTTTTTGAGAAACCACAACTTCAGAGATCCACACAAACCGACAGACAGACACACAGCTATTAGTGCGAAACTATTAAAAAATCGTATTCTAGGGACTCTAAAAGTGCTCATACACTGAAAACTCACTACCAAATTTTTAGCATGATTCCTATACTTCCCTTACAGGATGTGGCGGGAGGTAAAAACCGCGTTAAACCAAATAAAAACTATTTCCAAATTAACCGGAAATTACCTGAACTTCCTTATTTTAAATGGAACCACTTTTATAGGTACATATTTTTCAAAAACCAATCAAATTATATTAATTATATTCTTTATTGAAATATCAAAGTTAATAAGTTAGTTATGATAAAATGACGTTTGTGTGTAACGGTTTTTTTTTGTTCAAACTTCAAATTTAGATTTTAGTTTATTAGATTTTGGTAGTAATCCATCAACCGGAAGTAGAAGTTTACTTGAAAGCGCATCGTGTATTTTGGGCACATTTGAATAAATAAATGAGTTAGTAAAGTTTGTCATATTTTAAAAAAATATAAAACATATTGACTACAATTTGTAATTGAAACATTGTTATATATTTTGCACTGTTTCGAAATTAAAATTCGGGTGAGGTTATGTGTTGGACACATCAGATTACTGATAATAAAACTCTGTGAAATTGTGTTCCCTTTCTTACCCCAAATAACTAGTATCACTGGAGCAGCCAGGGACGTGCTTGCCCTGTTTCCCGTTGGCGCACTTACAGCAACTGCTGACTGATTGCCCCATTGCCCCACTGTTAGTGACGCCACTGCCACGAGCCCGCACTCACATTCAACACCACTGCCATTCTGGCTACTAATATTTCTTTTTTATGTTTGATTCTAGATACATATAGACTTACAAAAAATAACAATAATTATTATTTTTTAAATAGGTATTGATCACAAAACAAAGAGCTCTACTTAGCCGGTATATATCTTACGCAATTTCCGAACTATTTTAACAACATATTTTTTAATTTGTGCCAAGTTCAAATATACTGACATACAAATAGAAACAAGTAGCTAAAAATATAAAACTAGGTTTGATTAATATAAATATTCAACATACAGATGTGCTACAATCTACAAAATTACTAAAACATCAAATTCCTACAAGACTGAAAACCTGAGTGTTCTTCTAAAAAAAAATCTTATTTACATTTCGAGCCACTTATCGTTTTATTTTTGTGCATAATTTTTTGTGAACTAATTAAAAATAACGTATTCATTCATCTACTAATAATAAACAGCTCGCTGTGTTGCGATCTTTTGAAATGTTAGTCAGAAACTTATGCAATGTTTTTGGTTAAGTTTATTTCTTATTTCATTGCCAGAATATAAATGAAAAGATTCACAGCCGAGACAACTGTGTCAAGTTTAAAATGCTCCAAGTTGTACACCAAATCTCATAAACAACGCTCGATTATTGGTATTAAAGATGTAAGAACTAAATCTATCTGTACAACTTGACATCAAATATCGTCGTTTCGATATTTGGCAAATCGTGATAGTGTAAGCAATTATCGAATCACAATTTTAAGCAGATATATGATGAGTATCTGAAGAGTTAAAGCTGGTTTTGCGCACAATATATCAAGACTAAATCTCTATAGGGTATGGTGAATCGAAAGACGCACCATAACATTTTCAATGCTATTTTTTAAATGTTCTATTTTTGGCTTCTCTAATTATTTTACATCAAACACGTTAAATAGTTTATTGTAGACGAAGAATTTCTACATTTTTTTATACTAATATTTATAATTTTACTCTACCTGGAACTGGAAAAAATGTTCACGGGTACTATTTTTAAAATAACATAGCAAATGTATACCAATTGAAAGTTATTGGTTTTATTAGCTGTCCCCAGTGTTTGATTTTAAAAATGTATAATTTGTAAAAACAACTAGATATTGTGAAATGGTTTTATGGTCAAAATAGTGCTCAATCATTTTTGTTCGTTTCAAATTTCAACATGAAGTAGTTGAGAGGCCTTTCGGGGCCTTCATGAGGCGCCCAAGAGCCCTGCTAGGTCTCTAGTAGCCGAAAAAAACACCCAGAATGGCTTAATTTATTGATCTGCCTATTTAGAATATAAATTTTCTTATGGATTTATTAATTTTTTTAATTGACACACTCGCGAAATATTTTTTTTTAAGTTTGGTTTCAAGGCCTTTAGAGGCCTTTAAGGGCCTTGATGAGGCGCCCAAGAGCCCTGTTAGATCTCTAGTGACCCAAATAGGGCCCAAAAAGGCCTAATTTATCGATGGGCCTATTTAGAAGGTAATAAACATTTTCTTTTTGTTTAATTAATTTCTTTAATCACGAAATAAATTTATAGATTTAGATTATATTTAAATATTTTTATAAAAGAGGTAAATTTCGTAATTACTTTTTCGATGTCAGTTTGGAAAACACACTGTTGGAAAACACACTGGATTAATCTAACCCACTAATTTTTTTTATTTACTCTGAGAGTTTCCACATAAATCTGTAACTTAAAATATTAAAAAATAAAAAGTTACAAACATTTTTGTAAAATTTAATTCTTTTAACTTTAACAAAAACATCAACAATTATAAAATTTTGCATAAATCATTTCTACCGGATCTTGAGTATATCTCAGAATTTTTTTAGACCAATCTATCCGGTCATTGCAGAATGGTAGACGATCAAAAAAAGTATTGGGTCACATAGACCCAGTGTTCTCCGTCATCGAAAAAGTAGATGTGTTTATTGTGGAGGAAATAAATCAGCATTTTTAAAAATAATATTTATAATTTCACTGTACCTGTAAAGCAAGTAGGTAGGTAAAAAGATACAGCAATATTTAAAAAATAGCATTGAAACATTTCAATTCTACATCCGGTATATCTGATAAAATTATGTGATAAAACTAGATCTTGGAGAAGATATCGAACTGTGTAT
Organism: Poecilus cupreus; assembly: GCA_963942605.1. Taxonomy (NCBI): domain Eukaryota; kingdom Metazoa; phylum Arthropoda; class Insecta; order Coleoptera; family Carabidae; genus Poecilus; species Poecilus cupreus. The sequence goes on from OZ012724.1 coordinate 142,319, forward strand.
TACTTAAATAAAGAATTGCAATTTCTCAAACCGAATTTTAAAATAAATTAATATTAATGTAATGCGCGCCAACCCATTTAAAATTAATGCACTGTAAATGTTTTCAAAACAAACTATTTATTTTCTTTTCATCCCACGAATGACACAAGCCCCAAATGATCAAAAAGCAATTAAGAAGTCATCTAAATATATCCACATGAACCAGATCATCAATGAACTACACTAGCTAATCACAATTACAATGAATTACTCTCAAACAAAAAGAATCACAATCCGAGGTATTGCAACAAAACAACTGGATGTACACACACGGACACACGCACGAGGCACGATGGACGCCACACTAACACTACAGAGCGTCGGGACGCTGATCGGCGCGGCGCCCAGCGAGCAGTTCGGCGGAGTGGGTATTTTTATCTGGAGACGTCACTGCTAAAGACGGGTACCGCGGTGGTATGTCGAACGCAAGTGGCCAAGTTCGATGACAAGTGCATTGTTTTACAAGGACCACCCCATTGATTCATTTAATTATCAGATGTGGACAACACGTAACCTACCGCGTAAATAATTTCGTAATAGAAAAAAGATTCAAGTCAAATTTGTAGCAAATATTATTTTTTTAATTAATTACTAAAATATGTGCAAAATACTTTATGGGCTTTCAAGGAAACTATACCACTTCCGGTAGATGGATTATCAAAATCGTCCAAGGTCTAAATAAGATTTTTTTATATGAAAATGGGTAGGATTCGAATCCACGACCTCTGGTGTGCTAGTCAAAATAAAAAATTTGAAAATGATATTTTCTTTATAATATAACGTGGCCACCACAGAACTTCCCGATAATTTAAATTTCTAAACGGTGCAAAAAAAAATCAGATGTGTCCAGCACAAAACCTCCCGCCCAATACAACTCTTAAACGGTACAAAATAGTATTTGATGATACAGAAACATACCTTCTTGTTTGTTTATTTTCTATTTATATTTGAGAAATTTAATTTTATTTCGTATATTTATTTAATTTTTTCACATTTCACTAAGAAAACAGCTTCACAATCAAAATGACATGTGTCACATTTCCTAAAAAAATTTATTTCCATGGTGTACATGGAATGCAAGATTTATGAAATCTAATTTCTTTATAATTTATTATCTCAAAAACTAATAAAAATTAATAAAATTAGTGTAATCAAAACAGATGTAAAATTAAATATTCTACAACTTTTAAAATAACATAAATTGTTGAAAAATTAAATTTAAACGTCTTTTTTCACGGAAAGCTTTAGTAAACTGCTACTTCCGGTTGACCAATATTATCCAAAATCTAATCAGCTCTTCATATAAATATAAAAAGCCAAAATACAAATGTAAAAAACTCCAAAAAATGTTAAAGAACATATTTTTTATGTTAACATTTAACAGTTAATTGTAGGGATGTCTTGAAGTACTGTACTATAGAGCTATTTATTTGGATGTTAAAACATAAATAAATGATATTTGGAAGGTTGCTGTGTGGGTATATTGGTATACGTCTCATTCACTGCCAAATAAAATGCAAGCCAACCTTGAACATCATCGCCCTCGCATTGAACATGAACTATGTCTATTTAATAATCATCAACTTCAATACTTATAACTACATAACAATTATTAAACTAACACTTTTTTTGTTATCCAGTTCAATAATAACTCATTGCATTTTTATGTACCTACTTTATCGGAAGTTGACCGATATTTGCTACGAAATATCAAAACAGCGAATGAATTCCAAGATTCCAACAAAAATAAAACAATAATAATTCGTATTACCTTTTATGTAGTGTGTATTGAATAATATATAAGCTAAATAGCAGGAGACGTAAGCAACCCATCACGCATACGTGTACACAGAGCCACTACTCACAATACACGTCTGAGATTCATTCATATTCAATTTGATTTCCAACAAAATATTAAGGCTAGAGGTTACATTCTTATGAATTATTATTGAATACACTCACCAGGTGACTTCCAGAGCTCCCGGAGGATAATGGCTGGTGAGTCGCGCTGTGAGGACGCAGGTGTTTCCCTCGGACACGATGACGACCTCCTCGCCATCGTCAAGGAACTGTGGAGGCGGCACCGCCTCGCCTGCAACCCCAACAATTACTCACTAATCAATTTGTCAACAGTATATTGTACAACAAGCATGGAATGCTACTCATTTCCTACGAGTATGAAAGTTTGTAGCATGAGCATATTACACACGAGTGCGTAATTGCTTTACAATTTGAGGTTTGTACTATACATTTTCTACGACCACACTATACACTGAAAAACACAAATAGATATTCACTGTACTGTCAAGTGCGATCGCCAGGGTTGCCAACAATGAGAAATAATTAGTCAGTGACAGGAAGATTCATAAAAGGGATTAATGTTAACTTAATTTTTTTCATGATTTGTAACTTCGTTTCTAAATTAATTATATTATCAAAATGTGTCAAATTTGATGCTAACCAATCTTGATTGTCTTGGTTAAAATAATTATATTCTGAGAATGAAAATGAAGTTTCGAGTAATAATAAAAATGGAGTTAGCGCTAATCCCTTTTATGAATCTGCCTGTAATTGATAGAGTCGCCTCTATTTAAACTTAAACTAAAAGGAAAACGACAAAAATTAATGTTCAACCAAACGAAAACTTACTTTATATATTTTAAGCGTGTTTCTTTATGATTACACTCTCTTTAATTTAATACTAATTATTTTCTCCTTTGTACGTTGTCAACATAATATCGATAAATTAAAAATTCCCTAACCGTGCAATCGACGATTTTACGCACGACTGTGCGTAAAAAGAAGCTTACATAGAATATTGATTGTACATAAATGCTCATTTACAGTAGTGGTAATAGAAAATCTATATTTAGCCACTGCATTGATGCATAAAACCTTTCGAACTGATCTGCTTGCAGCTGATTTACAAACACTGATGAAAGCAGACATTATTAGCATACACAGTTTATATACAACACATACACAAAACAACATCACAGACAGACATGAAATATATTTGCAGATCAAGAGTTATTTGCAGAAGATTTTTGCATCGAAACTAAAATTATCGCATTTATTTGCAGCGCAAACCAATACACAATTATTACATACAGGATGGTGAATTGAAGGACGCACCTTATTATATTATTGAAATGTTGAATTATTGGCTTCCCTAATTATTTTACATCAAAAAAGTTAAACAGTTTATTGCATTATTTTTGACACTACTATTTATAATGTTACTCTACCTGGGACCAGAATTAGTAATTTTCTTAAAATCATCAAAATGTGCCAATTATCTGTCATCTGATATCCTCAATGTTTGACTTCAAGAGTCTTTATTACAAATGTATAATTTGAAAGAAAAATTAGATATAGTAAAATAGTTTCATGGTCAAAATAGCGCGCATTCATTTTTGTTCGTATCAAATTTCAACATGAATTAGTTTCTATCAGGGCCTTGCGAGGCCTTTGAGGGCCTTCATGAGGCGCCCAAGAGCCCTGCTAGGTCTCTAGTGGCCCAAACAGGGCCTAACTTATCAATGAGCTCAACTTTTTAGAAGACAATACAATACTATGCGTTCCACAACTAAAAATTATATTGGAATAATTATTATTCCATACGCCGCGTGTGGAATAAATTCAACGAATCAGAGCCGCATATTTGCGCGATATATGAAGTATCTTGATTCAGTTACTATGGTTACGATTGGTTGTTTTAATTTTATTTATTTGAGTTTGACGTTTTCAACAGTTTTGTATTTGTATAATTTCCAAAATCTTTTTATAAAAAGTGAAGTGTACAACAAGTAACGGAATGGCATATCCATTATTTGTTCTGGAATATACTATTCTTCCGGGTTATTAATTTTTTAAAACGGTACACCCGCTAAATAATTGTTTTGATTTAGATAAAATTTTCGCAATTATTTTTTCGGTGTCTGTTCGGTTTTCACGGTTTTAGGAGAGCTTAAAATGATTTTATCTTAAATACTATACAATAATCAAATTGTAATAGGTACTTAATTTAAATTATTTATACTGAACTTTACATATAAATTATATATTAAGAACTTAAAATGTTGTACCAGAAAGTTATTGGTTTTATCTGTCATTAGTGTTTGATTGCAAGTTTCTTGATTAAAAATATATAATTTGAAAGAAAAATTATAAATATTAATATAAAAAAATGCATACATTTTTCCTCTACTAAACTATTTAACTTATTTGATATAAAATAATTAGCGAAGCCAATAATTGAACATTTCAAAAACACTCTGTATAAATAATTATCTAGACAAAATGCTGGAGTGCTGATATATTTATCTATTTTAACATTATTCTAAATATCATTTCGTTAGAATCATTAACCTCGCGGCTAAGCTAGTAAAAGACAGTCGACAGGTAATTATAGAATACGCAACGACTCAAGTAACGCACAAGTAAAATAAAACTTTGACAGCGAAACGATATCAACAACAGCTGAAGCAGCTGCCTTCAGTGACCCGCTAACATAGCGACGTCTGCAGCGTCGCCGTCTACCAACGACGCCTCCCAGTGCCGCCCGTCTGGGACATTTCAAATGGGGCAATTACTTTATTTTATACCAAGCTACAGGGTTGGTCACATGATTCTAATGGTAATATTAGTTAGTTATTTGATTAGATTTTGGTGGCAGTCCATCAACCGGAAGTGGAAGTTTACTATGAGATATTGTAGCATATCTTGGTAGAATTTTATTCCGTTTAAAAATTATTTAGGTGGTAGTTTAAGTTCTTGAAAATATCTACATATTCAAAATAAATTATTTGAATTTCTAACTGTGAATGAGTAATGAGTAAAGATAATAAAGTGCGCTACTGGTTTTAGAAGTAATTTAGCAGCACGCGCATCTTGTCTAATGTATATCATGTTTTGCGGTCTGCGGCAATGGCTGCGTTTCCAGCGTGATCAGGTTTAAAATATCCACCGGTCATGTGTCGGTACGTGTAGTGTACATGTGCATTGTGCAGGTATTTATAGCAGGGCCGAGTATCAGAGGCTACCGGCGAGTTGTCATCTTTATAACTTTATCATTTACCTACCTACTAACTCAAATGGGGTCGAAATTTAACAACTGATAATCCAGGTTGATAATTAACTGTACATGCAAAAATAGCTACGCTCAGTAATTGTTAAAGTGATGCATATTTTCTCAGCAATTACAACAATATGTGTGATTTATTTCAAAAAACAGATTTTCTGTCTAATCTATATAATTTAGCTACATACAAACATAAATGGGGCCGTTATTTGACAACTGGTAATCCAGGTTTTCATTTAACTGAATATATCTACGCTCTGAAATTGGTAATATGTAGCAGATTTCTTCAGCAAAACTGTTTTTTGATTACAACAATATAAGATTTATTTCAATAATCTGATCTTCTATCTTATCATTATAATTTAGCTACCTACAAACTTAAATGGAGGCCGTAATTTGACAACTGGTAGTAGAGGTTGTTGATTAACTACATATTCAAAAATATCTACGCGAAAAATTGATAAAGTGATGCACATTTCTTCAGCAAAACTGTTTTTGATTACAACAATATAAGTGTGATTAATTTCACAAACCTGATTTTCTATCTTATCTTTATAATTTAGCTACCTTCAAACTTAAATGGGGGTCGAAATGTGACAACCGGTAATCCAGGTTGTTCATTAACTGTACATGCAAAAATATCTACGCGACAAATTGGAAAAGTGATGCACATTTTTTCAGGAAAACTGTTATTGATTACAACAATATAAGTGTGAACAATTTCAAAACTATGATTTTCTATCTTATCTTTTTAATTTAGCTACATACAAACTTAGATGGGGCCATAATTTGACAACTGGTAATCCAGGTTGTTGGTTAGTAGTACATGCAAAAATATCTACCCTCAGAAATTGGTAAAGTAATGCACATTTCTTCTGCAGAACTGCTATTGATTACAACAATATAAGTAAAAATAATTTCAAAAATCTGATTTTCTATCTTATCTTTATAATTTAGTTACATATATACTTAAATGGGGCCATAATTTGACAACCGGTAATCCAGGTTGTTGATTAACTGTACATGCAAAAATATCTACGCTCAAAAAGTGATGCACATTTTTCAGCAAAACTGCAGATCACAACAATACAAATAAAATGAATTTTATAAACCTAGTGCCCCAACAAAAATAACAACACAACACACAAATTTATTATGCAACGTCTCGGCAGAATATTCCAATATTCCGGCATAATTTTTTCACTCCTATAAATACACTGCGAACCTAACCCAACTTTTGTTTGGAGCAGACGTCAAATGCATTTCGCATAGCTAAAATCATTTGAAATCACATTCACAAGCGCTGAGATGCACCACGTTGGGCCCCACACTGACCTGAACCAAGTGTCATGATGCTGGTGAGCACTGGGCAGGTTATGAAGAAGGTTCCATCTTGGCACTACACTTAACACGATGTGTAACACGGCACGCGGCAGTCGGGCAACTGCGTGCTGGCGGTAAGAAGAGTGTGATTAAAATAAAAGCGTGCCACGCGTGCTGAAGCAGCTAAAGAAAACATGTAGAGCATTTAATTCTGCATCTGTACAAAGTAGCAGGAAGTATTGGACGCTGATGAGATTTTTAACTTGTCAATTTTACACTTTGTAAATATACTACACCGTTTGGAAATCAAACAGATACATGTTCAGAAATTTGATCAGATATTAAAGTGTACCAACAGTTTCATGAATGAACGTAGATACATCTTATAATAAATAAATAATTTCACATATTTTGGGAATTATGCGTCATGAATTGCCAATCTAAAATCGCATATAGGCTTATGAGTGTGTGTGTGTACGCGTCAGACGCAGAGCCGAAGCGTCGCGACGCACAGCGTCTTGTACACTCATCTCTGTCTCATGCCATCTGTATGTTTCATGTGTGTTTGTATTTTATACACACACAAATACATTGAATCGCTTGTTTTGAAGTATGTTTTTGTGGTAGATTTTGCGTGCCGTAATTTCTAAATTCAGGACTACATTGAGATGTAATCGTGATCATGAGTTATGCATTATTTTTGTAAACATCGAGCTATTTTATTTAGATCGATGCGCTGTGAAAAAACTTACTCCTAATCATATTGTATTTATAAAGATTATTTTCCTACGACTATTGAGTAATGCGTTCATTTTTTGTGCGTTTCTTCATAAATAATGATACACATGAAGAGAAACGTCCATCTCTTCACAACATTTACTTTACAATTATGACATTTTTCAACAGTTATTCTTTTTAAAAAAAGCTCAGGTTAGTAGACAAACGGAAGTATCAAAATATAATTTTTCTTTAACGTGTTGTAATTCGTAAATGGTGACAGTAAAAGAAAAATGTTTCAAACAATAATTGTAGATAATATTTGAAACATTCTAATAACAAAAATTGTCATTAAACCATAATTTACTGATATTTCAAAACAACTGGATAGGGCTTCAAGTAAACTACCACTTCCGGTTATTGGATTTCACCAAAAACTAATCAGCTCTACTAAATGGGATACAATTGATATATACAAAATATCAAAATTTTCTGTTTAGTAGTTTTTGAGAAGCCGTAACTCCAGAAATCCACACAGACCAACAGACAGACACACACACACAGACATCATCGCGAAACTATTAAAACCGTATTCTAGTGACACTAAAACGTACTCATCCCCTGAAAATTTACTACAGAATTTTTAGCATGATTCCTTACTGGATGTGCGGGAGGTAAAAATAAATATGTCACGGTTTTTAAAAAGATGCAATTAACAAATAGGTAATTAAATAAGAGCTGATACGCATAACGATACAGATACTCGTGTGCAGTAAACTTAATCATAGCTCACACACTCACAAGTATACGAGTATGAATCATATGCACACGGTAGAAATAACAAAAAATAATAATTATCCTTGAGAAATTAATAGAACCGACCATACAACCTGCACTGCCGGACAACTCAATTTATCAACATAGTGAAATATAAGACATTGAAACTCACCTAGTGATTTTCACAGCTTTCCTTCAGACACGATATAAACTGTGGAATTCTTTTATACATAACTTATGCTTAATGGATTCACATCAGAGTTTAAATTATTCAAGAATTAAAATTATCATGTTCCTCGTTCACTACCGAGTGCTAATAACATTCAAATTAATAAAAATTGTTCGTGCACTGCTACAGACGAAAAAAAATTTTAGGTTATCTTTGAAAATTTAACAACTATATACAGCTATAGTTATACATTACATTTACATAATAATATAGTAATACTTGCACTTAAACACATTTTCTTCGTTGATTTAACTTATATTATTAATTGTTTTGATAACTTTGCCATATTTAAAAAATAAAACGTAAGTTCAACGTTATTATTTGTCGTTCATTGTCCCAAGCCCCTCAAACTTAACCATCCAACTGTTCTCCAGTTACACGCATGCGCAAAAAACTTGAATAAAGTTTGACAAATCTTTATACATATTGGGGAATAAACTAAACGAACGGAGAAAACATTTATTGCTTACATTGTAATAGGTACACGATAATTCAATAGAATGTAATGAAACTGATGATTTTAAGAAAATTACCAATAAACATTTCCGTATTTTTACCTCCCGCCTACCTCTAGGTAAGGGAGGTATTGTTTTTGGTCAAAAAATTGGGTAGTGAGTTATCAATGAATAAGCACGTTTTAGGGCCCCTACAATACGATTTTACTATTTTCGCGATGATGTATGTATAGTGTATGTATGTATGTATATGTGTGTGTGTGTGTGTGTGTGTGTAGTCTGTGGCAATTTTTTCGTCTCGCATAACTCAAATACTATAACACCAAAAAATACAATTTTGTGAATAATTGCTTCTTATATTTAAATGAAGAGCTGATTAGATTTTGGATAAAATTGGTCAACCGGAAGTAGCAGTTTACTTGAAGCCCTTAACAGTTTTTCGTGAAAAACACGGTTAAATTTCCTTTTTCAACAATGTATGTTATTTTGAGAGTTGAAGAATATTTAATTTTACATGTTTTTTGATTACACTAATTTTATTAATTTTCATTAGATTTAGAGATAATAAAATATAAAGAAATCAGATTTCACAAATCTTGCATTCCTAGTACACCAGGAAACATTTAAAAATTTTCAATTTTTTACGAAATGTGACACATGTCATTGTGATTGTGAAGCTGTTTTCTTAGTGAAATATATGTAAAAAAATTAAATAAATATACGAAAGAAAATCAAAATTCTCAAATATAAATAGAAAATAAACAAATAAGAAGGTATGTTTCTGTATCATCAAATACTATTTTGTACCGTTTAAGAGTAGTATTGGGCGGGAGGTTATGTGCTGGCCACATCAGATTTTCATCAAAAATTTGTAAATCAAAATAGCTTGAATTGAATAATTCAGCATATTTAAAGACATAGAATACCAGTAAAGGTAAAAAACATGTAAGTATTTTACTTCTGCAACTAATTATCCGGCTAAATATGCCTTCAAAATGTTCAAAATTTGCGTATAAAAGCTAGCTTCAATTTAATCGCGAATAAACATCATGCTGCTGTTTATTCACTTATCTAAAATGTACAACAATGGATAATGAAACAATCTGATTAGTCAAATTTGTAATGAGTGAAATAATCTTTACAATAAACTATTTAATTTTTTTGTGTAAAATAATTAGCTAAGCCAATAATTGAACGTTTCAAAATCAACATTGAAAACGTTATGGTGCGTCCTCTGATTCACCACCCCTGTATACTAGATGTAAAGAAAAGCTAATGAGCATTTATGCAATCATAGATGGCAGCACTGTCCAGGAAATCTTTTCTGACACCGAAATACAATTATTTTACAAGAAAATTATTCAACGAAACGTTTTAGAAATTTAAATTCTGTATTTGAATCAGTCAACAAATTAGATTGTAGAGAAACAACACCAATAACTTAATATCTACCTACCTTTAGGTATCATGATTCGTTCGCAACTCACTCCATCGATACCCTCTTGCATTTGCAAGTCAAATTGTTCTTCGCAGTCTCTCTCTAAGTCTCCAGCCACGTGTCACGCATACCAAACAGCTGACCTTTCACCCCCACATCGTTCCATCCCTCTATACACTCTAAATCGATCTATATTGATAACATCGCCGCCTAAAAAGTATTGGATAAACTGATGCTCCGCTGACATTTTCACATCATCTTTATCTTCCATTCTGAAAGTAAATATTTTGTTCGGGAGATGTGAGATGGGATGGCACTTAGCGGCTGTTTGCGTCCAGAAGATGAAGTCAACTCACAAATTAAGTTTTCGCCGCAGAATTTCATGTAATAGTAAATTACGTTACGAGAGTTGTAAGAAGCAAATTACGCATGGATTTGAAAAACTTAATTGCTTTACAACTCGAGGTATGTACTATACTTTTTTTACGACCGCATAAAATTCATTGATAAACATAAACAAATATTCACTATACTGTAGTGCGATCACCGTTAGGTGCAGTGTTGCCAATAGTCACTAAATTATAGAAGTGAAACTGTTTAAACTAAAACGAAAACGGCAAAGTTTCATTTTCAACAAAACGAAAACTTACTTTATATAATATTTTATGCGTATTTCTGTATGATTGCACTGTCCTTAATTTAATACTAATTATTTTTTCTCAAAGTACACTTGTCAACATAAACATCGATAAATTATAAATTCCCTAACCGTGCGATTGACGATTTTACGCACGGCCGTGCGTAAGAAGCTTATATAGTATATGGATTGTACATAAATGCTCATTCTTTACGAATTATAGTCTGTAAAATCGGGTCCTTTACTAAGTACTGTTCACTGAAATATAATAATAATGGAATGCTCACCGATGTTGAAAATGAGAACCGAAAGAGACAGCTAATTGAAGGATGTCTGTCTTTGTTGTAAAATGTTTACAAGCAACTATTAGACAGAGAAGAATGTCCCGCGACATCTATCTGTCTCAGGGTAGTTTTTCGCTTTCGTAAAAGACTACAAGTACGCGTTCCAGTATTAATATACTTCAGTGGTACTGTACAATAAATTTTGTTTAGAACTTAATTAGGTTTTGTTAAATTAACAACAATATGGACGCAAAATTGCAGGAGAAAAACAAGAAAACTTAAATGGATTAAATGCGAAGTAAACATGAAAATAAAATATTTAGAATATTTTATTCATGTCCAATGAAACATTTCTCACATAGAAACAATAGTTAGAAATAATACAACACGCGGACTGTTACCGTTTAGTGCTCACTGATAGTCAGTCGAACAGCCGTGTGATTGTTTGTATAACATCATTTAACAAGCACTTGTGTCACATTTAGATACATATCTACCCCAATTAACATGAAATCTCTACAAATATACATCAGCATCATAGCTTTACATATTGTAGTCGACTACGTGTCTATATTATATACAGAAAGTGTACACAACACCTTAAGTATAAATATAAATACATGTCATTTAAATACAGATTGTCTTACATTACATTTGAACTGTATAACATTAAAATATATCTTCTCTATTTATCTCTAGTAAATAGTGCACTTTGTACAAAAATATAACTTTAATTTGTAAATTATTAAATTATATTCAAATCATTTTATAATATGAACTCTCTATCAAAAATAAATAGATGATGCTTAACGAAAAACATCTATTTACGTATACATCTTCTAGTCTAATATTTGCACTAACTATTTATATTTTTTTTCATACGAGATGTTCCAACAAACTTCGTCAATTATTAATTTAAAATAATATGAATATTGTGTTCTATACACCAATTTTATTTTTATAATACAAATCACTGAAATGTAGTAACACTGAACGCACACTAGTCGAGAGAGAAATCTCTATCCTTGTCGTACAGTACGTTCAAAAAATTTGTGTAAAATGATCACTATAAACGTATGAATATTTACAGGGGGTCTTTCACTATTTTTTTATGAAACTTTATCTATATTGAAGACTATCTACACTTTAAAAAAATCTTAATTGTTATTCATTAAGCCACAATGATTTTTTTTAAATGTTGTGACGTCATAGTAGCGGTGTTGCTGGATCTAAAACAGTAATTTTTGTGACATAAATGTTCTATTTTATTGTAATAATAATAATAAAATAAGTAAAAAAATTTATGACTACAATTATTTACAATCTGTACTGTTTTAGATCCAGCAACACCTCTACTATGACGTCACAACTTAAAAAAAAATCATTGTGGCTTAATGAATAACAATTAAGACTTTTTAAAAGTGTAGATAGTCTTCAATTTAGATAGTTTCATTAAAAAAAATGGTGAAAGATCGCATTGCGAGCGTTTCATTTTTTGTAGGAAAATGAAAATTCAAATAAGATAGAATGAAATAATGGCATTGTTTCTCGATGTCAAACTTTAATAATTATAATGTAAAATACACTACAATTTTACTGAAATGATTCAACAAATGTCAAAAGTTTTAGGTTAAAATATTTATTACGCACCTAAAATATGATAAATACGTTAAGCCGTATTTGTTTGCTACACAAAAAAAACACTTATTTTTATTTATCCATTTTAAAGAACTGTCAATAGCACAGTTTTTTAAAACACAAACAAGACTAACTTTTGTATTAGCCTGTACGTAACGTAACTATAGTTATCCAAACACAAAAGTGTTAGATAATGATAGAAATACCCGTTGCAAACTATCTCTCTCGGCTAGATTTTTCCATACAGGAAGAGCATGGCAGTGCTCGTTCCAGTTTCACTACATTTCAGTGATACAAATTCTACAGCATCAGTTGTAGCAACCATCAGTTGCTAAGGAACTTGATATGACAGTTAAATTATTGGGAATCATCGATTGTTTTTACAGGGTTTGATCACTGAAATATAATAATATTGGAACGCTCACTGACGTTGAAAATGCGAGCCGAAAGATGACTGTCTTTATCGTACAATGTTTTTTTATAGCAATCGCACAACAAACGCATAGCAACCGTAGTTTGTACATAGCAACCGTTCTACAAACAAGTGTTAAACAAGAAATAGTGTATCTGTGTCAGGCTCGTTTTTCGCTTTCGTAATGGATTACAAGTGCGTGTTCCAGTATTACTATATTTCAATGGTTTTGATACAGGAATATCAATGTCAGTAACATTTTATGAACTGAATTTAGTTATTTTGAATACGATTGAATCTCCGGAGAAAATCAGAGGTTTATCTAAAGTGAACTTAAATCAAAAAGAAATAAATTGATCTCGCATTTCTTTGAGCACTTCTAAAAAGTAGTGTGTGCATTACAACATGCATCTAAGTCATCAGTTTAGTGTTGTCCATCCCGTATAACATAGTATATAGTTTCATTTGAATAACATGGCAGTCTGCTAACATTTATAGTCACTACCCCAATATATAGATATGTCTTTAGTATTTAGCTACCCACAACAACATGGTACATGTCACAATAACACGACACGTAAATTACTTCATTTAAAGGCAGTACACACTTCATACAAATCATTAGGTACGTGCTTACTTCAAACATAACTCTTGTCAAACATTTTTAAACTAATAAATATAGTTTTGGTTCAACGATGTCCACTAGTACAAACACTGACAGACACTACATTGAACAGTACGTTTTCTGTAAAATATCAACAATTTAATTTAATTTTATAAGTTGAAGTGTTCATACTAGCTTTTGTGTACCCTTTAAAATAAAGTGTCATCTATCTTCTAACATAATAGTCCATATTTTATTTTACATCAATGACTAGGTATTTAATAGTTCACTATCCAGTCTGACAAATAACAGCTATTAAAAGTCACGATATGGATTTTGGTGTGAATGTATATGTACATATTTGTATATTGCTCAACTAGTCGATCATTTTCTAATTATATTAATGTTACAATTTTAAAGTTCATATACAGGATGATTCATAACGTACGGAAAAGATTGAAAGTGTAGCTAGCGGGGCCTAAAATAATGTCTTTTTCTTAATAAACTCAATAACAAAAAAGTTACAGCAAATTAAATTTGATGTCAACAAGGTTTAAAGCATTGAAATATAATAATACTGGAACGCGCACAGACGTTGAAAATGCGAGCCGAGAGAGAGAGAGCTATCTGTCTTTGTTGTACAATGTTTTACATAGCAACCGTTCTACAAACAAGTGTTAGACAAAAAAAATGACCTACGACGTATATCTGTCTCAGGCTCGTTTTTCTCTTTCATATAAGTCTACAAGTGCGCGTTCCAGTATTACTATATTTCAGTGGTTCAAAGCATCTGAAAAACCAAATTCATTTAAATGTCAATTCATTAAACATCAAGGTACGTGCAACTTTCTGTAATGAGGAATTATGGCTTTTAAAATACAATTCTCTGCTTTTGCATTTTCTTTCAGATCTGATAATTTATTGTTTTAATTTTAAATTATGCACCCAAAAAAAATTCATTTCTGTGACAATTATTTTCAGTGGTATTCAAAACGTAGGTGTTAATTTAAAAGAACTTTAATTTGCTGTAACTTTTTGTTATTGCATTTTTATCAAAAGTTTATAACTATTTTGGCCCGAGCTAGCAACGCTTTCAATATTATCCGTACGTTATGAATCAACCTGTATATTGTGTTGAATTTGTGGCAGCTTTGAGTTGCTTAGCTGATTTGATTTGGTAACATTACGTTTTAAATTTTGTGTTCTATGTTTCTTGACAAAATAATACATTGTACTTTAATCACTCTTTTCGTATAAAGTTGATTTATAAACTCAAACAATTCAGTACCTAATTCATTTAAGGAAAAAATATAAGAAATCAAATTGACAATACAAATGATGTAATTGATAAGAACGAACCAAGGTGTGTGTGTGTAGGTGTTTGTAGTTCCGGTTCCGGTTCCGGTCTTATGACTCGGTGATGGGTCGGCGCGCGACCCAGGCGGCGATGCTGGGGATGTTGAACACGGTCTGCTTGAGGCCCTTGAGGGCGGGGTACTGGTCCAGCGCCCCCGCGCCGAAAATCTGCTCGAAGTTCTCCAGAGATGTTGCGAACACGAAGTCCGTCCATGTCAACTGTATACACCAATAAATACATTTACCATCATTACTAGATATTTTTTACATTAAAATTGTTAAATAGTTTATTGTATTTTACACAAATATTTATAATTTTAGTCTGCCTGGAATCGGAAAAATGAAGGAAATGTATATTGGTAATTTTCTTAAAATCATCAAAATGTACCAATTGATTTTGATTTTATTGGTTTTATTTGTCACCTGCTGTCAACATTTCTTGATTTCAAGTGTCTTGATTAAAAATGTATAATTTGGAAGAAAAATTAAATATAGTGAAATGGTTTTATGGTCAAAATAGTGCTCATTAATTTTTGTTCGCTTCAAATTTCAACATGTAGTTTGGTTTCAGGGCCTTGATAAGGCGGTTCCAGGTAGAGTAAAATTATAAATAGTAATGCGAAAAAATGCAGAAATTATTCTTCTATAATAAACTATTTAACTTTTTTGATGTAAAATAATCAGGGAAGCCAATAATTGAACATTTCAAAAGTAGCATTGAAAACGCTTTGGTGTGTCCTTCGATTCAGCACGCTGAATAACCTTCCGCTGTACAACTTTTAAATGATACAAAATTTTAAAAAATCTGATGTGGCAGCACCATAACATCCCGCTTAACACTTAATTACAAGAATACAGTGATTACACTTAATTACGACAGTGTATTATTGGTATCAAAGTATTAATTACAACAATGCATTGATTACAAAAATACACTGATCCCAACAATGTATCTACTGATTACAATAATAAAAAGAATTGTAATCTTAAACAACCTAAATATACGTTTATCAAACTGGAACGAGTTCCAGGGGGCAAAGTAATTACATTGAGAAATAAATTTGCAAAAATATTTTCATATTTTTATTATGAATCATACTGTAATTGTTTTTGTATTAATTTAAATACTTGTACATTTTGTCTATCAACTTTTCAAATTACCTACAGATATACATATATTGACTTATTGCATGCATTTTTATATACTTTTCTATGTACACTTTTGTTGTAAACAGAATGGGTAAAAAGAAACAGCAATCGAAACCCTTACACGTTACATTTCAATTCTACACCCGGTATATATGCAAGAGGTAAAAATATTTAAGTAAACTAGCCACTACATACATAAAAAGATATAAATCATATTCGTATTGAATTAGAATTTCCGCTAACGAGATTCGTGTTTCGGTATTCGCTCCACTTCATTAAGTTTTCACCGGCGACGTAAATAATCTGTTTGCTGTTTGAATGATCAATGCAGTGCACGCAGGGGGCAGGGGTGGCTCTCCCGCCGATTCACACACATCACATAATCCGATTAATAATGAACTGCTTGGAGGGAAAGCGACTGTGTGCATAATCACAACATATTTAAGCAGCCAGCGGCGTCGGCACAATCGCATTGCAGGGGGAACTTTGTTAGAGGTTTTTATAAACTGTTCGTTATTTGTGGGGAATATTAAGTTAACCAGGTGGAAAATTAGCGAAATATATTAAATAATTTTGACAAATTACAACTCCAAAGGTGTTAATGGAGCATTTGGGTTGTGGGGACTGAACTGAATATGTTAGATTCACAAAAAATGATTGAATTTAAGTTTAAAGTTCATAGGATTGCCTCGTAGCGAAAATGGTGCAGATATCATGTTTTTAATCACACTTTTAAGCTCTATTTGACTCTGTGTAATTGAATATGTAACATAAACTAATTCTTTGGAAAATGTACCATACATGTAGTATAAAATAATTATGTGCTGACCACAACAAACAACTCGCATGTATTATGTAATGTTTCATTATATAAATAAACTGTTGTGGGCAGCACAATACCTCCCGCCATATATTTCTTATCGAACAATGTAGGAACACGGACCACCACTATTAACAAACGCTCATCTCTTCAAAATATTTACTTTTCAATTATGACACATGGCAAAAATGATATTTTTCAAGTATTTTTTTTTCAAACGTATAGGTAGATTTAAACGAAAATGTATATAATATATTTTTTTACGACCACTTAGAAATCTACTCATTGTATGTTTGTTGATAGGGATATGAGGTACATTGCAAGCATCGTGCGAAATGAATTTGCTTTGTGAGTATTTCAATACAGGTCAGCTCATTTAAGTACAGATGTCATTGCTAGGATTTAGAATTGTCAAATACTGGAATGGTGAAAGCGGGACAAATTTATTATTAAAATTATTTAATTTTGAAATAATATCGTGGTCGTAGAAAAAGTATAGTGTACAACTCGCATGGAATGTCTATTTCATACTCGAGGAAATGAGTACCATTCCATGCTCGTTGTACTATATACTATTTTCTTTATCGTGTTGTAATTCGTAAATGGTGACAGTAAGAGAAAAATGTTGCAAACAACAATTGTATATAGTATTATTAGAAACATTATCCCAATAACAAAAATTGTCATTAAACCATAATTTACTGAGATATTTTAAAATAACTTGATAGGGCTTCAAGTGAACTACCACTTCCGGTTATTGGATTATCACCAAAAATAAATCAGCTCTTCCATAGGGGATACAATTAATAAATACAAAATATCACAATTTTCAGTTTAGTAGTTTTCAAGAAACCGTAACTCCATAGTTCCACACAGATTGACAAACTGACAGATTGATAAACAAACAGACAAAAAGACAGACACACAAACATCATCGCGAAACTATTAAAATCGTATTCAAAGGACCCTAAAACGTGCTCATCCACTGAAAACTCACTACCAAATTTTAGCATGATTCCTATACCTCCCTTACAGGATGTGACGGGAGGTAAAAAACGATATCATGAGCGTACGTGGGTGGGCGTGGGGGTGGCAAGGTGCTCACAGAAGCGAGGGGGGGGGTCTAATTAGCGGCGAACTCGTTAAACGCCCCCTACTCATGGCCTGCTACATGAAACAAGAGATCAATTAGGCGCGATAACAATGTAATGTGAACCTCTCTGCGCGTCCTGGGGAACCTATGCGTTTGTGAGCATCCTCTCTCGGAATGTACAATAATAACGAAATAATATTCATTACGTGTACATATTTATAAACAAGTCTTGTTTTTTATATTCCACTAACCTGTTTAGGGGTTATTTATTTAAATAAATCGTTATTGAAAGGCGAGTGTCTGCAGGGTGCAAGGTATTGGGTGCTCTGGGTACATTTGCTCGAAACATGAATGTATCTAGAGTCGTCTAGAGATGCTCAATTGAATGTTGATAATGGTGTGTTAGTGCCTACATTGATTTATGGTTCTGAATGTTGAGTGTGGATGAAGAAGCATGAACGACGTATAACTGCTGTGGAAATGAGGTGTTTGAGAGGAGAGTGACCGTGTCCGGAATATATTGGTGTATGGTGAGTGTATAAAATTGAGAAGAATGTTGTTAAGGTGAACCATCCGGGCCAATACGGGCTGAAGATAGCGCAAGATGAACATGACTTTTTTGAAACAATATATCATTATTATAATAAATGAAACATATAATGTTTTATACCTACGTTTGTAGATAAAAGTCCAAAGTTTTGTAATAAATTTTAAAATGCCAATTTTGTTTACATATTATACATGAACATAATTTTCAAAGTAGTCAAATATATGTCACACATTCCCATGAACGACTACAGTAATACAAATAATGTGTATATTTATAAATATGATCGTCTATAACAAACTAAAATTATTTTACATTTGAATTTACAGTTTTTGAGAAACAAATAAAAATATACCAAAAAGTGTGTTTTTTGGTATATTCTTATTTGTTTCTCAAAAACTGTAAATTCAAATGTAAAATAATTTTAGTATGTTATAGACGATTATATTTATAAATATACGAATTATTTTCATTACTGTCGTCGTTCATGGGAATTAGAAATTCAGTATCAAAATTCTGAATTTTTGACCAACTAGACTTCAACGAATAATTTTTTATAGTTGAATGTTTCAGTTTTCCTTTTCATCCACATATATAAATACTAGAATGTTCAAAGACTTCACAGTAATAATTGTTTTGTTTTTCGATAAGAATAATTGTAAGAAATAATTTATTGAAATTTGAATTTGCAAAACAAAATTCATGGGAGTGAACGAACCCAAAGAAATATGTTCTTCATCTGACATTGCAATGTACAAGTCACTGTAAAAAATCCATGATATTTTGACGAATGGAGGTTGTTGGACCATAAAGAACATGAAAATAAATAAAGAATACAGAATTTGCTGTTTTTTAAAAAAATAAAGGGTTCGTTCTTTCGACGCGTATGTTTGACCTTAAGAAAGTGGGAGTTGGATCGGTCATCTCGAAAGGTTGGTGAAACTAATATATGCGCGCGGAATTGAAACTGAAGTATTGTGTGGGCGTCTGAGGAATAAATGGTTAGTTTGCGCAAAAATAGTGTACCAGGATAGGAATGTTTCATTGTTGATTGTGTTTTAAGGCTGGTGCTACTCACTAAAATATAGTAACACTGGAATGCACACTTGTAGATTTTTTGAAAAACATTGTACAATAAAGACAGATAGCCCAAGAACTAACTGTTTCTCTTGGATCGCATTTTCCACGTATGTTAGCGTTCCAGTATTATTATATTTCAATGGTGCAGCCCTACTATGTATGTATCAACCAAGATCTGCTGCAAACAGAGTGCCACACTTAACCCTAGCTAAATAACGTGATAAAATATTTATTATTTATTGTCTTAAAAAAATGTCATCTTCTTATGTCTGTGAAAGTACGTAACATGATCCAGTCAGTGTCTTGTCTTGTTGATAAGGCGTTCGTCGTTCACTAACTAAGCATCGTTACGTGGCGACGCTTTTGTTTTAAATGGCGTATTCTGTTCCGGAAGTAATTTGATCCGTATCCGGGCTCCCGCTGTAACGCGACGACGATGAGCCATTTTAAAACTTCCACTGGGGCTCAGCTGATGAACACTGATGCTTATAATGTTATAAGATAACCGGGATATACGCTTTTAACTAGATCATCAGTCATTTGAGAAACTTTTAATTACCTGCTACGATATTTACACTTTTTATTTTAAAGCTAAACGAGCCCGACACCAAAATTTATTTGTATTTTGTACCAGCAGAAAAATATGCTTCAATCAAATAGGTATAATTATAATTTTTCTAAAAGTCGAAAGTCTAAATTATTACGTCATGTATGTATTGTACTGTACTCTAAGGTAAATGCTAATTTTTCTATAGATATTTTTAAGATATACTGTCTTAATGGGATCACAATACTTTGTACGCACTTCCACGGACCAAAATGAAAATATTTTTCAACCGCATTTATAATATAGAACGTGTAATCATTAAAACCAATATTCAATTACTTGTTGATTTAGATTTCTTTCGTGGGCTAATAAATTATTCAATGTATTTTTTTTCTATATAAAATAATTATGGAATATTGCACAGGGCTAAAACCGAAGCTAAAACACTTCTCTTAAAATACCTACTCAAAAATAGAGCTCGACCAGCCAATGGTTATATGTCAATATTTCCTTAAGCATAAGGGTTTATGTTATTTTTCCGAAACCGATACTAAAGTACACGATATTACTACGCGAAGTTAGCTAAAATTTACAGACTCTTATGTCAAAATTTTACTTCACTGACTCATATCAAATAATTTATCGGATTTAATGCAGGTCACAGGCAGAACACGTCTAAGAATATATAAAAAATAATGATAATTATAACCAAACTGACGTTTTACAATAGTTATTTGTGTATCAAGTGCGGATTGAGCATTGTTTGTTGCACGCGGCGAGAAATTGTTGATCGAGGCGAAGCCGACAATATGTCACTTTGTCGCCCTAGAGCGACAATTTTGAACATTTCCTAACTAAAAATGGAATAACAATGTCGATATTGTGCAACGATTGTAGAAAAATACATAATGCTATTTATTAATGTTTTTAATTAATAATTTTACGATTTGGAAAAAAATATAATGTATACCTAGCCACTAAAGTTTTTTTTATTACTCACATGGTTTATTCGTAACAAAAAATTATACCGTATTACGTGATTATGGTGAAAAATAAAGGAGTATTTTATTTTTAAGAACAAAAAACTGGCCCCATTAATTTCTATTACAGAAATATGAGTTTCGTGGCAAGAAAACAACAATAATTTTATATTAAATTTTAAGATCCTTTGCTGTTCTTACTCTCACTCCCACTAAAATCAGCCTAAACATTAGTTTTAGTGTATGTGTGTGTGTGGTCTGTACAGATTTTTTTCGTCTCACATAACTCAAATACTCTAAATTCAATAAATACAATTTTGTGTATTTTTGCTTCTTATATTTATATGAAGAGCTGATTAGAGTTTAGATATAATTGGTCAACCGGAAGTAGCTGTTCACTCCTTAACAGTTTTCCATAAAAAAACACGCTTAAATTAAATGTTTCAACAATTTATGTTATTTTGAAAGTTGTAGAATATTTAATTTTACATCTGTTTTGATTACACTAACTTTATTAATTTTCATTATATTAGGGATAATAAAATATAAAGAAATAAAATTAATAAATCTTGCATTCCAAGTATATCATGGAAACACTTCATTGTAATTGTGAATCTGTTTCCTTAGTGAAATATATGTCAACAAATTAAATAAATATACGAAAGGATATTACATTTCTCAAATATAAATAGAAAATAAAGAAATAAGAAGGTATGTTTCTGTATCATCAAATTCTATTTTGTACCGTTTAAGAGTAGTATAGGGCGGGAGGTTATGTGTTTGCCACATCAGGTATATTATTTGGTTGTGTTTTGTTTTGTTGTCGGACTTACATCAGCGCCCACCGAGTATCCGCCATTGTCTGCAACAACTTTCTCAAACTTTCGCAAATAGAACGGAATCGTCTCGCGCATCAGTTTCACTTTCCTCTCTTCCTTCTTGATGGGGTCCTGCTCGGTACGGTACTGCCACAACACTGCAAACAAACACCCCGAGATCACGCTTTGAACCACTGAAATTTACTAATACTGAACGCACACTGCCATGAGAGATAGTTTGCAACGAGTATCTCTAACATTATAATCATTAAAGTTTGACAATGAGAAATAATGCCATTATTTATTTCTATCTCATTTGAAGTTTTTTTTATGAAACTATATCTAAATTGAAG
Source organism: Poecilus cupreus (assembly GCA_963942605.1). Lineage (NCBI taxonomy): Eukaryota > Metazoa > Arthropoda > Insecta > Coleoptera > Carabidae > Poecilus > Poecilus cupreus. The sequence continues at coordinate 164,698 of OZ012724.1, forward strand.
ACTAGCCTTCTTTTAAAAAGTCTTAATTGTTATTCATTAAGCCACAATAATTTTTTTTAAATGTTGTGACGTTATTGTAGAGTTATTGGGTGGTTATTTGTGTATCTCAGACAGTAGAGATTGTAAATAATTGTAGTCACAAAAGTGGAATTAAAATCACTTTTCATGGTAAATATTCAAATAAACTTGTATTCCATTTATTTCATGAATAAACTGTAAGATTATTTTAGTCAAATGTTTGATTAGCACTGATAAATTTTGCTAACTTACGTCATTCAATAAGTCTTTAATTTCGTTGAATCGACCTAAAGTAATATTTATTAGTTAGAAATAAATGTATTTAAAATATACTTACGAATTTAAAGTAAAACAAAAAAACCTTCAATTCAGTTGCCAACTATTTTGACACTTCGCCAATCTGACAGCTCAGTAATAAGAGAAGTACAAATACTTTTTCCTATTTCACGTACACAAAGTCAATTTTGTGACACTGTTTTTCTCAAAAACAATGCTACAAAATTGAATTTTGTGCAACTGTTTTTGGGGAATTTATTATTTGTAAAATTAACAGTCTGTCAAACTTGGGGCTGTCATTGCTCACATAAAATTATTGAATCGGAGCCCCTGCGTCGGGGTTGCGGCCTGGGACCCGATAGGCCCCGCGGGCAAGCACCTTGGTGACCAGTGGTATATAAAACAATTTTATTTTATTTTTATTTTTATTGAATTTATGAACGTGAAATAGGAAAAATAGTATGAACAACTCGTGTTACAATGCCTAATTGTAATACTCGTATTTTGCGTAACTCGCCTGCGGCTCGTTTACGCAAACTATACTCGTATTACAAAGAAGGTCATTGTAACACTAGTTGTTCAATATACTATAGAATAGGATAGATATGCGCCATAATACTGTGACGTCATTGTAGAGGTCTTTAAAACTCAAATATCTTAATAATTAATAATATTTTGTAAACTTCTGTTATATTTAGTTCGATGTTTTTGGGTCTAGTCATAATATAAATAAATAAATAAAATATATCATCACGCCTTTTACCCATTATGGGTGTGGCACACTGCTTACGCAGATCTCGGTAAGTGATATATTTTTTCTTATGAAGTGTGGTTACCAGCCGTCAAATCTTAGCCCCCAATGATGTTAGTAGAGGGGGAACCACAGGAGTAAATTTAAATTGGCTACTGTCAGCTGCGATCCACAGTCCGACACGTTACCACGGAGCTATTTACCCCATATAAATGGCTTATTTTCTATTTTGTGACGATACAAACTTTGAACGTAGTGAACGACAAGAACAGTGTGCGTTCCCGTATTACTTCATTTCACTGGTGATACATTGTTTGTTTTATTAACAATAATATTATAGCAGTCGTAACATTTTATTGAGGCAAACATAAAAGTTTACAACCAACATATAAAAGATCTCAGTGTCATTATTTTTGCATAGCTACCTTGCTTGAGGTCCTGCAGCGTGTCCACCAGGACATCGCACTGAAGTTCCTCCCATTCATCACGTCCTTGAAGTCCATGTCTCCTGGCCAGCCATCGAGCCACGGCGACGCTCTGCGCTACCATCTTCCCGTCGACCTCCAGCACGGGAAGTGCGCCCCAGGGTGTCTCTGCAGCATACATTATCCATCACGACAAAATATCAATTATTATTTACCTACAAATATTTCAAATTTGAGTTTCAACCCAACGAAGCAATTTATCAAAATGCCTGCAAAGTTTCGTCGTTGTTCTCTGGTTTTAGACAGATCTGTATCACAGGGACCAGGACCGGGACTCAGGGTTGGAAACAAGAGTCCTTGGGGAACAGGAAGAGTTGCCCGGGAACCACTACGTAAATAAAGATTCACGGACGAAAGATTTCTACCTTAGACGAAAAAACATTCACATTTCATTGGTACTTTCTGTGTGAGATTATTTATTTATTATACAACAGTTTCAAAGAGAAACTAAATATCTTGAAAATTTTGCAAAAATACTGGCCTGTATTTTTTTCATTTTGTGTGATTATTATAAATATTACCGAAATTTATTTCAGACAAAATTTATTTTACATTAAAATGTCCATGTATCTGCAGTATAAGTTTTTCTATCGGGTGTTCCATTTTCTCGCAATGATATACAACTTTATAGTTTTAAATGAAACACCCTATATATTTTTGCAGAATTTGAAAGACTTTTTGTTTCTCTTTAAAATAGTTCTTATTCATTATAGTCCTTATGTACTGTATGTATTCTTATATAATAGTTTCAGTTTGAAAAAATGTAAATGGAAATGTCAAATAAATTCATTGAATTTTCTTTGTTCCTATTGAAAAAACATCAATGATGATGACAAGCAGACATTCGCAATTTCATAATACAGTTTCCTTTGAATATCATGTCTTGAACAAGCATTCAATATTTCAACAACATTGACATTGAAAATTCTATCAGATTCAATAGATACCTGATTGCAACTATTCAATTCATTCGCTGATTTATAAATAGATACAGAATGAAATGTGTTATGCAAAACGTACTTTTCTTGTACTCTGGCCACTTGTCTCTGCTGATACGGACGTCCTCGAAGTCGACTCCCGCGTACGCGAAGATGAACCGGATGTGCTCAGCGCGCCCGCGGGCGTTGAAGTAGATGAGTCGGTATTGAGACTGCGACATGACTCCTGCTGCTTTAAACTGTAATAAACATACATTCTTATTCATATAGAGTGATTCATATTCATAACGTACGGAAAATATTGAAAATGTAGCTAGACGGGCCCTAAATAATAATAAACTTTTGGGGAAAACTTAATATCAAAAAAGTTTCAACAAATTAAAGTTGAATCAATTAATATACAGTAAAAAAAAAAACACAACTAGACATCAAGTTGTAGTTTGAATTCATTTAAACATAAATGAATTAAACGTCAAAGTATGTTAAGTGCAAAATGGTTAATACTTTGAGTAACGAGGATTATGTAGACATAATTATGGTTTATGGAATCGAATAAGTTTCATTAATTTAAAAAATTTCTACAATTTAGCGCTTTTGCCATTATATTTTGTTAGCAGAGCTGGGAGTATATTACATAAAAATATATTCGACAGTATCTAAGATACTAAAAGTATCTAAGATACTTTATCTCAGATACATTCTATTTTATGTAAAATGTATTTTTTATTTAAATACTTTTTAAAAGTATCTGTATCTTTTATCTTAAAAATTATCTTATATCTTATAAAGTATCTTTTATCTTAAAAAAAAGTATATTTTGTTTTAAAAAGTATCTTTTAACTTAAAAAGTATCTTTTATTTTTAAAAAAAGTATCTTATTTCCAAATATTTAAGATATGTGCCAGTGAAATATTTTGAAATATCTGATATATTTTTTAATGTTTAAGCTTACAGTTAGCATATATATTTAAAATTTACTCAGATATTTCTTAAATGTATCTAACTAAGATATTTTAAAGTATTTAAGATTTTTAAAAGTATCTAAAACATCTGAAAGTATCTAAGATATTAGAAAGTATCTAAAATATTTAAAAGTATCATAAGTATTTATATTAGATACTTTTAAAAAATATTTGTATCTTAAGATACTCAGAATAAAAAGTATCTAGATACTTAAGTATTTTTAACAAATTTTTGTAAGTATCTTAGAAAAGTATCTAGATATTTATTGAAAGTGTCTTTCTCAGCTCTGTTTGTTGGGTGCATAATTTAAAATTAAAATAACAAATAATCAGATTTGAAAGAAATATATTTTTATGCCAAAGAGAAAATAATATCTAATTATTTACAATATACAATAGGTGGGCGTTAATTTAAAATAACTTTAATTTGTTGTAACATTTTGGTTATAAAGTTTTTATCAAAAGTTTACTACACTTTCAATCTGTTCCGTACGATATGAATCACCCTGTATATTACCTGTCTATAATAAATAGATTAGTGTACATTATAGATTATATCCTGAAATAGATTAGTTCAAGCATTGCAGGTGCAACGTCAGGCAAACTGACATTTCATTTTTGTTGCGTACACCTTTTTTAAAGTTCAACACTGCTAACATTTTCCATTCGAAATGATCACAGCTGTTTCCATATTTGATTTAAATTGAATGATGTTTTGTGCGTTCAGCAAACATTCACTAAAACCTCACACACGGCCGTACAAATCGTTACACACTTAATCGAACATTTATTAGCTGTTAAGTACGGATTATATTACAGCTATTACTACGAGAACCTCTTGAATTTCACATGAAGCCTACTGAAATTACCCTTATAAATCAACAACAATTAACCACCACTTATTATGAAAGTAGGTAATCAAATAACTTTATAAATATTATTTGATATTATAAGGGAATCATATACAATTGAATACAAAGCAACTTTTGATTTTATCCACACGTCCGACGCACAATTATGTTATTTCAATCGATCCGTCAGGAACATTCACAATAACCTCTGACATTAAAAATATCTGTTTAGTGAGTGCACGATTTTACCTTACAGCATTCCTGAATATAGGATGGACGCGTTTTCAATACTTTTGTTCAATTATTGGCTTCCCTAATTGTTTTACATAAAAAAAGTTAAATAGTTTATGGTAGAGGAAGAATTTCTGCATTTTTTGAAACCAATATTTATAATATTACTCTACCTGGAACCCGAAAAATAACAGAAATGTTTATTGATAAAATAAGTTAGGCCTTTCGGGGCCCTGTTAGGGCCACCAAAGGCCTCTCAAGGCCCTGAAACTAAAATACTTTGTTCTACATTTTTTGGGACAAATATTTATAAATTTACTCTACCTGGAACTGGAAAAATCTGGTGTGGGCACCACACTACTTTCTTATACAAATAAAAATCAATTGAACACGTGTGACTTGTTCTTTGCGTATGACTTTATTTGGCAATTATTTCATATATAGATGTTACCTGTAAAATTTTCTTGTTCTCATTGTAACTATGAATTTATTTTAAAATAGAAATCCATTAATATCTAGTCTACAAAACTTTCTAATAACACAAATATTACTTTTATACTATTTCACAAGACACATATTTTTGACACTTAACAATTATTTCACACGACGTTTGACACATAGATATTAAAAATATTTTAGTTTTTGTCCCATTGTAACTAAGATTATTGAAATATAGCATGCACAAGAAAAGTGCAAATAACATTTTAAATTCCAAACATTATTGCTAACATCTGTCATTTGAAACTTTTTCTCACAGCTGATCCTGTTTTTGAAAAAAATGGCATTTATTGTTTTATGAGTTCAGTAAACTTCCTTTTCCGGTTTTTCAATTTCATTAAAAATCAGCTCAGCTCTTCATTTTTTCATTAAACTTATAAATTCCAAGTTTCGTTTACATATCTTGTCTCGTTCATGAATTATTGCGAACACGGACATCCATCCATCCATCCTCACACACAGACATCATTGAGAAATTGGTCTTAACGGATTCAGTGGACGTCAAAATATGTATTTCCGCAAAAATCTCGTCAACTATTTTTTCGTGATTCCAATACTTCCTTATACTTTGTATAAGAAAGTAAAAATAACAGAAATGTTTGCTAGTAATTTTCTTAAAACCATCAGTGCCATGAAATAACAAAACAAATGTACCAATTAAAAGTTATTGGTTTTATCTGTCATCAGCTGTCATTAGTGTTTCATTTCAAGTATTGTGATTAAAAATGTATAACTTGGAAGGAAAATTAGATGCAGTGAAATAGTTTTATGGTCAAATAGTGACCATTTTTGTTCGTTTCAAATTTTAACATGAAGTAGTTTGGTTTCAGGGCCTTGAGAGGCCTTTGGGGCCTTCATGAGGCCCCGAAGAGCACTGCTAGGTCTCTAGTGGCCCAAATAGGGCCCAGAAAGGCCTTTTTAGAAGACAGAAATTTTCTTATGGCTTTAATAATTTTTTAACCGCTACGCGAATTCGCACCCGCGAAAGTCTATAATCAAAAATTAAATTTCAATATTTTTTTATTGCAATATTTATAAAATGAGATAAATTGTTTAAATAATGAACGCCAGCCGTTCAATTGCGAGCCCATAATCCCACAACAGTTCATACATTATTGCAGAGTCACCCGGGACTGTTTCAGATTTCAGCGTTGAAATAATTTATGATATAATGGCGAAATGAGAATTAATTTGAAACCTCAGTTCCCTGGGGTGTCAAACCATCGTTTTAACACACTTTTAAGTGGATGAATAAATAAAACAATTAAATAATCAATAACAAACAAGTCACTTAGGAATGTGAAAATGAAATACTCGCAGGTCGGGGATAAAATATCTGTATTCATTTAGAAAAAGGAAAAAATCGTTTAAATGTTAACAGGAAAGCTCAGCGCAGGAAATTAAAGTGCAAATTGGGAAAGAGACAGTCGCCAGGGGATTTTTATTCAATTGTTTGCTCAGCAATATGCAGATCTACGCCCTGCGTAGTCCAGAATTCCAGTGGGTGTCCTAAGAAGATATGGCATTATTTGAAAAATATTTCAAGTATTCTGAGGCTTTTGAATTTATAAATTTGGAGTCAAGCAATTGACAAAGCAGTAGATGTCTTGTTTCGTGAAATGAAATTCAATTTACTCCACGTTTATTTAGTTTCAGTTTTAAATGTAAAAAGTTTGACGAAACTAACTTGCAATGTTCTCGTTCGCGTTCAATGTTCCACTGGTATTTTAAACTTTTACTTTACCTCTTTAAAGTATTTAAAAGTTTAAACACTTATTAATAACAACACAAACTGAGTTTGCACTTTGCTAATATGTTTCATGCGAATAGAAATATTTACACAGCAGGGCAAGCTTCTAGTAAAACTTTTTCGAAATATTCGAATGTCAAAAACCAGAATGCTGTATCGTATATATGAAAATGTCCTGGCAGTTTCATCCACATATAAGTGAAAGCGTTTGATCTTGTCATATCGCTGATACCGGAAATAACGATCCGCTATCCGCAAGATTGGGATGCTGAAAAGTTTGACAGGGCTTATCCTAACAAACCAAATATTTGTATGTGTTATTTTGCATACCGGGTGAAGAATTGAAATGTGGCGTATAATGCATACATATTCCGAATTTAAAAATATGTGCCATAATTTGGTTACCTAAATGTTAGTATTTATCAATAAATTTAAAAATATTTTATGTAATGTCGAATATTTTTACCTTTCGCCACACATCTATAAGGGAGGTAAAGAAATCATACTAAAAATTCGATAGTGAGTTATCAGTGGAAAAGCACATTCTATAATGTCTGTGTGTCTATGCACTTTTGGAGTTACGGTTTCTCAAAAACTAAAACAGAAAATTCTGATATTTTGCATATATCAAAGTCTTGGGAAGAGCTGATTAGTTTTTAATGGTAATTCGATAACTAGAAGTGGTAGTTTACTTGAAGCCGTATCAAGTTATTTTGAAATATCTTAGTATATTATGGTTCAATGTTTCAAATATTATTATCCACAATAATTGTTGTTTGAAATATTTTTCTCTTACTGTCACCATTTACGAATTACTGCATATTAAAGAAACATTATATTTTGATATTTTCATTTAAATCTGCTAGGCTGTACTTGACTAGTATTCAAAAGAAAGAGAACCAACACTTGGAAAATGTCATTTTACCGAAATCGATACTAAAGTACACAATATCACTCCTCGAAGTTAGTCAAAATACTAATTAAAGTAAAATTACAGATTCTTATGTCAAACTTGAATTACAAACCTAAAATAATAAACAAATTATTCTATAATACTATTGGTGAATTTATTTGTTATTTGGCTTTGATAATAATTTATCGGATTTAATGCAGATCACATACAAAACACGTACAAGAATATATAAAAAATAATGAAAATTATGACCAAATTTGACAGTTTGCCAGTAGTTTTGTTATCACAGCCAACCCCGTCACAAAAACTAGCTGACGTTTTACAAATACATAATGCTATTTATTTATGTTTTTAATTAATAATTTAACGATTTTGGAAAAAAATATAATGTATACCTTGGCACTAAAGTATTTTTTATTACTCATATGGTTTATTTGTAATAAAAAATTATACTTTAGTGCCTTGATATACAAATAACTTTTTTCTACGACCACTGAGAAATGTTGTTAGGGATATGAGGTACATTGCAAGCATCGTGCGAAATGAATTTGTTTTGTGAGTATTTCAATACAGGTCAGCTCATTGAAGTACAGGTGCCATTGCTAGGATACTTATTTAGAATTGTCAAATATTGGAATGGTGAAAGCGAGACAAATTTATTATTAAAATTAAATTAATTTTGTAATTATATCGTGGTCGTAGAAATAGTATACCTAGTGTACAACTCACATGGAATGTCCATTTCATACTCGTAGGAAATGAGCACCATTCCATGCTCATTGTACAATATACACTTTTTGTCGTGTCATGTTATAATTGACAAGCATTTTTTTGAAGGGATGAGCGTTTCTTGATAGTGGTGGTTAATGTTCCTGCATTGTTTGATAAGAAATCTATGGCGGGAGATATTGTGCTACCTACAATAGTTTATTTACTAGTCAGAAATATTTTGTTAACTAATTACGTAAAATTTCAAGATTCACGCAAAAATTCTTCATATCAATTTTAGAAGTTAAATTAAAGATATTGTCTTGATTGATTGCAGCAAATAGCAGCCGTAGAACCTAACATTATTCGATTAACCATACGAATAAATCTAACTCAAGGTAGGTCAACTCCAAATCTTCGAGAACATAATTTAATAAATTGATTGATTTTGGCTGCTGCGGCAAACAAAGCGATGAAATTGAATTAGAAAAACTTAATTATTTAATTCACAATATAATAAACAAGTTTTAGTGGAAAAGTGTAGAATTTACTGATGAGTTTAAGGGTAGGTAAGTACGTAAATTTATGAGGGTTTTCTGCGCGCTTTTTGAGTTACCCAATAAACATCCCTTACGGTAACGACCCCGTAAATTTGTGTCTTAAAACACGAGGATCTGCGTTTGTCGCGGGAGCGGCGCGGCGTACGCAGTACGCACTGACACAGCTGATAACTAGAATGTTTACTCATACATCAAGACTTATTTGCACGAATTTTTCACTCTTTTCAGTACAGGAGACGGTAGATATATTTCACTTATGTTTGCGCAAATAACAATTTAGTAATTTTAATTTTAAACCGACGAAAAAAGGAGGAGGTTGTCAAGTCGACACGTATATTTTTTTTATGTATGGTCATGCATAACTTTTTACAAAGTAGTTCGATTTTATTGATTCTTACTTTATTGGATAGGGTATACATGGAAGTTGGACACATTTAAATTTGATTTGATTTGATCCGTTGACTATTTGTTTGACGTCGACTCAAAATTACATACATTAGTTATTAAGACTAAAATTTATTTTATTTTTCGCTGTCCATTTTCTCTTTTCATTGATTTAATTATTTGTTAAAAAGTTTTTATTGCAATAAGCAGTGCCAAAGATCATTTTGCATTTTAGCAATTGTGTAATTGATCTGTTGTGGGCAGCACAATACCTCCCGCCATAGATTTCTTATCAAATGATACAGGAACACGGACCACCTCTATCAAAAAACGCTCATCCCTTCAAAACATTTAGTTTTCATTTATGACACATGTCAAAAACATTTTTCAAGCGTATTTTGTTATTACAAAAAGTACAGGTTAATAGATATAAACGAAAATGTCAAAATATAATTTTCTGTAACGTGTTGTAATTCGTAAATGGAAACAGTAAGGGAAAAATGTTTCAAACAATAATTGTAGATAATAATATTTTAAATATTATTCGAATAACAAAAATTATCATTTAATCATAATTTACTGATATATTTCAAAATAACTTGATAGGGCTTCAAGTAAACTACCACTTCCGGTTATTGGATTATCACCAAAAACTAATCAGCTCTTTCAAAGGGGATACAATTGATTTATACAAAATATCACAATTTTCAGTTTAGTAGTTTTTGAGAAACCTGAACTTCAGAGATCCACACAGACAGACAGACAGACACACCCAGACATCATCGCGAAACTATTAAAGTCGTATTCTAGGGACCCTAAAACGTGCTCTTCCACTGAAAACTCACTACCGAATTTTTAACATGATTCCTATACATTCTTTACAGGATGTGGCGGAAGGTAAACATTGAAGGATTGTATCATAATTTTAAATGAAATAAGTTTAAATGAAACACATTAAAACAAAATTGTACAATTTAATAGACATACAAAGAAAGTCATGTGTTGTTCACACTAGATTTTGGTTTCAAATTAATTTTAGTATAGACATTAGAATACCCAATAACAGTGTTCGTGGTATCAGCCAATATCTCCGATGATTCCAATACTGGTGTCCGCTCCAGTCACTTGGCATTCTCAATCAATTCATGGGTTCGCCCCCGCTCGGAGACAAGGCCGCCTAACATTTGTTAAAATCAATGGCTCTGGGGAGGGCGGCAGGCGCCAGGCGCCAGGGGTCAACCAGTGACGTTATCGTTTGCAAACGCCGCCAAAAATAACATGTAATGCGCGCCGCCTCACACAAACTATACGTATCAAATCCATCGATCACATCACGCTGCTAATCCCACATCATGCAACTGTAACACTCATGGAGTACACGCAGCGCTCATACGGAACAGGAACGTGTCAGGCGGCCGCTGATAAAATATATATTCAAGCATTGTAGGTACGGGATGACGAGTGAAAGGAACTTCTGTTGTTGAAATGAAACAAACCCGTATTAATGTATGTTCAAACTATATACCTACATACGATATGCTGGTAGGAGCACATCATGTGAAATCAAACTATATAGTTAATTGCTCTAAATTTAATAAATGTATCAGATTTAAGTGTCATTGGTAAAATTGAGCTGATTGGTTTACAGTTAACAATTGATGTAAATCTCTAACCTCCAAGCACTCAAACACTGAACAAAAGCTACACACAAAATTGACAACCAGTTAATAACAACCTTAAGGTTTTTACTGGTCTAGGCCGAAAACCAAGCAGTTTCTGGACGATTTTGGAATGTGTAAAATAGTGTTTTTGCACGGAAGCACGAAATAGTTTATTATACATTAAGGGAGAGAAGTGTATGATTATTTCCCACGGAGTAAATAAATTGAAGCACGAACCGTAGGCAAAGAAAAATACACTTTTCTTCTGCGGGGTTTATACAATTTTTCTTGACCCAAAATTTAATGGTTTTTATTTATTTCAAAATTATTTATATTGTAATATAATTTATAATAGTTACCTTTGATTTGCTTAATTTTGTTCATTTTTCTCATTATTTGAACACTTTCCCTTACGACGGGAGAGAAAGTGCACAAATCTCCCGTAGATATAAAATTTCTATTATGATTTTGGTATCATACAAACCGAATTTTTTTTCAGTCGTAAAAAATAGTTATTTACTTTACAAGTGGGCAAAGTAAGGAATTACTCACGAGATAAATTTTATCGAGTGGCTAATTCCACTTTACCCACGTGTGAAATATTATGTTTTATCCAACATCTCTTAATAAATGCAAAACTATTATTTGACAGTGACATATGCTTTAAATTTTCTAAATTAAAATGTCAATCGAAGTAGTTACCAAGGTGTTGTGTGTTATTATTATTGTTATAAATATAAAATTACTCACTAGTGACTTTTCTCAAAATTATACCCACTATTGAGTAATCTGTTACTTTCCTTGTTTAAAATCGCCATAGTTATAGAGCATTTATTGAGAGGTGTTGGATAAAGAATTTTCTTTGGAATAAAAATAATGTATATGGACACGCTTCATTTTTAATCACAATATATTATTAACGAATTTAATACTTTTAATTTTTAGTTCTAGAAAGTTTAGAGTTTTCAGAATAATAATACACTAAACTATTCATGCGACCAATATTCTATAATTACACTGTGTATTGTGCGATAAATTGCAACCCAACTTAAATTAATTCTCACATCTACTGAGCCCTTCAATCACCAAAATAACGTTCCACTCCGAATCTCGTTCACAGACTTCCAGTTAATAACAATAATTAAAGTGATTATCACGTACAATGCCTAAGACTAGTGAAACAAATGTTGGGCGTTAGTGGGCGTGGGCGCCGATCGAACTACGAGCGGACATTAACAAAACACGGCGGTGAAATATCACAGCTCGCTTGAAGTACTGCTCGTGCTCGTATCTGCTAATCAAATCAATGTGTTTCAATGTTTGTGTTTCATTACTAAATGTAAAAACGAGCCGCAGTGTAGATGAACGTGCATTTGTGTTATTTTATACTGCGTGAATCAAATAGCTGTTATCGGAATAATGTACTCGTATATCATGTATGTGATAACGGGAGGTTTTATCTTTATAATTAGAAAACTTTTTTTGTTATCCTGTTGCCCTTTCATACTTATAATAACAATGATGTAGATACGTATTTTTTTTATAATCGCGCTATGAAATATACAGATTATTTACCTCATTTGAGGTTAACAGTAACAGGAATTCTACATTAAAATTATCTATATATATAAATAACAGAAATGTTTATTGATAAATAAATTAGGTCTTTCGGGGCCCTGTTAAGGCCACCAAAGGCCTCTCAAGGCCCTGAAACTAAACTACTTCATTATCTACATTTTTACTTTCTTATACAAAGTATAAGGAAGTATTGGAATCACGAAAAAAATCGCTATATTTTGACGACCACTGAATCCGTTAAGACCAATTTCTCAATGATGTCTGTGTGTGAGGATGGATGGATGTCAGTGTGCGCAATATCTCATGAACGATACAAGATCTGTAAACGGAACTTGGAATTTATAGGTTTCATGAAAAAATGAAGAGCTGAGTTGATTATCAATTAAATTGAAAAACCGGAAGAGGAAGTTTACTAGACCACAAAACAATAAATTCCATTTATTTCAAAAATAGAATCCGCTGTGAGAAAATGTTTTAAATGAAAGATGTTAGCAAAAATATTTGGAATATAAAATGTTATTTGCACTTTTCTTGTACATGCTTCTAATTTTGAGAAAAACTAAATTATATATTTAAGAATATATTTCTATAATCTTAGTTACATACGCAAGGAACAAGTCATACGACATTCTCTTGCATTACATGCTAGATCTTTTATTTCTTTTGGAACGTCTTCAATGTCTTCATCCATCTCAACACTTTTTTCACTTTGACAATTTAATAAATAACATTTTTAAACAAAATCTACAAATGCATAAAAACGAAGCACACTTCGAGATGCAATTAAATGTTTTAAATATAGGTATTGACATAATCATATTTTAAGAGAAAATATTTTCCATGCAGTCGAACATAAAACTTTATAGACTCGCCTTGTTTATTAGCCTCGCTCGCTTCGGTTCCTCCAATAAAGACCTAAATTATGTACTTTTATACTATTATTATATTAATTAATGCGTCCGTAAAACATTCTTACTCATTTAAACACAGTTGTACTTCAATTTCACGAAATATCAATAAAAATTGGCATATACTTTTATTGTATTTCTATATAATATAAACCCTAAAAAACTCACTGGTGCAGAGCGCATCATCATATCTCTTAAATTTCTCGAGATATGGCGGGTTTTGATGTTTTTCGAAGTGCAACTTTGAGGAACTGCAACTCAAAAATTACGCAAGATATCGAAAAATACTCTTCAGTTTTGTGTTATTCGTGCATATTATAGCACAATAACAAATTTTTTCAAAATTGAAAATTTTTGAATTTTTTTTCAAAATTTCGATCAGCGATATCTCAAATAATAAACGAGATACGAACTTGCAGACTAAACCATTGGATTCAGCTCATCGAAATACATAAACCCTAAAAATTTCAGAACATTCGGATGGTGGGTTGAAATTTTAGAGCAAAAAGTGTGAAAATGGCCTTTTTCAGGCCAAACGTCAATGGGTACCCTTTGACGTTTTTCGCCAAAAACGTCAGTTTAGCACTTTTTGCTCTAACTCTATAACGCGTAAAGTAATTTTAATGAAATTTTACATTCTTATGTATTTTGACGAGCTGAATCGAATGGTCCAGTCTGCGAGTCTGTATCTTTTATATTTTTCGAGTTATCGTCTATCAAAATTTGGGGGGAAAAATCGAAAAATTTCAAAATTTTCAAAATTTGCTAATTTGTAATAAAATGCATGAAACGCACAAAACTGAGTCTATTTTTCAATATCTTTAATAGATTTTGAGTTGCAGCCACTCAAAGTAGCATTTCGAAAAACATCAAAAATTGCCATATCTCTATAAATTTAAGAGATATGACGATGCGCTCTACAGCATTGAGTTTCTTAGGGTTTCTATTATATAGAAATACAATAACAGTATATGCCAATTTTTAGTGATATTTCGTGAAATCTGAAACTTTCTTAACATGTATTTGTTGTCAATGGTAAATGAACTTGTATTAAATTTTCTTATTTGTACAGATATTATAAACATTTTTCAAAGTATAACCACAATCCTCGTTTAAATAATTGGGCCATATTGTGTAGTTCCAGATAAGGTAACAATTTACCGATCTGCAGATATGTTATCCTCAGGAGTGAAGCATTAATGTAAAATACAAAGTAATCTTTAAAATGTTATTAGTTATCAAAAAATAATCAAAATATTTGTTTGACAACTATATGTTAAACATTACTTTTTATTTTCCATTGACGCTTCACTTCTGAGGATGACCTATGTAATGCACACTGGTCGAAGAGCATCAGAGATCATCAAAGAGCTTTTCGATAAAACAACAACGAATACAGCAAATATCTCTGCAACAAAAAAAAAATCTGGTGTGGCACCACATTACTTTCTTATACAAATAAAACCAATTGAACACGTATGACTTGTTCCTTGCGTATGACTTTATTTTGAAAATTATTTGATATATAGATGTTAAACATGTTTAATTTTTGTTCTCATTGTAACTATGAATTTATTTTAAAATAGAAATTAATTCATATCTAGTCTTTAAAACTTTCTAACTAATAATACAAATATTACTTTTAAAATATTTCACAAGACACATATTTTTGACACTTCATAATTATTTGACACGTTTGACACATATTGACATAGATATTAAAAATATTTTAGTTTTTGTTCCCATTCTAACTAAGATTATAGAAATATATTCTTAAATATATTTTATAATAAACGGTAGAGAAAAAACAGTAAAGTTCGTTTAACTTTATTTATCGATTGTAAATAAAACAATTTTACAACTCAAAATGAACACAATAATGGCATCTTACCAAGAGACTAGTAGTGAAAAAAAAATATTTTGTGTACTAGAGGAATCTAATAGCACATTACATCCCTGAGCTTCGGGATGTAATAGGTCCTTAGCTTCCCTTATGACGCAATATACTATTAATAACTAGTTATAAGACTGCAATAAGTATAAGAGAAAAGTGCTTTTTACCTCCCGCCTACCTCTAGGTAAAGGAGGTATTGTTTTTGGTCAAAAATTGGGTAGTGAGTTTTCAATGAATAAGTACGTTTTAGAGTCCCTACAATACGATTTTACTATTTTCGCGATGATGTCTGTATGTATGTATGTGTGTGTGTAGTCTGTGGCAATTTTTTCGTCTCGCATAACTCAAATACTATAATACTAAAAAATACAATTTTGTGAATTTTTGATTCTTATACTTAAATGAAGAGCTGATTAGATTTTGGATAAAATTGGTCAACCGGAAGTAGCAGTTTACTTGAAGCCCTTATCAGTTTTTCGTGAAAAACACGGTTAAATTTCCTTTTTCAACAATTTATGTTAGTTTGAAAGTTGAAGAATATTTAATTTAACATGTATTTTGATTACACTAATTTTATTAATTTTCATTAGATATACAGATAATAAAATATAAAGAAATTAGATTTCACAAATCTTGCATTCCTAGTACACCATGGAAACATTTAAAAATTTTCAATTTTTTACGAAATGTGACACATGTCGTTGTGATTGTGAAGCTGTTTTCTTAATGAAATATGTCAAAAAATTAAATAAATATACGAAACAAAATTAAAATTCTCAAATATAAATGAAAATAAACAAATAAGGTATGTTTCTGCATCATCAAACACTATTTTGTACCGTTTAGGAGTAGTATTGGGCGGGAGGTCATGTGGTGGCCACAACAGATTTTTTAACGCGCTTTAACAGTGATCCCATGTCTCATCTGAGACAGCTTCTCGTTTCTTGATCCTTCTTTAACTCTCGAAGAACAAGACATAATAGACAACCACTATGACTCTGTGAGTTGAATAGCAATAGAGTCACATACACGACAAGATTATCACCGCACCCTCAGTTCGACCCCCACACAGTGTAGCTTTATTATAATCAGAATGTTAAAGCTATTTTTACATAACCTTTCGACCGTGACACCTTTTCATATCATCATAGTTTCTGCGAAACATTTCAAACAGCGCGACCAATCTCCATTATAGAGCACAAATCCATGTTAGTTTGTATAATTCGCGCGCATAATGAGGTAATACACACGCCAACATCCTATTATTCCTGTTTCACTGAAACGTGTACCGTGGAGCACTGGACCATGCCTCTATAGGTTCATATACTTCCCAATGACCTCGCGTGCTTTGTTGGGAACATGCACGATCAACACGCACCCAACACTAAACTTTATATTATATATTCGAGGGAAAGTGAAATTTCTTTGTCGAGTTGATTACAACAATGCCAAATATCTTTTGTACGTTTTTATAATGGGTGTTTTTTTTCAAAGATATAGAACTTTAAAATGAAATAAAACACAAAAATTGTGGTAATGGCTTCTTTGAAAAGATTATTTTTTGACGTTTCTTAAAACCAATGAAATGCTTCATTGTATGTCACGTGTCTGCGTTTTAACCAATCCTGTCATTATTATACTGAGAATAAAATCTAGTGATTATTCAATAGTTATATCACGAGTGCTAAGAATTTAATCAGTAATAATATAACAAGAGGGTGAGAATAAATTGAAAATAATTTGACAGATACTGGAGAATTATTTTCTAATTTATCGAACTCTCGAGTTATATTTAATTAGATTATTTTTTGATTTCATCATCAGGCACGTCACTAAATCTATCTTTTATGCTCATTTTTACTTGTGTTGATGATAACTATCTGACATCTGTCAAATAAAATTATTTTCAATTTATTCTCACTCTCTTATTATATTATTACTGATAATTTTATGCCATTAGTTTTTGAATATGTTCTTTGAAAGATGGTCGTGGCTGGCCCAAATAAATCACAATAGTTTTATTGGTGTAAACTAGCGACCTCAAATGTCCCTACAGAAAAAATATCTTGTATCTGCTATCAACTCTCAAATTATTGCACTGGAATAAGTGTTGCCAATTTGAAAAACAAAGCTTTAAAAAACACTCGTTACTTTTATTCCAACTGAAAAGAATTTAAAAAAGTTGTGAAGGGTCATTAAGATTTAAACCAAGTCCAGCGAACAGTTCTAATATTTATTTGTAAGAGTTTCCAGCACGCAATCTTACGTTTTCCAATATTCCCCTCGGTCTGGCTGTGCGCTCATGAAGCAGAACAGCGCCATTCTGCGAGCAATTCACTAGTTTGCCAAGTAGCGAGCTTCCGAGCTTTTTCTAAAAGAGCTTCACAATTTCACATCAAGCGCAGCCAAATTACACTATCGATTTTTTTGAAAACGCGTGCTTTATATGTACAATGCACGACGGTGCTTCGCCCAAAGCTTTTTCCATTTTGCTAACGACACTTTAAACAAACACGAAATTACCAAGAAAGTATTTTGTGGGGTATTCAAGTTATGAGCGAAATTAAAATTCCTGATGTTTGGTCCGTCTTTGGTTTTATATTAATGGACAGGAATTTTTGATTAAAGAGAATTGCGGAAAATAAAGTAAAACATATATGAATAAATATTGATATTAACTCTGCTTATTAAA
This sequence comes from Poecilus cupreus, assembly GCA_963942605.1. Taxonomy (NCBI): domain Eukaryota; kingdom Metazoa; phylum Arthropoda; class Insecta; order Coleoptera; family Carabidae; genus Poecilus; species Poecilus cupreus. Next base: position 182,756 of record OZ012724.1, read on the forward strand.
CAACTTTCAAAAAGTGCAATACAGAAAAAAGTGTCAAATAAAAATTGTAGCTAATATGTTTTTAATTTGACAAAATTTATTGTAACTCAATGGGGCCTTTCACCATTTTTTTTTATTTTTTATTTTTATGAAACTTTATCTAAATTGAAGACTATCTACACTTTTAAAAAGTCTTAATTGTTATTCATTAAGCCACAATGATTTTTTTTAAATGTTGTGACGTCATAGTAGAGGTGTTGCTGGATCTAAAACAGTACAGATTGTAAATAATTGTAGTCATATATTTTTTTACTTATTTTATTATTATTATTACAATAAAATAGAACATTTATGTAACAAAAATTATTTACAATCTGTACTGTTTTAGATCCAGCAACACAACTACAATGACGTCACAACATTTAAAAAAAATCATTGTGGCTTAATGAATAACAATTAAGACTTTTTAAAAGTCTAGATAGTCTTCAATTTAGATAAAGTTTCATAAAATTTTTTTTTTTAAATGGTGATAGACCCCATTATTTACTGAGATATAACTAAAAAGTTTGCCAGCTCTTCAAGTAAACTATCACTTCCGGTTGATAGATGGCTACCAAAATCTAATCAGCTCGTAACCGTCACAAAACCTTAGCGTTTTCAATGTTACTTTAAAAATGTTTCATTATTGGTTCTCTATTTATTTAACATCAAAAAGTTAAATTGCTTATTGTAGACGAAGAATTTCTACATATTTTGATACTATTATTTATAATTTTACTCTACCTGGAACAGAAAAAATGACGGAAATGTTTATTGGTAAAATAATTCAGGCCTTTGTGGGCCCTATTTGGGCCACTAAAGGCCTAGCAGGGCTCTTGGGCGCCTCATGAAGGCCCATAAAGGCCTCTCAAAGCCCTGAAACTACTTCATGTTGAAATTTGAAACGAACAAAAATGAATGAGCACTCTTTTGACCATAAAACCAGTTCTCTATATCTAATGTTTCTTCCAAATTATACATTTGTAATGAAGACTCTTGAAATCAAACACTGATTACAGCAGATGACAGAGAAAACCAATAACTTTCAATTGGTATATTTTGATGAAAAAAATTACCAATAAACATTTCCGTCAATTTTTCGGTTCCAGGTAGAGTAACATTATAAATAAACTATTTAAAAATTTTCAATAGTTATATCACGAGTGCTAAGAATTTAATCGAATAAATATGACATGTCTAGCTTATGCTAAATATTTTGCTTAAAAAGTGTTTGAGTACATAATAACTTGAAAAAATCTCGAGACCGCAGGTCGAGGGATTTTATCTTAAATTATTATGTACGATAACACTTTTTTAAAAGCAAAATTTTTTAAATAGGCTAGACTTCAAATTTATTCTATTAAATTATTTAACACGAGGGGTATATCTCAAGATTATTTCATGAATTCATAGCATAAACATTTAAATGTGCCGAAGAAATTGTACTGAAACGTTGATTTTGACACATTTTCACATAAATAAATCGGTACACACATAAACAAAAAGCAAATTTTGTTGTTACAGTGTAACTATAGCAAATTGATTGTTTTTCTTTTTATTTGTCAAATAAATGTCAAAAATTTGTAAATAAAAATAGCTTGAATTGAATAATTCAGCATGTTTAAAGATATAGAATACCAGTAAAGGTAAAAAACATGTAAGTATGTTGCTTCTGCAACTAATTATCCGGCTAAATATTCCTTCAAAATGTTCAAAATTTGCATATAAAAGCTAGCTTCAATTTAATCGCGAATAAACAGCATGCTGCTGTTTAATCACTTATCTAAAATGCACAACAATGGAAAATGAGTCATTCTGATTGGTCAAATTTGTAATGAGTGAAATAATCATGTAAAATAATTAGGGAAGTCAATAAATGAACATTTCAAAAATAGCATTGGAAACCCTATGGTACGTCCTTCGATTCACCACCCTGTATATGTGAGATAAAAATATAGTGTATTATGTAGAAGAAAATAAAACGTAATTCCTTTTGAAATAGCAGGTACTTGTCACTTTTTAATACCCCTTATAAATATTCATGTATTTTATATAAAGAAAACAATGAAAAAGTTGTTTAATTACAAATTTTCTACCGAAAGACGGATTTGAATGACAACGGAGTCCCATTGTTCTTCTTCTTTGAGGTCTTCGTTTTATTTCAGTCAAGTTTGCAAATAAAACTCGTACAATTATCCCTCACTGAAGTGTCACAACTCCCGAGTAAATTTGTATTTGTAACTCCTTCTGTTGGGTCCGCATTTAATTTCAGGTTAAAATTAATTTATTTCATTACCCGTAACGAAGTTTGTGGCCGTTTGCGATTCTAGAAATGGTGGATTTTGTCGTCCAGCCACTTCATTAGCAGTCACGCATAGCATTTTTCACATAATTTCTATGTGTATTTGGGGCTGAGACGGTAGATGGCAGCATTGAGGTCCGTTATTGGATTTCTCGCGTTCCGAACCCTAAAGCAGTGACGCCAGATCGACCTATAATTCACCAAGTGAGGCCTTACCCTCTCCCTGTAGGCCCTGTAGCCTTACACCTTTACGAGACGCCGCGTCCCCCTGAATACTCGCCAAATGGAATCACTCAAATCGGGAGTTTCTCTGATGTTTCATTTTAAAGCTACACGTTTATGACTTTGACCAAACAAATTACATGGGCTACATATAAGTCAGAATTTAATCATTATTATGGGAAAAAAATAAAAGATTACAATATATTATTATTTATTACGATATTTGTGTTTTATCAATTCTGACGTCGTCAAAGTTTAATGTTTCTCTGTGCTTCTCTCTCATCTATTCTATTCTAAATTCTTTGTACTTCTCTTATTATTGAGCTGTCAGATTCTCGAAGTGATTTTTGTTTTGTTTTGAATTACAAATAACACAAATCACATTTTCGCGCCGCCGTCCGTCATTGACACAATTACATATCTCTAAAGCGGTCGGAAATCATGTTTTTGTCGTACTAGTTCGACAAAAATTGCTAACTTTTTATGGTTATATGTTGGCATCACTTCACTAATTTTAGCTAACTTATGACGCTAGAAATGTCAAAGTATTATATTGACTTAAAAACATTATGGCAATATATCTACAATTGAGTATTTGCAATACAAGAAAACAGAATATTTATGGATTTTAAACATATTAACATAGTAATTATAATTGAATTTGCAGTGTCAAATCCAAAAAAAATATGTAGATATTTTTGGTTATGATATTGGAAAATAAACATAATTGACAATCAAATATTGTGAAGTTAGCAACATAAAAAATTCCCTGTCATTAAGAAAATGAGTAATAAATTAAATTTATTTATTAAATTTATATAAATGTTGGCGCGAAAAATCTTGTGTATCCCTCGGTTGGAAACTATTTTGCGAGTGCTCGTATTTGTAGGACGAGCCGTAGGCGAGTCCTATCAAGATAAACTCGCGCTCTCAAAATAGCAGTTTCCAACCTTGTGATACAAATAACTATTGTTTATGAATTCGCGCGATATGAAACCACGTGGTTAGGTCGACACAACCAAAGCAAAGACATGTTGAATGACATAGGTTTTAGCAAAATTTATCAGTGGTTCAGTTTATTTATGTTTCTTCCTGAAATATATTATAATTGTTTACCAAGAAAAGTTATTTTAATACCATTTAAATAATTTTCTAAACCATACATTTGAGATCCACAATACATAACAACACTGACCTCACAATTTTTTTTTATCATTTAAAACTACAAATACTTTTAAATTTAGATAAAGTTTCATAAAAAAAAATATTTACATTTTTTATAATAATTATAATTATGTTTTAGTCGATTTGTGACCTGTTCACATATTTAAATAAATGTATGGTCACTCATTAAGAACCAAATGTAACAATATTTAATCTTAACATCGTCAAATTCAGTGCAAGAAATTAATAAAAATTTCAAAATATTTGTAATGTCTTATTTGCAACCAACAATGCAGCTGTGTTATTGTAGTAGCTTTAAATGTTCGGTTTTAAATTTTAGTTGTTCACTTTGAATAATGGATTATGGTTAGTTGATTCATTGCATTATAATTAAATAATAAATCTATTTTAATTCATGGGGCGTTGATGTATTATGCTGCATAAAGAGATGATTTACAAAAGCTTACACAGAGCTTTTGGCGAATAAAAAGCGATCGCAATGAATAGTTGTACTTTCATGGATATATGGTATTGACATGACTACTCGAAATACGTAGTAATACAGAGTGAGTTTTTTAAAACAACCAATCGCTAATAACTTTAGAGAAAAATTAATACACGGGCTTATACAGCAAGGAGAGGAACATAATTATGTGATTGGTAAAATAAAATAGTTAGAGGGATTGATGGGGGAATGAAAGTTACTTTTCTTTATTAGAATTGATAGCCCGAAGTATTCTCTTTTCAACGATGTAACATATTCCTATACCTAAAATTAAATCTTTGGCAACAAAGTACAAAAGAATATTAACATCTTAAATATAGATATTGGAACTTCAAGTAGGCTGTTGAACAAAACAAATTATTGTTTTTATTATTGATACTCCTGTCAACAATTGATCAACAAATGTTGTCGATACAAAGCCATTGTTGACAGGAGTATCAATAAAAAATAATTTCCGTTTTGAAGATGTTTATATTTTTTTAACTTTGTAACCTTGATTTTAATTACCAGTAAACTTTTCCGCCATTTTTCGGTTCCAGGAAGAGTAAAATTATAAATATTAGCGTTAAAAAATGTAGAAATTCTTCCTGTACAATACACTATTTAACTTTTTTTATGTAAAATAATTAGCAAAGCCAATAATGGAACATTTCAAAGAAGCTACTCAAATATTTTATGTTCCCAATATTTCAGTGGTGCGCTACCGAAAAGATGGCCGCACAGCATCTGCTGATAAGCTGATATCTTAGTAAGCATAGAAAAAAGAATATATAAGTGTCAGTTATATCTGTAAAATATCAAGCCACAGTATTTCTTTCATGTCAAGTTCATAAAATGAGTGCAAAGCAAAGAGGTAAACTTATTTGTACCATGAAAAATTATAGGAACTTTTATATATAGTGTAGGTGAAATAATATTTTATTTGCAACTGACAACTATTCAAATTTACCGCTGTATACTGCTACTGCCATTATGGCCGCTCGTTTCAATGTCATCGAACAAAGCGACATAAAAATCAAAACTGCCGATAGCAAGTGTCGCTACTGTGTGAATTTTTAGACTGTGCTAATATGTTAATAATAAATAATTACAAAAAAAAGTAAATGTTGTATCTTAGCTGAAACTCACGTAGCAATATTATTTCCCAAATTTGAAATGAAGAAGAAACTATGCTACTAAATTGCTGTTATATTACTCGTGAACATTGAAACTTTCAATATCAATATTGTCTTGTCAAACTTCTCAATAACATCAATTCCATTTTACTTTGTAACGTTATCATTCACGCGCAAAGTGTCGCACCTGACGATGGATGGATACACGAAACACTTCTACCAACACTTCAAAGCAATAACCTCTAATTACATGTGCGTTAATTTGTACTCCCATTAACATGAATAGCAAGTTCAGTGATTCAAATATACCTTACTTTCATATATACTTTGTGAACGTAAAAAGATTCTTGTGATTATACAAAGTTTCATTTTTAGATGGCCGTACAAAATTATATACTTTACATTGTATTAAAATTCAAGCATAAAGCTCTTTTATGAGTTATGACTTTTATAAAACTTTTACATGTAGTGCGGTTATAAAGTTTATAATTTAAAACTCAATACTTGTTCTGCAAATCCTTCGACTTCTCAATTTTTACTTTTTAGCTACTTTAAAACTTCTTTATTTCAAACTTCTTTTTAGCAACATGAAAAAGATTAATAATAAGTATTAAAAATTAATATTTTTGTTATAATAACTTCTTCTTTGTCGTCTAATTTTTTTCAAAAGAGATTATAATAAAATTGGAAAACTTTACAAATCTGCACTTTTAAAAAGTCTTAATGGGGTCATACACTAAAAAAAAAGTTGTGTTTTTTACAAATTATAAAAATTTAGATCATTTTAGTCACATATTATTCACTAATTCTTACAATTTTTTAACTTTTCATCATAATTTCCTTTCTGAAAAATTGTGATGTCAAAGAGGTGTTGATAACAAATTAAAACTTGCTTTTCAGGATTGTAATAATTACTTATTATTATTAAAATGAACTCTCCGATAAATTAAATCAGGTATTCGTTAATAATAACGTTTTAATCAAAGAGTTTAGGACATGTTAAAATAAAAATGCTTTGATGTACTATATCTTGTCGCTTGTCGGTAATGTCGGTATCACACCTGTCATCTCAAATCATATGTTGCAGTTAACAACGATTTTCAAATTAAACTTATGTTTATTATATTTGTTATATTATTTTGCCCAGCTAATATATTTGTAAAAACCTCTCAGTAAATAACAATGACAGATAACAGTAAATTTGACAGTTGTTGTAGTTCCTCGCTCTCCGCAAGACCGTGTTTCGTAGATTTACAAGATGACGTCAAGAAGCGAAAAATTTGAAATGGAATGTCAATTTCTAAAAATCGTATCTTAATAACTAAATGCCTCTTAATATTGAAAATAGTTTTTATATATATAATTTTACTCAAACTTACAGAAAAAAATAAAATGAAAAAAGGTTTATGAGCCCATTGTTATTCATTGAGCAACAATCATTTTTTTTGAATGTTGTGATGTCAGTATTTCTGTGTGCTCCACGAATAGTCTAAAGGGATGTCACTGAATGACTTTGGTGCAATGCACCTCCAAACTGCAGGGCTGCAAATCAACAGACAATTGTAGCATCGATTCAAATACAAATCACGATGACAAAATGTTTTCACTGGTATTCTCTAATATTTAAATTTAAGGGTGGTTTCCTCCACTCTATGGGAGTAGTTTTGGAGCATCGCATCAGGACTAATACAGTTACTCACTGTTTCACAAGAAACTGAGACTTTGTAAGTTTTTATTACATCCAATGCAGTTTTTCCAAGGTGCGCCATGTACGAGGGGTAGTTTTCACCCTGCCTTGTGGGGGCGGCACTGAATAAAGTTGGAGCTACGCGAGTATTAAGTGCTGCAGATTTTTATCCAATTTGAGCTCATATTTAAATGTAATTCATGTTGACATGATTTTTTCTCTGATTTTCCTTGCAATTTTAATCTAAGGGTGGTGCCTGCCACTCTATGGGGGTAGATTTTGAGCATTGCATCGAAACTAATGCAGTTACTAACTCTTTACAACAAATCTGGACATCGTAAACTTTTTTGCAATCACTGCACTTTTTAAGTTTCCTGTTGTATGAAGGGTAGTTTTCACCCGCTCATGGGGGAGATTTTCAATGTAAAATATTGTTAACTTCATGTTTATGCGTTATATACTTGAATGTTTATATTTAACTCGATTTATTATTTCAATTTCGTTGTGTCTACTTAATCATGTAGTTTCGTTATCGAGCGAATTCTCAAACAAGTATGATTTGTGTTATTTGGTTTCGAATTTAAAACACAATAAAAAATCTTCAAATTAGGGGTCAACCATTTGACACTTCGACAATTTGATACAGCTTAATATTAAGAGAAGTGCAAAGAATTTAGAATAGAATAGATGTGTAAGAGAGAAGCATAGAGAAACATTATACTTTGACGATGTCAGAATTCTTCAAAACTAAAAAATCTGAATAATTAATAATATTTTGTAAACTTGTATTATATCTAGTACAATGTTTTTGGGTCTGGTTTATAATATAAATGAGTTATTTGCCATTTTGTGACTCTTGAAGGACCCTATTATTTATTGAAATATGAAGTAGCATATACTAACAAAATTTTTGCCACCAAATTTGAATGAGTGACTTGCGCAGTCGATGCTGTTAATTTATAATCAAGTCAAATATAAAATCTATCAGGCGATGAACTTCCAGACGATTGAAAGTGAGGCTGAACCTGAAAAATCCTGAGGAGTGAGATTTCTATTTTTAGCTTGTGACCGCTGAAACTAGATCCGCGTTTTTGCACGTATTCTATACATTATACACGAAATAAAACATTTAAATATTATTTGAAATATTTTGCTACTACTCGTTTTAACAAATCTTGTCTTTTGTATTGTCTATCGCAAAACTACTGTCTGTCTTAAAAATATTTACTGCAATCATTGTATTGTTTAGATGTTGAATTTGGGAATACATAATGTTAATAAAATACATGAATAGTTATAATTGTATTGTTATAAACTTATCATTTGGACTTTTAAGTTCTAATTGTGTAAATTGAATCTGACATGGACAACACGGACAAAATATAAACTTTGCTTATTTATTTATGAAACTGAAGTTGCCCCAACACAACCGATTTGCAAGTGAATGGCTTGTTGATTATTTAGAAAACGTCAAATTGAAAATCGTTGAAAATTCTCTCCAGCCAACATTTCATTTCGTTTGCCTTCGCCCGTCAATTTGAATCGACTTTGTATTTAACTTCATTGTTTAAATTTGATCTGAACGTCGTTTAGTATAACGAACGTGACGTTTATAAAGCTGCGAAGAAAAATTTTATGTGATATCTTGTCTAAAAAACTTAATGAGATTATGCAAATTTTATAAGTTTTTAAGTTTGTGGTTAATAATTAATTAAATATTTTATAAATACAAACATAGTATATAGGAGTAGCTAAAGATGTTAATGTATTAACGGGATGAATTATGGATTTCTAACTCTGTGATTGGTCGAGAACAGTGAATTATGAATCATAATGAATCATAATTCACTGTCGAGAATTATGGGTACTATAATTCATCGAAAAAATTTAAATAATGGGGATATATTTATACAGGAGTAGAAAAATAATATTAGCTACTATTTTTATTTGAAACTTATTTTTCTATTTTATACCGTTTAAAAGATATTCAAACGGGGAGTTTTATATTGCATACATGTAAGTATTTTTTCTACGACCACTGAGAAATCTGCTCATTGCATGTTTGTTGTTGCTAGGGATATGAGGTACATTGCAAGCATCGTGCGAAATGAATTTGTTTTGTGAGTATTTCAATACAGATCAGCTCATTTAAGTACAGGTGCCATTGCTAGGATACTTATTTAGAATTGTCAAATATTGGAATGGTAAAAGCGGGACAAATTTATTATTAAAATTAAATTAATTTGGAAATAATATCGTGGTCGTAGAAAAAGTATAGTGTACAACTCGCATGGAATGTCCATTTCATACTCGTATGATTTGCAGCATTCGCCTTCGGCTCATGCTACAAACTTTCATACTCGTAGGAAATGAGTACCATTCCATGCTCTTTGTACAATATACTATTTTATTTTTCTTCTAAATATGTATTTATGTCACTTTTAAAATATTACAAAATGTAAAGTATTCTCCTTTTGAATAATTTTATTGTTGATAGATGATTATTGGTGTAGAATTCAATAACAATTGTACAGCGAGAGGTAATGTACTGCACACATCAGATATTTGCTTTTTATAAGTATATAAGGAAGTATTGAAATCAAGAATAAAATCGATGTATTGATAGATTTTCGCGGTTATACATGTGTTGAGATTCTGTAAAACTTCAATTACGTATGTACGTGTGTGTGTACGAACAATATTTACCCATGAACGCGAAAATATACATAATAACTTTTCATAATTATCATTCAACTTATTTCAAATATAAAAAAAAGTTTTAAATGAAAGATCTAGCTGTATTTGAATGATTTTTAATGTGCATATACTGCGAGGTGTTGGTTGCAGGTAGCAGGGCGCTTACCTGTCAACTGGTGTAGCTGTGTGTTTCCGTTTCCCGCTGCCGCTGCACACCACCGCACTCACCCACGCACTGCTCGCCGGGCTGGGGTCGCGCCGACTGCCGCGACACCGCGACACGCTGCCCCCAGCGCCAACGATTTTACCCGCTGCACATGCGCCCCACATCACACGACACCGACACCAACGGACTGATCAATGAACACTTACATCTACGTTCAATAAGGATAAGATTGCTTTGGATAAGGTTTACTTTTCAAGTCACTTTAACAGTATGCAAGAAGACGACACAGTGGAAATACTGTCGATGAAATCTACAAAATTATATTAAAACAATTCGAAGCTTTCAGCATGTGGTGTGATAATAAAAAAATATACAATTCAGAAACTGTGCTGCTAGGGTATTTTTGTTAACAATCAAAAATTGAAGAAGCTTCTATCATTTAAGAAAAAAGCAAAATTACATCAGAAGTTCGTGCATCAGACAAAAATTTTTAATGGTCAAACTTTGACCGTCGAAATAATTAATTTTCGACAAAACCGTTAAAATATACTCAATAGTTATATCACGAGTGCTAAGAATTTAATCGATTAAACTTGACATGTCTAGCTTATGCAAAAAATTTTGCTTACAAAATGTTTGAGTACATAATAATTTGAAAAAATCCCGAGATCGCAGGTCGAGGGATTTTATCTTAAATTATTATGTATGTATGCAAAATTTTATAAAAAAGCTAGACATCAAATTTAATCGAATCAATTCTTTAGCACGAGGGGTATATGTCAAGATTATTTAATGAATTCATAGCATAAACTTCAATATTTGCCGAAGAAATTGAACTAAAACGTTGATTTTGACACATTTTCACATAAATAAATCGGTACACTTATAAACAAAAAGCACCATAAAATTATGTTGTTGTAGTGTATCTATAGAAAATTGATTGTTTTTCTTTTTATTTGTCAAATAAATGTCAAAAATTTGTAAATCAAAATAGCTTGAATTGAATAATTCAGCATGTTTAAAGACATAGAATACCAGTAAAAGTAAAAAATATGTAAGTATCTTGCTCCTGCAACTAATTATCCGGCTAAATATGCCTTAAAAATGTCCAAAATTTGCATATAAAAGCTAGCTTCAATTTAATCGGGAATAAACAGCATGGTGCTGTTTATTCACTTATCTAAAATGCACAACAATGGAAAATGAGACTTTCTGATTGGTCAAATTTGTAATGAGTGAAATAATCTGTAGTTATCAGTAATAATATAACAAGAGATTGAGAATAAATTGAAAATAATTTGACAGATCTTTCGAAAACTTGTTGCCAGGCAATAGCCACGAAAGCCCGTAGGGCTTGAGTGGCTATTGCCAAATGGCGACAAGTTTGAGAAAGATACTGGAGAATTATATTCTAATTTATCAAACTCTGGAGTTATATTTAATTAGATTATTTTTTGATTTCATTATCAGGCACAGCACTAAATCTATATTTTTTGCTCATTTTTACTTGTGTTGATGATAACTATTTGGCATTTGACATCTGTCAACAAAAACAAAAAAGCTACAGAGAAAATTGCCGGGAATAATCACAAGAGCATTATTCTCAATATAATAATAATAGGATTAGTTAAAACGCAGACACGTGACATACAATAAAGCATTTCATTGGTTTAAAGAAACGTCAAAAAATAATCAACTGTATAAAAATATTAATAATAATAGTTGAAACACAACTCCAAGAGACATCTAGTATGTTTACCTCCCGCCACATCCTGTAGGGAGATATAGGAATCATGCTAAAAATTCGGTAGTGAGTTTTCAGTGGATGAGTACGCTTTAGGGTCCATAAAATACGATTTTAATAGTTTCGCGATGATGTCTGCGAGTGTGTCTGTCTGTCAGTCTGTGTAGATCTCTGGAGTTACATTTTTTCAAAAACTACTAAACTGAAAATTTTGATATTTTGTATATATCAATTGTATACCCTTGGGAAGAGCTGTTTAGTTTTTGGTGATAATCCAATAACCGGAAGTGGTAGTTTACTTGAAACACTATCAAATTATTTTGAAATATCTCAGTAAATTATGGTTAAATAACAATTTTTGTTATAAGAATAACGTTTCAAATATTATTATTTACAATTATTGTTTAAAACATTTTTTCTTTTACTCTCTCCATTTACGAATTACAACACGTCAAAGAAAATTATATTTTGACGTTTTCTTTAAATCTATTAACTTGTGATTTTTGAAATAACAAAACATTTGAAAAATGTCTATTTTTGACATGTGTTACAATGAAAACTAAATGTTTTGAAGGGATAAGCATTTCTTCATAGTGGTGGTCCGTGTTCCTACTTTTTACCTGTTAACTAATTTTACCATGCATAACTTTGTACTGGGTTATCCGATTTAAACAATTTCAACCCCAAACTGTGCCCAAAGGGTAGAAAAATATAAACGCTCACTGACATTGAAAATACGAGCCGAGAAAGACAGCTAGTTGAGGGCTATCTGTCTTTGTTGTACAATGTATTTACATAATGCCCATAGCAACTGTTCTACAAAGTGTTAGACAAAGAAGAATGCCCCATGACATCTATCTGTCTCAGGCTCGTCTATCACTATCGTAAAAGACTATAAGTACGCATTCCAGTATTACTATATTTCAGTTATTAAAAATAAATCAACAAAATTATGATAAAATATGAATACAATTTATGTTGGTATCACTGAGCTTTGACACTTGGATATTTTAATTCCCTTGAAACTGTCAATGTAAAGACTAATAAGGTCACTTATAAAAACACTTTTAATGTCACTTGAAAAGACTTTTAGACAGACAGGTTACAATAATTTTAAGATAGAAAAACATTGCTTGTAAAATGGGTCTTTATTGTATATAAAAATTTATATACACAAAATATATAGTTTGTTCAAAACCTCGCACAATATTCTTATTACATCTTGAGGTAGAAATTACAAATAAAATTTTAAACAAACATAAATAATTATCACAAACCCCGCATGTCTTCTTTGCTCGAATCTAACAAAAAAATTTGGTAACTATAATTTTCAAGAAGCTGGAATCCATCATGCTACATACAAATATAAATACAACCATCATGGATAATGCAAACTTATATTTACAACGTCTTTCAAATCTAAATAAATCTAGTAGCACTTATAAAACTTATAAAATGTCATTTTTATTAAAACTTATTATATTTTTTTGATTTCCTGTCTTTTTAACCTCCAAACTTCAGACAGCCCATATGTTTCACCCCAATTTGTATTGCTGATTTGATTAGTAGAATACTTTAAGAAATACTTGTATTTTTGGTAAAACACTTTCAAATATTAACCTTACTTTAAAACAATAAATAAATAATAATTTTATAAACAACGACAATAACTTTTTATTTAATTTACCAATGAAAAAAATAACATAAATATATTTTTAAGATTGTCACAAATTAAACTAAATTTTTCCACTAAACCAGGTTTATGGTTTCAGTACCACCATGCTAACTAAACCCAGCACATAAGCGAACACTAATTTTAGGTTAACACTAAGATGTAGATACGATGGTATACTGGTAGGCTCAGGGATTTCTTGTTTTGTTGGCATGAATAGAGCAAAAATGCAAACCAAACCTGTCACTATCGCTATGTAATTGTTTTGGTTCGATCTGAAAATATAAACTTTCAAATTATGATTTCCCCTGAAAAAATGACAGTTAAATGTACCTAGGCATGTTAGGTATGGTATAATGATGCACATTTTTAGCATCGACTTTTTGTCCAGGTAGCATTGGCATGGGCTGGAAATCAGCTCCTTCTTGTGAAATATTATCTGGTTCACCAGGACTTAATCGAGCTGTCACATCTCTTCTACCCAACACCTACACCACACAAATAAATATATCACATCACAAATTCTATATTTGTTTACCTGTTTCGTGCTGTGATCCAACATTGTGATCCGGAACCTGTCATTGACATTGCAATTTGCAGCAATTGGCATAGTATGTCTGATGACAATATCCACACAACATTGCGGACGAATCGCCCCGTCTGGATCGTTCACCGTGTATTTGTGTGGAGCTGTACATAATACTACAACACAATTGTTGGTCAACAACTCTATGACGTCTAAAATACTCCATAAAATAAACAACAATACGCTTACCTTGAAACCTAACTGCGAAATCGTATGGATTGTATATAGTTACTAGTTGTTTATGTGTTTCTCTAGCTGATAGAAAAAAGTTTAAGTTCGTTGGAAATACAAAAACAGGAACTTTGCCACTACTTTTCCTATCCATACTAATTTATATTATAAAACAGTCACTCATTCACAACACTATCTATTAAAATCTATCTAACGATCATCTACTACTCTTTTTGCATTTGACAATGACAGTTGTCATTGAATTACCTAACCTATCTACAGAGTTGCAACGTTGAGACATAAAAATCCCTAACGCGAGCATAACGTGGAGAGCGTTCAACAAACACTTTTAGCGTGCTACATATATAGTGGAACTGGGACCAGAAGATCAAATTATACACAATTATAAATATATTTTTTAATACATTATATCAAATAACAAATATACTCTTGAATCACAAATAATTTCAGACATTTTTTATATAAAGTCGAAATTACAAAAATTAAAAAAAAATATAACTCGTATCAAAAAAATACAACAGGTTATTTGTCACTTACGAACTAAACCTTATCCCTTTCTTTGGACAGTACATAATCATCTTTTAAAGGATAACAATTTGACTTAATATTCTCGGAAGAAACAGTTTTAGGTTTTTGGTTTGAAAACAAACCTACAGATTTATTAATTCCGCGACCCTTTCGTTTTGTCGCCTTCTCTTTTAACTCTTCTATCATTTTATTCACTTTCTCATCGTGTTGTACTTCGGATAAATTCGACTTTTTTGCTGTCAGATAACCTGCAGATTCTTTGTTAATTCCCCGACCCTTTTGTTTACTCGCACGTTCCTTTATCTCTTCTATAACTTTATTAACTTTTGCATCGTGTTTCAATTCATTTAAATACGATTTTAAATCCAATTTCTTCAGCATTTTGATTATAACCAAATTACTACTATTAGTACGATATATCAACGAAATTTTTACAAAGAAGGCAACATGTGGAATTGTGGGCAAGATGGAGTTAGAGTACAAGGACAATCGGATGAAAAATTAATTTATATTTTCAACAAGTAATCAACAAAAATCGTTGACAAATTCTAATTTATAAGTTATTCTTTTATCTGTTTTACACGACGCAATTTATTAATCAAACAATGGCTAAGTGTCAATTTTATTTTCACCAATAAATTCGACAATTATTTAGGGAATTCTAGGGGATTTTAGTCATTGCCAATCAATCAAACTTTTTATACATAGATTAGTTGTCAGTTTTGTGCGTATAACTTGAACCAAAAATATAGCAGCATAGGTGACAGCTGATGTAGGGTTGGTACTAAAAGGAACTATATACTGACAAGAAAATTTGGCCAATTTGTTGACAGAACAACATAATATAATTGTCAATCGTCACAGCTGCCCTTGTAGGTGCTGCCACCAGTGGTATATGAAACAAGTAGCATATTATTGAATGCTCTAAAATAATACTTATATTATTGTATGCCGTACAATAATATTGATATGATTTTGTTACTAACAAATTAATTAACTTCTGTATCGTACATGAATAGCAAATATGAATATTATACAGCGCTCGAAGATAAATGTATATTTTAACATAAATAAAAAGCAATATTAGTTGTGCTATTTTTTTCGTGTATTTGTTTGCTGTTAAATAATTTGATAAATAAATTAATAGCGAGTTAGATACAATAACATTTTAAAGTGAGCACTTTTTCTTGGATGTACTATACCATTAATTTTCGATATTCTACTCTAATATGTGTTTGGTTCACAGCCCAACATATGTTTAGTAATTTTAGGAATTTACTGTGATTAATGTGATTTAGGAAATTATTTTTATCTCACAACGAACCGTATAAGTATACACTACATGACTCACATGTGCTACATGCATTTACAGTGAATTTTAATAAATTTGTACATTATTTTATTTGATCAAAATGATGGTAAGTAAAAATGCATGTATACAAAATTTATAGGTTACCTAGTTAACAATTGGGTATTAATTGTTATAATTAATAGAATCCAAATGAAGACACTGAATGGAATGATATCCTACGTGCAAAAGGTATCATTCCACCAAAAGAAAAAGAAATTTCAGAAGATGACATCGTTAATATGATTGAAAACACCATAGAGGAAAAACAGGCTAACAGTAAGTTACAAAATATTATTTTCAAGTTGTGTAAAACGTTTTAGCATTATTTTACAGGAGCAAAGGAGCTAGATTCTTTAGATCTTGATGGATTGGATGAACTTGAAGACTCCGAAGATGAAGCTGTGTTATTGGAATATAGAAATAGACGCATAGCAGAGATGAGGGCTCTGGCTGATCGGTCCAGATTTGGATCTGTCAGAGAAATATCTGGAGTTGACTATGTACAAGAAGTTAACAAAGCTGGCGAAGGTATTTGGGTTGTTTTACATCTTTATAAACAAGGGTTAGTTTTTTCACTACTTTATACAAAAATAAATAACTTGAATCCAAGAGTCGTTTCTTTAGTTTTAAGGTTATGTATATCTTTTAGTATTCCATTATGTTCGCTAATAAATCAACACATGACAGTTTTGGCTGCGAAATACCCAACTGTCAAATTTTTAAAGTCGATTGCTACAACTTGCATACCGAATTTTCCGGAAAAAAACATGCCAAGTATTTTTATCTATTTTGAGGGCGATTTAAAGAAGCAGCTGATTGGACCTCATGAAGTTCGTGGACCTAACCTAACTCAAGATGGTAAAAAATTGTTTCAAAATAAATATTTATATTTCTTATTTTGTGTTCATTTCAGAGTTTGAATATTTATTGGGTAAATACGGTGCTGTCAACACGAATATTAAAGAAGATCCGAGGCCAGTTTTAAAAGATAAACTTTTCAGCGATTTGGCGGAAACCAACGATTGGTGAATGTTTTGTTAAATAAAATAACTTTTGGTGCTGTTCTGTATTATTTCTTCTATTTATTTATTTCACTTTCATCATGTTTACATGTTCATGAGTCATGTATTAAGAACTAATAAAGAATTTTATATCTTATAATGTTATGGTTTATTTTATTGTGAAATGTTTTGTCAGTGATGCCACCTATATAAACACTCGATGCTTCCCTATCAGGATTGGATTGCTTTGACAGTTCTAAATCCTAAATTTTATAAATATATTCAATAGTTATATCACGAGTGCTAAGAATTTAATCGGTTAAATTTGACATGTCTAGCTTATGCATAAAATTTTGCTTAAAAAGTGTTTGAGTACATAATAATTTGAGACCGCAGGTCGAGGGGTTTTATCTTAAATTATTATGTACGATAACACTTTTTAAGCAAAATTTTATAAATAAGCTAGACATCAAATTTAATCGATTCAATTCTTTAGCACGAGGGGTATATGTCAAGATTATTTCATGAATTCATAGCATAAACTTCAATATTTGCCGAAGAAATTGAATTAAAACGTTGATTTTGACACATTTTTACATAAATATATCGGTACACTCATAAACAAAAAGGACCATAAAATTTTGTTGTTATAGTGTAACTATAGCAAATTGATTGTTTTTCTTTTTATTTGTCAAATAAATGTCAAAAATTCGTAAATAAAAGAAGATGGAATTGAATAATTTAGCATGTTTAAAGATATAGAATACCAGTAAAGGTAAAGAACATGTAAGTATCTTGCTTCTGCAACTAATTATCCGGCTAAATATGCCTTCAAAATGTTCAAAATTTGCATATAAAAGCTAGCTTCAATTTACTCGCGAATAAACAGTATGGTGCTGTTTATTCACTTATCTAAAATGCACAACAATGGAAAATGAGACATTCTTATTGGTCAAATTTGTAATGAGTGAAATAATCATAAGTAATATAACAAGTGATATGGACATTGCCGATTATTTTTTGACATTAATTTTAATGAGTTGTTATGGAAATGGAAATATAACGAGTGCGCAGCACGAGTTGTATTTCCTATTGCCATAACATCGATTCAAAATTATGTCAAAAAAATAATTTGGCAATGGTCATGTCACGAGTTGTATTTTGCGTGAGAATTTAACAAGCAAATGATACTCAATAAAAATAGTATTTATTTACATAGCTACTACAAATTAAAGATTACCACAATTAAAATTTTGTACATTGAAAGTACATTGGAAGAACATCGATTGTTCACTTGATTCAGATCTCATATTTCTTCGCCTTTTAAGTATTTTTTGGGATATTTTCTTCAATTTTGTTAGTTATTTCTATTGTAGATACATTTTCCCATCTGCAATTTTCCATTTTACACGAGTTTACACACTTTTACTTTCTGACGTTTAAAAAACAATTGTCAATATAGCTTTCATTTACATGACAACTAGGATTTTTATTTACAGTGAAGTATAATCGCTTATTAATTTTCACTAGTGATTACAATCGGTAAAGCTTGTCGTTCATTGGCTTAATTTGAAACAAATTCGTGATTTTATTGGTTGCCACGTATGTGCGTTAAATTCTCAGTAGAATCTTTGGTAAAACTGTAGTTTACGGCCAATTGTGACGTTAGCTACGGATCGCCAATGATATTTGGTAGATATGACAGTTTGGGGTGAAACAACAAAACCCTAGTAAATTTGCATTCTGAAAATGCTGTTGAACAATTCGTGTTTATACAACCTCAAAACTAAAATAAATCTTCCTTTTTTAAATTGTTTTTCTTTAACTATGACCGGCTAAAGAATCTTGGATCTGCAGCTAACTTCTCTTGTGGCCGTAAACTACGGTTTAGCCGAGTTTTTTTTCTATTTCATAGATTTAATTCTTTCCGGAAACAGGTAAGTAAAACAAGATGAATCTAATTTACTGACCAGCAAAAAAGCTGCTGGCTGGGGTTTAAAAATTATGCTATGAGCTTAAAACTTAATACTGTAGTCTATCACGACCTAATACACCCCGCAACATATGAAGAACGTAGACTTCTCCAGAGAGGTACTTTACTCTAGTGCTGACTGGGTACTCTCTGGAGAAGTGAACGATGTTGATACTTTACATTGAGTTGTACCAGGTCATATTGAACTGGGATATGAATTTTCGAGCTGATTGGTCTACGATGAGTACCCAATCAACATGCTTTTATATAAAATCACAAGAGTAAAGTACCTCTCTGGAGAAGTGTACGATGTTGATACTTTACAGTGAGTTGTACCAGGTTATATTGAACTGGAATATGAATTTTCGAGCTGATCGGTCTACGCTGAGTAGCCAATCAGCATGCTTTTATATAAAATCACAAGAGTAAAGTACCTCTCTGGAGAAGGCTACGATGTTTATACGTTACAGTGAGGTGTACCAGGTTATATTGAACTAGGATATGAATTTTCGAGCTGATCGGTCTACGCTGAGTAGCCAATCAGCATGCTTTTATATAAAATCACAAGAGTAAAGTACCTCTCTGGAGAAGTGTACGATGTTCATACAAAACAGTGAGTTGTACGAGGTTATATTGAACTGGAATATGAATTTTCGAGCTGATCGGTCTACGCTGAGTAGCCAATCAGCATGCTTTTATATAAAATCACAAGAGTAAAGTACCTCTCTGGAGAAGTGTACGATGTTTATACATTACAGTGATTTGTACCAGGTTATATTGAATTGGAATATGAATTTTCGAGCTGATCGGTCTACGCTGAGTACCCAATCGGCAAGCTTTTATATAAAATCACAAGAGTAAAGTACCTCTCTGGAGAAGTGTACGATGTTCATACAAAACAGTGACTTGTACCAGGTTATATTGAACTGGAATATGAATTTTAGAGCTGATCGGTTTACGCTAAGTAGCCAATCAGCATGCTTTTATATAAAATCACAAGAGTAAAGTACCTCTCTGGAGAAGTGTACGATGTTCATACAAAACAGTGACTTGTACCAGATTATATTGAACTGGAATATGAATTTTAGAGCTGATCGGTTTACGCTAAGTAGCCAATCAGCATGCTTTTATATAAAATCACAAGAGTAAAGTACCTCTCTGGAGAAGGCTACGATGTTTATACGTTACAGTGAGTTGTAACAGGTTATGTAGAACTGAAATATGAATTTTTAAAACCTGTGATATCTAAACCGTTGCATGAATAACCCTTGAATATGTTTATCACATAGACCCGGAACTGGCAGAAGAATTCTGGCGAAAATCGAATTTCGTACCAGGGCAGCAAAGATTAGAAGAGCACTCTTTTGTTGTCAACAATAGCGAAAATGAACAAATTCATTTTGTTATCCGAGGGCTCTGCCAGTCTCTGCTGCCCGGATACAAAGTTAAAAATTTAAATTTTCAGTCAACTAGTCAAGCCTATAAAAGGCATTAAAAAGTATGTTGTTCCTCATCGTTTAAATAACAAATACATTAAATGTCATCACTATCACTATCACTACATTTTGTTTTATTTAAAAAAGAACATATTATTTAATAATTTATTTCATTTTAAATATCAACTCATTTATTGAGAATAAAGTTTCAAAAAGTTACTTTACTCTTTACTTTTTGCAATATGATTCCTATTGATAATATAGTATTGTTCGCTGTAAAAAATTAAATAATTGAAATAATTATTAATTGAATTGAATTAAGTTTCATGTTTTTAGATGATTACCAGTGCTGCAACTTATGTAATAATTTAAAGTCAGTTTAATTATAATTAACTTCAACTAATGTATTATTAATAACAGTAGTTAGTATAAATAGGGATATTTAGCAATTTTATTTTCTAGGTTTTCTATAAACGTCACACATTAGAAAATAGAAATTCGTTTTCTACAAATCGTAATTGAAATTGCACTTCATTATTAAAATGGTGTTCATGATTATATATTTAGTACTTAAAAGCACTTAGGATTAATTATTATTTATGTAATTTATTAAATTCTATAAACTGTATAAATAAATTTGCTTTAATAAATTATGGAGTGTTTCAATTTGAAGGTTAGATGTTGACAGTAGTAATATGTACATTATTAATTTGTGCTAATAAATGTAATAATTAAAATAAACTGTAGTCATAAATTGCATGTATTGTGTAGCTAAAACATTATTTAACATAATTCTTCTAAATATTAGTGAAAAATGTTAAAAAAGCAAGCTAAATCTCATTTTGTTGATGCACTTAACTTAATAATATTTTTTTCTAGAATATTTGGAGTGTGTCCATATAAAATTCACCGAGACAAAAACGTCATACAATTGAAAAATATTAATCTTATTATTGTAATTCAGCTGAAAATCATAATTTTTATTATTTATGACACATTTTTTCGTGCTTTATTACATTCTAGCGATACATATACAGAAGTGCAGCAGGCTACATATTTTATACAATTATTTACAGGGACATTTAGTTTTATGGTAAATATATTATTTTTCCATGTGCAAAGAAAAAATATTAATAAAATATTGAAGAACAACAATGTGATAGAAGAATCGTTAAGTCAAATTAATATTAGGACTAATTTAAATGTTTATAATTATTGCAAAAAAAGTTTGTTGTTTTTTTCGTTCTTTCTGATTCCAACAACTGGTGCAGAATTAGGACGTATTCATTATAATATGCATCAAATTATTCATCGTGCAATTAATGTTTCAATTAGCACTTGTGTGACCGTTTTTTTGTTGTTAATTTCTTACGATATTAAAACGAAATATTTTGAAATTAATAGGAAAATCCTTTCATTTATAAATACATCACAGCGTAGTTCTTTTGTGTAAGTATTATTTTCAATATAGCTTAGCAATATGACGTCACAATGCCTAAAACCAACTTCAGCATAAACTAGCACGTCATGGTTGCCAACCTATAAATTTGCTAAATAATGGGCGCATAAACCATAAACGAAATATAAAAAATTTACATCAAAATCGTGAAACTTTTACGGAATAATTAGTAGTAAAGTATTTTTTTTCTTTTAAATATTTTGCAGTAAAGCGATATAACGAATTGAACATATTTTGACGTCCCGTGTACTCATTCATTCTATGGCCAGAAATATGAAACGTGCAAGTCGCGCGTCTGCCGCTGCGCCCAACGCCTATTGTGGGCTAAAATAGAACTACGAAATGTCATTTTATTTGTTTTGTTTGTTGGTATTTAAGATTATATTTGTTGGACTTCTATTACTTGCTTTATAATTTCACTGTTTTATTGTGCTGTGTTGAAAATCTATTGAATAAAATTGTGTGTTGAGGTTAGGTTACATTACTACTAGCGCCACTGTTCTCAAATTTTCGTATATTGTTTACTCGAATATCAAGTAAAATACTCTAAAGTTGCCAAAGGAATTATATCTTTATTTATATTTAGTTTAATTGTTGTAAATTAAGACTATAATATGTAAAAATTATTTTTACATTAAAACATATGTAATATCTGCTATCATGAAAAATCGTTGTTTTAGTGCCACTGGAGCAATACCAGTGACGTCACACAAACTTTAAAAATCATATTTCTGGTAATATATGGAATTTTTACATCGGGTTTTCACTGATCGTCATAAAATCTTATAAAGTTTCATAAAAAAAAAGTAAAAAAAATTGGTTTATGGGTCCATTATTAAGTATTTGAAGAAAATTGGTCATAACAATACATAGCTGAAATCAGAATATCAAAATGTTCAAAAATAATATTTGAATTAACAAAAATATGTAAGAACTGCATGAAATAACCTCAAAATTAGAGAAATGTCAAATAAAAAAAGCTATTAGTGCCATCTGTGTTTTTTTCAACTAAACTAAATATATAAGATAAACATGACGTGAGTAAAAGGCACTGTGATGTATCATTGTAGTTTCTTATTGTATTATGATATATATTATACAAAAAAAGATATTACTTTGGATAAATTAATTTTTCCAGGATAACTACTACTAATAATTATAATAACACATCATCTGACATATTAGAAACGAATATGACTATTCAGAAAATTTGCATCGCGTATGGAAAATTGGGTAAATACTGTGGAGATATAAATAGAATGTTTGACTTTCTACTATTAGCAATATTTGGAAATTGCTTTATGTCTATTACGTCTTCTATGTTTTTCGCCATAGCCAATATATTAAAAATTTTCTCTCTAAAACACGTTGATGGTGTGTTTACAATATTAGCATGGAATGGATACAACATTGTTAGAGTCATGTTTATAATAAGTAACTTTAATTCAGCCACTCATTGGGTAAGTTAGAAAATTTCATGTACGATATCATTAGTGGTGGCTATTTGATGGAATTGCAGGCAGAAGAATGTATAAAGTCATTGGATACTCTTCGCTATCATTGTTTACGAGATGACATGTCATCTAGTTTGGTGGGTAAAGCCTGTATTACACGAACATTTTTTTTTGTCTTGAATTTTAATGTACATTTTTTTTACAAATAATTAAAGCATTGAAGGATAAAAATTACTGTAGACTATAAACAACATCAATCAATTATTTATTAGACATGAATACGTATTTTGTAAATATTTTTTCAAAGTAGGTTGGTAGTACAGTAGGGAATTTTTTTTTAAGTTGTATGTGTCAAAAATCAAACGAATGAAAAACATCTTTTTGCTTTAAATATATCATGAGTGATAAAAAGGAACTTCAGTGCCGCATTTATTTATTTATTTCAAATATAAATTTAGAAAAAAACTTTATGAACATTATTTTATAGGTTAAGTTTACACATCTGTCAGTTGACAATTTGAACTAGCACATCAGTGTTGCCAGCATCGGACATTGAAGTTATTGTAAATAACAATCAAAATTATGTGTTTTGTTCAAAATTTCTTCATCGGAATTAATTAGTTCATTCTTCTTGCATATATTGTTTTATTTTACGTACAAATTTACTTTCGTACAGTTGTCAACACTGCGTTGCTCAAAATCGTAGTATAATGGATTACTTTAGTGCCGATTTCAAAGCTTTTAATGACGATGTTGGCGTTCTTTAGTGCAGATCTCAAATAATAGTTATTTATGTATTAAGGCACTAAAATTCAATTTTTTATCACGAATATGGAATTTATTGTCTCAAGAAAATAAACCATGTGAGTGATAAAAAGGAACTTCAGTACCGAGGCACATATTAAGTTTTATTTGAAATCTAAAATTCGAAAAAACTGTAAAAAAATTACAATATAGGTTAAGTTTATACATCTGCCAGTTGTCAATTGAAACTGACAGTCAGTGTTGCCAACCTCGAGAAGTGAAGTTATCGTAAATAACACTCAAAATTATGTGTTTTGTCCTCAATTTCGTTATCGAAATTAATTAGTTAATTCTTCTTGCTAATTTTATTTCATGTTACGTCCAAATTTACTATAGTACGTCATTTAACTGCCAAAATTATCCTAATTGTACAATAATTATTTAACGGTTGTCAACACTGCGTTGCTCAAAATCGTCCTATAATGGGTTACTTTGGTGACGATTTCTGAGCTTTTAATGACGATTTTTCAGCACTTTAGTGCCGATTTCAAATAAAAATATTATTTTGAAAGTTTATATTTATTTTTGTAACAATCCATTAACCGGAAGTGGTAATTTACTTGAACAGTTGTTGCCGATTATAATAATAAAAAAAATAATAGTATATTATTTACGGAAACACAAACGCAGTTTCAACAGACATTCCGAAATTGTCACAAAAATTTATGAGAATAGAATATGTTTTATTTTTTCATGTACATTAAAACTGATCGTGTTATATGGGCTTAATAAATAAATAATTTAATAGTTGAATTGATTATACGTGTAATTATTATTTTGTTGTAGATGTCTGTTCATTTACTAAGACTAAAATTAAAGAAATTGACTTTTACTCTGTGTAATATGATACCAATTGATAATACAATATTATATGCAGTAAGTACTTGACTTCCTGTCAAAACTGAATGAGTTATGAAATATTTGATTGCATTTTCAGATGTTTGCAAGTGCTACGACATACATCATAATATTAAGACAGTTTGAATCAGATTTGTCACATTTAAATTGAATATATTATAAAGTAATGTTCATGTAATTTATTTAATAAAATAATTATAGAGAATAAACACATAATTATTAAATAATGAATCAGGAAAATATCAACAATAAATTATACATTTTATATAAAAATACTTGAGTGAATCTTAAGATATGCAAAACTTTTTTTGCTGCCTTGGGAATTTCCCACTAAAAGAGGAACTAAAAATAAGAAATACTTGATTCCAAACTCGTTCTGGCTCCGCGTCATTTATTGTGCTGGAAATCCTCATCAGGTGTAGTTCGCACAGAGACAAACACGACGATAATGATTTGGTTTATAACTGTTCTTCAACAGTTGTGAAGTTAATATAGACGTAGTTTAATGTTAGCCAAGTGAAAGATAATATGTAAATAGTGGTATTGTAATGTGTTTGTAGTGGTTTAGTAATTATTTGTGTTTATGTGGAAAAGTAAGTATGTATTCTTAATAATTTTTAAAGAAAATACACATAAAGTTTTTGATTGTGCTGTAAATTGATTTATCTTTTTACCTATTTACTTTACAGCAAAAGTATAAATACAAAAGCTGTTCAGAATTTAAAAATGCATGCATTAAGGCCCATTTGGTTACCTAAATGTTAGTATTTCACGATATATCAATCCATTTAAAATTATTGGCTGGTACCACGAGCTCTGTTTTTGGGTGTTTTTAGCGCTGTACAATGTTCTAAAATAATTTTATAAAAAAATGCTTCAAATAAAAGTTACAGAGAAATGTATTATCTACCACTTTTATTTGAAGTATTTTTTTATAAAATAATTTTAAAACATTGTACAGCGCTAAAACACCCAAAAACAGAGCTCGTGCTTTTAGCCAATATATATTAGGATAATTAAACAGTATGATAATATTTGACATTACACACAACAGATTTAATAGTACATTATACATTTGACGGCTGGTAACCGCACGTCATACGAAAAAATATATCACCTACTGAGATCTGCGTACGTAGAGTGCCGCACCCATAATGGGTAAAAGGCTAAAATGATATATTTATTTTTATTTATTATACATTAAGGGAAAGAAGTGTATGTTTTTTTCACGCGGAGTAAATTAAACTACGAGCCGCAGGCGAGTGCTACAATACGACAAGTTAAAAATACACTTGTCTCCTGGGGTCCTATTTTTGCACGACCTCAATATTTATGACAGTTATGTATTTCAAAATGATTTGAATTGTAATATAATTTATGATAGTTACCTTTGATTTATTTAATTTGTTCATATTTCACATTATTTGAGTACTTTCCCTTACGACGGGAGAGAAAGTGTACAAATCCATCATAGATTTGAAATTGGCTGTTTCTCTCACGATTTTGGTATCATAGAAACTGAGTTTCTCCCCCGGTCGTTAAAGAAATTATTTATTTATTTAACAGAAAGAAATTATTACAATCTTCTACGAAATGTACTATAGATTAATATAACACTGTTATAAATCAGATATAACTCAAATTTCATATGTTTATCAAATACCTCTCAATAAATACTTATTAAGATACGCATGTAATCACATAAGTATATTAATGATGCATTATCACACGTGTATTGTACAATATTTTATCCAATAAATGCTCTATAACTATGGCGATTTTAAACAAGGAAAGTAACAGATTATCTACTAGTGGGTATAATTTTGAGAAAATCCACTAGTGAGTATTTTTTTATTTATAACAATAATAATAACACACACCTTGGTAACTACTTCGATTGACATTTAAATTTAAAAATTTAAAGCATATGTCACTGTCAAATAATATTTCTTTAATAAATTTTTCATTTATTAAGACGTGTTGGATAAAACGTTGTACTTCATACGTGGGCAAAGTGGAATTACCCACTTGTAAAGTAAATAACTATTAAATTATCAGCTGATTAGATCAACCGGAAGTGGTAGTTTACTTGAAGACCTATCTGGTTTTTTGTGGATATCTCAGTAAATATTTTAGTTATAATAAATTTTGCTTATTCCAAAAGATATAGAATAATATTGGCTATAAGTTTTATTTGAAACTTTTATTTTTATTTTGTACAGCTTAAAAATTATCTAAGTGGGAAGTTATGTGCTGCAAACATCAAAGCTACATCAAAATGAATATCTGATCAGAACTCTAATCAAATTATTATTTTTTGTTAAATACACACAGTCATTTTAATGTAACTTTTCGTGTACCTATGCAGACAAAACTCTGTCAAGTACAAAAGTTATTCATGCGGTTACCGAAATTTCTTACAAAATACCACATTAAACATGGTCATTTAGCATTGCTCATTTCTTGGAACAAGTTTTTTGTTTGACCATGGATGGATGGACGTACAATGTTCCTTTATAATTATACTTTAATGATTTTGTATGTTAAAAAATGTAAACACAGCTGTATTGAAGCGAAGTACTATTACTGTGTTTCATTTACAAATTTCAATAGCTATTATAATATAATAATTAATTTTTTATCGCACCTTTCGCCTCAATATTTATGTTTTGTATCATTGAAAATAAGAATCTAAACATAGTTCAATATACTAACAAGTTTTGAGAAATTTTATGCATAATTTTTTATAAAAATATTATTGGACGTTTTACCTATTCATTTTACAGTAAAAGAGTAAATACAGTTGTTCAGAATTTAAAGATACATGCAATAATGCTCATTTGGTTACCTAAACATTAGTATTTCACGATTTATCAACCAAATTAAAACCAATATTTATTAGAAAAATTGCAACACATTTACAAAAATTTCGCAAAAATATTGTTGTTTATATTATTGAAAATAGGAATCTGTAAAGTTTTATATATAGTTTATCTACGCCCCTGAGTTAAATGTCACTAAACCCACTCATTTTGCGTGAGTTAAGAGCTTCATTACCGCACTCTTTTTCATTAACGTACTATTTATTATAAATGTTGATAATATAATGTTTGCAATTCTTTAAATTAATAATTTTTGAAGTTTGTTCTCCTATGTTCGACGAAGTACTTTATAAATCACTCATTTTCACGAAATGCTTAAAACAACTTTCATAATTGTTTAATGTCAAATTATTGTATTCTTTATGAATTAAAAAGATTTTTATCCACAACTGTTAAATAATATACCCATAATACAACCATTGTTTATCAATTATTGAACTATGTTACTATTGCTAATGAACAAACAGTTTTTTTGTATTTGTCAATGCAAAAATTCTATTTATCTTATAATTTCAAAACAAATATTTGACAAAATGTTGTGTAGTGGCTATTACTCATTCGAATGATTTACACTTCATTCTCATGAGTAATAGCATACTTTACATGTCCATTGAATAATATACTATTAAAGCAACTATTTGGATTAATTTTCTACTTGTTGAAAAATTAAAGTAAAATTATTTTAATTTTTCAACTTTGAGTGGATGTAGATAATAGATATTTACTTTACAAGTGGGCAAAGTGAAGAATTACCCACGAAAGAAATTTTAGCTCACGTAGCCGAAGGCTGAGTGTGATAATTTTAACGAGTGAGTAATTCCACTTTTCCCACGTGTGAAGTATAACGTTTTATCCAACATCTCTTAATAAATGCAAAATTTATTAAATAAATATTATTTGACAGTGACATATGCTTTAAATTTTTAAATTAAAATGTCAATCGAAGTAGTTACCAAGATGTGATGTATTATTATAATTGTTATAAATAAAAAATACCCACTAGTGATTTTTCTCAAAATTATACCCACTAGTGGGTAATCTGTTATTTTCCTTGTTTAAAATCGCCATAGTTATAGAGCATTTATTGAGAGGTGTTGGATAAAATAATGTACAAAACATGTGTGATAATGTATTATTAATACATTTATGTGATTACACAATGCATCTTAATAATGCTCTTATCCCACTTATATCGTAAATATTCATTACAAGTTTTGAGAATTTTACACAAAAACAATAATATCGTTGAACGTTGTTTGTATAAATATTTTATTTAAATTTAACCAGTTTGTGAATCAATTTAATATTGAAACCTATTAAATATAAATAATATAGTGAGGGAAAGTAGTCGCAAAGCGGATGTGAAGAAAATAAAACAATTATTCACTTCTAACGTTTCGGTTTAATTTAAACCATTCTCACAGAACGAAGGCCCAGAAAAAAAAACATAATAGTATAATATATTTATTATAATTTCAGATAAACTTATAACAATGACAAGAGCCATAATACTTCTTTTTATCGTTCAACCGATTTTCGTAGCAGCTCAGTTTATATCTCCGTGTCCAAATTTATTCACTTACGACAACGTTGCAGCAGATAGTTGGTCGGGTACTTTGCGATTTACTTTGGACACAGAACTTTCCGGAATTTGGTTGAAAGCTGTGTTTGACAGACCATTCGATGAATTAATAGTAAGTAGAAAATATAGTCATCACACTAATATCACAGTATAAATGTTCTTGCATTTTATTTTTCTTCAAAATATTTAAAACTGTTCTTAATTCATTTTAGTCCTAAAATGTTTAATACTGAAACCATTGAAATATTGTAATACTGGAACGCTCACTAACCTTGGAAATAACCCTAAATGTATTCGTGCTACCTGAAAAATATACTATAATAATAAAATATAATTATTATTTTTTTCACGCTGTATACAAACCTAAATAATTACGTCATGTATGTATCGCAAAGTTCTCTTCGGTAAATGATAATTTTTCGATAGATTTTTATAAGATTTACTGTCTTAATGAGATCACAATAATTCTATCGTAATTCCACGGACCAAAATAAAAATATTTTTCAACCATATTTATAATAATGAATATATAATGATTAAAAACAATATTCAATTTTTAAGTGGGCTAATAAATTAGATCTGTTTTAATTCAAATCTGATTATGTATATGTATGTTTATTTTACTCATGGTAATTATTTATGAACCACGCATAAAATATACATAGCTATAATAGGAAATTTCTTAGTAAAATGATATTGTCAGAGTTTACAGAATGAAAGGTTGGTGAAACTAATATATGCGGGTGAGACTGAGGTGAACGATTGCGTGGGCGTCCGAAAAATAAGTGGTTAAGTATGATGAAGAATAGACGAGCATGTATGAATCGCACTATGAACGTGGATGTGACGAAAGTGGTGTGTCAGGATAGGAATGTTTGGAGAAGATTGATTGTTTAGTTGACTGTGTTTTTGAGTTCGTGTTACCCCACTGAGTGGGATATAGCGTTACGTTAATAATTAACTATTTCAAATATTTGTATTTACATTAAAACAGATTTAATTTTAGCGCACGTAAATAATCTAGTCAAAAATTAACTGAATATTGTTTTTATCATTACACATTCAATATTATAAATATGGTTGAAAAATATTTTCGTTTTGTTTCGTGGAAGTGCGTTAGGGCGAATTTACGAAAATACATAGAAAACGCAATAATTTAGACTTGTATTGTGACAAAATAATAGTTATATTTGATTTTAGCATATTTTTTAGGTGGTACGATTACATTCAGGATTGGGCATCAGAGCTAGGAATGATACTTTTCTAAGATACTTACATAAATTTGTTAAAGATACTTAAATATCTAGATACTTTTTATTCTAAGTATCTTAATGTACAAATATTTCTTAAATGTATCTAATATATCTAATATAAATACTTAAGATACTTTAAATATTTTAGATACTTTTTAATATATTAAATACTTTTAAATATCTTAGTTAGGTACTTTTACGAAATATCTGAGTAAATTTTAAATATTTCTAATAACTGAAAGCTTAAACATTAAAAAAATACATCAGATATTTCAAAATATTTCACAGTCATATATCTTAAATATTTGTAAATAAAATACCTTTATTAAATTAAAGATACTTTTTAAACTAGAAGATACTTTTTAAGACAAAAGATACTTTTTTAAAGATAAAAGATACATTTTAAGATATAAGATACTTTTTTTAAGATATAAGATATTTTTTAAGATGAAAGATACAGATACTTTTAAAAAGTATTTAAAAATAAGATACATTTTACATAAAATAGAATGTATCTAAGATAAAGTATCTTAGATATTTTTAGTATCTTAGATACTATCGAATATCTTTTTATGTAAGATAGCCCAGCTCTTTGGGCTCATATTTAATTTATTGTCAAATGTTATTTTGTGTTACTGCTTATAACATTTATAATTGTGGTATAGTCATGAATGTAACACGAATAATCTATTAGATATATTTGAATTTACTTATATTGAACTGAAAAACTTTTACAAACAAATCATTGCGTTTATAATTATTTCAGACAGATTTTGGCGAAGCTGTTCACAGAGAACCCAACGAATATTTGATCCGACGTCCCAATAATAAAGTCACAGCTGGAACAAACCTCATAATCAGAATAACAGCTATAAACAACCCAGTATTAGGTACATTTTGAAATAAATTTCACTGTCTGTCACAATGAAATGAACATTTTTTCCCAGGTGCTCCACAACTATTAGGTTACCGCCTAAATGGAAAAACCCTCTGCCCTACAAACGGAGAGATCCCTCCACCACCGCCTGTGGAGTCCCTCTCGGGTGGGGGCGGAGCCCTACAGAGCCCCTGTCCTGCTCTATTCACTTACGAACCTCTAGGAGTCGAAGGAAATAGGTGGTATGGAAATATTAATGTTAGAAGCGAGTCAGAGTTATCCGGAGTTTGGATGAGGGTGGTTTTGGATAAACCTCCCGTTGAGTTTGGAGTGAGTGCAAAGTTATTTCAGATATCGAACTGAAAATTTGATTCATTTATTATTTTAGACAATCAATTTTGGGACGGCAGAACAAAAAGAAAATAATGAATATCTAATTAAAAATCGAAATCATAAAGTGAATGCTGGAGAAATTTTACAAATTAGAGTTCATGCTGACTTCATACCTGGAGAAACGCCTCCCAAATTGTTGGGGTATCGGCTGAATGGAAAGTAAGTAATTATACAACAGTTTTTCTTTGCGATAAAGTGCCCAGTTTTAGGCAAACATATAGCTTTTTATTATTTTTTTGACAACTAATAACATTTGAAAGATTGCTTTGTATTTTACATTGATGCTTCACTCCTGAGGATAACATATCTGTAGATCAGTAAATTGTTACATTATCTAGAACTATACAATATAGCCCAATTATTTAAACGAGGATTGTGGTTATAATTTGAAAAATGTTTATAATATCTGTACAAATAAGAAAATTTAATACAAGTTCATTTACCATTGACAACAAATACATGTTAAGAAAGTTCTGCACAATTTCAGATTTCACGAAATATCACTAAAAATTGGCATTTACTTTTATTGTATTTCTATATAATATAAACCCTAAGAAACTCAATGCTGTAGAGCGCATCGTCATATCTCTTAAATTTATAGAGATATGTCAATTTTCGATGTTTTTCGAAATGCTACTTTGAGTGGCTGCAACTCAAAATCTATGAAAGATATTGAAAAATAGACTCAGTTTTGTACGTTTCATGCATTTTATTATAAATTAGCAAATTTTGAAAAAATTGAAATTTTTCAATTTTTTCTCCCAAATTTCGATAGACGATAACTCGAAAAATATAAAAGATACAGCCTCGCAGACTAGACCATTCGATTCAGCTCGTCAAAATACATAAGTATGTAAAATTTCATTAAAATTACTTTACGCGTCATAGAGTTAGAGCAAAAAGTGTTAAAATGACGTTTTTGTCGAAAAACGTCAAAGGGTACCCATTGACGTTTGGCCTGAAAAAGGCCATTTTCAGACTTTTTGCTCTAAAATTTCCACCCACAATCTGAATGTTCTGAAATTTTTAGGGTTTATGTATTTCGATGAGCTGAATCCAATGGTTTAGTCTGCAAGTTCGGATCTCGTTTATTATTTGAGATATCGCTGATCGAAATTTTGAAAAAAATTTCAAAAATTTTCAATTTTGAAAAAATTTGTTATTGTGCTATAATATGCACGAGTAACACAAAACAGAAGAGTATTTTTCGATATCTTGCGTAATTTTTGAGTTGCAGTTCCTCAAAGTTGCACTTCAAAAAACATCAAAAACCGCCATATCTCGAAAAATTTAAGAGATATGATGATGCGCTCTGCACCGTTGAGTTTTTTAGGGTTTATATTATATAGAAATACAATAAAAGTATATGCCAATTTTTATTGATATTTCGTGAAATTGAATTACAACATATGAACTGTATTTAAATGAGTAAGAATGTTTTACGGACACATTAATTAATATAATAATAGTAATAAAAGTACATAATTTAGGTCTTTATTGGACGAGCCGAAGAGAGCAAGGCTAATAAACAAGGCGAGTCTATAAAGACCGATTATGTACGAGTTGCATATAACGTTTTATGTTCGACTGCATGGAAAATATTTTCTCTTAAAATATGATTATGTCAATACCTATATTTAAAACATTTAATTGCATCTCAAAGTGTGCTTCGTTGTTATGCATTTGTTGCTTTTGTTTAAAAATGTTATTTATCAAATTGTCAAAGTGAAAAAAGTGTTGAGATGGATGAAGACATTGAAGACGTTCCAAAAGAAATAAAAGATCTTGCATGTAATGCAAGAGAATGTCGTATGACTTGTTCCTTGCGTATGTAACTAAGATTATAGAAATATATTCTTAAATATACAGGGTGTCCCAGATTTAAACGGCCTAACTTAAAATTAAGATTAAACACCTAAAAATAGGGGGACAAGTTCATTTGAGTAAATGTCCGTAAATGCTTTATTCCAGAGATATTCATATTTTTCTTATTGAGTAGCACTACTTTAAAAAATCTACTTCATAACGAAATATCCACTATTATCTTATGATGTGAGACAGAATAATTAAATTAAATTAATAATACATTGGTTATTACCTAATTTTAATACAAAATTTAGTTTGTTTGCACTGATGTCAAGGAAAAAATGAGAAATTATCAATGAATATATGAAATTTTTGTAAGGTGCCATAAAAGGAAAAGTCTATGAAGAACCGATAAATAATTTAGACTCACTACGTAGGAAAATTATTCAACTTTGCGAAACCATATCTCCCGAGCAATGTCACGCAGCAACCAATGCAGTGGCAGATCATTGTAGAGCTTGTTTACATGCTGCAGGTGAACATTTTGAACAAATATTATTAAAAAAAAAAATAGTTTATGAAGTTATATTATTACTTTATTATTTTAAACAATAAATTTCTTTAAATTCATTGATAGTTTCTCATTTTTTCCCAGACATCAGTGTAAGCAAACTAAATTTTGTATTGAAATTAGGTAATAAATAAATTATTTTTAATTTAATATGTGACATCTCAATACGATAATATTAGATATTTCATTATGATGTTGATTTTTTAAAGTAGCGCTACTCAATAAGAAAAACATGAATATCTCTGGAATAAAGCATTTACGGACATTTGCTCAAATGAACTTGTCCCCTTATTTTTAAGTGTTTAATCTATGGATTAAGTTAGGCCGTTTAAATCTGGGACACCCTGTATAATTCAGTTTTTCTCCAAATTAGAAGCATGTACAAGAAAAATGCAATTAACATTTTATATTCCAAATATTTTTGCTAACATCTTTCATTTGAAACTTTTTCTCGCAGCTGACTATTTTTGAAATAATTTATTGTTTTGTGTGTCCAGTAAACTTCCTCTTCCGGTTTTTCAATTTCATTCAAAATCAACTCAGCTCTTCATTTTTTCATGAAACTTATAAATTCCAAGTTCCGTTTATATATCTTGTATCGTTCATGAGATATTACGCACACGGACATCCATCCATCCAACATAGATATCATTGAGAAATTGGTCATAACGGATTCAGTGGACGTCAAAATATGTATTTCCGCAAAAATCTCGTCAGCGATTTTTTTCGTTATTCCAATACTTCCTTATACTTTATATAAGAAAGTAAAAATGTAGTAATTCTTCCTCTACAATAAACTATTTAACTATTTTAATGTAAAATAATTAGGGAAGCCAATAATTGAACATTTCAAAACTAGCATTGAAAACACTACGATATGTCGTTGTCTGTATAAATAATATCTTTAAAGAACCGTGTGCCCTGAAAATGGAATAATAGAACTACCTAAACCGGAAGTGCCAGCCTCACCGTGTCCTAGCATCTTTCAATACGAACCTCCTGGAGGAGAAAACGACAAATGGCACGGAAACATCAACATTGCATCCGATGTAGAATTATCTGGTGTTTGGATGAGAATACTTTTTGATAAATTTGTCACCGATTTAGGGGTAAGTTTAACACCGAACAATACAACCTTAATTAAAAACTTCGTTTTCAGTCAGATTTCGGTGAAGTTAAGCGCAGAGGCGACGGCGACTTCCTCGTCAAAAACCCAAAACACACTGTAAAAATCGGCGACCTTGTCAAACTACGAATTAGCCCTCAGTTCAACCCAAATGAACCGCCACCAAAACTGATAGAAATACGGTTGAATGCTAGAACAGTTTGTCCGGAGAATGGTATAGTTGAGACAACAACATTGTCCATTGCACAACAGCTGATATCGCCTTGTCCTGAAATGTTTACTTATGAAGCCCCAGGTTCAGAGCCTGGTAGGTGGTATGGAAATATTAATTTGATGTCGAACACGCAGTTGAATGGACTTTGGATTCGAATTATAATGGATAGACAGTCGCTACAGTTGGGGGTAAGTACAAATGTAAGTAATTATTCAACTTGTGTTATAATAATTACTTTACAGTTTAGAAGCATACAAACAATTCTTAAATTAAAATGTGATTTCCTTTTTATTTTCTACTATACGTATAGTAAAAGTATAGCAATAATAAAATTAAAATGATTATGAAATGTCTGTGTGTATGGATGGATGTGTGTCCGAATGTTTTCAATAACTCACGAACGAGAAGAGACAGAGTAACAAAACTTCATAATTATATGTTTTAGAGCAATACGAATTATTGAGTTGATTTTGGTAACAATTTTAAAACCGGAAGTGGAAGTTTATTAGACACGCAAAACATTAAATCCAATTTATTTTGAATTTAGAAACAGCTGGCAAAAAAGTTCCATATAAAAGATGTTACTAATATTATTTGGAATATGAAATGTTATTTATAATTTTCTAATATCCACTTTAAAAAAAAAAAAAAATTATATTTTTAAAAACGCATTTTTAAATTTTACTTGTAATAAATATTAATTAGTTGGGTGTCAAATTAAATGTCACAGGGAGGAAACTTGAATTATAATATCAAAAATTAATTTTAGGCGATCGTCAATTGTTTTTCATAATAGTTAATAGAATCCTATTGAGTTTGATGTTTTAGAATTGCACTAAAATATCAAAAATTATTTTTCAACGATCGTCAATTATTATGTTAATAATGGTTATTTATTTTTTTCGAGTTTAGTACGAAATTGAATCGTTTCGAAGGGGAATTTATTTATTAGATCATTTATCCATAGACATTAAGGAATATGATAAATTTTGTCATAATAAGAAAGTTGTTTAGGCGCAGGTTATGTGTTGAACACGTCAGATTTTCTATTCTTTTAGTGAAGATATCAAATAAATAAACGAATTACGTATTCCATTAAAAAAAAAAAAAATTGTGTCCCACATTTTGGGAACCGTAAATACAATTTATTATTTTGCAATTTTGTCAATTTTTTAATTAAAATTGCACAATTTTACACATTTCAAATATAACAATAAATTTTGCAGAATTGGTTCGGAGAGGTAAAAACAGATGACAACGTTATATACCGGGTACATAATAGAGATTATAAACTATCACCTGGAGATATTGTACCTCTACGATTCTTCATCAAATATAACCCCGCTGAACCGATACCGAAGCTGAAAGAAATTAAAATTAACGCGGTTACTGTTTGTCCAAACCCCGCTAACACTGCTGCCTCTGGAATCATCCCAACACAGTAAGTACAAACTATAATAATCACGACATATATTTCAATTTTGAGGTTCATTATTGGTAATTAATTTAACCGAATTTGAAACACACTGTATTGCTTTACTTTACTAGTACAGATTAACAAATATGAATGTAATAGGAACCAAGTAACACGACCTAGTGTACAACCACAACCTCAACAATGGTTAACCACAGAGGCACCTCGACCACCTCGGCTTCCAGACTGGCTCGCCTCCAAACCACCCGTCGCCGCAGAAAGCAAGTTGCATTCATAACTAAATACATACAAACATAACGTCACGCTATGTCCCACTTAGTGGGGTAGCACGAACCCAGAAACACAGTCAACCAACAATCAAACATTCCTATCCTGACACACCACTTTCGCCTCGTCCACATTCATAGTAACGGCTGGTAACCGCATTTTATACGCAAAAATATATCACATACCGAGACCTGCGTAAGCAGAGTGCCACACCCATAATGGGTAAAAGGCGTGATGATATATTTACTTTTTTTTTCACATTCATAGTGCGATTCATACATGCTCGTTTATTCTTTACAATGGAATCATTCGTTTACGCAATAAACCATCAATCATACACAGTTCATCTTCAATCTCACCCACATATATTAGTTTCACCAACCTTTCATTCGACAATCGCTCAACATGTTCAAACCACTGAAATATAGTAATACTGGAACGCGCACTGCCATGTTTTGCTTGTACGGAAAAAACGAGCCGAGAGAGATAGTTTGCGTCAGGTATCTCTATCTTTATCTAACACATCTGCGCTTGCGTAACTACAGTTACATCACGTATACACTGATATAAATGTTATTCCCTGTTTTTTAAGAAACTGTATTTTTTTCTCACAAATGATTAAGTAGAAATAATTGAGTTTTTTTTTTAACAAAAAATGGTGCGACATTGTAAGCGCAAAACTTTGCAAAGGTGTATGGCAACAAAATAAGCAAGTATCCTTTTTTAGATACGTAATGCATACTTTAACCTAAAGCTTTTGACATTTGTTCAATCATTCCATTTAATGTAAAATTGTAGTATATTTCACATTATAATCATTAAAGTGTATATGAAATACATCAGTTTGGCAATGAGAAACAATGTCATTATTACTTTCTCTCATTTGAATTTCAGTTTTCCTATAAATAATGAATGCTACGACACAAACTTTTTGAATGTACCGAGATACCTGTGGGTCGCTTTCTCTCTCGACTCGCCTTTCCACTGTTAGTGCGCGTTCCAGTATTATTACATTTCAGTGGTCCAAACCACCTCAACTGACTCACTCCCACTTTTTTAACAACATTCTTTTCAATCTCACACTCATCATACACCTATGTATTCCGTATACGATCACGTCTCGTATACCCACACACTCCTCGCAAATATCTCATTTCTACTAATGAGGTTTTTCACCATTTTTTTATGAAACTTTATCTAACTTGAAGACTATCTACACTTTTAAAAAGTCTAATTGTTATTCATTAAGCCACAATGTTTTTTTTTAAATGTTGTGACGTCATTGTAGAGGTGTTGCTGGATCTTAAACAGTGCAGATTGTAAATAATTGTAGTCATATATTTTTTCACTTATTTTATTATTATTATTACAATAAAATAGAGCATTTATGTGACAAAAATTATTTAAATCTCTACTGTTTGAGATCCACCAACCATAATGACGTAACAATATTTAAAAAAAAAATCATTGTGGCTTAATGAATAACAATTAAGACTTTTTAAAAGTGTAGATAATCTTCAAGTTAGATAAAGTTTCATAAAAAAATACATAAAAAGAAATGGTGAAAGACTCCCATTACACACAATTAAATAATTGTTTATAACTTTCAGGTCTGTTATCTTCTCAATGTGGAGTCGTAGTAACCAAACCCATCCCTCTAGTTTGGGGCGGCACCATCACCGAAGAAGGCCAATGGCCCTGGCACGCCGCCTTGTACTACACCGCCGGGGCGAAGCCCGAATACTACTGCGGCGGAGTCCTCGTCTCAATGACTCACGTCCTCACAGCCGCACACTGTGTAGCATCGCCCGGGAGCTCCGCCCCCGTCAACCCGAGCGAGATACAAGTGTTCCTCGGGAAGTATCTCTTGAGCCAATCCAGCAGGGGTGTACAATACATTCAAATCCGGAGAATTCTGATTCATCCACAGTATGACAGTAACAATTACGCGAACGATCTCGCTGTGTTGCATCTGAGCAGGGCTGCGGATTATACGGATTGGGTTCGGCCGGTGTGTTTGTGGGGCGAAGCCGTGGATTTGAGCTCTGTGGAGAACAGGGTGGGGACTGTTGTTGGATGGGGGTTAGTGGAAAATGTTGAAAATATGAAAAGTGTTATTTGTGTATTGTGAATGTTGCAGGTACGATGACAGAGGACAAGTCACTGATAAGCTACTGAAAGCTGATATGCCGGTTGTGTCGAATACCAAGTGTATTTGGTCCAATAAGAAGTTTTATAAAAGGGTTGTGAATGATGGGAACTTCTGTGCTGGCTATAGAAACGGTACGTGTGTTTTTAATTTGCAGTTAGTTTCTGCATGTGTAGAAACTACACAGTTTTGGAAATTAGGCATTCCACAACTAAAAATTGTTATAGAATCACTAACATTCCATACGCTGCGTATGGAATGTTTTCGACGAATCAGAGCCGCTTATTAGCGCGATATATGAGGTATCTTGATTCAGTTACTATGGTTACGTCTGTTTGTTTTAATTTGATTTATTTGAGTTTGACGTTTTCAACAGTTTTATATTTGAATTTTTTGAATATTTCCAAAATCTTGTTATAGAAAGTATAGTCTACAACATGTAACGGAATGGCATATCCCACACTCGCAAACCGTAGCCCTCGCCTTCGGCTCGGACTATAAACTTTATGCTCGCGTGAAATATGTGCCATTCCATTACTTGTTGTAGAATATACTATTACAGCAAAAGTTTATAAGTACAAAAGTTGTTCTGAATTTGGTTACTTAAATGTTAGTATTTTACGATGTCATCAAATTATAATTAATATTTATTATAAAAATAATAACAACAGTTCAAGTAAATTGCCACTTCCGGTTGATGGATTGTTACAAAAATCTAATCAGCTCGTAACATAAACATTCAAGTATTAAATATAAACTTTCAAAATAATATTTTTATTTGAAATCGGCACTAAAGTGCTGAAAAATCGTCATTAAAAGCTCAGAAATCGTCACTAAAGTAACCTATTATACGACGATTTTGAACAACCCAGTGTTGGCAACCGTTAAATAATTATTGTACAATTAAGATAATTTTGGCAGATATATTGACGTACTATAGTAAATTTGGACGTAACATGAAACAAAATTTGCAAGAAGAATTACCTAATTAATTCCGATGACGAAATTGAGGATAAAACACATAATTTTGAGTATTATTTACGATAACTTCACTTCTCGATGTTAGCAACACTGACTGTCAGTTTCAATTGACAACTGACAGATGTATAAACTTAACCTATATTGTAATTTTTTAGTTTTTTCGAATTTTAGATTTCAAATAAAACTTAATATGTACCTCGGCACTAAAGTTCCTTTTTATCACTCACATGGTTTATTTATTACTAAATTCCATATTCCAGATAAAATATTGAACTTCAGTATCTTGATACATAAATAACTATTAAAATTTTATAAAATTGTATAGGGTGTTTTAATAACAGATACGGAACATCCAGTAGAAATCATTTTAATTTTAAATGAACTTGTTTTCAAAAAATTTGGTTATATTTATTTATTTATAACAAAAGTTTCGTTTATGATAACTCAAAATTTAATAAACTTAATATTTAGATTTTGCATGTAAATTACGAGCTACTAACAATCCATCAACCGGAAGTAGTAGTTTTCTTGAAGGCCTATCCAGTATTTTTATTTGAAACTTTCTTATTTTGTACAGTTTAAAAGCTATTTAGAAGGAATGTTGTGTTGTTAAAATAGACTTGTATTATTGTTTGTTTCAGGTACGTCTGTGTGCACGGGCGACTCGGGCGGGGGCCTGGTGTTCCCCATGGCGGGGGCTAACTCCCGCTGGCAGGTGCGGGGGCTGGTGTCGCTGAGCGTGGCCCTGCAGGACAGCGTGTCTGCGTGCGACACGTCGCACTACGTCGTGTTCACTGACGTAGCCAAGTTCTTGCCCTGGATACAGCAGGCATTCAACAGCGCATAACTTATTCGCCACTTGGTGCTTTGTAGTAATTTATATTATTTTTATACAATTAATAAATGATATATCGAAATATATAAACGTTTATAATTTTTTTTTTTGTACATACAGTCTATGCAATTGACAGGTTAATGTAATATTTTGGGTACTGAGCTTGTATGTTTGAATGACGAACAAATAATAATAATTATTTTATTAAATAAATTACATGAACATTACTTTATAATATATTCAATTTAAATGTGACAAATCTGATTCAAACTGTCTTAATATTATGATGTACGTCGTAGCACTTGCAAACATCTAAAAATGCAATCAAATGTTTCATAACTCATTCTATTTTGACAGGAAGTCAAGTACTTACTGCATATAATATTGTATTATCAATTGGTATCATATTACACAGAGTAAAAGTCAATTTCTTTAATTTTAGTCTCAATAAATGAACAGACATCTACAACCAAATAATAATTACAAATAGAATCAATCAAACTATTAGATTATTTATTTGTTAAGTCCATATAACACGATCAGTTTTAATGTACATAAAACTTATTCTATTCTCATAAATTTTTCTGTCAATTTTGGAATGTCATTTGAAACTGCGTTTGTGTTTCCGTAAATAATATACTTTTATTTGAAATCGGCACTAAAGTGCTCAAAAATCGTCATTAAAAGCTCAGAAATCGTCACTAAAGTAACCCATTATACGACGATTTTGAGCAATCCAGTGTTGGCAACCGTTAAATAATTATTGTGCAATTAGAATAATTTTGGCAGATTTATTGACGTACTATAGTAAATTTGGGCGTAATATGAAATAAACTTATTCTATTCTCATCAATTTTTGTATATTTATTTGAGATCAACACTAAAGAACGTCAATATCATCATTAAAAGCTCAGAAATCGACACTAAAATAAAACAATTTTGAGCAATGCAGTGTTGACAACTGTACGATAGTAAATTTGTACGTAAAATAAAGCAATATATGCAAAAAGAACGAACTAATTAATTCCGATGAAGAAATTGGGAACAAAACACATAATTTTGATTGCTATTTACAATAACTTCAATGTCCGATGCTGGCAACACTCTTTGCTAGTTCCATTTGACAGCTGTGTAAACTTAACCTATAGAATAATTTTTATAAAGTCTTTTCTAAATTTTATATTTGAAATAAATAAATGTGCCGCGGCACTGAAGTTCCTTTTTATCACTCATGCCTTATTTAAAGTAAAAAGATGTTTTTCTTTCATGTTTGACTCTTGATACATACAACTTAAAAAAAAATTACTACTACAATACCAACCAACTTTTAAAATATTGAAAAAATACGTATACATGTCTAATAAATAATTGACCGATGTTGCTTATAGTCTACAGTAATTTTTATCCTTCATTGCTTTAATTATTTGTAAAAAAAAAAACAAATTAAAATTCAAGACAAAAAAATGATCGTGTAATACAGGCTTTACCAACCAAACTGGATGACATGTCATCACGTAAACAATGATAGCGAAGAGTATCCATAGATTTTATACATTCTTGTGCCTGCAATTTCATCAAATAACAACCACGAAATATATCGTATACACAGTTTTCTAACTTACCCAGTGAGTGGCCGAATTAAAATTACTTATTATAAACATGACTTTAAAAATGTTGTATCCATTCCATGCCAACATTGAAAACAAACCTTCAATGTCTTTTAAAGAGAAAGTTTTTATTATATTGACTATAGCGAAAAACATAGAAGACACAATAGACATAAAGCAATTTCCAAATATTGCTAATAATAGAAAGCACAAATTAGAAACATAATCAGATCGCCCTCTCTATGGTTACGAGTCTTGAGCATAAGTGCTGCACCCGCGTGGGAGTGGTGTGCCACTAAAATTAGACAAGGATGACAATAGGAGGATAGAAGATTGCTTTTTAGCCTCCTTGATATTTTTTTTATTTTATATTTATATGTATTTTTATTATTTCGAAATTATAACAATAAATGTATGGAATAAATTTATTCAATTAAATACTGTTTACATACATTTAAAAGTGTAGACAAAAATATAATATTAAAGATTCCTAATAAAATTTAATTTAATATTTAAAAAAGAAAGTTTATAAATTTACTATGAAAAGCTTCTTTTAAAATATTAAAAATGAGAATTTAATATAATTATTAGAAACCTTTTAACTTTACTATAAAATAAGAGTTAAATAGGTATATTACCACTTTTAATATGATGTTCAAGTTTAAGAACGAATTTTAACAGATTATGTTAACAATATTTTTACTCTAACCCAACTTTTCACATTTAACAAATATCTGCATTTGTGCTTGCAATTAACAGCGAATTTCAAAGTATTTGTAGTTAGAGCCGAACGATTGATTGGTGATGATTATTATTGTTATCTGTGATTATATGAATAAATTTGTTATTAACTAAGTGTCACTCTAAACATATTTAAATTGTAAAAGTGAATTTATAGGAGAAACCAGGAATTATCCTTAATAAGAATCAAACTGTACTTAAAACAGTAATCATTCTAGCAAAAATTATCTTGTCAAATTCCATTTAATAACCAGCACTAATCATTATTCCTTTATGATTAACCGACGCCTGTGATACATCCAAATACTTGTGTTATATAAATACTTCTCAACGTGGTGAAGATATCCAAATATTGTTGTTCATCCTGAAACAAATATACCTATTTCATAAAAATGAAATTTATTACTTCTAGAATTAGTATACCGTAGATTCGCATCATCGATATT
This sequence comes from Poecilus cupreus, assembly GCA_963942605.1. NCBI lineage: Eukaryota > Metazoa > Arthropoda > Insecta > Coleoptera > Carabidae > Poecilus > Poecilus cupreus. The sequence continues at coordinate 226,854 of OZ012724.1, forward strand.
CGTCTTCACAAATTGGTTAACATTAGAGTCCATAAATCTATGAATTCATTATAAAATTTTCTTTATTTTTCGTTCTTCGTAATCTCTTCCCTTCAATTATCTACATTTATATATTCTTATATTTGATTTCAGTGTTACATTTTGTCTTGTGTCGAAAAACGTCTAATTTTTTTTTTGAGCCAATTGTACTGGTGAAAAAAGAAAATCCATTGTTAAACAATTAGTTATATAGTTCAGTCTGTGCACTCGGTCTCTTCTTGTAATATTGCTAAACCTGGTCCCTAGTTCTTGAATGGTATTGTTCCCGGACACAATCTTCAGTCGATTCTTTACAGTTTCGTCGTAGAATGTTCATTCCCGGCCACTCAACTGAGACAGTCGCAATCGCATTTTTTTTCAAAATACCTACTGGAGTTTAAATTATTAATAATGTTTATTAAAAAAAAGAATTTATTACTATACCATGCTCGAATGTCTCACGTTTTCTCTTAAAAATTCTTTCAATATTAGTTTGTAAATGGTCATGCCCATTTTTTCATCGTTGGGTTGAATCATATTTTTCTGCTGGTCGGTTTGTTATATATTGTCCGGTTGGTGGTGATGGTGTCGCGTCAGGTCGAAGATCTTGAAGCATTGGGACCAGGAAAAGGTGCATGAATCAGGACAGACGGATGTGTTCAGAGTACTTAGGTATTTTATCCAACTTTACGTCTAACCCAAGTATATCCATCCAAAATTGTTGCATTTCCTTCCATTAGGCATCTCTTTATACAACAATAATTGTAATGTTCTAAGATAGGAAGGAGAGAAAATGATTGAAATAAAGGAATTGGATTATACATAATGGATAAACAGAATATTAAATTTTGCACTTACCCGTTGTAAAGTACCTATTGCACAAGAATAATTAACAACAATAGCAAGGAGAACGAATTGGCAACACACATAAATTTTGACAAGAAAATTCACTATGATTTCTTCTTCTTTTTCCAAAGTAACTCGATTCCAATAACATGTTTTATTATATGTGCTCTATAAAGTGGCGCCTCCCAACTTCGTGGCGTGGTGTGCCACTAATCATATCATTGTGCTGACTTTTGTCATCCAAGTTGCCTCCCCCTGATAGAAAGTCAAACGTTCTGTTTACATCTTCACAGTATTCACCCAACTTTCCATACGCGATACAAATTTTCTGGATAGTCTTATTCATTTCTAATATGTCAGATGATGTGTTATTATGAATATTACTAGTAGTAATCCTGTAAAAAATAATTTATCCAAAGTAATATCTTTTTTGCATAACTCACGTCATGTTTATTTTATATGTTTAGTTAAAAAGAACATAGATGGCATTAATAGCTTTGCATTTGACGGTTTGCTTATTTTTAGGTTATTTATGCAATTCATACATATTTTTGTTAATTCAAATATTATTTTTTAACATTTTGATACTCCGATTCCAGGAATCTGTTTTTATGACCAATTTTCTTCAAAAATTTGATATTTATTAAACAAATTTACAGGTTGCCAACCATTAGAACGCACGAGTTTATGCTGAAGTTAGTTTAAGGTGGTGTGACGTCACACTATCAAATGTCAAACTATATAAGTAATATTTGAAATAATACTTACATAAAAGAACTACATTGTGATGTATTTATAAACGAAATGATTTTTCTATTTATTTCAAAATATTTCGTTTTAATATCGTAAGAAATTAACAACAAAAAAACGGTCACACAAGTGTTAATTGAAATAGTAATTGCATGACGTATCATTAGATAAATACTATAGTTACTAAGTGCAAATTCTGCACCAATTATAGGTATCAGAAAGAGAGACAAAAACAATAAAAACTTTTTGCAGTAATTATAAACATTTAAATGAGTTTTAATATTCATTTGACTTAACGATTCTTCTATCATATGGTTGGTCTTCAATATTTTATTAATATTTTTTCTTTGGACATGGAAAAATAATACATTTACCATAAAATTAAATGCTCCTGTAAATATTTGAATAAAATGTGCAGTTTTTTGCACTACTGTATATGTACCATCATTAGATTGTGATACAGAGCGAAAAAATGTGTCATAAATAATAACAAATATGATTGTCAGCTGAATTACAATAATAAGATTAATATTTTTCAATTGTATGATGTTTTTATCTCGGTGAATTTTATATGGACACACTGCAAATATTCTAGAAAAAAATATTATTATTTCAAGTGCTTCAACAAAATAAGATTTTGCTTGCTTTTTGAACATATTTCACTAATATTTAGAAGAATTATGTTAAATAATGTGTTAGCTACAAAATACATGCAATTTGTGATTACAGTTTATTATAATTATTATATTTATAAGCAAAACTTAGTTATGTACTTTATAGGTTATATTACTACTGTCAGTATCTAACCTCCAAACAGAAGTACTTAAGCAAATACAGTTCAAAGAATTTAATAAATTACATAAATAATAAATATAAATACGAATTATTCCTAAGTGCTTTTACGTACTAAAAAATAAATATTAATAATGAAGTGTAATTTCAATTAGGATGTGTTGAAAAGGAATTTCCATTTTCTAATATTATTAATAGAATTTGTGTATTGTGTGACGTGTTTAGAAAATTACTAAATATCCCTATTTATACTAATTACTGTTATTGGTAATACATTAGTGAAGTTAGTTATAATTAAACTGACTTAAAATTATTACATAGGTTGCAGCACTGGTAATCATCTAAAAACATGAAGCTCAATGCAATTAATAATTATTTCAATTAATTAATAACTTACTGCGAATAATATTGTATTATCAATAGGAATCATATTGCAAAGAGTAAATGTCACTTTTTGAAACTTTATTCTCAATATATGAGTTGATATCTGAAATGAAATAAATTAATAAATAAAATGTATTTTTTTTCGGAAAAACAAACCATGTCCGATGCTTGTTCAGTATTAAAGAAGTTATATCGAATGTTATAGATTAAATTGATGCATTCATTAGCCTAAAATAATTAAGATATTTTGTCAATTGAAATTGATTTGACACTTACATTTTTTTTTGTAGGTTGGTATAACTAATGTTCCTTCCGCACACAATAGATGGCATATGCATACTGATTTATTTTATAATGTATTTATAAATATAATTACCTGTTTCGTGACAGAATTAAATCTATGAATTAAAAACAAGATTCTACTGATAACATACGTAAAAAATATAGGATTTAGAATTGTCACAGCATTCCATTTAAGATAAGGAAGCATCAAATATGACGTGAGGGTGAAGATAGGTGGCACCACTGACATGAAACAGTTTACAAATGTTACCAATAGTACATAATCAAAAGTTTTATTCACATATTCGCAGTATTCCGTCAATTTTCCGTAAACTATACAAATTTCTTGTATAGCTATATTCATTTCATTCTCGTTTATAGTTTTTAAATTGTTAATTTGAGGCTTAATTCTGCAAATTATAAATTATTCAGTGTAAGTAAACTTTAAAATGATAATTTTACTTACATAAAACATTTTTGCGTGTCTGTAGACTTTTCTTTATTATTAATTATTGATTCAAGTTTACGATATATAACTGAATATTTAGATTTTATATCATACAAAATTACTGCAAGAAAAATTAGATTGCCTGTATCAATTAATGTATCAAATATATAAGATATTATTGTAAGAAGACTTCCAGTATTTATATATTCATATATTTCGGCGACAAATAATGGCACAGATATTACAAAAAAAATTATTATGCAGTTTCTAGAATATTTATAAATATTTTCTTGTTTTTTAGTATTTAATTTGTTGAGTAATATTTCTATATTATGGTTTTCCAAAAACATTTTGTTTATAGTTTTTCTATAAATATGGAAAAATGATATGTTAATTAAAAATGTAAGATAAGCAACAATTATTTGAAAAAGAAAAGATACTTTCTTTGTATTTGATATTTTTGCATTTTCATTAACAATTATAATAGCCAAAATTTTATCGTAACTGCAAAGTATTATTATTAATAATTGATAAACAATATTTATAATACTGCAGTTATTAAAATATATTATTTTATATTTTTGTTTAATATTACATGGACAAAGTCCAATTATGCGACAAAATATTATTATAAATGATAAAGCACTATATATTGTATTCATTTTACTTATTTTAAATTGTATTTTATATTTGTTAAATAAATTAACTCTACATTTCTTGCAGTAGCTACCAGTTATATTTATAATTTTACTCCCTTATTGATTTAATTATAATTAAAAAAAAATCATTAAGTTATCAACAATGTCATTAAATATTTATGAATTCAAATTCAATTAACTAATTGTATATAAAACACACGGGTTGACATTTTAAGCATTGTAATTCAGGATACATAAACAAATCAATAATAAATATCTGTATTTAATGTTTTTATTAAGTTACAAATAATAATATAATAACACAATAATTATTTATCTTCAGCAGTGTCAATATCTGTAGAAACAAAAAAGTCATCAGTTTTAAATGTTGTAACAGGCTCTTTACTAACGTTCATCTTATTTTCCGGTGTTTTTTTCTGCAACACAGTAAATACATACAACAATAAAGTACCAACAAATAAACATCAACAAAACCTACAAACATTTTCGGCATAAAAAAGTTTCTAATAGAACTGTTGTCAAAGTAACCATTTTGCTCCTCTAAAGTTTCAATTTGTTCTTCCAGCGAATCCAGAGTTTCTCGTACATTCAACACAAGAGATTCTAGAACATCAACTTTATTGCACAGAGTATCAATTTCTTCTTTCTTGTCAAAAACTTGTGATAGGGAACCTGTCAAACCTACGACATTCCCGCGTTCTTGTTGCACAAGTAGAACCATGCTCTCAAATTCTTCTAATCTCATAAGCATATCATCTATTGAATTTTCGATAGGTGCTAACTAAATTAAATTGTTTTCAATTTGAATCGATATTTGAGGTTAGATATTTTACCTGTTTGGCCATATCGACTTTTATGTACTCGGAAAAATCTGTTGCCGTACTTTTAAGCATACTGATTAATTTATTTTTTATTTTACTTTAATCCAATACAATAATAATCTACAATTTATAAAAACACTTCTGTCGTTCTGTCAGCTGTCAAAATGTACGTTTAATTGTCAATAGATGTCTCTGTAGGTCTTGTACTGTATAGCAAAAATAACACAGAGTGACGTTAAAAATATGTTCTACTGTTAAGAATATTGATACATTTATTATTAATCATGTTTTGATACAATATATTATAATATAAATATATAAAAACTATTTCTATGAGCTGTCAAATGATATTTTGCTTTTTAATAGATGTCTCTGTAGGTACAGCCACTGAACTATATTAATACTGGAACGCGCACCTGTATTAGAAAGCGAAAAACGAACTTGACAGATAGATGTAGGCCAAGAGTTTGTTGTGATATTAGACAAAAAATATATATATATATATAAAATCTAGTTCAAGTTTCTAGCCAAAAAAAGTGTAATGTAAAACAAGGCTTTATACTTTGTATAATGCGTTTTCGCGCCGCCGTCCGACATTGATACAATTACATATCTCTAAATCGGTCGGAAATCATGTTTTTGTCGTACTAGTTCGACAAAAATTGCTAACTTTTTATGGTTATATGTTGGCATCACTTGACTAATTTTAGCTAACTTCTGACGCTAGAAATGTCAAAGTATTACATTGACATAAAAATATTATGGCAATATATCTACAATTGAGTATTTACAATACAAGAAAACAGAATATTTATGGATTTTAAACATATTTGTAAGTAATTATAATTGTATTTGCAGTGTACAATAAAAATAAAAATATGTAGATATTTTTGGTTATGATACTGGAAAATAAACATAATTGACATTCAAATATTGTGAAGTTAGCAACATAAAAAAATTCCCTGTCATTAAGAAAATGAGTAATAAATTAAATTTATTTAATAAATTTACATAAATGTTGGCGCGAACAATCTTGTGTATCCCTCGGTTGGAAACTATTTTGCGAGTGCTCTCTCAAAATAACAGTTTCCAACCTTGTGATACAAATAACTATTGTTGAGCGGTTTCTATGTAAAAAGATAGGTAGCTCTTTTTTCGTCAGTGAGCATTCCAGTATTTATTTAGTTCATTGAGTACAGTAAAAACAGAACTAGGATTTGTGACGTCGACAAAATTACTAATTAAGTAGTTTACTATATATGTAGCTGTTTAAACAATTAAGTTATAAATATAAATATGTGAATCGAATTAAAATATATCAAAATATGAGTGGCTGGGTTGAATTTTTTCGTGGAGGTTTATTTTATGTTTTGTTATCGTTTTTATAACCTAGTTGTCAAGTTCATTGAAAATTCAATGAAATAACAGGTACTTTAACTGTATATCAATGTAGTTATCGTGTTAAATATTATTGTATTTTCTTTTTCAGACAATATCACGACTAGAAATGTTTATAAGGTTTGCCATTTAAGTTTGAAATATTAATTGTAAAGATGAATATAAATGAAGACAGTAAAGATTCTATTATTTCAACATCGGATAAACCAGAAAATCCGATAGTAGAGTGCAACGTTGTAATTAAAGAAGAACCAGTTACTTCCGAAGACAGTACAGACAGAGATTTATTCAAACAATATGTGCAGTGCGAATTAAAACCCAATGAGTTGGAAGACAGTAATCCATCGTCTTCAAATGACCCAGAGTTCGAAAAATATATTAAAGAAAATACTAACATGGAAGAGCTTGCTTGTCTAATATGTAACAGAAGATCAGGGAAAAGATCTGCTTTAATTAACCATTTAAAAACCCACGCAAACATCAGAGATTACGAATGTAAAATGTGTCCGAAACGGTTCACTCTTAAATCTAATTTATCAAAACACATGAAAATTCATTTAAACATAAAAAACTTCGAATGTTCGGTATGCACGAAAAGATTCGTAAGTAAATTCAATTTAATCGACCACATGAAAATTCACACGGGCATCAAAAACATCGAGTGTCCAGTTTGCAAAAAGAGATTCACACAAAATTCTATTTTAACGCGACACATAAAAATACACACGGGCGAAAAAGATTATCAGTGCACGCTTTGTGAGAAGAGATACACACAAAAAGGATGTTTAAAAATTCATATGAAAACACACACGGGCGAGCGGGATTTCAAGTGTCACATTTGCGATAAAACGTTTTTATATCACTCGTCTTTAGACACACATAAACGAGGCCATATTGGAGTGAGAGAGCATGAATGTGGAGTGTGTAATAGAAAGTTTCTGCATAAATCTTCTTTAAATACTCACAGAAAAAGACACAATCACTATGTAATTATAAAAGAGGTTCCAGTGGACAACGTTGTGACTATAAAAGAGAATCAAGTGGACACCGTGTAATTTTATAAGTGTAAATATCCAAATGAAATATTTTAATTACTTATTGTTCGTACTTTATGTGTAAAATGCACAAAATATGTAACTTTAACTAATAATAAATAACATTCAGGTTTAATTTGGTACTTTTTCACTATTTATTTCTTCACTGACAGTTCGGTAAACAAATCTGTAAACAGTTGCCTAGCAACAATTCTTTTATTTAAAAAGTAAATTACCCTAGTAATCCTACCAACGTGAAAGTTAAAATCTTGGAATGTGCTGCCTTCTTCAAACAATTTGTATAACTTTGATCTAAATCTTATTTTGTAAACATGTAGTCTTGACTACATATTTGTTTTTGTATTTAACTTGAAAATAGCAGCAATTTGCTACCAAAACGTAATTTAATAAATATTAAACTAACTAATGCAAGGTGTAGAATTGAAATGTAAAATATACCTATATTTTTTCTTGATATGTAGCGTTTTCCTCCTAAAACTTTTGATAAAATTTGACATGTTTGGTAACAGTGCGCCATTATTTTACTTTGTACTATTGGCAACACTGATCACATATGACATGTTATTCTTTTAATAACCTAAAACTAGTTGTACCGATGTTATTTGATTGATCGATGTTTGGACGTCAAATGTAATTAAAATACATTTGTTACGTACTTATAATTAATATTTAGCCCACAATACGTGATAAACAGGTATTTATCTTTAAAATATATTAGTAATTGTTTGGTATGTAAAATGCTGGTGATAATCTATTTGACAGTTCTATATTTGATAAAATTGTACAAATAATACTACAATAGGTATTCAAATATATCAGAAGCTAATGTTTTTGTAAGATTTTGCTGAATCAAAATATATTTAATTTGTACATTAACATAATTCAAGTACATGAATGGATGAACTGTCAAGTTAACCTAAAGTGCAATCTTTTCAATTTCAGGTATTTCAGAATCACAACAAAGTACTAAAAACACAAAAGATGAATACTGATAATATTAAAAACGAAAGTGAAGACCATGAAGAAAACAAATTAGTACAAAGAGATGTGGAAATCAAAGAAGAACCAGATTCAGATGACAGTTCAGATGATGGAAGACAAATAGATGACAGCGATGAAGACCGAGACCTATTTAAACAGTTTGTAAAGTGTGAATTAAAACCTGGTGATGATAGTGAGTTTGACTTATCGAAATATATCAAAGAAAACGCGGACGTGAAAGCTCGTATTTGTTTAATTTGTAATAAAAAAGTGGTGAAAAAATATTATTTAATCCTACACATGAAACGTCACGCGGGTGTTAAAGATTTTGAGTGTGTAATTTGTAAGAAAAAGTTTTTGCGTAATTCCGTTTTGGCCAAACATATGAAAGTTCACGGAGGTGTCAAAGATGTTAAGTGTACAGTTTGTGACAAAGCGTTTTTCCATCAAAATAACCTAAAAATCCATATGAAAATACACGAAGGTATTCGTAAATTTAAATGCACATTATGTGATAAAGATTTTTTACGACGCGCTCATTTAAACACACATTTAAAATCACACGAGGGAGTTAAAGATTATCAGTGTACAATTTGTAATAAAAAGTTTACGCAAAGTAGTAATGTCACTCAACATATGAAAATACATGAGGGAAGTAAAGACTACGCGTGTCCAATTTGCAATAAGAAATTCACTCAAAATACGACGATGAGACGACATGTCAAAATACACAAAGGTGTCAAAAATTATGAATGTTCGATCTGTCACCGAAAATTTACGCAAAATAATAGTTTGCAAAGGCATATGAAAATACACGATGGGATTCAAAATTATGAGTGTCTCGTTTGTAATAGAAAATTCACACATGATAATAGTTTGGCGCGGCATATGAAAATTCATGAAGGTATTAAAGATTATGAATGTACTATATGTAATACTAAGTTCACACAAAGTAATAGTTTAACTAGACATATGACGAAAATGCATGAAAATAAAAATTGAAAATGAATGTTTAATATGATATATTTTTATTTCAGACTTGTATGTATATTAGATTGTAAAAAAATTATATTATACCTTAAATAAAACTTAAAATTCTTTCAATCAATGTTATTTGTTCCACTTTTTTTACTTCCTGTCACACATTTAATATCATGCTAAAAATTTGGTAGTTTTCAGTGGATGTGCACCAACACTTGACTTGACAGTACAGTTCTTTCAAAAATTACTTATTGCAGCGCACCTTGCGGTGACTCCGAGAACTATTTTTAACGCGCGTAATATGGAATTTTACAATTTTTACCTCGGATTTATTTTTGAAAATAATGTAAAGCAAAACAACAAAATTTGCAATTGTACATTCAATAGCAAAAAAAACTTCAAAAATTTCATAAAACTTTAAGAGATATTTTTTTTACCATACCTTCCGCCATATTCTGTATGGGAGGTGTAGGAATCATGCTAAAAATTCAGTGGTGAGTTTTCAGTGGATGAGCACGTTTTAGGGCCCCTAGAATACAATTTTAATAGTTTCGCGATGATGTCTGTGTGTGTGGATCCCTGCAGTTACGGTTTCTTAAAAAATACTGAACTGCATATTTTGATAATTTATATGTTATATTTGTATCCCTTTGAGAAGAGCTGATTAGTTTTTGGTGATAATATAATAACCGGAAGTGGTAGGTTACTTGAAGCCCCATTAAGTTATTTTGAAATATCGTTTAGTGACAATTTTTGTTATGAGAATAATTATTATCTACAATTGTTGTTTAAAACATTTTCCTCTTACTGTCTCAATTTACGACTTACAACACGTTAAAGAAAAATTATATTTAGACATATTCGTTTAAATCTACCAACCTATGCATTTTGAAAAATTTAAATGTCATTTTTGACATAGAAATAGTATATTGAACAACTAGTGTTACAATGACCTTTTTTGTAATACTAGTATTACAATTAGGCATTGTAACACGAGTTGTTCATACTACTTTTCCTATTTCACGTTCATAAATTCAATAAAAATAAAATAAAATTGTACGACATGTTTAATATACACCTAGTCACCAAGGGGCTTTGCCCGCGGGGCCTATCGGGTCCCAGGCCGCAACCCCGACGCAGGGGCTCCGATTCAATAATTTTACGTGAGCAATGACAGCCCCAAGTTTGACAGACTGTTAATTTTACAAATAATAAATTCCCCAAAAAAAGTTGCACAAAATTCAATTTTATAACATTGTTTTTGAGAAAAATAGTGTCATAAAATTGACTTTGTGTACGTGAAATAGGAAAAGTAAATTATTTGCTGAGATGCTGATAAATATAGACATTTATTTATTTATATCACAGTTCACGATATATTTACAAATAGTTATTAACATAAAGTCATCCCCGGAAATATTTCAATCATAAATAAACGCCCTGAAATGCTTCAAAATAAAAAATAGTATACAGTGGATGCTCCGCCTACTAGGACGGGTTACACCCCAAAAATACATAAACAAAATAGCCCTAAAGGGACGTTAGCCCTTCAGGGAACATCATATAGATAGGCCGCACGTTAGGCGGCCCCCCAACGACGTACGCCCGGCGACGAACGAAAAAAAAAAATGTAAGATAATTTTAAAAAGACAGAACACCATTTACTTTATAAAAACAATATTTTAAGTTCCTAATAATATATAATTTACATTTAAAGTTCAGTATACTAAATAAACAATTGTAATTAATTAATTAATTAATTAAAGTCTCCTAAAACCGTGAAACCCGACCCGAAACCGAAAAAATAATCGCGAAATTTACTTCTCATACATACAAAAAATTAAATATGTGTACTACTAAATTTATTTCGCGAGTGTACCGTTTAAAAAATTAACAAAGCAATAATATTTTTTTTATTGTCTTCCAAAAAGGCCTTTCGATATATCAGGCCTTTCGGGGCCCTGTTAAGGCCACTAAAGGCCTTGCTGAGCTCTTCGGGGCCTCATAAAGGCCCTCAAAGGCCTCTCAAGGCCCTAAAACCAAACTACTTTATGTTAAAATTTGAAACGAACGAAAATGAATTTAAAAGTAAGTATAAAGTATACAGCAAAGTGTCGCCCGTTACTTAAACAATTCAGTTTTTATTTCGGATGTACGACGCGCGACCCAACAAACAAAACAATTCACGACATGTGCCTTGGAAGAAAAGAAAATGTTGAAATGTGATTTTATCCTGTATTTTTTCCAAAACTTGAAGGTTTTAAACCGTGCAATAATTAAGCGTTTAAATAAATTAATTATGATACCGACACAGGCTTAAAATCACATTCAACAAACATAAAATATTATTTCTATAACACTGTTTTGGAATCTGGACATTCTACTACTAAAAATTGTTATGGAATCACTAACATTCCATACGCGGCGTATGGAATATTTTCGACGAATCAGAACCGCTTATTAGCGCGACATATGAAGTATCTTGATTCAGTTGCTATGGTTACGTCTGTTTGTTTTAATTTGATTTATTTGAGTTTGACGTTTCAGCAGTTTTATATTTGTATTTTTGTATAATTTCCAAAACCTTTTTATAGAAAGTATAGTCTACAACATGTAACGGAATGGCCTATCCCACACTCGCAAACCATAACCCTCTGCAAACTTTTTGCTCGCGTGGAATATGTGCCATTCCATTACTTGTTGTAGAATATACTATTACATGCATATATTATGAAAAAAGGGACAGAGAAGAAGAGGCACATGTATAGTTTACTAACCTTGCTCTCTGTAGGTCTCCAGAACCTGCAACAACAAAAATAAATATTTAGAACACTCAAAAATAATTGGAACAACGAAATAAATATTCGAACAATTTTTTATTTAAAAACCTACCATACAGAAATATATTATGAAGCCTACAGCAAACTGCAACGCCTTTAGGGCTCCTGGGGCTCCACACAAACACACACACTACACTACGAGGTTTCAAATCGCGATTTATCACTGTACTAAATTCACTACAACTTTGGCGAGCACTTGTATTCAGAATTGTTGGTATGAACAAGCTTTATTACTAGTTTAGACAACTAAAATTCCTTTGTATTTAAAACAAAAACGTATATTTTTTAATAAGAATTCTATGAAAAATCGAAAAATATTCATACAAATCAATAGAATACAGTTGAAATTTACATTTGAATATGATTTTGTATCCAATTTACCCAAAAAATGCAATATTTCAAAAACATAGCACCTGTACGTATTATTTAAACGTTTACGGGTTCTTACATATTTTTTTATGAATGTACAAAATATATATTTCCAATTTAAATATGTATTAAAAACGTTAGAATAGTGTTTAAGCTTTGTAATATCACTGAAAAAATATGATTTCACATAAAAATAAAGAAATTTACAGCACGAGAACACAGCACAACAACACTGACTACCAAACAAAACACTACTGGATTGTGACGTCACAGACTCTGGTCTATACCCCCACCGTTTTTTGTTTTACCTATAGTACAACCACGTGTACGTTAACCAATGGATCTGAAATATAATATATTGTATTTTTTTATTTTATACGATTAATATATCGATTTTTTTTGAAAGTTTATTTTAAATTAATATGACTACATATGTAAAGTAATGTTTATCTGCAATAGCAGAGCTTTCTTGCCTAGAATTTGACAAGGGAAGTTGGAGGAGAGTTTATAGGGCACTAATTCTACGTGGCTAAGGAAGTTAGATATTACATGTCTATTTTTACTTTCTTATACAAAGTATAAGGAAGTATTGGAATTAGGAAAAAAATCGCTGACGAGATTTTTGCGGAAATACATATTTTGACGTCCAGTGAATCCGTTAAGACCAATTTCTCAATGATGTCTGTGTGTGAGGATGGATGGATGTCCGTGTGCGCAATAACTCATGAACGAGACAAGATATGTAAACGAAACTTGGAATTTATAAGTTTCATGAAAAAAATGAAGAGCTGAGTTGATTTTGAATGAAATTGAAAAACCGGAAGAGGAAGTTTACTAGATACACAAAACAATAAATTCCATTTATTTCAAAAATTGAATCAGCTGTGAGAAAAAGTTTCAAATAAAAGATGTTAGCAAAAATATTTGGAATATAAAATGTTATTTGCACTTTTCTTGTACAAGCTTCTAATTTTGAGAAAAATTAAATTATATATTTAAGAATATATAGTTACAATGGGAACAAAAACTAAAACATTTTTAATATCTATGTGTTAAACGTATCAAATAATTGTGAAGTGTAAAAAATATGTGTCGTGTGAAATATTATAAAAGTAATATTTGTATTATTAGTTAGAAAGTTTTGAAGACTAGATATTAATTGATTTCTATTTTAAAATAAATTCGTAGTTTACAATGAGAACAAAACACGTTTAACATCTACATATACCAAATAATTGTCAAAATGAATTCATACGCAAGGAACAAGTCATACGTGTTCAGTTGGTTTTATTTGTATAAGAAAGTAGTGTGGTGCCCACACCAGATTTTTTTCTAGGAAGCATTTCTCTATAAAATAATTCAAAAACGTATCAGAAACGTTTGATTGTTGTAATCACAAAACAAAACTTCATCAGACAAATGAAGCTGCCAAACTTACCTGCATCATTTTAGGGAAAATTGTTTCAAGTAAAACTTGTACAGTATTAAATTTTCTATCTATTTTGTTCGAAATATTTCTCTCTAACATGATTGAGAAACCTTTAAATAATAAAACAACAGCTGAACATAGATTCCCACCTATACTACTTCTAATAGTGTATTCAGCGTATTTAGCTACTTAAATGATTCAGATTCGTTTTGATTGTTGCAATCAGACAAATGGAGTCCGCAATCGTTCCCGAACTTGAAGAAAAGTCCAATATGAATCCAATATTCTCCATTGGCCTCAAATAAAATGTTAAAAGATGAATATTAATATTTCTACATTTCATATGAGTTTAAATTCAAAACGTATGTCAGTGTATCGTTTGTATCGTCGGGAATATTAATTATATTGTCTGTGTTTGGCGTGGTATGAATTTATCTCATATTTCAAATATAAATACAAGCTAAAATGATTCTAAGATATCTAGTTTTTAATACAAATTTATTAAAATAGTAATCAATCAATTGTATTCGTATTACATGTATCTCACATCGTGTGTAAAAATATTTTTTGTTCTAGGAAATCATATAAAATTAGAATATTTAAACAACTCATACATATAATATATTTTTCAGATTTTATTTGAATATGTTTAAAAGCAAAATGTATTTGAATCACAGTAATGGTTAATATAAATTAGCCACGCGTCGAGTTTAGCTCGTATTCTCTCTCTCTAGCACATGGGGCTGCCATGGCCTACATGATTTTAAAAACTACTCACAAAATAAATATATACCCCAATGAACATCAAAACAATTTTAGACAGTTGTATTAAAAATTACCCTAAATCCAAGGGTGTAGTGGTTAAGTCTGTGTCTAGTGTAGTTTCAAATTTTCAACTCTTGAAACTTGAACATTTTGAAAGAATATAGCTCCAGTTTTCCACCCCTCATAATAAATGTATCCCCTATAATATTTATATTATTATTTGTTTTTAAAAATTGTCGAAAACCAAGTCTATATTCTGTACAGCTCAGTGCTGTGTACGAACGATTTAATTTAATTATATTTAATGAATCTGAATAGTGCTGCTGGCCGATGAAATATTCTTTGGTTTTTGAAGCCGATCTCATGATAAATGTTTATTTCATGTTAAAAAATCAAATGCTTCTTATAAAGACATTTAAAATTCTAGGTTTTATAAGAAATGTATTATACAAAGAATTGGCGTGCCTTGCAATCATTTTATATTGGTTATCATATGAAAATTACAATGTAAATCTATAAATATTTAATAATATTCAACATGAAATAATACTGTATTTAAATAAACAATTATTTACTTTATTTGAAAACATTGAATACAGCAATTGTATTTTTAATATTTTATTTCATTTTTATTTTAAATTTCATTATTCAGGTCAAATCAATTAGGCCCAACTAGTATTTAATAAGATTGCGTCGTCGCTTCAACAGGAATCATTAGTGGCCAGCTAAAATATAAATAAGCTGTTGTTAGTGTAGACGGATGTTTTCTATCTTCTCATCTCTTTCTAACACATTGAAGGTATACAAGTGAACGTAGAGTGGAGTACCACAGCAGCGCGATACAAGTAGCTAATTGAAATTCCTTTACAATTTGTTCGTTCACTCGCCACTCGTTCGTCTCAGAGCAAAGTCGCGTCGCGTATTCCGCCTTCTTAGAAGGCCATCATATCTAATTCAGGCCGCGAAACTTGATCCGCTGGGTGGGGGGATCGCGAAAGGGGCGCAAAGCATCTCAGAGAATTGCCTCTACGTGAGGTTCAACCTAGATCTTCGAAAAAACAAAACAAAAAGGCGAGTTTTGTCAAAATTCTCTGGAGATGTTGTCGGTCCGGGATGTGCCGGTGCACCGCGACGTGTGTGTTATCGTAGGGGTGTAAGGCTTCATACCATTGTTCAATAGGCGTAGAGTAGTCCTTTGTTCCCATTGCGAGGCTTCAAGAGGTGCGTGAGTCACGCCGTGATGAAAACTATTGTGCAATAGTATAGTCGCCAAGCCCCGTAATGCACCCGCGTAACTAGGCGAATTCCTCCATGGGAGGGGCGTACACCGGCAAAGTGTAACGTTTTGCTAATTGACAACACGCCCCGGTTGTTGTCGTAGAGTCACTTGCGCCCTAGATTGTAAGTTAGCTACAGTTCGGAAAACTGTTAGGTAGGGCTAGACAGGCAAGAAGCGAAACCATCATTGAAACCATCATTGAAGCCAACATTGAAGATGGGGGTGTGCTGTGGGATGAATGGTGTGCTGTGGGATGAATGGTGTGCTGTGGAATGAATGGTGTGTGCTGAAAGAATAATAACCATAACTTGTTCTCTTGTACAATTTACTGCCTTTTATTTTGAGTTTATGTTTCAGATCATCAAACATCAACAAATATTGTATTTCCTAATCACAACATGTACGTTTTTTTCAGGTTCACAATTATTCTTTTGTCTAATACATTGTTTTTCTGTTTATAGAGGTGGACAACATCAACAAATATTTTCTTCTAACTATGTATGTTTTTTTCCGGTTCACAGTTATTCATTTATCTAATACATTGTTTTTATGTTTATAGGGACTCGTGGACAACATCACCGGAGCCTTCATCAACTCACCCCGACCATCTGGGCTTTCGTCCGCGCCTAGCTTTATGCAGGTCAATGGTACCCTAGCTTTTGCTGAGGTAGTGCGTTTTAAAGCTCATTTTTCAATCATCGTCATCGGAGCCTACATCATCATCATCAACATTTACACCTGGAGGGCTCAAAAACCCTCCGGCAACAGATTCATCAGTACCGACGCCCGCTGCCAGTAACTACGATGTAAGAAAATTAATTTTATTTGTAAAAAAATAATCACAATTTTCATTTCATGTTGTTGTTAATTTTTAAAGAAAAATATAATTTAAATTATTTATTTTGATTGCTTCTAATTTAGTTTTGTGTGTTTCCAGATACAGTTGCAGCAGCGATGAAGCCGCACCCCTACTTCAGGTTTTGCCGGGAGTTTTCCTGGAGGGCAAAGGGAGGAATTTCCGGGGGTGAAGTCAGCCTTCTCTCTCTTGTCAATGCAGGAGACTGATCCAGGCTTTACATTTTAAATTGAAATGTATATAAAATGAAATGTATATACAAACATAAAAATGTATATATTTAAAACGCAATTATAAACAAAATTTAATAATTATATTTTTTTGATTTACTTAAATATCCTAAGTTTACAACACTTTTATAAATGTCAAGCATATGAATTGTTTCTCTTATTAGAAGTTTTAATATATTACATGCGTTAAAAAATAGTTCAGATAAAATGATTTAACCCCGCACATTGTAAGCACCAAATGTCAGCGAGCGACGCGTCGGAGCCCTGGTGTAGTTGGCTAATCTTTTGCGGTGATTTTTTCTTCGTCTAATCGCAAAATGGTTCAAATAAAACCTGTTAAGAATTAAATAATAAACAATTAATATAAATATATCTTTACTGCAATATGACTAGTATAGCCATAAATTATGAAAATCGGTTTCAAATAAATTTCAGATATGTAGTTCTTGATGTCGTCTAGAGGAATTTCGCAGATGGCGCCAGCTACCACGCTGAGAATTGAACCAAATAGTTATAATAAAGCAGGCTACACATTTGCCGATTTTTGCCAAGAAGTCACTTCCTTTGGCTATGTCTAAGTATTGTTGTTCTTCTATCGCTTATAAGTGACGACGCTTTTACCGCTAAATGTTTAAACACATCAAAATCTTTACGCGACTGTCAATTTACCGCAGTAGAAAAATACTGTCAAATGTGTAACCGGCTTTACTTAAGATCTATATATCAAAAATTCCATCGATCAATATTTTGGTTTCTGCGCAGTTCTGTAAAATTTATTCATCGGTCCATAATATATAAATTTTAAATGTCACTGCTCTACATAATTTATAAGGGCTGTCCCTCTTAAATGGTTAGAGATATCGCGGATCTGAAAAAAAGTCCCGAGACACAGCCCTGCTCTATCTGATCAGCGAGAGAAAACCCCCAAAAAGTTGAAAATAGGGTAGTTATTTAAGAATTGTTTGTTGTTTCAAATGCGAGTTACGCAAGAAAACTAACCCTAGGCTATTTTAAATCGCAGATTCGAAATCTATGGACCTTAATGAAGGGTGTAGTGCCCTTATCTCAATTCTTTATACCCCAAAATTTAATAATAAAAACACCAAGACTAGTCCAACTTTTTTTTGGCAAAACCCCAAAAAAATCGGTTTAAAGGTGGATTCCTATAGATTCGACCCTAAAAACTCCAATGGCGGTCTCGAAAAGTGACGCTCACCCTTAAATATGGGGTAATTCATATCCAATTTTATTATTTCTCTTATTAGAAGTTCTAATATATTATACCAAATAAACAAATTAAATTCTAATACTTTGAATTCAATTTAAACCTTGCTACCACTACAGATAAATTATAATTTGCACTGATATATTTATATATATCAGCTTCATATTTCATATCCCAGTTCATTATAACGTACTACAATTGCATGTAACGTATGAAAATTTTCGGCGTCTGCAAAAAGGTACTTTACTCTTGTGATTTTTAATAAAATCATTTTTATTGGCTAACTCAAACGATCGATCAGCTTCATATTTCATATCCCAGTTCATTATAACGTACTATAATTGCATGTAACGTATGAAAATTTTCGGCGGCTGCAAAAAGGTACTTTACTCTTGTGATTTTTAATAAAATCATTTTTATTGGCTAACTCAAACGATAGATCAGCTTCATATTTCATATCCCAGTTCATTATAACGTACTACAATTGCATGTAACGTATGAAAATTTTCGGCGGCTGCAAAAAGGTACTTTACTCTTGTAATTTTTAATAAAATCATTTTTATTGGCTAACTCAAACGATCGATCAGCTTCATAATTCATATCCCAGTTCATTATAACGTACTACAATTGTCTGTAACGTACGAAAATTTTCAGCGGCTGCAAAAAGGTACTTTACTCTTGTGATTTTTAATAAAATCATTTTTATTGGCTAACTCAAACGATCGATCAGCTTCATAATTCATACCCCAGTTCATTATAACGTTTTACAATTGCATGTAACGTATGAAAATTTTCGGCGGCTGCAAAAAGGTACTTTACTCTTGTGATTTTTAATAAATTCATTTTTATTGGCTAACTCAAACGATCGATCAGCTTCATAATTCATATCCCAGTTCTTTATAACGTACTACAATTGCATGTAACGTAAGAAAATTTTCGGCGGCTGCAAAAAGGTACTTTACTCTTGTGATTTTTAATAAAATCATACTTATTGGCTAATAAACTAATTCAATACTGATAATAGTATCTTGTGCCGTTGATGTTGCATACAATATGGACTTACAAAGCATAATTTCGTTGTATAAAAATTATAAATTACGAATTAAATATTATTTAAAATTGTAATTGTAACCGCCTACATACATTCGACCAATCAGATTACTTGCACCTGTACCAGTGGCGTTCAAGTTGTTTTGTATATTACAAATGTACTTTTATTGATAAATTAATAACGCTTCATTAAATAGTTAGAAAAAAAAACCAAACATGCTCAAAATTACATGGACTACATGGCAAAAATAGTTATAATTATATTTTTATCTAAAAAATATAAATTAAAAATTGATAGTCCACGATAGTTTAAAAGAAATCTACGCCGCTGTTACATCTAGTTCAAGCAATCGCCGTGTGAGAGTGCTACATGCGCTCACTTTTGACAGAAAAGAAATTGACATGAATGAATCATTAATACAGAGTTAAAATATAAATATGTAGGCTAAACTCCAAGAGGTTGGAGAAAATATTTGTGCGCCATCAAAACTAGTGGATGGAACTTCTCTAAACAAACTACCACCGGAGTTTGAAGTTTCCTCTACACCTGTAAAAAAAAGGAAAACAAGATGAATCCGACTGACTTCCAGACGCTGGAAGAAGATCCTCAAATTATTTTCAGAAGTCGGACCAAGAGAACGGAAAGATACAGGGAAACTAACGATGTGCGACCGGGTTTTCTGGACACCTTTGGTCGGAAAGTTGCTGTTATAATATATTGTTCTGAGCTATATTTTGAAAGATCTGGAAATTCAAGTAACTGATACAGACATGGACTTCATATAAACACCACAAAACTTTAAAGTTTCTGATAGGTTTGCATACATTAACAGATATAAATAATACATTACAGAAATAACTGACACTTGTATTTTATGGGCAGGAATAACGCTTTTAAAGAAAGAGGTATTTATGTGTTTTATTCTTTGCTTAAATTTATTTATGTATTTGAGCAGAAATACAGTACTTATGCCTTAGTTTTACGTTAAAATTAACAGAAAGAAATCATTTTACGTTTGTATGTTGTGTCTGTGTTTGAATTGATTCTGTAGATATTTGAAACCACACGAAACTCTTTAAGGCCGAAGAGAAGTAGATATTTGAAACCACCAACATCGTAAGTGACTTTGATGTTTATTACTTATTCTGTATGTTTTCCTTTATACACTTACTGTCCTAAAGATTTCCATGAATCTATAAATCATTTTTGTCCATGTAGTCTCAATTTTGACGAATAAAAATAAGCCATTCATATGAATTTTGAATGTGTACATTTAAATTAGAATAATGTCTGCCAATCATTTTAGAACATGAAAAACGTTTTGCAAAGTATCATAATCAGTAACGATTAGATATAGTTATAAGATTTATAGTACATATTTTAGTTTTAAAAATAAATTAACAACCTGATTTTAATGTGCTTCATTTTTATTATAAATATAAAAGGAGTATATTGAAATCTGAATGGTGTATTTGTTTAGCATTGACAGCGTGGCTTAATTTAATTGTCCAAATGTGAGGAGATGTTGGTTATTTCTGTGAATGATTGGCGTGACATTTTTATGGTTTTTTAAATTCAAATACTAGTAAAATGGACTTTCTAGTTTCTACTTTCAATAAGAAATTTGTTAATAAATAGGTAGTTGTATACGAATGACATGAATGTATATTACATTGTGTGAATTATTTTTTTATTTTCTTCTCCTGTGAAAGCATCGGTAATATTAAACAATATTATTATTGTTACATATTTTATTTGTAATGTTTCAAAGTAAAAATGTATTTTTATTGCAATGAAGCTTGTTTTGATCAAGGAAACGCGTGGCTAGTGTTGGTCGAAACTTGTCGCATTCCATTAAGCATCGAAAGCATTGAATCTGCGCTGGCCTACGTGACTTTTGAATGATTGTGCGGGAGCGGGGTATGGTTTTAGGTATCTATCTGCCATGTTCGATTTCGTTCAGTTGAGTTTTGTTCGCGAAGGTAGAAGCTGCGTCGCTCTGTGTTATTTGATTTTGTGAAAACTCAACTCCTCGCGTACATTAAATGTGAATTTTATAGTTGGATATGGTATGCAATTACTGTATTCAAGTGTAAAATTCAAGTTTGACCGTTGGGTGATTAAGTGGGTGATTAAATTTGTGAAATCGGTTAGCAGTCGGGCATTTTGGATGGAGGCTGGGCGCGTTCGCGAACTGAAGTGATAGGTGCCTGATCACACGTTCGTCTTACAATCAAAATGTATCGTTCGCGAGTGGGCTTCTCTCACTACACAAGAGTATGATTTCGTACGTTTGGCTCACGCAGTGCATGCCTGGAGTGGCTCGTACAGTCTGTGAGTCTGTCCATCTTCCTATAGGGTGGAGAGAACAAACCTCTGCAGGTCATACTGTTGTGTTCGTTGCAACTACGTGTAGAATCAGCCGTGAACGTTCGCGGAGTATGATTTCGTATGTGCGGCCTACGCAGTACGAGCTGGAGTGCTTTAGTACAGTCAGTAGGTGGGTGGGTGAGAACGCACCGCTGCAGGTCATACTCTGTGTCCGTTGTAGAATCAGCCGGGAACCGTTTACGGGATTTTTGCAAAGCGCTCTGTCTTCACGTGAAGACCATCGAATCAATTTATTCCGATTACTAGTTTAGCGCTAACGCGGCGCGTGGGGCATGCTCACAGCAGTCCGATCATCTAGAGTGGATCCAGAGTCATGACTGGTACCATCTCTCGGCAAATATCGCATCCGATGCGCCTTAACAGAATTCTGAGGTTTCACGATAACTTTTCAACCACACATATGATAGGCTCTATGTGAATGGTTAGGTTTTCAATGTGAATTCCGGATGGCAGAGAAAGTAGTTGATCGGCTAACGTGATTCTGTGACATGAGCTCGGGCCCCTGCGGGATCGCGAAGTAGGAGACCATGCGGGGTTCGGCTAGACGACCCACGTTTCTTTTTTGAAAAACAGAACACACCGGTTGCTGTTATTAGAGTCAAAGAGGCACTGGAATGTCTGTGGGGTGGTGTGAATCTTAGTTTTAATTTAGCTTTAATGGTTTTGGGTACTTTTAAGCTAATTTTAAGTTAATCCATTTTATTTCAGCTTTAATTTAAGTTAGGCTTAAGTCTACTAATCCATGTACTTGTATTCCTTTACAGCATTTCTCTTTCAGATTTCTATTTTTAATACGTAAGTTTTTATTTGCAGATTTAAATTGTTTCAATGTTTTAAATTTGTTTGTTTTTATTTGTTTACAGAGATCAAGAATAATGAAGACAAGAAATAGAAGTACTAGAAGTAAGATTTATTTTTATTTTTTCAACATTTCTGTTGTTTATTTATTTCTAATTTGTTGTTTTTATTTTTCTAGAATCCTTGCAGAGTCAGCCACCGTGGGAAATGGGCAATGTAGCTGAGACAACCGTCGTTGGAACAGTAGCTGCGTGATAAATGGGCAATGTTCCTGTGTCTACCATCGAGGGAAGAAGTTGCAGATTCTACCGCTGATGGAAATGAATCATCCGCCGTGGGACAGAACTTCTCGTCCTGAATTTCTCTTTATTTATATATCTTTGTGCTTTTTTCTCTTCCTTTTAGTATAGGTGTTTACTGTTTATTTTATTTTTGTGGATTGTTTTTGTTCTGTTTCTTAAAATAGGAATGAAGATGACACAGTGAACTTGGTCGTCTTCGCTGGATTTCTACGTGTTTACTTTCTACTTCACACATGTAATTATACATTGTTTCATTTTAATTTGCAGTTTCTTATTTATTTTGTTGTTTCAGCCAAGAGTTTGCGGCCAGCAGATACAGTTTCAGAGCCTTCAAGAAATTCTTCAACATAGTTCGCCGTTTCCAACACAAATGTAAGTTTATTAAATTCATTAGTGAATTGATTTATTGACTGATGTAGTTGTGTTTGTTTAGTGGCCGGCGACGCTGCTCTTCTGTCCTGGGTTTTCCGGAAGTTTCCCCAGGATGTCAGGCGAATGCCAGAGGAGTTTCAGTCTCTTTCTTCCAATGTAAATCCAGGAGATCTGAACTTTGTATTCATTCCAAATAAATAATATAATAAAAATTATATACTTGTACTCTTGTGTTTTATTTAAGTTATAATAATAAATAAATGATAACTTGTATTTATGCATTGAGATAATAAAGATATTGTTACAGAAATAAAATGTTTTATTTACTTTCAAATTAACTGTAAAGGGCTAGAAATGATTGTGTACCCCTTTTAGAATGTGCTGAACACGATTTCACCAACCATTTTGCGATAGGATGTGTAGTTACATAATTAGAGCAGTATTTATTTTGCTTTATTTAATTACATAAGATTTAAGGGTGAGCGCCAATTTTCAAGACCGCCATTGGAGTTTTTAGGGCTGAATCTATAGGAATCCACCCTTAACTCGATTTTTTTGGGGTTTTTCCAGAAAAAAGTTGGTGTTTTTCTATTAAATTTTGGGGTAAAAAATTGAGATAAGGGCGCGACACTCTTCATTAAGGTCCATAGATTTCGAATCTGCGATTTAAAATAGCCTAGGGTTAGTATTTCTTGCGTAACTCGCATTTGAAACAACAAACAACCCGTAAAATACTACCCTATTTTCAACTTTTTGGGGGTTTTCTCCCGCTGATCAGATAGAGCAGGGCTGTGTCTCGGGACATTTATTTTAAGTTTCGCGATATCTCTAACCGTTTCAAAGGTATGTCCATGATATTTATTATGGACCGATGACAAAATTTTACAGACATGCATATAAATTATGGACCGATGAATAAAGTTTCCCCTAAAAATTACCCTTAATATTAACTTTAAAGGGCTAGAAGTGACTGTATATTGTATATATTGTATATTTCAAAATTTTTAAATGAATGATGTGAAATAAATGATTTTAAATCATATCGATTAATATTTCAAATTAAAACTCATTGCGCCGAATCCAAATTATTGATTTTTCGATAAATAGAACAAAGACTAAGGCAGGCTACCCACTTGACAGTTTTTTTCTACTGCTATAAATTGACCGCTGCGTAAAGATTTTGACATGTCTATACATTTAGCGGTAAAAGCGCCGCTACTTATTAGCGGTAGAAGTGCAGCCGCTTAAAGATTGGCCAAAGGAAGTGACTTATTAATGAAAAAACAGTAAGTGTGTAGCCTGCCTTAGCTTTACTAATTTGTTCAATTCTCAGCGTGGTAGCTGGCGCCATCTGCCAAATTCCTCTAGGCGACATCAGGAACTACATATCTGAAATTTATTTGAAACTGATTTTCATAATTTTTGGCTATTCTAGTCATTTTACAGTAAAGATATATTGATATTAATTGTTTATTATTTAATTCTTAGCAACTTTTATTTGAAACATTTTGCGATTAGACGAAGAAAAAATCACCGCAAAAGTTCAGCCAACAACACCAGGGCTCCGACGCGTTGCTCGCTGGCATTTGGCGCTTGCAATGTGCGGGATCAAATCATTTCATCTGAACTAGTTTTTAACGCATGTAATTGAGCATTTACTTAAAATATATCAGTGCAAATTATAATTTATCTGTAGTGGTAGCAAGGTTTAAATTGAATTCAAAGTATTAGAATTTAATTTGTTTAT
The DNA here is from genome assembly GCA_963942605.1 of Poecilus cupreus. Lineage (NCBI taxonomy): Eukaryota > Metazoa > Arthropoda > Insecta > Coleoptera > Carabidae > Poecilus > Poecilus cupreus. The sequence goes on from OZ012724.1 coordinate 251,923, forward strand.
TTGGTATAATATATTAGAACTTCTAATAAGAGAAATAATAAAATTGGATATGAATTACCCCATATTTAAGGGTGAGCGCCAATTTTCGAGACAGCCATTGAAGTTTTTAGGACTGAATCTATAGGAATCCACCTTTAAACCGATTTTTTTGGGGTTTTGCCAAAAAAAAGGTGGACTATAGACTTGGTATTTTTACGATTAAATTTTGGGGTAAAAAAATTGAGATAAGGACGCTACACCCGTCATTAGGGTCTGTAGATTCCGAATCTGTGATTTAAAATGTCCTAGGGTTAGTATTTCTTACGTAATTCGCATTTAACTTTTATATGTTATGACCCACTGCTGACTTGTGGTTCATAATATGTATCACTTCTGACTTGCCGTTCATAATATATAAAATTGCTGGTACGCTGAGGAAATGTGACATGCAATAATGAACCTTATATACATACTACATAAAGAACATAAAATTGGATATGAATTACCCCAAATTTAAGGGTGAACGCCAATTTTCGAGACCGCCATTGGAGTTTTTAGGGCTAAATCTATAGGAATCCACCCCTAACTTGATTTTTTTGGGTTTTTTCCAAAAAAAAGTTGGACAAATAAATGAATATATTAAAAAATAAAAAATTCAAATTATTTCTCTATTTAAAAATGACGTAAACAAATTAATCTTACTAATATTCCTCCAACTAATCTAATTCTAACAAATACAGTAGATATTGATATACCAATAATAATAAAGTTTTCATATAACTTTTGACAATTAAATAACATTTTTATAATTAAAGTATACTAAGATAAATCCTATAATATCCTTATATGTAAAGTATGGATGGAATGGAATTTTATCAATATTTCTAAAAGTTTTAAATTCTTTATGAAGAACTAATAATACATTAATTCAAATAATATTAAATCGTGATGGAATAAATCAATAAGTTTAAATTATTTATTTTTATTTTAGGTTTAAAAATATTATATTTTTCTTTATTAGTTTAGTGAATTATTTTTAGTATAAGGTCTTGGTGTTTTTACTATTAAATTTTGGGGTAAAAAAAATTGAGTTAAGGGCGCTACACCCTTCTGTAAGGTCCATAGATTTCGAATCTGTGATTTAAAATAACGTAGGGTTAGTATTTCTTGCATAACTCGCATTTGAAATCTGAAGAAATCAGTGAAGTAAAAGATGCTGATATTTTGAAAAAGAGACGACAAATTAACGATTTTGGAAACCCTTGGCCCTAGGCCCTTGACACTCGCATATGTTGTAGAAAAATAGTGGTTTATGGGGTAGATTTTGATTAAAAGAGAAGTCATTTTGAAAATAATTATTTATTTTATCATTTATTATTTTACATACATATTTATTTGTTGTTATATTATTTAAATATACAGATACATTTATTTATTGATACATAAATGAACACATTGATCTAGGGGAATACGAAGTCTCTGCTAAACCTGGAGCAGGGGTGGGGCCTCGTCGCCATAGCAACTGTGACCTGGAACACACAAAAACAAATTAACACTAAGAATATAATTGTTGCAAGTATAAATAAAGTCGTCAAGCGACAATCATAATTCTCTTACACTGATGTTGCTAGCAGCGGACGTCGGTTCTGATGTTTCTGTAAACGTCCAGAGCGATCCGGATGATGTTATTGCCTCTGGTGATGTTGTCCACGATAGTACAGGCTCCGGCGAGACTGATCAGAATATCAGCAGCTCCACGATGATGATGCAGAAGCAGAAGATGGCTCCGGGTCCATGGAGGTCCTATACAAACAGACAAATCATGTATTAATATAATTGTATTACTGCAAAATTCATTTGCTTACGATGTCGTTGTAAATAATGTACTTCAAAGCTGATATCGGCTCCGAAGACACTGTTGAAGGTGGTCAAGGCTCCGGTGACGCTGTTCACTATTAACATAAAAACAATGTAATAGATAAAATAATAATTGTGAACCTATTAAAAACATGCATGTTATAGTTAGGAAATTTTAGCACACGAAGCCGAAGGCTAGTTGTGATAATTTTATCGAAAAATCAAGACAATAAAAACATTTTTTCGTACTTACCAAAGTCTTAAAAAGAGTTTTAAATGAGTGATGTGAAATAAAAGATTTAAAATCATATCGATTCAAATATCAAATTAAAACGCATTGCGCCGAATCCAAATTATTGATTTTTCGATAAATAGATTTATGTGGAGGGGACATTGAACAAAAATGTTATGACAAGGGCAGGTTACACACTTGACAGTTTTTTATTACTGTTGTAAATTAACCGCTGCGTAAAGATTTTGAAGTGTTTACACATTTAGCAGTGAAAGTGCCGCCACTTATTAGCGGTAGAAGTGCCACCGATTAAAAACTTGGCCAAAGAAAGTGACTTCTGGCTGAAAAAACGGACAGTATGTAGCCTGCCTGATAATGTACTACTTTGTTCATTTTTCAGCGTGGTAGCTGGCGCCATCTGCGATATTCCGTTAGACAACATCAGAAACTATATACCTGAAATTTCAAATATATTGGAAACAGATTTTCATAATTTATTGCTATACTACTTATTTTGCAGTAAAATTTTATTGACATTAATTGTTTATTATTTAATTCTTAGCAAGTTTTATTTGAACTATTTTACGATTAGACGAGGAAAAAAATCACCGCAAAAGTGCAGCCAACGACACCAGTGCTCCGACGCGTCGCTTGCGGACATTCGGCGCCTGGAATCTGCGGGCTCAAATCATTTCATCTGAATTATTTTTTAACGCATATAATTACGCATCTACTTAAAACATATCAATAGAAATCACTCTTTATTTAGTATAACATATTATAATTTCTACTAAGACAAACAATTCATATGCTTGATATAAAAGATTTGTAAACTTAGGCTATTTAAGTAAATCAAAATAATATAATTATTAAATTTAGTTTATAAGTGCTTATAGAATAAAAGACATTTTGCAAATAATTTTTAAATATATAACTTATTGCTCTATTTTTAATCTGAATAAGTAGGAATTGGGTAAAATGGTATATTAGAAAATAAAAAATATATATTGAGTTCTTTATTTTATAATCTGAAAATATAATTGGTGTAAGGGATACTAGAAAGTAAAAATACATACTTATTGGTAGGTAGTTTATTTTATTGATGTTTGCGTTTTAGGTATATACAATTTTTGATGTTTGTATGTACATTTCAATTTAAAATGTAAAGCCTGGATCAGTCTCCTGCATTGACTAGAGAGAGAAGGCTGACCTCACCCCCGGAAATTCCTCCCTTAGCCCTCCAGGAAAACTCCCGGCAAAACCTGAAGTAGGGGTGCGGCTCCATCGCTGCTGCAACTGTATCTGTAAACACACAAAACAAAATTAGAAGCAATCAAAATAAATAATTTAAATTATATTTTTCTTTAAAAATAAACAATATGAAATGAAAATTGTGATTATTTTTTTATGAATAAAATTCATTTTCTTACATCATAGTTACTGGCAGCGGGCGTCGGTCCTGATGAATCTGTTTCCGGAGGGATTTTGAGCCCTCCAGGTGTAGATGTTGATGTTGATGATGTAGGCTCCGATGACGAAGATTGAAAAAGAGCTTTAAACCGCACTACCTCAGCAAAAGCTAGGGTACCATTGACCTGCATAAAGCTAGGCGCGGACGAAAGCCCAGATGGTCGGGGTGAGATGATGAAGGCTCCGGTGATGTTGTCCACGAGTCCCTATAAACATAAAAACAATGTATTATATAAATGAATAACTGTGAACCTGAAAAAAACATACATAGTTAGAAGAAAAGATTTGTTGATGTTGTCCACCTGTTCCTATAAACAGAAAAACAATGTATTAGACAAAAGAATAATTGTGAACCTGAAAAAAACATACATGTTGTGATTAGGAAATACAATATTTGTTGATGTTTGATGATCTGAAACATAAACTCAAAATAAAAGGCAGTAAATTGTACAAGAAAACAAGTTATGGTTATCATTCTTTCGGCACACACCATTCATTCCACAGCACACCATTCATCCCACAGCACACCATTCATCCCACAGCACACCCCCATCTTCAATGCTGGCCTCAATGATGGTTTCAATGATGGTTTCGCTTCTTGCCTGTCTAGCCCTACCTAACAGTTTTCCGAACTGTAGCTAACTTACAATCTAGGGCGCAAGTGACTCTACGACAACAACCGGAGCGTGTTGTCAATTAGCAAAACGTTACACTTTGCCGGTGTACGCCCCTCCCATGGAGGAAATACGCCTAGTTACGCGGGTGCATTACGGGGCTTGGCGACTATACTATTGCACAATAGTTTTCATCACGGCGTGACTCACGCACCTCTTGAAGCCTCGCAATGGGAACAAAGGACTACTCTACGCCTATTGAACAATGGTATGAAGCCTTACACCCCTACGATAACACACACGTCGCGGTGCACCGGCACATCCCGGACCGACAACATCTCCAGAGAACTTTGACAAATACTCGCCTAAGTCGTTGTGTCGTTGCACTAGGTTGAACCCCACGTAGAGGCAGTTCTCTGAGATGCTCTGCGCCTTTCGCGATCCCTCCACCCAGCGGAACAAGTTTCGCGGCCTGAATTTTTGATGGTCTTCTAAGAAGACAGAATACGCGACGCGAGTTTGCTCTGAGACGGACGAGCGGCGAGTGAACGAATAAATTGAAAAGGAATTCCAATTAGCTACTTGTATCGCGCTGCTGTGGTACTCCACTCTACGTTCACTTGTATTCCTTCAATGTGTTAGAAGGAGATGAAAGTATAGAAAACATCCGTCTGCACTAACAACATCTTATTTATATTTGAGCTGGCCACTAATGAATCCTGTTGAAGCGAAGATGCAGTCTTATTACATACTAATTGAGCATAATTGATTTGACCTGAATAATGAATTTTAAAATAAGAATAGAATAAAATGATATAAATACATTTGCTGTATTCAATGTTATCAAAAAATTATTGCTTATTGAAATACAGTATTATTTCATGTTGAATATTATTAAATATTTATAATATTTTAAAATAAATAATAGCAAATCGAAGTTATATGTCATATGAAATATTGTATTGATGTCAAAAATTAGATTCACTTTTATTTATTTAAACCAAGTTTAAAATTTAACTAACGTTGGTGTAACCGGGCATTAACCCTTACTATATACCCTTGTACTCAAAGAAATTTATGCTGATATATAAGTAAATTCTTAACTATATGTGAGTAAAAATGTTTAAAATATCCGTAGTATCTTGAGTCCGCACATTCCAGCTACTGAATGCCAGCGACCTACGCGCTGACTCTCTGGTATTGTTAGCTAAACTGTTAGGGTAAAAATTTTTCTTTCTCCAATTAGAATAATTTTAACATTTCAAAAAAATTCTTCAAATAAAATTGCTAGAGAAAAAATAATCGAGTATTTTATTCTATTACGATTACTTTGTAAAGGGGGTCGTTTATCCAGAAATGTCAAAAAACTAATTTCAGGAAATTTCAATCGAGATTCCTGTCGCCATCTCTTGCACAAAATTATTACTATATATGACAGTGATTTTTTCGAAATTGGTGGACTTTACAGGAAAATACTTCTAATAATAGTTGTTCAGAATGGTTAAATTAAACATTTTTATTTGAACCTTTTTTCTATTTAAGCCATAATTTCAGACCTAACGAGTTTTGTAAACAGAAGAACACCATGTCGAAAAATATTGTTTTTAACAGATTATTTAGTGTAAAAATTATTAAAATACATTATATAACATCAATAAATATTGCTGGAAGGTAGAAGCAACTTCAAATAATTTATTTACAAAAATTTACATAAAAATTCGATTAAATTAATGCAAGTTGTCAGAAATAAATCAAAAAATTTATTGTACAAAAAATTGCTTTAAGTAAAAGAGAAAGAGACAAAATTTACGAGTATTTTCTTTCATTACAACTATTTGGTAAAGTCAACCGTTTGTCTAGAAATCGCCAGAAACTTTATTGTCAACTTTAGGACAAGATCCCTTCTGCCATCTCCTGCCAAATGCTTAAACTAAATTTTGTGCTCCACTTCCGCATATTTCAAATTCCACAGTAGTTTAGTTCTCATGCGCATTGAGGATCACTCTTTCAAAAAATCAATAATTTGGATTCGGCGCAATGCGTTTTAATTTGAAATTTGAATCGATCTTTTAACATTTTATTTTAGACCTATGGAGAATATTTGATTCATATTGGGTTTTTCTCCAAGTTTGGTAACGTTTACAAGTACCATTTGTCTCATTAATTTCAAAGACAAATAAGTTTAAATTTAAAATGTCTTGAATACGGTCCGTTGCATACAGAAGAGAGAAACAAGCACAAGAAATCAAATTTATCTTTCAGTAAAGAATGATACAAATAGTTTCAAATAAAATAAATTAAAATCAATTTTTCAAATATTTTGTATTTTGAATGTACGGAAAATCGTTGAACTACAATGACGTCTCTGATAAAATACCTTCCTACATTACCGACAACTGTCAAGTTGAACCGTTGACGGTTGTTGGTGGGTTGTTTATAATAAATAAAGTAATATTTCGTGTGTTATCAACAAAAAGATAGCTAATCTGTAATATATTTGTATTTTTCGTAATACATTTGTAATTATAGTTGATAAATATTTCTTTTAGCAATACATACGATTGAATAAAGTAAACAAAGAACAAGCCATTGAAGCTAAAGATGAATTCTGGAAACGGCGAAGACTCTCACAATTCATCAAATGAACCAGAAGAATTCAACGTAGTCGAATGCAACGTCGAAATCAAAGAAGAATGTGAATCAGAAGACGAAGATCGAGATTTGTTCAAACAACTAGTCAGGTGTGAATTAAAATCTAATGATAGCATTCCAAACACAGAAAATAAATTCGATTTCTCAGAATATGTTTCAACTCATACTAATTTGAGAACTCTAACTTGTCTAGTTTGTAATAAAAAGTTTGGGCAGAAATGTATTTTAATAAGTCATTTAAAAATTCACGCAGGCATCAAAGATTTTGAATGTTCGGTCTGTCAAAAAAAGTTTAGCCTTAATTCTAACCTAAAAAAACACATGAACATACATTTAGACATAAGAAATTTTGAGTGCTCCGTTTGTAATAAAAAATTCACAGAAAGTAGTAATCTAGCGCAACATATGAGAATACACAAAGGTATTAAAGATTTTGAATGTTTTGTTTGCAATAGGAAGTTTACAGTTAAGGCAACTTTAAATAAACATTTGAAAGTACATGATAAAGATAGCGACGAATCAGATTCATCAAAACTGCAATGTACAGTTTGTAATAAAAAGTTTTTACAAAATAGTAAACTAGTTCAACATATGAAAATTCATACGGGAGTTCAAAATTATGAATGTAAAATTTGTAAGAAAAAGTTCTCTCAAAATTTAGGGTTGGAAACTCATATGAGAAGTCATTCCAGAATTAAAGATCATAAATGTTCGATATGTAGCAAAGAATTTTTATATATTTCGTCTATGAAAGCACATGAAAAGAAACACAGGGATACCAGCGTATAAATTTGCAGCAGCTGTCAAAATTGATGTGAAAATAGGTTTTGACAGTTCAAGCGATTTCACTTGTTCCAGGTACAAATTTTCCTATTAATAATAATTAAATAACTATAATTCAATGTATTGTTTTGTGATTTGTAATTTATGTTTCTGAATACCGTAAAATGGGGGGTAAATCTTCGCTCTCTATTTTTATAAATGTACTTTTTTGAAGCATGTATTTTTTCCTCTATCTGTTACAAACATTTTTCTAACGTTTCTTCACTATATTTTATAAAGCGTTTAGTGCTGTATTTATGTTTATACATCCACGGAAAAGTAAAATAACTTACATCTGTAGCACAATTTTGTGTTCAACTGAATGAATTTGTCAGATAAAGTAACAGTGCCCGTTTAAATGTGTCAATGGTCAACTTTACCGCAAAACACTTCAAAAGGTGTGTAAATATACTATGAAAGGTGAAGCTATTTATTACATGTATGATATCGAAATTTTTATCTTAAAGTATTGGTTTATTCAAAAACGTTACTTCAACATTTTAACTTTTTCATATGAAAGTTTAAAATGATTCGTTCAGTGTTGCAGCTGTCATTTTATCAATAGTTATATCACGAGTGCTAAGAATTTAATCGATTAAATTTGACATGTTTCTTATGCAAAAAATTTTGCTTAAAAAGTGTTTGAGTACATAATAATTTGAAAAAATCCCGAGAGCGCAGGTCGAGGGGTTTTATCTTAAATTATTATGTACGATAACACTTTTTTAAAAGCAAAATTTTATAAATAAGCTACACATCAAATTTAATCGATTAAATTTTTTAGCACGAGAGGTATATGTCAAGATTATTTCACGAATTCATAGCATAAACTTCAATATTTCTCGAAGAAATTGAACTGAAACGTTGATTTTGACACATTTTCACATAAATAAATCGGTACACTCATAAACAAAAAGCACCATACAATTATGTTGTTATAGTGTAACTATAGCAAATTGATTGTTTTTCTTTTTATTTGTCAAATAAATGTCAAAAATTTGTAAATTAAAATAGCTTGAATTGAATAATTCAGCATGTTTAAAGATATAGAATACCAGTAAAGGTAAAAAACATGTAAGTATCTTGCTTCTGCAACTAATTATCCGGCTAAATATGCCTTCAAAAATGTTCAAAATTTGCATATAAAAGCTAGCTTCAATTTACTCGCGAATAAACAGCATGCTGTTTATTCACTTATCTAAAATGCACAACAATGGAAAATGAGACATTTTGATTGGTCAAATTTGTAATGAGTGAAATAATCAACTGTAATTACACAAGAACTTTTAATTTTGCCGGATAAATTTCAGTTTGTCAAGAAACCTTGTTAGCTAACAGTCAAGAATAGTATATTCTACAACAAGTAATGGAATGGCACATATTCCACGCGAGTGTGGGATATGCCATTCCGTTACATGTTGTAGAATATACTTTCTATAACAAGGTTTTGGAAATTATACAAAAAATACAAATATAAAACTGTTGAAAACGTCAAACTCAAATAAATCAAATTAAAACAAACAGACGTAACCATAGTAACTGAATCAAGATACTTCATATACCGCGCTAATATGCGACTTTGATTCGTCTAAAATATTCCATACGCAGTGTATGGAATGTTAGTGATTCCATAGCAATTTTCAGATGTAGAATGTGTAGTTTCCAAAACTGTTTTAATAAAATCACAACACGGTAGGTGGAGTGATTTTATTTTTAAACAGTTTTCGAGTCAAATTGCTGTCAGGTGACAATGTTGAGTTGTCAAACTGAAATTTATCCGAAGAAAATAAAAAGTGTAATTCGGCGAGATAATTTAACGACATTATTTATGAAAAGGTTTATTTAAAAGTGCAATTGGCGAAAGTACAATTATTATCTATCATATTTTTGACATATTTATAATACATATGACATTAATGTAGATAGTATTTTGATCTGGTTGCTAGGACAAAGGTAAATAACGTTTTATCACTAAGAGCCGATTTTTCCATCTACGAATAAACTTCCGAATAAATTATTCGTCGAAAAAATAAAAAAAAAAGGCATTAAAAATGACAGCTAGAACAATAAGTTTCATTTGAGGTATGATTTCGATGCGCTATTTTTCATTTATTCGTAGATGGAAATATCGGCCCTTACAAAAAGTTACTTTCCTATTTATTCGCTGCCAAAACGATAATAGTTATTTACTTTACAAGTGGGCAAAGTAAGGAATTACCCACGAGAGAAATTTTAGGTCACGAAGACGAAGGCTGAGTGAGATAATTTTATCGAGTGGGTAATTCCACTTTGCCCACGTGTGAAGTATAACGTTTTATCCAACACTTCTTAATAAATGAAAAATTTATTAAAGAAATATTATTTGACAGTGACATATGCTATAAATTTTTAAATTAAAATGTCAATCGAAGTAGTTACCAAGGTGTTGTGTGTTATTATTATTGTTATAAATAAAAAAATACTCACTAGTGGCTTTCCTCAAAATTATACCCACTAGTGGATAATCTGTTACTTTTCTTGTTTAAAATCGCCATAGTTGTAGAGCATTTATTGAGAGGTGTTGGATAAAATTGTTTATCCAACACCTCTCAATAAATGCTCCATAACTATGGCGATTTTAAACAAGCAAAGTAACAGATTATCCACTAGTGGGTATAATTTTGAGGAAAACCACTAGTGAGAATTTTTTTATTTATAACAATAATAATAACACACAACACCTTGGTAACTACTTCGATTGACATTTTAATTTAAAAATTTAAAGCATATGTCATTGTCAAACAATATTTCTTTCATAAATTTTTCATTTATGAAGAAGTGTTGGATAAAACGTTATACTTCACACGTGGGCAAAGTGGAATTACCCACTCGATAAAATTATCTCACTCAGCCTTCGGCTTCGTGAGCTAAAATTTCTCTCGTGGGTAATTCCTTACTTTGCCCACTTGTAAAGTAAATAACTATTTTTCTTTATGACTTATTTTATACATTAGTTAAATTATCATTTTTATAATCATGTTTAGTATTGACCTACTTCTACTTCTACTTTTACTTATATGTTGTGAACGAGTATAGTGTTCTTTAACGAATATCGCAATGACAATTATTTTATAAAATCAGTGTATGAATTAAGAAATTCTCAGTGGTGTATTTTCCCCCAATTTACGGTATTAGTTATTAGAACTAGCTATAAAAATTTTACATTTTTACATCATAATTTTACGTTGTTGCTACGGGTTTTTTGCCAAATGCCAAATGATCATACACATGTTAATTTTAAAATTATGTAAATTTAAAATATGTAACAAAAAACTTGAATGTATCTTATTTATTTCTAGCGTGTTATTTTATTTAATTACGTATTATTTTAAAGAAATGTTTCAAATAATAGTTGTATATGTGACTCAAGATACAAATGTGAAATAAATGTCAAAATTAAGATATAAATTATAATAATACAGTGAGTTTTTTTGTCGACTTTAAAAATATACAATTTTGATAAAACTGTACATATTAGTGAACGTCTGTGAAGAGCAGTGGTAAATTCCAATAGATCTTAGCAGACACACGTTGTCCTGTATCTATAAGTATTTTGAACTTAACAATATACTAATAATACGATGCATTTATATCAGTTCATTCTTCTAGTGGTGTTGTGTTTATGGTGCGGTTATTTTTCAACGATGTTTTTGACATTAATAGGAATTTGTGTGTTGGCGTACGTGCTGTTTTATTTATTTTGTGTTCTAATGCTTGATAGTGACGTTAGATTAGCTTGTGCTGAAACATTTGGAAAATCTATAGGTATGTATATAGTTTTTATATATTTTCATCCTTAACTGTCAAATAATATACCCATAATTCAAACGTTGTTTATCAATTAACGACCTTTGTTACTGTTGCTAATGAAATAATATTGACAGTTCGATGAATTAATATTATTCATTCATTATGTTAAATTCAAATCTTACCTGTCAAAAGAGAAAAATCTAAATGACTTTTAAGTAATTTCATCTGCGTAAAAAACCAAAGACACTAATTTTCTCATTTTTCATTCTTTTATTTTCTTTTTAAGCTTAAACTGTAGCTGAATAATTGGTTTTAAGATTTTATGTTAAATGTCAAATCACTTCAAAATTTTGTTACAACAGTACGTAGCCTAGCGATGGTTGCTACAATTTGTTTATGTTGATAAACAAACAGTTTTTTGTTTGTCAAAACAAAAATTCTACTTATCTTATAATTTCAAAACATATATTTGACGAAATGTTTGCGCATTCGCTCGTGATGCAAACTTCATTTTCATGAGTAATAGCATACATTACATGCTCGTTGAATAATATTACCTCCCGCCTACCTGTGAGTAAGGGAGGTATTTTTTCAATGAAAAAGCACGTTTAAGGGACCCTACAATTTACGATTTTACTATTTTCGCCATGATGTATGTATGTATATTTATATGAAGAGCTGATTAGATTCTAGAAGCATTCAACAGTTTTCCGTGAAAAACACGCTTAAATTTATTTTTTCAACAATTTATGTTGTTTTGAAAATTGTATTTAAATTTATATGTGTTTTGATTACACTAATTTTATTAATTTTCATTAGATTTAGAGATAATAAAATATAAAGAAATTAAATTTCATAAATCTTGCATTCCTAGTACACCATGGAAACACTTAAAAATTTTCAATTTTTTACGAAATGTGACACATGTCATTGTGATTGTGAAGCTGTTTTCTTAGTGAAATATATGTCAAAAAATTAAATAAATATACGAAATAAAATTAAATTTCTCAAAAATAAATAGAAAATAAACAAATAGATGGTATTTTTCTGTATCATCAAATAATATTTTGTACCTTTAATAGGCGGGAGGTTGTCACAATTTAATCTACTGTATTTTGTCATTTATTTCAAAGCATGAATTACAATAAATGAAATAGCATATACTAACAAAATTCTTGCCACCAAATTTGAATGAGTGACTTGCGCAGTCGATGCAGTTATTTTATAATCAAAGTCGAATGTAAAATCTATCAGGCGACGAATTTTCAAACGATTGAAAGTGAGGCTGAACCTGAAAAATCCTGAGAAGTGATATTTCTATTTTTAGCTTGTGACCGCTGAAACTAGATCCGCGATTTTGCACGTATTCTATTCTACACAATATACACGAAATAAAACATTGGAATGTTATTTGAAATATTTTGCTACTACTCGTTTTAATAAATCTTGTTTTTTATTTTGTCTATAGCAAAACTACTGTCTGTCTTAAAAAGTACAATGCAATCATTTTATTGTTTGGAATATTGAATTTGGGAATACATATGTTAATATAATATATTAATAGTTATAGTTGAATTGCTATTAACTTGTAATTTACACATTGTAGTTCTAAATATGGAATTTGAAATTGATATAGATATTAGAATCTGATGGGGACAGCACATAACTTATAAAAAAATTTAATTTCTTAACAGTACAAAATATAAGAAAAAGTTTCAAATAAAACTGTAGCAAATATTATTCTACATCTTTTTGAATACATATGGTTTATTATCCGAGGCGAAATTCCATGTTCGTAATAAAAAAAATCTGATGTGGACAGCACATAACCTCCCGCCCAATACTACTCTTAAACGATACAAAATAGCATTTGATGATACAGAAACATACCTTCTTATTTGTTTATTTTCTATTTATATTTGAGAATTTTAATTTTTTTTCGTATATTTATTTAATTTTTTGACATATATTTCACTAAGAAAACAGCTTCACAATCACAATGACGTGTCACATATCGTAAAAAATTGAAAATTTTTAAATATTTCCATGGTGTACTAGGAATGCAAGATTTGTGAAATCTAATTTCTTTATATTTTATTATCTATAAATCTATTGAAAATTAATAAAATTAGTGTAATCAAAACACATGTAAAATAAAATATTCTTCAACTTTCAAAATAACATAAATTGTTGAAAAAGGAAATTTAACCGTGTTTTTCACGAAAAACTGTTAAGGGCTTCAAGCTCTTCATTTAAATATAAGAAGCACTAATTCAAAAAATTGTATTTTTTGGTATTATAGTATTTGAGTTTTGCGAGACGAAAAAATTGCCACATCATCGCGAAAATAGTAAAATCGTATTGTAGGGACCCTAAAACGTGCTTATTCATTGAAAACTCACTACCCAATTTTTTGACCAAAAACAATACCTCCCTTATCTAGAGATAGGCGGGAGGTAAAAATATACTTTATTGGTTTAGTGCATTGATATACAAATAACTATTTTGACCATAAAACTATTTCACTATACCTAATTTTGCTTCCAAATTATACATTTGTAATCAAGACACTTGAAATCAAACACTGCTCACAGCAGATGACACATAAAACCAATATTTTTCAAGTTATCAATAAATATTTCAGACATTTTTATGGTTCCAGGTAGAGTAACATTATAAATATTATTGTCAAAAATTATACCATAAACTATTTAAGTTTTTTCGATGTAAAATAATTAGGGAAGTCAATAATAGAACATTACAAACATAGCATTTTTAATTGTTGAAATAAGTTAAACAATATATTTTGTAATTTCCAGCCAGTTTAAAAAGTAAAGTAGTTTTTATAACTGGTGCCTCGAGTGGTATAGGCGAGTACACAGCTTTAGCACTCGCGAAGAATGGCGTCCGGCTGGTTCTGGCTGCTAGACGACCTCAAGAACTCAACAGAGTTAAAGAAGACTGTCTATGTAAGTAAAAAACATCTAACCTAACAAATCAACAATTAAATTGTTTCTCAGCGGCATCAAAAGGTCAGCTGACATCCGGCGACATCCTGGTGCTCCCGATGGACGTCTTACGGTACGATCTCCACCAGAAGTACTTCGATGACGCCCTGCAGCACTTCGGGCAGGTGGACATCGTGTTGAACAACGCGGGGCGCTCCCAGAGGGCGCACTGGGAGAACATCGACCTGCAGGTGGACAAGGAGATGTTTGACCTCAATGTCTTTGCTGTTGTTAATTTTTCTAGAGTTGCTCTCAAGTATTTTCTTGGGAAGAAAGAGGGTCACATAGCGGTTACTTCCAGTATTACTGGAATTACAGGGTTGCCGTTTTCTGCTTCGTATACTGGGTCGAAACATGCTTTACATGTAAGTTTAATTAGTTGAATATACAGGTCACACAGAATTATATATATTTTTTTAATGGAACTAATATAAGCCCAAGCCTGAATTCATATCACCTGAAAAATATGCTATATTTAAATATAATTATTAGTTTAAATTATTACGTCATCTATGTATTGCACTGTACTCTTAAGTAAATGATAATTTTTATGCGATCACAATACTTTTAAATCCAAACTTTCACGAACCAAAACGAAAATATTTTTCAACCTTATTTATAATATTGAATGTGTAATGATTAAAAACAATATTCAATTACTTATATTGACTAGATTTTTTACGTAGGCTAATAAATTAGATCTGTTTTAATAAAAACATTATTATTTGACGCAGGTTAATTATTTCTGGACCGAACATAATAGTTATTTACGATACAAGTACGTAAAGATTTTTTAATAGTTTAATGTTTCAGCTATCTTTTTCATCCACATATATAAATACTAGAATGTTCAAAAACCTCACTGTGATAATTGTTTTGTTTTTCGATAAGAATAATTGTAAGAAATAATTTATCAAATTTAAATTTGCAAAACAAAATTCATGGGAGTGAACGAGCCCAACGAAAATATGTACTTCATCTGACACTGCAATGTACAAGTCACTGTAAAAAATCCTTGAAATTTTGACGAATGGAGGTTGTTGGACCATAAACAACATGAAAATAAATGAAGAATACAGAATTTGCTGTTTTTAAATAAAAAATAAAGGATTCGTTCTTCGACGCCGTATGTTTGACCTTAAAAATAGTCCTTTTAAGGTCACACTTTTTGGTATATTTTTATTTGTTTCTCAAAAACTGTAAATTCAAATGAAAAATAATTTTAGTATGTTATAGACGATCATATTTATAAATACACAAATTATTTGCATTACTGTAGTCGTTCATGGGAATGTGTGACATATATTTGACTACTTAGAAAATTATGTTCATGTATAATTTGCAAACAAAATTAGCTTTTTAAAATTGATTACAAAACTTTGTACTTTTCTCTACAAATGTAGGTATAAAACATTATATGTTTCATTTATTATAATAATGATATATTGTTTCAAAAAAGTCATGTTTATCTTGCGCTATCTTCAGCCCGTATGGTGGACCTTAACGATTGTTTAGCAAGTTAAAAGAGTCACTTTCTGACACTAGTGTTAAAAGTAACATAGAAACGTGTTAATATTTATTTACTTTACAAGTGGGCAAAGTAAGGAATTACCCACGACAGAAATTTTAGCACACGAAGCCGAAGGCTAAGTGTGATCATTTTATCGAGTGGGTAATTCCACTTTGTCCACGTGTGAAGTATAACGTTTTATCCAACACCTCTTAATAAAGGAAAAATGTATTAAAGAAATATTATTTGACAGTGACATTGGCTTTAAATTTTTAAATTAAAATGTCAATCGAAGTAGTTACCAAGGTGTTGTGTATTATTATTATTGTTATAAATAAAAAAAATACTTACTAGTGGCTTTCCTCAAAATTATACCCACTAGTGGATAATCTGTTACTTTGCTTGTTTGAAATCGCCATAGTTATAGAGCATTTATTGAGAGGTGTTGGATAAAAGTGATTTTATTGTTACTTTTAACACGTTGTTAACGATTTGTATCAATAAATCATCAAATATAAACCAACCTGTGTGATTTATTTCGTTCGTGGGGTTGTTTCACTCTGCTTCGCCTCGTTTCACAAACTACCCCATTTACTCATAAATGTCACATTTAACACTTATACTCGTATCATATATAACTATTATGCGCGGTTTAGAAATAACTACCTGCGTCAAATATTCGTACTTATAGTAAAACAGATCTTATTTATTAGTCCACGTAAAAAAATCTAGTGAATATAAGTAATTGAATATTGTTTTTAATCTTTACACATTCAATATTATAAATATGGTTGAAAAATATTTTCATTATCGTGGATTTACGAAAAAGTATTGTTATCCCATTAATACTTTAATCTTTTAAATATCTTTCGAAATATTGTCGTTTACCTAAAAGTACAGTGTAATACATAAATTATAGCACACCAATTTCGTGTCTACTACATTTTATACAATTTACATTTCAGGGCTACTTCAACTGCTTAAGAAATGAAAAAATGTTAGACAATATTTCTGTGACGCTGCTCTGTCCAGGACCAACGTTTACAAACTTCTTACAAAACTGTTTTACAGAAAATAAAGATAAGGTTAGGTTAGATTATCACAAACTGACTCACGTAGTACACAAACAAATACACATTTTAGACATTTGGACAGCGTACGTCACCAACAGATAAACGTTTGTCTGCAGAGAGATGTGGACATTTGTGTGCGGTGGCTTTAGCCAATAAACTCGACGAATCTTGGATGGGCGTTTTGCCCCTGATGCCTCTTTTGTACTTGGCTGTTTATTCACCTGTTACTCATAATTTGTAAGTTACATATTTAAGTACACAGAGTGAGTTTTTTAAAGCAAGCAATTAGTGTTGCTGGCTAACTAATAACTTTAGAGACAAATAAATACACAGGCTTATACAGCAAGGAGAGGGACATAATGGGGTCATACACCTTTTTTCATTTTATTATTATTATTTTTTTTTAGTAAGTTTGAGTAAAATTATAAATATAGATACTAATTGTAATATTAAAAGGCATTTAGTTATTTAGATACTTTTTTTTTTAATTGGCATCCCATTTCAAATTTGTCGCTTCTTGACGTCATCTTGTAATTCTACGAAACACGCTCTTGCGGAGAGCGAGGAACTACACCAACTGTCAAATTCACTGTTATCTGTCATTGTTATTTACTGAGAGGTTTTTACAAATATATTAGCTGGGCAAAATAATATAACAAATATAATAAACATAAGTTTAATTTGAAAATCGTTGTTAACTGTAACATATGACTTGAGATGACAGGTGTGATAATGAGACTACCGACATTACCGACAAGCGACAAGATATAGTACAACAAAGCATTTTGTTTTAACACGTCCTAAACTCTTTGTCTAAAAACGTTATTAATTAACGAATACCTAATTTAATTTATCGGAGTGTTCATTTTAATAATAATAAGTAATTATTACAACCTTGAAAAGCAAATTATTATTTGTTATCAACACCTCTTTCGCCTTGCCATGCTGTATATTCTATTACAAGATGACGTCACGATTTTGCAACCGCGAAACTTCATAAAAGAAATTATGAATGAAAAGTTAAAAAATTATAAGAAATATTGAATAATATGTGACTGAAATGATCTAAATTTGTATAACTTGTAAAAAACCACAACTTTTTTTTAAAGTTTATGAGCCCATTGCACGATTGGCGAAATAAAATTGTTAGGGAGATGTGACGGGACGGAATGAAAGTTATATTTTCTAAAATGGAAAGGCGTACTTTTTTATTGGAATGGATAGCCCGAAATATTCCCTTTTCAACGATATAACATGTTCCTATACATAAAATTAAAATATAGGTCCCAAAGTTCAAAGAAACATAACATTAACATTTTTAATATGGAAAAGATATATTCTCGTAGACTGTTGAACAAAACAAGTTATTGTTTTCATTGTTGACACTTCTGTCATTAAGCTGTCAACAATTGTTTTCTAAGTAAAGCCATTGTTGACAGAAATATCAATAAAAACAAATACAATTGTTTTGTTCAACGGCCTGTCTGTGGAGACAATAAAGCATTTTTTTTATATTATTTATGAAACTTTATTAGAATATATGACGATCAGTGAAAACCCGATGTGAAAATTCCATATATTACCCCAGACATGATTTTTCAAAGTTTGTGTGACGTCACTGGTACTGCTCCAGTGGCACTA
The DNA here is from genome assembly GCA_963942605.1 of Poecilus cupreus. Lineage (NCBI taxonomy): Eukaryota > Metazoa > Arthropoda > Insecta > Coleoptera > Carabidae > Poecilus > Poecilus cupreus. Next base: position 270,570 of record OZ012724.1, read on the forward strand.
AAACAACGTTTTTCATGATAGTAGATATTATATATTTTTTAATGTAAAATTAATATTTACGTATTGTAAGTCTTAATTTACAACAATTAAACTTAATATAAATAAAGATAAAATTTCTTTGGCCCCACTCCTTGGTGTATAAGTCTGTGTACTTATTTTTTCTCTAAAGTTATTAGTTAGCCAGTAAAACTGATTGATTGATTTCAAAAACTACTTATCTTGTATAGAAGATAACATATAAATATTTCATTTTATTTGTAGGCTTTTGAAATTTTTTGGTCCTGAAAAACTGTATAAATTTCGAGACAGTAAAGAATAATTTAGAATTGCGAGTTATATTTTGAACGAGAAGAAATCACAAATGACTAATATTTTAAAATGTATTGGAAATGTATTATAATTAATATGTGGTTAATAAAATATTGACAGACGAAATAGTTATGGCATTTTTATCTTATCTATTTATGGTATAATTTATGTATCATTCTTCGATTGACCTTTTGATCTGTGTCTGAACATTATTGTTGAAATTTGTAATTTATATTGTTTACAAACATGAATTAACAGAAAATAAGTTTGTCACTATAGTTCATCGAAAAATAATTCAACATGATGTTAATTTGGGATTGAAGAAAATTGAGTTTTTCGTATAGAATCCTCCTTAATTTAGAACTGTTTTCCAAAATGTTTTCACGACTGATATTCAACACATTTTCTACGATTACTACTGAAAATTACACTTTCTCCACACTAAACAAAGCTTGAAAATTGTATATTTCGCACTGTATGATATTAATATGACAAGTATATTTACATTTATATATCATAAAATAATTAATTATTACTTCAGAGTTTATTTATATGTTTGTTTACAATATTGAGATTATAAATAAAATACAATATTATCACGAAAATAAACCATGTGAGTGATAAAAAGGAACTTCAGTACCGCGGAACATATTAAATTTTATTTGAAATCTAAAATTAGTAAAAACTGTAAAAAAAATTATTTTTTATTATACCTGCATCATAAACCGTGTTTAAAACACGCTACAGCGTTCATAAACGTCAGTTTAAACACGCCGTGCTTTAAAGGTTGCTAAGCAACAACACAAATAATTACTGTTAATATCTGTCAAAACTGTAAATGTAAACAATAAATACTAACCAGTCTCCATGTAAACGATATACGTCAAACGTCACACGCGTAAAATTATCAAAATCAAAATGTTGTTTTTCAGTTTTTTCCAGAGTATGATGCAGGTATAATAAAAAATAGCGTATGACACACGTGTATAAGTGCTTTCAAAGCACTAACGACGTTAAAAGCACTCCGCTTCGCGTCGTGCTCTTAAACTCGTCGTACGTGCTTTAAAAGCTTACTTATACACTTGTATCATAATATACTAATATAGGTTAAATTTATACATCTGTCAGTTGTCAATTGAAACTGACACTCAGTGCTGCCAACTTCAAAATTATGTGTTTTGTCCTCAATTTCTTCATCGGAAATAATTAGTTAATTCTTCTTACACATATTGTTTCATTTTGCATATAAATTTACTACAATACGTCATATATATTTGTCAAAATTATCCTACTTGTACAATAATTATTCTATGGTAACCTACAAATAAACTACCACTTCCGGTTCGTAGATTGCTCCCAAAATCTAATCAGCCCGTAATAAAAACATCTAAAATCTATAATTGAAATATGATATTGATAACTTCGTTAAATTTTAGTTATTGGGCGTAGAAAAAGCCATATCAAATTGAACATACTGTACGTTTGTATGTATAGCCTTCGCGCATGCTCAGTATAAGTAATGGAGTGTCAAGTGGAATGTGTTATTTTTATATTAAGCCGGTCATGTATTTGTACATGTACTGTTTAGTTCACTTGTGAATTTAAACATAACAGTAATTCACTTCTGCATGTAATGCAGTTGTATCATTTCATTTTACCTTTATTATTTTATTTAGTTTACAGTTATACATCAAAAATGTTTTTAGCTTTAATAGGAATATGCGTGTTTCTGTACATGCTATTTTATTTGATTTTTCTAATATGGTTTGATTGCGATATTACGTTAGGCTTTGCTGAAAAATTCGGAAAGCCAATAAGTACGTATGATAAGCACATTTTATTTTTACAGGTTAGTTTATTATAAAATGATTTTATAGGTAGTTTAAAAGGTAAAGTAGTGTTTATAACTGGTGCCTCGAGTGGTATAGGCGAGTATACAGCTTTAGCCCTCGCGAAGAATGGCGTCCGGCTGGTTTTGGCTGCTAGAAGACCTCAAGAACTCAACAGAGTTAAAGAAGACTGTATATGTAAGTACACAACACCTAACCTAACACATCAACAATTAAATTGTTTCTCAGCGGCATCAAAAGGCCAGCTGACATCCGGCGACATCCTAGTGCTCCCGATGGACGTCTTACGGTACGACCTCCACCAGAAGTACTTCGATGACGCCCTGCAGCACTTCGGGCAGGTGGACATCGTGTTGAACAACGCGGGGCGCTCCCAGAGGGCGCACTGGGAGAACATCGACCTGCAGGTGGACAAGGAGATGTTTGACCTCAATGTCTTTGGTGTTGTTAATTTTTCTAGAGTTGCTCTCAAGTATTTTCTTGGGAAGAAAGAGGGTCACATAGCGGTTACTTCCAGTGCGGCTGGAATTGTAGGCGTGCCTTTTTCTGCTACGTACACCGGAACGAAACATGCTATCCATGTAAGATTCAAGTGGTATTTAAATATTTTGATTTTAAACTGTTTTGAATGATTTATTTAGGGATATTTTAATGCCTTAAGAACTGAAAAAATGATGGATGGTATTTCTGTTTCGTTGCTGTGTCCAGGTCCAACTTTTACTAACTTTTTGGAGAATTGTTTCACAGAAAATCAAGGACAGGTAATAATTAATTTTTGTTTGTTTTATTTTTGAACCACTGAACTATAGTAATACTGGAACGCGCACTTGTAGTGTTTCACGAGACGGATAGATGTCGTTGGCTACTCTTCTTTGTAACACATGTTTGTAAAACGGTTGCTATGTGTTTGTTGAGCGGTTACTATATAAAAATAACGGGTGCTATACGTTTATTGATCGGTTATGTAAAGATAGCAATTGGTGTCAGATTTTTATGTTTTAAATTTAATATCCTTTTTTGCCATTTACTATGAAAAATACCTGCGAAACGTGAAATTTCCCTCCAGTTGGCAACACTGCGTTTGGCATCTAATGGGCCCATAGACCATTTTTTTAAAAATTTTATTAGAATATATGACGATCAGTGAAAACCAGATGTGAAAATTCCATATGTTACCCCAGATATGATTTTTCAAAGTTTGTGTGACGTCACTGGTACTGCTCCAGTGGCACTAAAACAACTATTTTTCATGATAGTAGATATTATATATTTGTTAATGTAAAAATAATATTTACATATTATAAGTCTTAATTTACAACAATTAAACTTAATATAAATAAAGATAAAATACCTTCGGCAACTTTAGAGTATTTTATTTGATATTCGAGTAAATAACATACGCAAGTTTGAGAGCAGTGGCGCTAGTAGTGATGTAACCTAACCTCAACACACAATTTTATTCAATAGTTTTTCAACACAGCACAATAAAACAGTGAAATTATGAAACAAGTAATAGAAGCCACACAAATACAAACAAACAAAACAAATTAAATGACATTTCGTGGTTCTATTTTTCCCCACAATAAGCGTTTGGCGCAGCGGCAGACGCGCGATTTACACTTTCATATTTCTGACCAATAGAATCAATGCGAGTACCGGTGACGTCAAAATATGTTCAATTCGTTATATCGCTTTACTGAAAATTTTTCCCCAATTTTGATATAAATTTGTCATACTTCGTTTACGGTTTATGCGCCCATTCTGACGTGACAACTTTGTTTAACCTCATATTTTGCAGACATTGGGGCAAAGCACCTCACCAACAGATAAACGTATGTCAGCGGAGCGCTGCGGACACTTATGTGCTGTCGCTTTAGCGAATAAACTAAACGAAAGTTGGATGGGTGTTCTGCCTTTGATGCCTCTTTTATATATTGCTGTATATTCGCCCATAACCTACAAATTGTAAGTAATTTTTGTGTTCGATATTTATTTGTAAATTAATTTATAATATTTTTAGTCTTTTGAAAATATTTGGACCTCAAAAAATCTACAAAATTCGAGACAGTAAAGAAAATTTGAATTTGCCAAATGCAAACATAAAATAATTCTACGAACATAAATGTTTTATAATTTTATTATTGTTTCCTATTACATTTATATACATTAATAAAAAAATATTTATTCAACTACAAGTTTCATTTTCCAAATCCTGTTTCCGCTTTTCCTTGCCTCTTAAAATAGCACTCTTAAACAATTTACAATACAACTCAACAGCATCCGGTGTATCGTCATTTCCGGGTACTGGATAAGTAACCAAATTCGGATTACAATTCGAATCAACAATTCCAATAGTTGGAATACTCATTTTAGCGGAATCCCTCACTGCTACATGTTGAGTTAAAACCGTATTTAACGTACTCATAAAAATACACAAATCCGGAAGTCGAGTGACGGCTCCAAATTGTACATTCGCGTTAGTAAAAACACCTCCTCTCCAAAATCTCGTGTGCGCGAATTCCTGACAATCTAAAGCGGTTTTTTCAACTAGATGTGCGTTTTGTGGACCGCGGTGAACAAATAAAATGATTCCGTCTCGATATGCAATTTGAGCCGCGAAATTTAATGCTTTGCGTAAATATTCCGCTGTCAAATCAAGATCGAAAATTGTGTGGCCTAAACGGTGTCCGTATAAATATGGTTTCATTCGGTCGTCGAGTGAACCTAGTTTATGTCCGAAATGAACTCTGCTGTCAAATAAATCTTTAACGGTGAATAAATTGTGGATGTTGAAGTAATCTGGGTGTTCTAAAGCTTTTTGTAGTGCTAGAAATAAATAAGTTTGTAACGAATAATGTGACAACAAAATAAAGTTACTTACGATCTGTGGTTTGTTCCTCTTTTATTAATGGTTGTGTAGAATAAAATCTGTTTTTTATTAATGTGCATGTTGGTCTTATTAATTTGTTTGTATTCATTTTATAAATTATATTGTTTGAGACAGTATTTTGAGGTTATTAGATTTCTAACCCTAAAATGTAGTCAGTAAAGTGCTGCTATAGTCCTACCGTTACAAAAAATGTTGTACGTCAAGCCTGTTTTACATTGTATTTTTTTAGATAGAAACTAAATTAAATTTTTAAATAGAATAAAAAAAACTACCTATTGTAGTTGTTACACGGTTATTATTCAAGTAATACACAAGTAATGTTGCCAATCCAACAACAAAAAACAGTTTTGATCCAGACTTTGACGTGTAAAAGAATATAACAAAACGTAAATTGCGTTTTTACATATAACATAACAAAAGAAAAGAAACAAAGACTAGTGCCAACTGTTAAAATAAATGCCTACATTTTTCTAACGACAAATAAAATTGGATAGCCAGTGAAATGTAGTAATACTGGAACGCTCATTTATGTTGAAATTGTGAGCCGAGAGAGACAGGCAATGTGCGGGCAACTTGTCTTTGTTGTATAGTCTGCTTAACAAGTTGATAAGTAAACATTTAATGATTTTCAAAAAAAATTTGTTTCGGACTAGTTTTTTACTCGCAAAAAAGCCTAGAAATGCGCGCTCCAGTATTAATATACTTCTGTGCGACTAGTAGATGATTGCGGTTAGGTTGGCAAACATGGACTACGCGTTCAGGTCTTGCATAAAACTTGAATCAAAATTAAATCAGAATCTAGTTTTTAAGACGTTCGTTTCTGCTACGAAATTTGGATTAATTATTTCTTGAATTACATTATACAAGTAAACCAATGGAGGGTTATGATTTTGACGTCACAGGCAAGAAAGAGAAAGACAAGGTAAAAGTTGAGATGGAAGTTCATAACACAAACATCCATGTTTTGACGATTGAGATGGTGTTTTAACAAGGTTATGTTTTTATTTTTGAAGTTTATTATTTAGGAAACTTAATAAATTTAACACTGGCCATATATTCTTTATAGTAATAAACGGAGTTACTATTGCACAAACCATACACACACTATATTTATCATATTTAGCATCATTTTTAGAACTGTCATTTTGACAGCGTTTTGTTTGTGTTTCGCCCAGGTGAATTGCATCGTAGTTCAATGAAAACATCAATAGATGGCAGCACGAAAATTTGCTTCTGTATAACCCTCCATTAGCATGAAACATTGTCAGTTTTTGAACGAAAAAAGTACAATGTAAAACAAGCTTTAAGAATTGAACCTCATGTTATTATTTAAATCTGTATTGAACTCTTCTATTGTTCCAGTTATTTAATTATTCAATGTAAACAATTCATTATATCTACAGGTAATTGCAAATGAGAACAGTAGTAAAATATTTTTCAGGGTATATTTTGTGCGGTTGCACTATACATGATAAGTTGAGTCAACTTCGAGCTGTCAAGTGAACAGTTCGTAACAAATCAGCAACCGATTAAAGGTGTACATTTTTTATCTTGTACTTTGAACATTCTAAATTAATCAGATTAATATTAGCGTTTATAAAAGTTTCTTATCTCATTATTACTCAATTGTAGTTCTATAAAATATATTAGTCGTCTTAAACAATAGAAACTGATAAGTGTATCGCTGAACTTTATTCTACGAAAGTATTTTATCTCAAAGAAGTTGAAATAAATTATATAAGGATTAGTTTTGTTAATGGTAAGATGAATTACATTAAAACCCAAACATATTTATTAATAATTAACTGTATTTTAGTTAGGGGGTTAAATCAAAATGCAACAACCAACATCTCAACAAATATCGGATTTAAGAGCAAGTTTCCTTAAGAAACTTGCCGATGAAGGCGGCGACTCAGGTATTTAACAACTTTCCGATCAAAAAATATTTTATTTAAACCTTTTTTAACATTTTAGTGATACACAGTGCTGATTTGGAAAGAGTTAAAACTAGTGACGATTGGCTGAGAAGATTTCTAATGCATCATGATCAAGATCACAATTTGGCTTTGAAAATGATGTGGGATACTTGTGAATGGCGGAAAAACTTTGGAACGAATGGTGAGTTTTATTTTATTCACATTTTATTAAATGAGTGATCCAAATCTAAATGTTTTTAAAGTAACTTTGAAAAGATGGTCGGCCATGAAAAATAAAACAAAGTTCAAACAAATGTACGATGTTGTAACTGTCAATAAATCTTTGACAGTTAAAACGTTATTTATTTGTTTGCACTTTGTTTTACACTTTTTGGTCAACAAATTGGAAAAATATAATTATAAATAGTGTTTGGATCACCTGGTGTTTGTAATATGCATGATTTTTTAATATACATACTCATTTTTTTCCCACATAAATATTATAATAGAATAGAATCGATTTATAGCTTAGACTTAGAATATTATATTAGTAAATAGCTTTGTTTCTTAAGTCACTTCAAATGTAATAAAAAATATGTCAAACTGCATATGAAAGAGTGAATAACCTAATTGACATTTATCCGAAAGGTCAATTAAAAATGAATAAATAATAAGAATATGTTACCACCGAAAATGCGGTGTAAATGTCACTTGTATGTCAACGATGTATTGTATTTAAAATATGCTATAATCAAATATAATTATTATTGTCGCTAGATAAGTCTAAATTATTACGTCATCGATGTATTGCACTGTACTTTTAGGTAAATGATAATTATTTGATAGATATTTATAAGATTTACTGTCTTGGAATCACAATACTTTTTTCTCATTTCCACGAACCAAAATAAAAATATTTTTCAATCATATTTATTATACTCGTATTGAATGTGTAATAATTATAAACAATATTCAATTTCTTGTTGATTAATTTTTTCCGTGAGCTAATAAACTAGATCTGTTTGAATGTAAATACTAATATATTTGACGCAGATTAATTATTTTTGAACCGCTTATAAAATATTGTTATAATCAGAAATATCTTAATATATAATACATTTAGATTCTGTACACTCTGAAAATATTATTATTCCGAAATCGATACTAAAGTACACGATATTACTCCGCGAAATTCGACAAAATAGTAGCTAAACTTTACAGACTCTCATGTCAAAATTTAACTTTACGAACTCATCTGTCAAATTTTAGCACTACCTAAAATAACAATATTGTTCTATAATACTATTGGTGTATTTATTTAATATTTACCTTTGATAATAATGTATCGGATTTAATGCAGATCACATGCAGAACACGTCTAAAAACATTTAAATAATAATGAAAATTATACACGAATATTTTGACAGTTTGGCAGTAGTTTTGTTATCACAGCCATCTCCGTCGCAACAGCTAGCTGACATTTTATAAATACATTTATTTATGTTTTTAATTCATAATTTAACGATTTCGGAAAAAATATAATGTATACAAATAACTATGCCAGGACACCCCGCCATTCTTCTCCCGAAATTGCGAGGAAATAGTTATTTGTCAAACTAAAGTGGAAAGCGCTTCTTTTTCCCCCTCGAGTTCGAACGAGAGTGGAAGAAGAGCTTTCCTCTCGTGTTAGACACATTTTTTCTAAAAACGATTTGCTCGGACCTAAAATACACTTTGAGAACACAACGGACAGACTGGCACGTTAAAAGTTAGGTTATCAGACACAAGGCGGTGTAGCAGTGTTGCCAATGAACTAATCTTAAATATCTTTAATAAGTTGTCAAATTGTGATTTAATAAGAAAAAGAAAATATAAGACATAATTGTAAGACAATTTAAAGTATGTATATCACTAAAATAAGGATTTTCAATCAAATTAGGAATTTATTTATAATTTTTATAATATATTTTTTGTAAATAACATTCATATTGGCAACACTTCTATATTTTCCTCTCTAGAGAGGAACAACACATTTTCCTCACTATTTCGAGAGAAGAATGGTGGGGTTTCCTACCATGTCGTGAAAAAAATGTATTTTTCCTCTAAAGGTCTAAAGAGAGGAATACTAGAAATGTTACCAATATAAATGTTATTGACAAAAAAAAATATATGTTGTAAAAATTATAAATAAATTCCTAATTTTATTGAAAACCTTATTTTACTAATATACATATCTTAATTATCTTACAATTATGTCGTATATTTTGTTTTTCTGAATTAAATCCCAATTTGACAACTATAGTTTAGATTTAAGATTTGTCGAGTGGCAACACTGCTACACCGGCTTGCGACCAATAACCTAACTTTTAACATGTTAGTCTGTCAGTTCTTTTATCAAAGTGTATATTTAAGTCCGAGCAAATCGTTTTTAGAAACATGTCGTGAAAAAATGTTATGTTTAACACGAGAGGAGGCGCTTTCCTCTCTGGGTTGACAAATAACTATTTATTTGGGTTCGTGGAAGTACGTCTATCGAAATATTATCATTTACCTAAGAGTACAGTGCAATACTTACATAACAATTTAAAGCAATAATTATATTAGATTATAGCATATTTTTGATGTGAGGTTGGGTTCGTACGGTTGAAGTGACTTATCCAGCGATCATTTCCCATGTAGAATTTTCGTTTGATTCGTTGCATTATATTGTAGAGTTATCAGAAAGTACCGTTCGTATGGACTATCTTATCGATGGTAGCCTCTTTAGCCACAGTAAAGACATAGATGGTTCTGCACTGTTGATATTTAAGTGTAAGCTGCATGTCAAAGGTCAACGAGAATTTGAGGAGCTCAAGAGATGTGTCGTGTATTGGTTCGAACGATTAGAGAGGTTAGTGTTTACTTATTTATTTTACTAAGCAAACGCTTGTTGGCAAATAAATTGTACAGTTCGAGAAACAATTATTTTCAGAGAAGAAAACGGAAAACCAATTACGGTTTTCTTTGACATGGAGGGATGCGGCTTGTCAAATATGGATATGGAATACACGAAATATTTAATTAACCTACTTAAGATGTACTATCCATATTTCTTAAACTATATTATTATTTATGAAATGGCATGGATTTTAAACGGTAATCGAACATAACCTAACTTGTCAAATTGAACTAAATTATTAACTATTCGGAATTTTAGCCGCATTCAAAATCATAAAGTCGCTTTTACCGGAAAAAGCAGTGGCTAAAATGAAGTTTCTCAGTAAATCTAACATCAAGGATTTTGTTCCGCTGGAACGGGCGTTGAAATGTTGGGGCGGCCAAGATGATTATGTGTTTAGTTTTATTCCGGAAACTAGAAAGGAGCATATGACCAGTCCTACCACTTCTACCAACAATAAAAAGGTATGAACTTTTTCACTAAACTCACATAAACACATAACCTCCCGCCCAATACTACTCTTAAACGGTACAAAATAGTGTTTGATGAAACAGAAACATACCTTCTTATTTGTTTATCTTCTATTTAATTTTCTTTCGTATATTTATTTAATTTTTTGACATATATTTCACTAAGAAAACAGCTTCACAATCACAATGACATGTGTCACATTTCGTAAAAAATTTAAAATTTTTAAATGTTTCCATGGTGTACAAGGAATGCAAGATTTGTGAAATCTAATTTCTTTATATTTTATTATCTATAAATCTAATGAAAAATTAATAAAATTATGTAATCAAAACACATGTAAAATTAAATATTCTACAATTTTCAAAATAACATAAATTGTTGAAAAATTAAATTTAATCGTGTTTGTTCACGAAAAACTGTTAAGGGCTTTAAGTAAACTGCTACTTCCGGTTGACCAATTTTATCCAAAATCTAATCAGCTCTTCATTTAAATATAAGAAGCAATAATTCACAAAATTGTATTTTTTGGTATTATAGTATTTGAGTTTTGCGAGACTTTACACACATACATCCATATTTGAATTAATACAATTTATGTTGGTATAACTACTTTTGACACTTGGATATTGTAATTTGATTTAAAACTGATTTATCAAGAAATACTTCATCATGTAAACCGCTTTTTAACCGGCGAAAACAGGAAGTTTTCAAGTAGACAAATAATTTTTTTTTAAGTATGACCACGCATAACTTTTTACAGAGCAATCAAATTTTAATGATTCGTTTTTTATTGAATAGGGAATACCTTAAAGTTGATCCCATTTAATTTTGAAAGCAAAATTCCACCACTAATAGTAGGAAAACAGATGATAATTGATTGTTCACCCACTAAATTTTTAGCTGTTATCCGATTGTGCCACGCATAACTTTGTACTGGGTTATCCGATTTCGCTGATTCTATTTTTATTGTATATAGTATACCTCGAAGTTGCTCCCATTTAAATTTGAAAGCAAAATTCCACTACTAATAGTAGGAAAACAGATGATAAATGATTGTTCACCCACTAAATTTTTAGCTGTTATTCGATTGTGCCACGCATAGCTTTGTATTGAGTTATCCGATTTGGATGACACTATTTTTATTGTATAGGGTATACCTCGAAGTTACTCCCATTTAAATTTGAAAGCAAAATTTCAACCCTAAAAGTAGGAAAAAGGGGGATGAATGAAATGTTCACCTATTGAATTTTTACATGTCAATCGATTGTACCACGCATAACTTTGTACTGGGTCATCCGATTTCGATGATTCTTTATTTATTGAATAGGGTATACCTTAAAGTCGGTGCTATTTAAATTTGAAAGCAAAATTACAGCCCTAAGGGTAGGAAAATAAGGGGTGATTGATTGGTCACCCTCTGAATTTTTATATATTAACAGATTGTATCACGCATAACTTTGTACTGGATTATCCTATTTTAATGATTCGTTTTTTATTGAATAGGGTATACTTTAAAGTTAGTCTCATATAAATTTGAAAGCAAAATTTCACCCATAAAGGTAGGAAAATAATGGATAATTGATTGTTCACCCACTGAAATTTTACCACGCATAACTTTGTACTGTGTCATCCGATTTCAATGATTCTATTTTTATTGCTTAGAGTAAACCTCGAAGTTAATTCCATTTGAATTTGATAAAAAAATTCCACTCTTAAGGGTAGAAAATAGTTTAAAAGTTTTTAACAAAAAATTAAACCGACGAAAAAATAAACAGAAAAGCGAAAAATAAAATAAACATTTTTAGTTTTAATAACTAAACTCCTTAACTAATGTACGTAACTAATTTTGCGTCGACGCCAAAACAATCAAAATTAGTTAGTTTCTTTTTTCGTCTGTTTAATTTTTGTTAAAAACTTTATTTCGTACATTTGTCAAAGTTGTCGTATTCTGTTGTACTTTAGTACAATATTTTCCAACATCATATTTATAATTAAAGTTTAGATATTTGGTTATCATTTTGATAACTGTCACGCAAGGTTTGTGTTTAAACATTGTATAGTCATTAAATAAATATGCACACGTCCAACAATCAATAATAACTTATGTAAATTGTCACTTTTTTCTCTAGCAAAGTCTAAATTTGCTCAACAATTCTTCAAATAAAAACTATTTTCGGAATAATTTTACCCGATATATTGTTTGATTTCAGTGCTTATCTTTGGCACAATAGCAGTTTCCTATTTATTTATTCGATTTGCCACGTGACCTTTGGCGGAAAGGTCACTGAAATATCACATGTATGCAATCAATAGTTGGGCTGTTGGTCGTATTTTGGTGGTTTGATGGTTTAAGAGTTACTCGTATTTAGGTTCACTTTGCGGACGGATCACCCATGTCCGAGACAGCCGGAGGCTTCGGAGACGGAGACTCAGGTACACTTAACCTATTTTTATATTTTTTTGACAGATTGTTTTGCATGAAAATATATTAATCGTTATTTTGTTGGATAGCTAAATATTTTGGTAGTAATTCTTTCGTAAAATAATTATTTTATTTAAATTAAAACGTTATAATGTTTGTGTCTTCTAGATGGAATGTTGAGCGTGTCGCCGTCGTCATGTATAACTTTTATAAAAGATGGCGCAGAACTTACAAGTACAGTCACGCTCACAAACCCGGATGACAAGATTTCTATTTCGTACAAGGTAAATTATTTATTTTTCTTTTTTACTACAGGTATATCGTTTACAATAGTTCTATAAGTGCAGTGTTTACGGCACATTTCAGTTTCTAATTGTGGTATGAATGCTTTAAAAATTGACTGTTAAGTGACATAACCTCAAAATGACATAAAACTTGTTCGTGCTGAAATATTACGTTTATTTGAAATCCATAGTAAAAATCGTTATGAAATCGGTATTAAAGTAATTTTACTATAATTTTGAGCGACGCAGTGTTGACAACCTTACGATAATTATTGTACAAGTAGGATAATTTCGGTAGGTGTTCAATGTTAATATGTTAAATTAAATAATATGTGCAAGAACCAAGAAGAACGAATTGATTAATTCCGATGAAGAAGCTGAGAATAAAGCATATAATTTTGAATGTTCTTTAAGATAACTTCCGTGTCTGAGGTTGGCAACACTGAGTGCAAGTTTCTACTGAGAATTGACAGATATGTAAATCTAACCTATAAAATATTTTTTTAAAGTTTAATTTCATATTTGCGGTAAAAGTGTGGAAATATAAAATTAGAACCAAATAAAAAAAAACTATAGGTAAGTTTACACATCTGTCAGTTGTCATTTGAAACTTGCACTCAGTGTTACCAACCACGGACATTGAAGTTATCGTAAATAATACTCAAAATTATGTGTTTTGCTCCTAATTTCTTTATCAGAATGAATTAATTTGTTCTTACATATTTTGTATCATTTTGCATATAAATTTGCTATCATACATTCTGCACTTGCCGAAATTTTCCTACTAGTACAATAATTTATTATACGGTTGGCAACATTGTGTTGCTAAAACGTAGTTTAATGCCGATTTCAAAGCCTTCAATAACAATTTTAACGTTTCAAATATAAACACTTTTTCGAATTAAAATTTAACATTTTTTAATATGAAAAATCGAGAAATGACATTTATTGTTGTGACAATAACTGAAATATAATAATACTGGAACGTTCATTGACGTTGAAAATGCGAGCCGAGAGAGACAGCTAGTTGAGCGCTATCTGTCTTTATTGTACAATGTTTTTACATAGCAACAGCTCAACAAACGCATAGTAACTGTTTTACAAATAAGTATTAGACAAAGAAGTACCCTGAAATATAATAATACTGGAACGGTTACTGGCGTTGAAAATGCGAGCAGAGAGAGACAGAGACAGCTAGTTGAGGGCTCTTTGTTTTTATGCACAGTGTTTTTACATAGCAACCGTTATACAAACAAGTATAAGGCAAAGAAGAACACTGAAGTATAATAATACTGGAACGCTAACTGACGTTAAAAATGTGAGTTGTGACAACCGCCTATCAAACGCATAGCAACCGTTGTTTTTACATAGCAACCGCTCAACAAATGTATAGCAACTAACTGTCTCAGGCTCGTTTTTCTCTTTCGTAAAAGGCTACAAGTGTGCGTTCCAGTATCATTGAAGCGCTACCAACACAACTAATAACAAAAACACTAAGTCATATTTTTGACAAATTGCATTTTTTTTAAACAAAATTATTTTGTATTCTGTTATTAATAAATAAATAATTTGATTATATTTTATTGTGTAGATGAAAACAACCTCTCCGGAAAAATTCCGCGTGCGTCCAAGCGCCGGGTGCTTAGCCCCTGGGGCCCAAGGTCAAGTCACCGTGACCCTTCTACCAGGTTTCCAACTTGGGGGTCTGTCTCGAGACAAATTCTTGGTGATGAGTCAACCAATCGATGGCCCGGACATGTCTCCACAGGATCTAGCTGAACTATGGAAGGTAAAACAGCGCCCTAACATACCAACACTTCTATTCATCCGTTTAATACCTATTCGTTTAATCGAATTCATTGCAGAACACAAGCGGCAAAAAAATCTCCCAGCATAAGTTGCGCTGTTCCCAACCTCAAAACGAGGTCACTAAGAACGGCTCCGCGCTGGGGCTGAGCCCTGACACCGAGCAGAGCCAACTCACAAAGCTCACAGCCCGTATCACACAGCTGAGCGAGTGCCAGAGCCAGCTTCACGCCGGCGTGAAACGCCTGCAACTTGTGCAGTACTTCACGCTGGTGTTTATTTTGTTTATGGGCGTGGCGCTGATGTACATCCTGCGGAAGGATATCCGGGATAGCTTCCCGGTGCAGGAGTGCCACTTTAAGCAGGTATAGCCCAGAGTGTTGGGGTATCTACCTAGGAAAGACACCAGGCGGGTTTTGAATGAGTATTTTGAGGAGGTTCTGTGTTGTGTGGGGTATTGGTGCTCGCGGCTACATTCCGTTTTGTTTGAGTACTTGGATTACGTTCTGAATGTTTTGTAAGGTACTGTCTCTTCTTACTGCTAAACATACTGCTAAAAGTACTGCTAAAATTAATGTCGACTTGCCTTCAAAGACTATAAACTATAAAATAATAATTTATATTTTTCTTACACAAAACTCCACATAAATTTCCTAAACTGCCAAATTATTGTTTGGTTATTTGTAAGAAACAAAGTAATTTTAATTATCAGGCGCAATTAGTAAAATTAACCCCAGATAATTAATTAATTTCAGTGCCTTTAAGTTGTTAATAGGTAAATTGTTTTTGCCATATTGTTGCTGAAATATTATAAAATATTTATTTGTTGTGTTGTAGTGTTATTAGAAATTTGTATAATCTAATAATTAAGAAAGTAGTAGGTCTAAGTAGGGTTGCTAAATATTAATGTAAAGCCAAAACTTATATTGAAAAAGTACATTTTGTAATGCTGTACTGTTTGTAAAAAGTGTAAATATTTTGTAAATAAATATAAAATATAACAAACATAATTGTTTTTTCATCTTGTCTTCTCCCGAAATAGCGAGGAAAATGTGTTTTTCCACTTCAGAGAGGAACCTAACCTAACATAATGTTAAGTGTTATATTTACAAAGGATATATTGTAAAAATTATAAATAAATACCTAATTTTATTGAAAATACTTTAAATTATCTTACATTTATGTTTATACGTTTCTTTTTCTAGATTAAACCACAATTTGACAGCTTTAATTTAGATTTAAGGTTAGTACATTGGCAACACTGCTACACCGCCTTGCATCTGATAACCTAACTTTTAAATGTGTCTTATTGTCAAAGTGTATTTTAGTATTAGTTCCGAGCAAATCGTTTTTAAAAACATGTAGTGTCTAACACGAGAGAAAAACCCTTCTTCCATTCTAATCTGACAAATAACTATTTATTTTGGTTCGTAAAAGTGCGTTAGACGTATTGTGATCCCATTAAAACAGTAAATCTTATAAGTAACTATCGAGAAATTATTATTTACCTAAAAAGTGCAGTGCAATTATGTCTTATATTTTTCTGTTTCTACATTAAAACACAATTTGATAATTTAAAATTGGTGCATTGGCAACACTGCTACTCCGCCTAACTTTTGACAATTTTTGTGTTTCAAAGTGTTCTGACGACCACTACGAAAAATACATAAATTAACACGTTAAACTATTACTGAAAGTTGGTCATTTCATATTACTAGCAATGCTGTGTAATATGAAAGCTCGTTAGCCAATCAGGTCCGTCCGCAACTGTGTGATATGGTTTTATCACACGCTGCGATAACTGAGCGAATTGATTAAATTGTATTTAAAAGTTGCAGATATTTTTTTTTACTTAATTATGGTCGCCGGAAAAGTATCGTGAAAGGGTATTTCACAGTCGTGTAATTAAAGCACTCGCCTTCAGTTCGTGGCTCAAACTTCACAATCGTGTGAAATATTTAACTTTCAGCACTAGTTATACAATATACTATTTCGTTCCGTGGACATTTCTACTGATTTTTTTTTTAGTACAAGGGATACTTATCAAACGTTTGTAGGTTGCACAAAACTATTATTGTTGTTCTGGAACAAAATTGGGGCAAAAAAAATGGTTAAAAATCAAAATCCTGACCGTAAATACAAATCAAGGACATTGTCTTTGATTTCCTTCATTTTAAAGCAAAATGAATTAGTTAAACATAGAAAGAGCTGAGTAAAAAAAAAGTAAAAATTAATGTTAGCCAAAAGTTGTATTAAAGAAATACATTTTGTAATGCCTGTACTGTTTGTAAAAAGTGTAAATACTTTGTAAATAAATATAAAATATAACAAACATGTGGTTTAATTTCAGTTGAAAATATTTATCTGTACATTTTATTTGCTTAATAACTGTTATTGATTATCGATATGAAATTCTCATAACATTGCACATGATTCTGATAAGAATTTTATTGGATTTAACTCAATTAAAATAGCACTAAAATTATTTTATATTTAAATATTGGTTTTTTGTAATACAATAATGTAGTACAGTACAATATTTATTCGTGTTAACTTTTATTAATTGTTATTTTGATAAATTATTTTCCGTCAGAAACAAATTTAAAAACGTTGCTTTTTACCTAAATCCATTTAAAAAAAGTGTTGTCCAGGTGAATATAATATTGCATTGTTTATTTTAAACTGTATCGAAAAATTAATTTAAATAAATTATTTCGTATTTATTGGTAATAACACAATGTGTAAATAGTTGAATTGTGTAAATTTAGGGGAAATTGATAAAAAATAAAATATTTTTGCCTCAATACGTTTCATAACGATGCGCGAACAATGTGCGCAGTGCATTATCGTAATGGATTTTGTCATGGACGCTGCCTTCGCCATCTCTGATTCCGCCTAATAGACGTAGCCATTTTCAGCACGCCCTCACAGGACTAATTTTGAGTTAGGTAAGTTCAATAATTTCACGTTCATATTTACTTTCGCATCCATGAATTTCGTTAAAAACAATTCTGTAGATTCTCTGTTACTAATTGATTGTGTTTGGGTGGTAATTGTGTTGAAATATGTGTAATTTTCGCGATAAATGCTATCAATGGCTTACGGCGGTACTTTCATTTAGACCTCCATGTTGATGACAGCGCCGACCGTGCTAATTTCATGAAATTTTTGTTCAAAATGCCCCCTACATTTAGAATTGTAAAGTAAAATTTAATGCAGATATGTGCAGTGAAAATTATCTCAACAATATTGTTCATTTTCAATCAATTTAATATTTTCAATATGGAAATTTCCATATACAGTTGCAAACATACTAAAATGGCGTCATTTACGATTGCTGTACGTTTATTGAGGTCGCGTGATTATTGGACAGAATCTGACAGATTTGGAGGGAAATTGTTTTTAATGTGTTAATATTACAAATTCGTTGCAAATCATGCGTTTAACAATACTTGAAAGTGAGAATCTTAATATTAAATAGGTTCATGTGTTTCATCAGGTAATTTAATTTGATAACAATGTCATTGAAAATCTGTCAATCATCAAATTGCATTGTTGCAGGTGAAATTACAAAGCATGCAGCATGGCTGCACAATTTACTACAGCTCAGCATATTAAACTGGAAGCAGCCGAGTCCGGCGAAAACATCACGGAGATACAAAATTACCTGGAAACTTTCAACAAGGAAATCGAAAGTGCAGATGGGACAACGACGATAACACATGTTACAGGTTAGAAATTCTTACATTTTACTTTGAAATACTCGTAATCCAAACGTTTTATCGCGGAATAAGTGAGTGTCGAGCAGAACTATTTGAGGTTAAGTTTAAATTTCTTCCTCAAATAGAAGATGACGGTGACGGAGACGATGGCGATGGTGAAACCGAGGAAGGAACTTATTTTATTGACCAATCTGGTCACTATTACTACCAAGCAGCTGCTGACCAACAACCAGTCATGGCTGTTGTGTCAGGGGTTGACGGAGGCGATGACGAGGAGGAGTTTGTCATCAATCCAGACGCTGATGATGGCGCCATGGATGGAGACGAGGCCACCATCATCACCGGGGAACCGGGTAGTAACCAAGTGCTGATTAATTCGGGAGATGCTTATCAGACTGTGACTATTGTACCGTCTGATGCGAACCAAGGAGAAGTTAGCTACGTGCTCATCGTACAACAGGTAATTTTTTTTCTACCAATTTTCTGTTGCTTTTTCTTCCCTAAGCTTGACTTTTAAATATTGAAAACATAAAAAAACACTGAAATATAGAAAGTGAACGGTTGTTATGCATTTGTTTAGCGGTTGCTATGTAAAAACAACGGTTGCTATGAGCTTGTTGAACGGTTGTTATATAAAAACAACATATTCAACGTTAGTGAACGTTCCAGTATTATTATACTTAGTGGTCTCAGACTCGTTTTACGCCTTCGTAAAAGACTACAATTGCGTGTTCCAGTGTTACTACATTTCAGTGGTTCATTTCGAGTCGTGAAATTGTTTTTCTCTACCGCATTTTTAGTTAGCTTTCTAATAAATTATTATTGATCTAGAACTGTCACTTTTCAAACAAATTTAAGCTTCTGAATTTATTTAACTCATTAAAAACGTAAGTACACTATTAATTATGAATTTAAAATGCAAGTAAATTGCCCCCTAAATTTAAGTTGGCAATTCTGCTCCAAGATAACTAACTTTTTTCGTGTCAAATTCAATGTGAGTGTGCTTTAACTTTACATTATGAAATATGTGTTTGTGTAATTATTTATTGTTAAATTCTGGAAAAGGTAAATGTTTATTATAATATTATATAGTTGTCTTAACATTTGTACAGTTTTTAACAAGCAGATTCATAAAAGGGATTATTGATAACTCCATTTTTATTATTACTCGTAACTTCATTTTCCATTCTCAGAATATAATTATTTTAACTAAGGTTGTAATCAAGATTGGTTAGCATCAAATTTTACACATTTTGATAATATAATTAATTTAGAAACGATGTTACAGATGATGAAAATATAGTTACGTTCAGAGCTGGGAAATATACTTTTAATAAATATCTAGATACTTTTCTAAGATACTTACATAAATTTGTTAAAGATACTAAGTATCTAGATATTTTTTATTCTAAGTATCTTAAGATACAAATATTTCTTAAAAGTATCTAATATAAATACTTAAGATACTTTTAAATATTTTAGATACTTTTTAATATCTCAGATACTCTAAGATGTTTTAGATACTTTTAAATATCTAAAATACTTTAAAATATCTTAGTTAGGTACTTTTATGAAATATCTTAGTAAATTTTAAATATTTATACTAACTGTAAGCTTAAACATTAAAAAATATATCAGATATTTCAAAATATTTCACTGGCACATACCTTTAATATTTGCAAATAATATACTTTTTTTTTAAATAAAAGATACTTTTTAAGACAAAAGATACTTTTTTAAGATAAAAGATGCAGATACTTTTAAAAAGTATTTAAATAAAAGATACATTTTACATAAAATAGAATGTATCTAAGATAAAGTATCTTAGATACTTTTAGTATCGTAGATACTGTCGAATATATTTTTATGTAAGATACTCGCAGCTCTGGTTACGTTAATCCCTTTTATGAACATGAGTAGTATTTATGTACAGTAGAGATTTTTTTAAACATTGTTACTTACCAAAATGAAATAGCTAATCAAAACAAAGTTATAAACGCAAAGAATTTAATTTGTGCCTCCATAATTTTTTGTAGATATTCATGTCAAAATACTTATATTATTATTAATATAAAATTCATTGGGAAGCTAGTAGTGAAAAAAAAACTGTATAAATCATATTGATCATCTTTTTAACGTATATTTTTGATGTTGCTGTAAATTTTTAGCTATTCACCTTACAGTAAAAGTGTAAATACAAAAGTTGCTCCGTATTTAAAAATGCATGTAATACTTACCACATTTTGTTACATAAATATTAGTATTTCACGATATATCAATTCAGTTAAAATCAATATTTATTAGGAAAATTGTACCGAAGACGAAACATATTTGACATTTCAGAAAACAGTTTTATTTTCATTTACTTATTTATTTAACAGAAAATAAAAATGAGCTTTTATATTTGCCAATATATCATTAGAAACTTCTACGATATTTCTACAGAAAATAATAAATACAACACTGTAATAAATAAATGTAAATATGTTTTATGAAATGTCAAATATTTTTGGTTATGTTTAATTTTCATGGCCGTATTACAATGTTTCTAATAAATATTGATTTTAACTTGATTGATATATCGTGAAATACTAATATATAGCTAACCAAATGGGCCTTATTGCTTGCATTTTTAAATTCTAACAACTTTGTATTTACACTTTTGCTATCATCTTACTAAACAGACAAAAATATAACTAAAAGTTAAATGTTGACTAGCAAAGATAAAATTGGGTGATGATAAAATAATTATTGTGAAGGATGAAGCTGATGGGGGCAAGGACTCGGAAGCGGGTGACGACCAGGATATGACAGTGTATGATTTCGACGAAGCGGAAGATGGTGGTTTGGTGGATTCGGAAGCTGAAGATGACAAGTCGAAGATTGTGAAGATCTTGCCGAGGAAATCGCAGACTGTGACGCAGGCCCATATGTGCAACTACTGTAATTATACTAGTCCCAAAAGGTAAGTTAATTTATGTACATACTTGAGCTTAAATTTTATATCAGAACCTTTTTTTTGTGATATTTTGTATTTGGCCTAAACTTTTTAGTTTTACTGAATATTTTTGAGTTTATATCACTTGCAAGTTTTATCTCTTCTTTCTTTCTGTCTCCCTCTCTACTACTTTTACTAAAAAAAAAAATCTGATGTGGCAGCACATAACCTCCCGCCCAATACTACTCTTAAACGGTACAAAATAGTATTTGATGATACAGAAACATACCTTCTTATTTGTTTATTTTCTATTTATATTTGAGAAATTTATTTTTCTTTCGTATATTTATTTAATTTTTTGACATATATTTCACTAAGAAAACAGCTTCACAATCACAATGACATGTGTCACATTTCGTAAAAAATTGAAAATGTTCCATGGTGTACTAGGAATGCAAGATTTGTGAAATCTAATTTCTTTATATTTTATTATCTCTAAATCTAATGAAAATTATTAAAATTAGTGTAATCAAAACAAATGTAGAATTAAATATTCTTCAACTTTCAAAATAACATAAATTGTTGAAAAAGGAAATTTAACCGTGTTTTTCACGAAAAACTGTTAAGGGCTTCAAGTAAACTGCTACTTCCGGTCGACCAATTTTATCCAAAATCTAATCAGCTCTTCATTTAAATATAAGAAGCAATAATTCAAAAAATTGTATTTTTTGGTATTGTAGTATTTGAGTTATGCGAGACGAAAAAATTGCCACAGACTACACACATACATACATACAGACATCATCGCGAAAATAGTAAAATCGTATTGTAGGGACCCTAAAACGTGCTTATTCATTGAAAACTCACTACCCAATTTTCTGACCAAAAACAATACCTCCCTTACCTAGAGGTAGGCGGGAGGTAAAAAAAAACAACGATTTTCAAATATAAAAATCTCGACGAATGAACAAAATTGGATGAATTTTTTTAGTGTTTATAGCGGTGTTTTGTATGAAGGAAGTGAGGTTGCGATGAGAGTAGATAGTAGATTGAGTAATTGGTGTCAAACAGGGTTGTGGAATTAGTGATGAGCACTATCGAATTATTCGATAGTTTACAATTATTTAAATAATTCGATATCTCTAAATTATTGGAATAAATGAATACATATTTTTTTCGATTGATTTTTTTTATTCAAATGTTCAAATAAATATTTACAGATTTTCAAAAAACTAAGTTACATGCAAAAAATAAATAATATATTTGTAGCAGTTATTAGCTACTTATTTATTAAATTTTATGTTAAATATATCAAGTAAACCACTTCTATATTTATTTTCTACCCTATTCTTATTAAGTTGTTTTAGTTGACTTGGTAAATGAAAATAGTAAACAAGTCAGTCTGTTTTACATAACTCGATCAGACAACAGATATTTACAATTTTTATTATACAGGCTGTTCAATTTAAGTGTGCCACCATTGCTATCTCGAGAACTATAAGAGCTACAAGGTTGGTTAAATTAGCAAACAATTTCTATTTTACAAGACTATTTTAATGAGCTAAAAAATATTTTTTTTAACCAGTAGTTCTCAAAATATGGGGTGCAACTTTCTTATTTTAAATGGGAACCTATTTTTTTATTTGCTTATTCGATTCAGTATTTTTTTCTGAATTCAACGATATTCGCATGTAATGCCCAAATAATACAAAATATTTGAGAAAAATGCAAAATTAGAAATGTATCATTTTTATTTAAATATGCCCATACAAAGTTTGCCATGGAAGAAAACCAATAAATCAAATGCAGAAATAATTGCAAAAACTGTAATTATGAGAATAATTATTCATTTTGTTGTTACAATACAGAAATACAGAGGTACACTCAAAAAAACTAATATTAAAAATTGTTTGATTTATTTGTTTTCTTTCATGGCAATCTTTGTATATGCAAATTTAATTCAAAATGATACATTTTTAATTTTGCATTTTTCTCAAATATTTTGTAATATTTGGTCATTACATGTGAATATCATTGAATTCAGAAAAAAATAAGGAATGGAATAAGCAAATAAAAAAAATAGGTTGCCATTTAAAATAAGAAAGTTGCACCCCGCAATTTGAGAACCACTGGTCTAAAAAAATTCTTGTTTCGCTCATTTTAATTGTCTTATAATATAGAAATTGTTTACTAATTTAACCGACCTCGTAGCTCTTACAGTTCTCGAAATAGCAATAGTGTACCACTTAAAATGAACACCCTGTATATGTGTATATATGTTGTTACGAAAGGCATTGAATGGAAGGGATGGTGTACGTATTGGTGGATGTAAAGTGCCTGCGTTAGCTTATGTTGTGTTGGTAGAAACTGAAAAGCAATTGATCATAAATGAAGTAGGGAAAGGTTTAAATCTATTATTGATCGTGGATAAATGGTAAAGTGTTGGTGTTTGAGAAGAATGATTTGTATATTTGGGTAGTATTGACCGGGAGATTGAAAGACGAGTGTTTGCAGGGTGCAAGGTATTGGGGGCTCTGGGTACATATGCTCGAAACGCGAATGTATCTAGAGATGCTCGATTGAGTGTTTATAATGGTGTGTTAGTGTCTAATTGATGTAAGGTTGTGAATGTTGGGTGTGGATGAAGAAGCATGAACGACGTATAACTGCTGTGGAAATGAGGTATTTGAGAGGAGGGTGATCGTGTCCACATTGGTGTATGGTGAGTGTGAGATTGAGAAGAATGTTGTTAAGAAAGTGGGAGTGAGTCAGTTGAGGTGGTTTGGACATGTTGAGCGAATGTCGAATGAAAGGTTGGTGAAACTAATATATGTGGGTGATCGATTGCATGGACGTCCGAGGAATAAATGTGAGTATGATTGATGGTTTGTTGCGTCAACGAATGTATGAATGTGGACGAGGTGAAAGTGGAGGAATATTTGGAGGAGATTGATTGTTGGTTGACTGTGTTTCTAGGTTCGTGCTACCCCACTGAGTGGGATATAATAGCATGATGTTATGTATGTATGTATTATTTATAGGATTCTTCATTTACATGGTTTTGTTTACAAACTGTCACTACATATTACAACTATATGGAACTAACTGCAGCTCTAAATCTTGTTTTCCTATTTCACGTACACAATTTTGTGACACTGTTTTCCTTAAAAACAATGCTACAAAATTGAATTTTGTGCAACTGTTTTTAGGGAATTAATTATTTGTAAAATTTAATAGTCTGTCAAACTTGGGGCTGTCATTACTCACGTAAAATTATTGAATCGGAGCCTCTGCGTCGGGGTTGCGGCCTGGGACTCGATAGGCCTCGCGGGCAAAGCCCCTTGGTGACCTGTGGTATATTAAACATGTCGTACAATTTTATTTTATTTTTATTGAACTTATGAACGTGAAATGGAAAAATAGTATGAAAAACACTTGTTACAATGCCTAATTGTAGCACTAGTTGTTCAATATAATTTGTTGTTTTTGCACATTCATTTTGACAGCTGTTATCGAATACAATTCTATACAATACATCAGCGTAAACTCATAAGTTTGGATTTGCGCTACATACTGCCATTGCACATTATAACAGTAGCTAGAAAAGAAGCTTTACACAATATGCTAATATCTGTGTGTACATTTGCAGATATTTATTATCGCGCCACATGAAATCCCACTCCGAAGAGCGCCCCCACAAATGCAGCGTGTGCGAGCGCGGCTTCAAAACCCTCGCCTCCCTCCAAAACCACGTCAACACCCACACCGGCACCAAACCCCACCACTGCAAGTTCTGCGACTCCGCCTTCACCACCTCCGGCGAGCTGGTCCGCCACGTGCGCTACCGGCACACGCACGAGAAGCCCCACAAGTGCCACGAGTGCGACTACGCCTCCGTGGAGCTGTCCAAGCTCAAGCGCCACATCCGCTGCCACACGGGCGAGCGGCCCTACCAGTGCCCGCACTGCACCTACGCCTCGCCCGACACCTTCAAGCTCAAGCGTCACCTGCGCATCCACACCGGCGAGAAGCCCTACGAGTGCGATATCTGCCATGCGAGGTTCACGCAGAGCAACTCGCTCAAGGCGCATAAGTTGACGCATAATGTGGGGGACAAGCCGGTGTTCCAGTGCGAGCTGTGCCCCACGACGTGCGGTAGGAAGACGGATTTGAGGATACATGTGCAGAAGCTGCATACCAGTGATAAGCCGCTCAAGTGTAAGAGATGTGGTGAGTACTAGATTATTTTGAAATTCATGTAGTGATACTGGATTGCGCATTGGTGTTGAAAATGTGAGCCGAGAGAGACAGGCAATATGTGGGCAACATATCCTGTGTCTTACAGTCCGCTTAGAAGGGTTGATAAGAAAGAATAATAGTATATTGTGTCATTAGGAGTAAATGTGATACTTTGTGTGCTGAGCATGTAAGTTTGAACAATTACATGCGAAGCACCCAAAGACACATTTACTCCTAATAACACATGCTATTTTTTCTTCAAACATAGAAAATTAAATTATAAATATTATAAAATGCTCAAAACTTCAAAAAATATTCAATAGTTATATCACGAGTGCTAAGAATTTAATCGAATAAATTTGACATGTCTAGCTTATGCATAAAATTTTGATTAAAAAGTGTTTGAGTACATAATAATTTGAAAAAATCCCAAGACCGCAAGTCGAGGGGTTTTATCTTAAATTATTATGTACGATAACACTTTTTAATCAAAATTTTATGCATAAGCTAGACATGTCAAATTTATTCGATTAAATTCTTTAGCACGAGAGGTATATGTCAAGATTATTTCATGAATTTATAGCATAAACTTTAATACTTACCGAAGAAATTGTACTAAAACGTTGATTTTGACACACTTTTACATAAATAAATCGGTACACTCATAAACAAAAAGGACAATAAAATTTTGTTGTTACAGTGTAACTATAGCAAATTAATTGTTTTTCTTTCTACTTGTTAAATAAACGTCAAAAATTTGTAAATAAAAATAACTTGAATGAATAATTCAGCATGTTTAAAGACATGGAATACCAGTAAAGGTAAAAAACATGTAAGTATCTTGCTTCTGCAACTAATTATCCGGCTAAATATGCCTTCAAAATGTTCAAAATTTGTATATAAAAGCTAGCTTCAATTTACTCGCGAATAAACAGCATGCTGCTGTTTATTCACTTATCTAAAATGCACAACAATGGAAAATGAGACATTCTGATTGGTCAAATTTGTAATGAGTGAAATATTCTGTCTTATCTAGCATTTCAAGTTGCCGTAGAATATGCTGTTTTGTTATTTTTGTTTATTTGTTTCATTTTTAACTGTCAAATTATTGAATTACAACCTAACTATTTTTCATAATATTTTACTTTGTCCGCCGCCGGCGTAAATGTGTTGCCAAGGAAACGGCGGCGACAATATTGAACTTCTGCTTGTTGAATACAAATACATAACAACGTACTTTTATGACGTTTAAAGAAAAATTAAGTTTACATTCAATATTTTAAAATAAAATGTTTAATAAATAAATTAAATATTACGTATTTAAAGGCATTTTAAAATATTTGAACAATACACTGTTAATAGTATATCATTCAATGAGCATGTAATGTATGCTATTACTCATGAGAATGAAGTAATAGTTATTACATGTGAGTTGCATACTACTTTATCCACAACATTTCGTCAAATATTTGTTTTGACATTATAAGACAAGTAGAATTATTTAAAACTCATTTTGATTTTAATTTTTTGACAGGTAAGATTTGAATTTGACATATTATTTCATTGAACTGTCAATATTATTTCATTAGTAACAGTAACAAGAGTCATTAATTGATAAATACTGGTTAAATTATGAATATGTTATTTGACAGTTGTGGATAATAGTTATTTACTTTACAAGTGGGAAAAGTAAGGTATTACCCACGAGAGAAATTTTAGCACACGAAGCCGAAGGCTGAGTGTGATAATTTTATCGAGTAGGTAATTCCAACACCTCTTAATAAATGAAAAATTTATTAAAGAAATATTATTTGACAGTGACACATGCTTGAAATTTTCTAAATTAAAATGTCAATCGAAGTAGTTACCAAGGTGTTGTGTGTTATTATTATTGTTATAAATAAAATAATACTCACTAGTGACTTTCCTTAAAATTATACCCACTAGTAGGTAATCAGTTTCTTTGCTTGTTTAAAATCGCCATAGTTATAGAGCATTTATTGAGAGGTGTTGGATAAAAATATTTGTCAGAAGTCGATACTGAAATAAAATTTTCTACACTCTTATATCAAAATTTTACTTTACAAACTCATCTGTCAAACTTGAATTAAAACCTAAAATAACAAACATTATTCTATAATACTATTTGCAAAATAAATAAATATATCATCACGCCTTTTACTAATTATGAGTGTGACACTCTGCTTACGCAGATCTTGGTAGGTGAAATATTTTTTCGTATGAAGTGCGGTTACCAGCCGTCAAGTCATAGCTTCCCAAAGTTGTGAAGGGGAAATCATAGGGGTAAATTTAAATTTGCAACTGTTGGTAGTGGGATTCGAACTAAGGATCTCACGATCCACAGTCCTATTTACCCCGTATTATTGGTGAATTTTTGAAAAATAATAAGAAAATTGGACGATGCTTATTTTGCATGGCTAAATATGTAGCAAATATTACAAAAATGAAAAAGAATAATTTAAAATGTACTTCTTGGCTATCAACAGAAAAACATTCGTTATTTTTGTCATTGACATAACTTTGAAATCACGAAGGAAAGTTTGCGGAAAATTTCCATATTTTTCTTGGGAATATTTTCCAAAAAATTAATTCCCGGAAATTTGTCAACTCTAAAAATTATACACAAATATTTGACAGTTTGCCAGTAGTTTTGTTATTACAACCATCCCCGTCGCAACAGCTAGCTGACGTTTTATAAATACATAATGCTATTTATTTATGCATTTAATAAATAATTTAACGATTTCGGAAAAAAATAATATATACCTCGATACTATAGTATATTGTACAACGAGCATGGAACGGTACTCATTTCCTACGAGTATGAAATGGACATTCCATGCGAGTTGAACGCTATACTTTTTCTACGACCACGATATTATTTTAAAATTAATTTAATATTAATAATTAATTTGTCTCACTTTTACCATTCCAATATTTGACATTTCTAAATAAGTATCCTAGCAATGGCACCTGTACTGAAATGAACTGACCTGTATTGAAATACTCACAAAACAAATTCATTTCGCACGATGCTTGCAATGTACCTCATATCCCTAGCAACAACAAACATGCAATGAGCAGATTTCTCAGTGGTCGTAGAAAAAAGTATTTTGTATTACTCATAGGATTTATTCTCCTCGGCTGTAATAAAAAATTTTACTGTAGTGGTGTAGTGCATTGATATACAAATAACTATTATACTGTACATTGTTTTAACATAGCAACCGCTGTACAAACAAGTGTTCGACGAAGACGGGTAACCCTGTTGCCTTTGGCTTGTTTTTCACTTTCATAAAAACCTACAAGTGCTTGTTCCAAAATTACTATATATCAATAGGTTTCTACTATTGAAATGTAGTAATAGTGGAACGCGCACTTGTAGTCTTTTACGAAAGAGAAAAACGATCCTGAGACAAGGTTATCCATCTTTGTGTAACACTTGTTTTTAGTGTGGTTGTTGAGCGGTAGCTTTGTGTTTGTAAAAACATTGTACAACATAAATAGGTTGCCCACTTATTGTTTTGTCTCTCTCAACTTAGATTTTCAATATTAGTGAGGGTTCCAGTATTATTATATTTCAGTGGTTTCTACTAACTATGTATGAAGGTATTCTGATCAGATATTTAGATCTGATGTGGCTATAAAACCGATACAATAGTTTGTAAATTTTATTTAAACTTAAATCCTATTATTTCTTACAAAACTAGTAAAATAAAATGTGATTACTGAATTTAATTATCTACAACATTTATTTGACACATTTCTGTTTAAAACTAACTGAACAGTTTTGCGGAAGAAAAAACTGATTTCCCATTTTACATCCTATGGTTAGTTAGGTTTAATGTGATACCCGGTATATCCATATACATAAATAAGTTGATCAATTACCTGCCGTCAAATTACGCCCCGACTGGTGTAAAAAGAATGAATGTATGCGTCATGAATATTTCATTTGTTGGCCATGAAATGTAACACTTTATTGAATTTCACAGGTAGACTTTTTGTTCATTATTTATTTTGTGTTTCGTCCACGGTGAAATATTCTGAGCCAAACCTTTGAAACTGGAATAAAAATTAAAACTGAACCCGTCTTTCTTTTCAGAAACTACAAATATCCAGTCAAGGGACCCACAAAGTAAACACTTTTGATATTACAATCTCAAATTTTAATGTTACTAGTTCTGAAAAATTATAAATACTTACGTTTCTTTCCACTTGTTCAAGTAGTTATTCATAATATTAAATATTTTCACTGTTCACTTTATTAGTTAATTTGAAATGAAATGTCAGTTGGAACTACAATAAGAATAGTTTGTTTAGTTAGTTTTTTAAAAATTAAAAATGTTGATTACAACAATGAAAAAATTGATTACAACAATGAAACTGGGGATTACAATAATCAACTATTTTTGTTTTTTGTACATTTTAATGTCAATTGAATTTTACGTGTATATTTCTTCAGCATTTATTAATATTGTAGGTGCTGCAAAAGCAAAAAAAATTGTTTTATTTTTATTATTGTTTAATAATGTGTGTTTGACAGATTCAAATTCAACACCTCTCAATAAATGCCTCTATAACTAGGGTGATTAGTGAGCAAGAAAAGTAACAGTGGGTATAATTTTGAGAAAAGTCACTAGTGAGTAATTTTCTATTTATAACAATAATAATAACACACAACACCTTGGTAACTACTCTTCCAATATCTTTTTAATTTAGAAAATTTAAAGCATATGTCACTGTAAAATAATATTATTTTAATAAATTTTGCATTTATTAAGAGGTGTTGGATAAAACATTATACTTCACACGTGGGCAAAATGGAATTACCCACTCGATAAAATTATCACACGTAGCCTTCGGCTTCGTGTGCTGAAATTTCTCTCTTGGGTAATTCCTTACTTTGCCCACGTGTGAAGTAAATAACTATTATTTACACAAACATAATGAATATCTTGCAGCAATATCAAATGACATTAAAATGTACTTTATCTAATTCCGTTTTGTAAAGTTGAATTTTTCCTAACTTTATGACGTTATGAAATGTCCTTTTTAACATAATTGCTATGAAATGAGTTTTGTAAAAATCTTTACTGAGTTACGTAAATAATATTATCTACGCTCGTGAGTTAAATGTTATTTAACCCACTCATTTTACGTGGATTAAAAGCTTCATTAACTCGTTTTCATTAACGTACTATTTATTATAAATGTTGATAATACAATCTTTAAAATTCTTTAAATTAATTTAATAATTTTTGAACTTTATAAAATTTTGCTTGACCTGCGGTCTCGGGATTTTCTCAAATTATTATGTACTCAAACACTTTTTAAGCAAAATTTTTTGCATAAGCTGGACATGTCAAATTTAATCGATTCAATTCTTAGCACTCGTGATATAACTATTGAATAATTTTCTACTTGTCAAAAAATAAAATCAAATTATCTAATTTTTTAACATTGGGCGGGCGTAGATAATACTTATTTACTTTACTAGTGGGCAAAGTAAGAAATTACTCACGTGTGACGTATAATGTTTTATCCAATATCTCTTAATAAATGAAAAATTTATTTAAAAAATATTATTTGACAGTGACATTGACTTTAAATTTTTAAATTAAAATGTCAATCGAAGTTAGCAAGGTGTTGTTTGTTATTATTATTGTTATAAATAAATAATTACTCATTAGTGACTTCTCAAAAAATTATACCCACTAGTGGGTAATCTGTTACTTTCTTTGTTTAAAATTTCCATAGTTATAGAGCGTATATTGAGAGGTGTTGAATGAAATATTGTACAATACACATGAATCTTAATAATGCTCTTATCCCACTTATATTGTAAATATCTGTTAAACACTTTAGGTGTCATTTATTCAGTTATTCGGGCGTATTCTCTAAAAAGTTGTTACTGTAACAACTTACTAATGGTGACTAGAATGAATCTAAAATAAAACTCCTCGTAGCTATAGTCGTACTATGAAATTGTATTTGGTTCTCCATTAAATTGCAGGCAAATCATTCCCGGACCGCTACAGTTACAAAATCCACAACAAGACGCACGAGGGCGAGAAGTGCTTCAAGTGCGAGCTGTGCCCGTACGCCTCCATCTCGGCGCGCCACCTGGAGTCGCACATGCTCATCCACACGGACCAGAAGCCGTTCCAGTGCGAGCAGTGCGACCAGTCGTTCCGCCAGAAGCAGCTGCTCAAGCGCCACCAGAACCTGTACCACAACCCCACGTACGTGCCGCCGCCCCCGCGGGAGAAGACGCACGAGTGCCCCGAGTGCGGCCGCGCCTTCCGACACAAGGGCAACCTCATCCGGCACATGGCGGTGCACGACCCCGAGTCCAGTGTGCAGGAGAAACAGCTCGCGTTGAAGCTCGGCCGACAGAAGAAGATTCAGATTATTGATGGACAACAAGTAAGTCTCTGCCGATCATAGGCGTTTAACACATTAAATAAATACGTCATTTAAATCATTATCGGAATCAGTAAACACATTTCATTTTATCTTTTTAATAAAGGCTGAAAAGACGTTCAAAAATATCTAATAAAATTTACTTTGCTCCATTTATTTATTGATATACAGGGTGTTCATTTTTAAGTGGCTACCATTGCGATCTCGAGAACTAGAAGAGATACGAAGTTGGTTAAATTAGCAAAGAATCTCCAGTTCACATAGGTATTTCAATGATAAACTGAAAAAAGAAATTCAACCAGTGGTTCTCAAAATATGGATACCAACTTTTCTATTTTAAATAGAAACATATATTTTTTATTTGCTCATTCAATAAAGCTCGTTATTCTGAATCCAACGATATAAAATTTTCATACCCTTACATAACAAAATTTTCGAAAAAAAAAAAAAAATATTTTGAATTAATTTTTCTTAAATATGATATTAATTAGAGTGCCATGAATAAAAAAAGTGAATATTTTGTTTATTACTACTTCTGTTAAATGAGAAATTGTTCTTCATATCATTTTTAATACCTAAAAATGGATTAATTCACTTTTTCATTCATGGCACTCTAATTAATATCATATTTAGGAAAAATTAGTTCAAAATTTTATTAATTTTTTTTCGAAAATTTTTTTATGTAAGGGTTTGAAAATTTTATATCGTTGGATTCAGAATAAAGAGCTCTATTGAATGCACAAATAAAAAATATATGTTTCTATTTAAAATAGAAAAGTTGGTATCCATATTTTGAGAACCACTGGTTGAATTTCTTTTTTCAGTTTATCATTGAAATACCTATGTGAAATAGAGATTCTTTGCTAATTTAACCAACTTCGTATCTCTTCTAGTTCTCGAGATCGCAATGGTAGCCACTTAAAAATGAACACCCTGTATGTCCGAAAAAAAACTTGATGGATTACTACCAAAATCTAATCAGCTCGTAAAATATATACTTAAGGTCAAACATACGCGTCGAAGAACGAATCCTTTTTTTTTACTTTCTTATACAAAGTAAATGGAAGTATTGGAATCATGAAAAAAATCGTTGACGAGATTTTTGCGGAAATACATATTTTGACGACCACTGAATCCGTTAAGGCCAATTTCTCAATGATGTCTGTGTGTGAGGATGGATGAATGGATGACAGTGTGCGCAATATCTCATGAACGAGACAAAATATGTAAATGAAACTTTCAATTTATAAGTTTCATGAAAAAATGAAGAACTGAGTTGATTTTGAATGAAATTAAAAAACCGAAAGAGAAAGTTTACTGGACATACAAAACAATAAATACGCAAGGAACAAGTCATATGTATTCAGTTGGTTTTATTTGTATAAAAAAGTAGTGTGGTTGTGGTGCCCACACAAGATTTTTTAAATTGTTATCTTCATTTATTTTCATGTTCTGTATGGTGCATAGATACATATCATTTTACCTCCATCTGTCAAATTTTCCTCTTGGATTTGTACAGTGACAGTTCAATTACAGTTCACATGTTAAAAACGAATATTTCCATTCGGTTACCTTTACTCCCATAAATTTTGTTTTACAAATTCAAATTTGAATAAATTATTTCTACAATTATTCTTATCGAAAAACAAAATAATTATCGCAGCGAGGTCTTTGAACATTCTAGTATTTATATATGTGGATGAAAAGGATAGCTAAACATAAAAAAATATTCGTTGAAGTCTAGTTTGATGCTGTGTCTCTCATTCCCATGAACGACTACACTAATGAAAATCATTCGTATATTTATAAATGTGCTCATCTATAACGTACTAAGTTTATTTTAAATTTGAATTTACAGTTTTTGAGAACCAAATAAAATTATTCCAAAAAAACACACTTTTTGGTATATTTTTATTGGTTTCTCAAAAACTGTAAATTCAAATTTAAAATAAACTTAGTATGTTTATAGAGGATCATATTTATAAATATACGAATTATTTGCATTACTGTAGTCGTTCATGGGAATGTGTGGCATAAATTTGACTACTTTGAAAATTATGTTCATGTATAATTTGTAAACAAAATTAGCTTTTTAAAATTTATTACAAAATTTTGGACTTTTATCTACTCATACAAATGTACATATAAAACATTCTGTGTTTCTCTTATATTATATTGTTTCAAAAAAGTCATGTTCATGTTGAGCTACCTTCAGCCCGTATGGTTGACCTTAATTTAGGGATCCGAATTTGACAAACTCGTCCACTTTTTCAATATTGGCACCTTCTAGAATCATAGGGTTTAAACGAATGAAATATTCGTTTAATTCATTTTTGTTTCTTGTAATGATATCATTATTAGGATTTGAAGGGCTTTGTTAAAGATCTGCGTTCCTTGTTACCTTATCTAATGTAATATTGAACAGGAAGCCATGATAATTTATCGTCTTTAATTTTAAAAGCTTACTACTTTTAATACTGCCTTAAACACAGTTAAAGTCAAACAGGAGGAG
The DNA here is from genome assembly GCA_963942605.1 of Poecilus cupreus. Taxonomy (NCBI): domain Eukaryota; kingdom Metazoa; phylum Arthropoda; class Insecta; order Coleoptera; family Carabidae; genus Poecilus; species Poecilus cupreus. The sequence continues at coordinate 305,314 of OZ012724.1, forward strand.
AGTGTCGTCAACGTTGTTATCGCGATTTTTTTTCAGGATTTGTCTTAAGTTCGATATTGTTAGTTGCTTATTAATAAAAATTATAGCCAATACTATTCTACAATTTTTTGAATATATTCAAAAAAACCTGATGGACCTTCGTTTATCACTTCCGGTTAATGAATTGCCCCCATCCCTCAAAATCTAATCAGTTTCTAACAAGCATCTAAAATTTAAATTTAAAATTTGTATATATTGATAGCTTCACTAAATTTCGAATTATCAATTTTAGAATGCAATGAAGTATAAAATTGTTATAATTCTCCAGGTGGAAGTAATGCCCGGAATGGACTCCGACTCCGAAGGCGAAGACGAAATGATGGCCGTGGAAGGTTCCGACGGCCAACAATACGTCGTCTTGGAAGTAATCCAACTCGCTGACGGCGACTCCGACCAGGCAGTCGCCGTCGTGTCCGGCGGCGAGGACGGAGTCCTCTCCGACGACCACCACATCATCACCGGCGAGCTCAACGACGAGGACGTCATCAAAGCGCTGCAGAACTCCCGGCGGATCACCGAGAAGGAGGAGAAGAAGGAGCCGGACCATGATGACATGAGCAACTGCTTCGGGTTCGATGTAAGTGAGGGGGGTGAGGGGGTTGTCAGCGGGGATTTTATTTGTGTTATGTTGGTAATTGTTTGCAGTGGCACCGGGTCTACCAGTTGTTTATTCCTTTCCTCTCCTCTCCTAAAGATTGTCTCATTCACATCCAGAATGACCTCCAGGTAATCACCACCTTTCATCCATTTTCCTTTTGCTACATTCATAAAAAAAATTAAACGATACAAAAAGAAAAATCTGATAGTCCTTCAAGTAAACTACCACTTCCGGTTTATCTAATTAGTAATTTGAACATCCGAATAATTCTAAATCTTTCTATTTCCTAAACAGTACAAATAAAAATTATAGCTAATACTTATTGAAAAATTAAATACTGGAACACGTACTTGTACCCTTTTACGAAACCGAAAAACGAGCCTGAGACAGATAGATGGATAACATGGGCTGCTCTTCTTTGTCTAACACTTGTTTGTATAGCGGTTGCTATGTAAAAACTGTGCAATAAATGTAATAAAAAATTTCTTTGGACTGCAACTAATAGCATATTGTGTATCTAGTAGGAAAAGTGATATATTCCCGGACGATGTTGGAAATTAATAATAATAATAATGATTTATTTTCTGAAGATACAATACATTGTATATAGAAAACGTCACAAATGAAATATACAAATAAATATAAAATTTGAATAAATTACAAATTAAAAAATTCATTTAAATTATTGTAACACCAGGAATCCGGGAAGTTTACTTTTCCTACATTGGTACACATCGGAGATTGGCAAATTACTGAAAAATTGTAATTAATTACTTTCTTATAATTACTGTCTCAATGTTAAATAAACTTTACGATCAAAATGTAATTAATTAATTAGCTCAAGTTCATGCACGAAATGTAATTCAATTACATTTAATAATTATAAATTACAATTACATTTTATTTTTCATGGGAAGAAACAACATTATTATTAATATATTTATTTATCCAACACTCGATAAAATTATCTCACTCAGCCTTCGGCTTCGTGAGCTAAAATTTCTCTCGTGGGTAATTCCTTACTTCGCCCACTTGTAAAGTAAATAACTATTATTTAACAATTTGGTACTAAAAAAATTACAAAGAACCATCGAATTTTAACAAAATTATTGATTTCTTTCTCTATTTGATCATAAATTGAAACGAAATTTTGATTTTATCTGAACCAAAAAGTCATAAAATTGGTCATTTTGTTCATGAAAAAAATGTAAAACAAAGTAATTGTCAATGTAAATGTAATTACCATGAAAAATTGTTAGATTTACTTGCATAAAAATGTAATTAATTACTGAACTTTCCATTAAAGAATGAATGTAATTGAAAATTTTAATTAATAATTACATTTTTCTGCGACCACTGAGAAATCTGCTCATTGTATGTTTGTTGTTGCTAGGGATATGAGGTACATTGCAAGCATCGTGCGAAATGAATTTGTTTCGTGAGTATTTCAATGCAGGTCAATTCATTTCAGTATAGGTGCGATTGCTAGGATACTTATTTTGAATTGTCAAATATTGAAATGGTGAAAGCGAGACAATTTTTTTTATTAATATTAAATTAATTAGGAAATAATATGGTGGTCGTAGAAAATGTATAGTGTAAAACTCGCATGGAATGTCCATTTCATACTCGTAGGAAATGAGTACCATTCCGTGCTCGTTGTACAATATACTATGCTGGAATATGTAATTATTTACGTAATTGGTAATTTAATTACTTGTAATTAATTACTGCCCATCTCTGGTACACATACTATTTTTTTTTTTCAATCGGTTTATATTCAATACTTAATTATTGTATATCCATGGTTTGTTTATTTATTTTCACAAGCCTCAAATTTATCTGAAAAGCTAAATCGTACTTGAATACTTTGCTAGTGTCCAGAAAAGATATTCCCGTACTGCTATTTACCGTAACCTAGCAACAACATTAACATACCGGAAAGGAAATAAATTGTACATTTCTAAACGAATTTTATTGTTTCCAAAACAGGAAGACGATGAAGACGACCAAGACATGGACTTGAAGCCCGGAAAACACACCATCACGCTCCTCAGCGACCAGATGATGGACGAAGACGACGATGACTAGTTCCACTAGCATCGCGCTGTACATAACACATCATACATTAATTACAACTCTCCTGGCGTCCGTTTAGCGCGGCACTTTCGCCACATTAAGTTAAAATTCACTCCAGAAATTTATTACAATTATTTTTTAACCTGGTTGTAAATAAATGAATTTGTAGGTTAGGTCTGACCCACTTATATTAAGTAGCTGCGGCCCGCACTAAACGGAATTCAGAGAGCTCTACTAACTAGTGAGTGCAGTTTAGTTGGACACGTGTAGATCACGCACCGATTCAAGTAGATTTTGTATTTAAATGAAGACATTGCCACGTTTTATTCCATTCTATTAACATGTTCTTATTATTTTGTTAATTTCATTTAATAAATAATTAAAAATATTTAATACTTTGCATGTTGTTACTTAATGGTTGGTACTACTAGCTATGCTTTTGAGGGTTTTAAAAAATTGTTTTAGCGCTGTACAATACCCTAAAATTATTTTATAAAAAAAAAATACTTGAAATAATTTTAAAACATTGCACTGCGCAAAAACACTTCTCACTCTTACAACCCTCAAAAACAGATCTCGTAGTACCAGCCAATGTGTTAAATATGAAAAATATAAACACGGTTTTAAGCTAGAACTTTACTTCACTATATTATGTTTATAATTGAAATTAAATTAGAACAAGCTTAAAGTCGTGTTTATTACAATTTTTTTTAGCAACAATTTTAAGTCGGGCTCAAATTTATTTTTAAAATAAATATTTTACAACCGACTTAAAATTGCGCAAAAATAAATTTTAAATGTTTCCTTGCAAAAACGCAAATTTAATTTCTTAATGAAGGACTTTCTGGTAACTATTGAAAGATGTAATATTGTAATTAAAGTAGAATCTAATACCTAGTATTAATTATAAGTATGTTACGTTAATTTTAAGAACATTTACAATAATTTTTCAAAACAAATGTACAAAGTAGAAGAATAAATATTTCAAATTTATACATAAATAAATTGTAAACATGTCTTTTTATTGTACTTGTCTTGTACAAATTTAATAATATTAATAAAATAAGTTATTTGTCAATTAGATGAGTTGTTTTTAAGTGGAGGGTAGTTATTATTTTGAAAACTTTAAAGCGTCATATCTCGAAAACGGTAAGAGATATCGCAAAAATAACGAAATTTCGCCGTCCCCTGTGTTTAAACTCTTGAAAAACCGGCATTTCTCTACAACAAATGTGAGTATGAAGGGTGTAGGGCCAAGGGTTCCCGAAATCGCTAATTTGTCGTCTGTTTCAAAATATCAGCATTTTTTACTTTACTGATTTCTTCAGATTTCAAATGCGAGTTACGCAAGAAATACTGATCCTAGGCTATTTTAAATCACAGATTCGGAATCTACAGACCCTAATGAAGGGTGTAGCGCCCCTATCTCAATTTTTTTACCCCAAAATTTAATAGTAAAAACACCAAGACTATAGTCCAACTTTTTTTTGGAAAAAACCCAAAAAAATCGAGTTAGGGGTGGATTCCTATAGATTCAGCCCTAAAAACTCCCGTGGCGATCTCGAAAATTGGCGCTCACCCTTAAATCTTACGTAATTAAATAAAGCAAAGTAAATACTGCTCTAATTTTGTAACTACACATCCTATCGCAAAATGGTTTCTGAAATCGTATTCAGCACATTCTAAAAGGGGTATACAGTCACTTCTAGCCCTTTACAGTTAATATTAAGGGTGATTTTTAAGGGAAACTATTCTGAAACTTCAAAGCGTCATATCTCGGAAACGGTAAGAGATATCGCAAAAATAACGAAAAACCGCGGTCCCTCTAGTAGTACCCTGAAGAATCGACCCTTCTCTACAACATATGTGAGTATGAAGGGCGTAGGGCCAAGGGTTTAAAAACCGCTAATTAATCAAGGTCACTTGTTCAAAAAACGAGCATCTTCAATTAGTTTTCATTATCAAGTCGAAAAAATGTGAGTGCCGAGTTACCGCATCCAGTTAGTGCTGCCATCTCTCACAAAATTTATGAACTATTATTGTGATTACTGGCGGGCAACAGCGATGATTTTTTGTAGTTTAGGAACCTGTAGTTCAAAAATAAAACAATAGATGGCAGTAGTAGGATTAAAATTGAAACGAATAAATTAAAATTATTAATTTCGTTCTATTAAATGACTATTAATTTTAAACTATTTTATTGCACATTTTAAAGCAAATAAAACACAAATTATTTGTAATAATTTCTTTATTATCTCTATGTGTAAATACATGTTATTATATATCATTTATTATCATATTATTTATAAGATAACAGCGTTCTAGTTAAATATAACATATATGTAAAATAAAAACTACTCCATTGATGTTGCTAGCAGCGGACGTCGATCCAGTGCTCTCTGGTGTAGTTATTCACGATGATCAGAACACCAGCAGCTCCACGATGATGGCGCAGCAGCAGAAGATGGCGCCGGGTTCATGGAGGTCCTATATAAACACACAAATCATGTATTAATACAATTGTTTTGCTGTTAAATTAATTTAATTACGATCATGTACTTCAAAGCTGCTATCGGCTCCGAAGACAGTGTTGAAGGCGATCAAGGCTCCGGTGACGTTGTCCACGTGTCGCTATGAACATACAAACAATGTATTAGATAAAAGTATAATTGTGAACCTGCAAAAAACATACATGTTATAGGTAGGAGAAATACTAGTTGAAAATATTTGTAAAAAATGATTTCCGCTTTATATCGCACTACCTCAGCATGAGCTGGATAACCTTTGACCTGCTTCACTTAATGTGAAGCTAGGCGCGGACGAAAGCCCCGGTGACGTTGTCCACGAGTCGCTATGAACATACAAACAATGTATTAGATAAAAGTATAACCGTGAACCTGAAAAAACATACATGGTATAGTTAGGAGGAAACTATTTGTTGATGTTTGATGATATCTGGAACATAAACTCAAAATACAAGGCAGTAAAATAGTTCAATAAAACAAGTTATGGTAATTCATTCTCACAGCACACACCATTCATTTCACAGCACACCATTCAGCCCACAGCACACCCCCCATCGTTGGCTTCAATGATGGTTTCTTTTCTTGACTTGTTTCTTGCCTGTAACCCTACCTAAGTGGTTGTATGAGTGTAGCTAACTTACAAACTAAGGCGCAGTGACTCTAGTGACAAACAACCGGTGTTGTTGTTGTCTCGTTAGCAAAAACGTTCGACATATGCCGTGTCGACGACCCACTCCGGGAGCTCCTAGTTACGCGAGCGAGATCCGAAGGTTTCACGCCTACCCGTCAGGTTGACGAGGGGATCAGACCTCCCCTGGACTCCAGGGCCCACAATTGGTGGGGACTCCCCCCGATCCCCCAAAAGGTGAAGACCTACACGCTAACACGGATTCGCTTCCCCAATGGGGCCCGACTGGAACCCGGTCCAGTGCACCCGGTTCTCCATCGCGAATAAGCGCTTAAGAATTGGCTGCACTACGTTGGTCCCGGTGGACAGCGCTTCGATGTTCGCACGAATTCGCGGTATACACCCCCCACGATACGATAGAACCGAATCTAACATATGTTGGCCCACCTAGTGTGGACATAGAGAAATATACGCGGAGCGAGTGTCTAGCACACACGCAATGGCGGAGCCGTTGCAGCCAACTGACAACACAAAATGGCGCTGGAATGTTTGACTGCGACATCTCAACTACGCTGCGACGTACGTCCTACAAATCAAGCCTATACTTACAATGCAAATAACAGCAGTAAACGCACAGCGTAGCTAGTCACGCATGCTTACAATCAGAACACTAATGAGACAGGCTTGGTCTGCTCTAAGTTTAATTTGATTGTCACGAATTTACTATTCAGATTTTAACGTGCTACTTCAATATAATATAAAATAAAAATAGTAATATTTGTAATTCAAATGTAAATTTAATATGTATAAAATAAAAACAACGAAGAAACATCGTACATAGTATATACAGAATATTTTAAGGAAAAATAATAACTGAAATTAACAAAAATCACTAACAAAGATTTCATTTGGCTCAAAGGTATTGGCTTTTACCACGAACACTGTTTTTGAATGACAACAAAATATAGAAAAATGTTTCAAATAAAGATTGTAGGTTATATTTTCTCTACATATTTTTGGTTACAATTTACTTTATCTCATTTATTTACTAAGATATGCCCAAATATCCAGATAGGCCTACATATAATCTAGCACTTACTGTTGATGAATTGTTCTCAAAATCTAATCAATTCGTAACATAAACATAAGTTTTCCAAACCCAATGAAATAACTAACTCTGTTATAATTTTTTATTACTAATTGACTTTTCTTTGAAACTTATAAATCAAATTAATTATTTATATCATTAAAAACTTTCATGAACTCATTAAATCTATCGGTTTCACCTAATTCATCTACTTTAAAAAACAATATTACTGTTCAACAGTAGTCTACCTAAAAATGTCTGTATATTTCTTCTTGTTGTTACCAATTTTATTTTTAATACACTACGCAAACAATCAAAGAATATCTATTCCACCTGAACAACCAGAAAAATATCAACAAGAAAATGTGATAAAATGTTTTGTGGAACTGTCAAACATAGTACAAGATCCATTTTCTTTATTAATTTCTGAGATAAACTTAGAAACAGTTTGGGAAATCAAAAACACGAAAATAATTTATGATATTAATCACGACTTGCATCTAATATCAAAATGGATAATTTTCAACAGAGTGATGATCATTTTAAACACTGTAAAAAGATTTCAGTACTTCTTAGATCATTTGAAACAATTACATTCATGGAATCCGAAAGCAAAATTCATCGTCGCAATTTTGGAAAACGAAAATATCACAGGAATATTTGAACAATCATGGAAGTATTTTCTGTTGAACATAAACGTTATTCAATTAGAAAATGTTTACACTTATTTCCCGTACATTGATAATAATTGTACACCTAACCTCAAACCAAGGTTTTTATTTTCTTGCAACAAAATACCTAAAATTATTTATCCAAATAAATTACCCAATCATTTTAATGGATGCACAATAAAAATAAAGGTGTTTGTAGTACCACCGTATATAATATCAACCAAAGGAGACAGAAATAATCCGAAAATTGTTGGGTTGGAAATAACACTCATGGAACATCTATCAAAAAAACTTAACTTTACAGTCGAGTATCTCAACAATTCATATAAACACTGGGGTAAAAGGTTACCAAACAGAACTTATACTAACATTTATAACGATACATTACATAAAAAAGTAGATTTTATAATAGGAATGGTACCTACCGATGCCAGTTTATTCGACGATTTTGAAAATAGTATCAATTATTTATTAGATGTATCTGTGTGGTCGGTTCCTAGAGCAAATAAACTACCAATTTGGAAACACGCGTTAAAAATATACGAACCCCGACTTCTTATCGTCCTTTTAGTAAGCTGTTTTCTATATGGTAGTTTTTGGTTCACCCTTGGCCGCACTAGGGAAATTTCGAGTTACTATAAAGAATATTCCGGAAGTTTAATGTCTAGTTTGCAAATACTTTTAAACGGAACTATGATTTTACCTAAAAATAACTCCATTAGAATGTTATTTTATTTCTGGACAATATTCAGTTTAATTTTGTACACAATACAGCAATGCAATTTAGTTTCTATTTTGACTAAAACGCAATTTGAACATCAGCTGTCAAATGAAAAAGAACTCATAACCTCAAATTTAAAATATGGGTTTCCTGTTGCAATGCAGAGATTTTTCGCAAATAAAAACGACAAAATACGATGGACAATCTATAATAATTTTATAGAGTGTTCTAGTCCTACCTCAATAGAATGTTTAAATAGGACAGCATTTCAACGGGATTTTGCTATACTTAAAAATAGGCGTATATCGCTGTACTTTCAGAAGAAATATTTTATAAATTCTGAAGGACAACCGATGCTGTATGAATTTAAAGACGGTATTTTATCAAGCCCCCATTTAGCAACATGTAGAGGTTATCCATTGTTGCCGTTAATAGATGCAACAATACTTAAATATCAAGCAAATGGCATATTAAATAAATGGAATAAAGACGTTACTTACTCGATGAAATATTCTGAAGATCTGCAGCCCACCGCTCTGAAATTAGAAACATATATTTCGGTGTTTTTCATGTATTTTGGGGGATTATGTTTGGCATTTGTTGTGTTTATGTGTGAAATTTTATATTACAAATTAAATAAAAATGTACAATAAAATATTATGTTTTATTATTCTTTACAATCTTTCCTCAAACATTCATCCAGCAAAGTCTCTATTTTGACTTTATTTAATACTTTGTCAATGTATTGTTCTGGTAAATTAAACATGTTCCTCAACGTAGACAAGTACTGAGAGATTTCTTTTGAACCCAGGACTTTCTGTAGCTCTGTATCTCGCACAGATAACCTGAAAACATTTTTTTTAAAGAAAATACTTAAATATTTGTATAGTAACTTACAAGTGGATGAGTATTAGAGTAATTAGTTGCCACTCTGTCGTCTTGAAGACAATATTGGTTGCCGTGAACTCAAATGTGTTTATTAAATGTTTGATTTCTGATAGAAGTTTGTTTGGACTGTCTTGTAATATTTCGCACACCGTTGAAATCCTAAAAGATAATATTTAGAAAACTAGCTGTTTGTTAGTTAATTATTGCGGTTAAGTTCAATAATAAGTAGTATTTATTTGTTTATATAAACAATTTTATTTGATATTGAAACTAGAAAACGCCAAATCGTTATTACAAGCTTTGAAATCGATTTGATTTGAGCAACGTAGTCACAACGCAGTGTTGACAACCGTACGATAAATTATTGTACAGGTAAGAAAATTTCGGTAGGTGTAGGATGTACAAAAGTAAATTTGTACGTAAAATGAAACATTATGTGCAAAAAGAACAAACTAATTAATTCCGATGAAGAAGTTGCGAATAAAACACAAAATTTTGAGTGTTATTTACGTTAATCTCAATGTTCGAGGTTGGCAACACTGAGTGTAAACTTCAATTGACAACTGACAGATGTGTAATCTTTTTCCTAATTTTTACTTTCTTATACAAAGTATAAGGAAGTATTGCAATAATGAAAAAAATCGCTGACGAGATTTTTGCGGAAATACATATTTTGACGTCCACTGAATCCGTTAAGACCAATTTCTCAATGATGTCTGTGTGTGTAAATGGATGGATGGATAGATGTCTGTGTGCGCAATATCTCATGAACGAGACAAGATATGTAAACGGAACTTGGAATTTATAAGTTTCATGAAAATATGAAGAGCTGTGTTGGTTTTGAATGAAATTGAAAAACCGGAAGAGGAAGTTTACTGAACACACAAGACAATTAATTCCATTTTTTTTAGATAGAATCAGCTGTGAAATAAAGTTTCAAATAAAAGATGTTAGCAAGAATATTTGGAATATAAAATGTTATTTGCACTTTTCTTGTACATGCTTCTAATTTTGAGAAAATAGTATATTGAACAACTAGTGTTACAATGACCTTCTTTGTAATACGATTATAGTTTGCGTAAACGAGCCGCAGGCGAGTTACGCAAAATACGAGTATTACAATTAGGCATTGTAACACGAATAGTTCAAACTAATTTTTCTATTTCACGTTCATAAATTCAGTAAAAATAAAAAAAAATTGTACGGCATGTTTAATATACCACTGGTCACCAAGGGGCTTTGCCCGCGGGGCCTATCGGGTCCCAGGCCGCAACCCCGACGCAGGGGCTCCGATTCAATAATTTTACGTGAGCAATGACAGCCCCAAGTTTGGCAGACTGTTCATTTTACAAATAATAAATTACCCAAACACAGTTGCACAAAATTTAATTTTGTAGCATTGTTTTTGAGAAAAACAGTGTCACAAAATTGACTTTGTGTACGTGAAATAGGAAAACTAAATTATGTTTTTAATAATATATTTCAGTAATCTTAGTTACACTGGGACCAAAGTTAAAATAATTGTAAAGTGTCAAAAATATGTGTCGTTTTAATAATTATAAAAGCAATATTTGTATTATTAGTTTTAAGGACTAGTTCTTAATAAATATTTTAAATTAACATCATAGCTGAGAACACAACGAAAAAAAATCGTTCTTTGACGCGTATGTTTGACTTTAAGAAGTTCCATAAAAACCAGATAGACCACTGAAATGTAGTAATACTGGAACGCGCATTGCCTGCTCTCCCTGTTTGGAAAAAGCGAGCAGAAAGATATAGATTGATTCAAACATTTAAAAAGCAATCTGGTGAAATCTCTGCAATAAATGAATCAAGAACACAATTTAGATTTTGCAACTAATATTTGTTAAAATCTCTGATAAGAATTGATAATAAAATATGCTTGCAATACTATAATATATTACCAACAAAGGTAGTTAGATCATATTTCTAGTTGGCCATCTGTTACGATCTCAACCACAGAAATTCTAATGTCAGTTTTCGTTAAAAGATTAAAAATCAATTTACTCACGCTCTGCTAACCGACATCAAAAAGATCTTCCTTCGAGTCCCCATCACATCCTTGTTGTCTATCAGGGGCAGAACAGCCGGGGCGCCCTGCACCACATCGGACTTCTCCTCGGTGTCGGTGTCTGGATCAGTGTCCTCCACCTCTTCCTCGTACATCTCATAGCACCCGGAATAGAACGCCTGGACCCGCAGGTCCTGGAGCTCGGCTGCTTCGCGAATGTCCTCATATCGAGGAAGAGGCCGACGATTTTTACCTGGAGGTTGTGACAACATTAACATGTTTCTCTGTGCTTCTCTCTCACACACCTATTCTATTCTAAATTCTTTGCACTTCTCTTATTATTGAGCTGTCAGATTACCGTAGTGTTAAATGACCGGCAACTAATTTGAAGATTTTTGTTGTGTTTTTAATTTCAAATAACACAAATCACACTTGTTTGACAACTTGCGCGATATGAAACCAAGTGATTAGGTCGACGCAAAAAAATTTAAAGACATGTTAAATGACATTCATAGAGATTAGCAAAATTTATCAGTGGTTGACTAAAATAATCTTACAGTTTATTTAGGTTTCTTCCTGGAATATATTTTAATTATTTACCACAAAAAGTTATTTTTCGCGCCGCCGTCCGTCATTGATACAATTACATATCTTTAAATCGGTCGGAAATCATGTTTTTGTCGTACTAGTTCGACAAAAATTGCTAACTTCTTATGGTTATATGTTGGCATCACTTCACTAATTTTAGCTAACTTCTGACGCTAGAAATGTCAAAGAATTACATTGACTTAAAAATATTATGGCAATATATCTACAATTGAGTATTTACAATACAAGAAAACAGAATATTTATGGATTTTAAACATATTTGTAAGTAATTATAATTGTATTTGCAGTGTAAAATAAAAATATGTAGATATTTTTTGTGACATTCAAATATTGTGAAGTTAGCAACATAAAAAAATTCCCTGTCATTAAGAAAATGAGTAATAAATTAAATTTATTTATTAAATTTACATAAATGTTGGCGCGAAAAATCTTGTGTATCCCTCGGTTGGAAACTATTTTGCGAATGCTCGTATTTGTAGGACTCGCCTACGGCTCGTGCTATCAAAATAAACTCGCGCTCTCAAAATAGCAGTTTCCAACCTTGTGATACAAATAACTATTAATTCCATTATGAATTTTCTAAACAATGTAACTACAATGATTTACAATCCCTATTATTTGAGAACCACAACACACGACAACTCTGACGTCACAACATTTTTTAATAATCTTTGCGGTTTAAAGAATAACAATTAAGACTTTTTAAAAATGCTTGAACACGGACCACCACTATCAAGAAATAGTTATTTGTCAAACTAGAGAGGAAAACGATTTATTTTCCTACAAAAACGACATGTTTCTAAAAACGATTTGCTCAGACCTAAAGTACACTTTGATAATACAACTGACACGTTAAAAGTTAGGTTATCAGACGCAAGGCGGTGTAACAGTGTTGCCAATGTACCAATCTTATACCCGGTTGCACCAACGTTAGTTAAATTTTAAACTTGGATTAAACAAAAAAAAAGCAAATCTAATTTTTGACATCAATGTCAATTACTCCATGTGACATATATCTTCGATTTGCTTTTATTTATTTAAACCAAGTTTAAAATTTAACTAATGTTGGTGCAACCGGGCATTAAATCTAAATTAAAGTTGTCAAATTGTGATTTAACCTACAAAAAGTAAAATATAATTGTAAGATAATTTAAAGTGTGTATATCATTAAAATAAGAATTTGTTTATAATATATTTTTTGTAAATAACATTCATATTGATACATCTATATTTTCTTTTCTATAGAAGAAAGAAAAACACATTTTCCTCACTATTTCGAGAGAAGAACGGTGGGGTTTCCTGGCATATCGTGAAAAAAATTTAGTTTTTTATTATGACACGTCCAAAAAATTAGATTTTTCAACTATAGTTTTGATTTTTTATTTCAAAAAGCACAGGTTAGCAGACAACGAAAAAATCAAAATATAACTTTTCTTTAACGTATTATAATTCGTAAATGGAGACAGTAAGAGAAAAATTGTATCAAACAACAATTGCAGATAATAATATTTGAAACATTCTAATAACAAAAATTGTCATTAAACCATAATTTACTGAGATATTTCAAAATAACTTGATAGGGCTTCAAGTAAACTACCACTTCCGGTTATTGGATTATCACCAATAACTAATCAGCTCTTCCAAAGGGGATACAATTGATATATACAAAATATCAATATTTTCAGTTTAGTAGTTTTTGAGAAACCATAAACACAGATTGACAGACAGACACACACAGACATCATCACGAAACTAGTAAAATTGTATTCTAGGGACCCTAAAACGTGCTCATCCACTGAAAACTCACTACCGAATTTTACAGGATGTGGCGGGAGGTAAAAATAAACCAATAAAATATTTCCTACCTGTAACACTAGCATCAAACTTGCGATCTGCAAGCTCCATGAGACTCAGCCTCTTGCAGATCTCTTCATACTGCTTTTGTTTATTTTCATCCAGTTCCAAATTCTTCTTCTTGTTCAAATAATGCTTGAAAGATTTCTCGGAAATTATCGTTTTCACCTGATCGTCTCCGTACAGAAATAAAGCTGTTTCGATTGTGAACCACTCAGACAAACATTTATCCAATCTTGATTTCAAGTCAGAGAAGTTTGAAGAAGCTTTTGAGGGTTGTTTTGAAAGTTGAGCTTTTTTGAAAGTGGAACTACTTTTTAAGCGGCTTAACCGACTTTCTTTAGAATTATTTTCCGTGTTTGCACTATTTTCTTTTGCGATATTTTCACTGATTTTACTTGGAAATATTGTAGATCTTTCTTGAACAACCCCAATTACATTTGTATTTTTGTATCGACGTCCGTTATTTTCATCAGTTTTTGTTGTTTCCGGTTTTTTAAATTGTTTATTTGGATCAGTTGTATCAGTTTTTTCTAATATTTGAACAGAATTTTCAGATGTAAAAGAAACTCGTTTCTTTTCAGAAGTTTTATTTTTAGATTTTTTCAAAATACCTTTAGACTTTTGCTCATCATTCACCTTTGTATTTATTACAGTTCTGTTAAAACCCACTTTAAAATTTTCAATTGGTTTATCTGTTTTTAAATTTTGATTATTTAATAATTCATTTTCAGATTTATTTACGACAGTTTCAGATTTATTTATTACAGTTTTATCATTGTTAAAATATTCGGCATTTTCTTGTAAAATTTGCGCTAAACTAGGCGCAAATAAATTTACAAAACACTCATCACGTTTTTCTTCTTTTTTGTCTTCTGAAATGTTCTCAACATTTATTTGATCACAAACATCATCAGGAATTTCATTCATAACATCTTTCGCAAACTCTGAAATTGAAGTAAAATTGTTATCTTCATGTACGTCAAGTTTAATCAACCCTTGGTCAATTTCTTGGCCGGGAAGTCCACTAAAATATTCAAGAAGTAATAAAAGTAACCTAAAATACTGTCAAAGTTACTTACGTTTCTGTTTTTGGTAGTAGATTAAATTCAGGTATTTCTTCTTTATCTCTGAACCATAGCGGACTTGACAACATTTGGTCTTTTATGTGAATGCCCGCTTTGTAACAAAAGTTGCTGCAATAGTTCTGTAAAATTTATTAAATACAACTTAAATTTTATGTATAATTCAAATAAATACTACTTTTCGTTCTGTAATGTCGTAAACTTTATTTGTTTTGGTCGAAATGTGAAATTTTTTATTAGGTACATCAATAATTTGGTTACCGCAAATTGGGTAACCACATAATTTACTGATGGCCCGTTCTTCTACAATATCTTCGTAATGACATTGGTTTAAATATTTCAACTGTAAGCAATAAATTGTATTTAATTCAACAAAGCAGAAAAATAATGTTACTTACACTTAGTAAAAACACATCTTCTTCAACTGGACAATCAATTAGTTTTTTAACAATGTGTAATGCTACTGCATCACTTTTTTTCTGTTTTATTATTGCTAGTTTACGTTGTTGTGCACTAAAAACCAATAAATATTTGCATTTAAATGAGGGTTATGTTCAAAATATCTTACTCCAAGTCTTTAATTTTTGGTGCTGATGACTTCTTGGGCGACTTTTTCTTCTTATCCATTTTAATATTTGAGTTTTTGTTAATAATTACACGTTTAAAACACTTATTTACGATTTTAAAACGACTTCTACTTGTAAATGTAAAGTGAGTCAGCCATCTTGGTTAACTGTCAAAGCTGTGAACTGGGTTGTGGTCGTACAGTTACAAAAAATATTGGGCACAATGTATAGGACAACCACGACAAAACTATACTTTTTAAATATTAGAATTTATTTTTAGAGGATGTAATTTATTTTTATTATATAAGTAAGCAAATTTAATAAAATAAATGTAAATAACTAATTTCTATGTACATATATACAATAAAACTTCTGTATAATATAATTATAAACATAATTAAAGAGTATATGAACAAATACTTAGCTATTTTTTGGCTGTAAGAATCATAGAATCTTCTGTTTTGTCTCTGGTTGCTTTGTAGGCCTCGCGTTCCTGGTCCGGGTATTTTGTGGGTAAATTAGGCGAATGTAAATTCACCTTGGCAGGATATCTATAAAATAAAAACAACATATAGGTTATATTATCACACGCTAGGGATCACCTGTCAAAATTAATTTTCAATTTCTAATTTAACCGTTCCAGTAAACGACTTGTGGATTATAATTAATTATATTTACTATAATATCTGCATGTTTTAAAAATAGATTAAATATGTTCTTCTGACAATTCATTAAAACTAATTTGAAAAATATATGAAAGTTAGGTTAGATTGTCATATTTTGACATTTCATGATTTTTGTTTTTTCCTTGAAAAGAAAAATGATGGAATGGGGTCGTTCACCATTTTTTTTATGAAACTTTATCTAAATTGAAGAGTATCTACACTTTAAAAAAATCTTAATTGTTATTCATTAAGCCACATTGATTTTTAAAAACGTTGTGACGTCATTGTATATATTTTGGTGGATCTCAAACAGTAGAGACTGTAAATAATTCTAGTCACAAAAATGTCCTATTTTTTAGAAAATTATTTAAATAAAACCTTCAAATTAGTTGCCAACTATTTGGACACTTCGACAATCTGATAGCTGAATAATAAGAGAAGTACAAATAATTCGGAATAGGATAGATATGTGCCATAATACTTTGACGTAATGGGGTCATAAAACTTTTTTAATTTTTTTTTTTCTGTAAGTTTGAGTAAAATTATAAATATAGATACTAATTTTAATATTAAAAGGCATTTAGTTATTAAGATATGATTTTTTGAAATTGGCATCCCATTTCAAATTTGTCGCTTCTTGACGTCATCTTGTAATTGTACGAAACACGCTCTAGCGGAGAGCGAGGAACTACACCAACTGTCAAATTCACTGTTATCTGTCATTGTTATTTACTGAGAGGTTTTTATAAATATGTTAGCTGGCCAAAATAATATAACAAATATACTAAATATGAGGTTAATTTAAAAATCGTTAACTGCAACATATAACTTAAGATGACAGATGTGATAATGAGACTACCGACATTACCGACAAAATATAGTACATCAAAGCATTTTGTTTTAACACGTCCTAAACTCCTTGTTATAATTACTGAATATCTAATTTAATTTATCGGAGTCTTCATTTTAATAATAATACGTAATTAGTACAACACTGAAAAGCAAGTTTTTATTTGTTATCAACACCTCTTTCGTCTTGCCATGCTGTACATTCTAATACAAGATGACGTCACGATTTTGCAACCGAGAAACTTCAGAAAGGAAATTAAGAATGAAAAGTTGAAAAATTATAAGAAATATTGAATAATATGTGACTGAAATGATCTAAATTTTTATAATTTGTAAAAAAACACATTTTTTTTTTTAAGTGTATGACCCATTTCTATTTAACACCCGGTATATATAAAATTATGTTAAATTAATAAAAAATACTGTACTTTATGCCTCCAATGTCGACTTCATAATCTCCGGACAACACGTAGTCATTCGTGACCTTATGGTAGTTGCCTTTTGAGTCAATATTTTGTATGAACCCTAAACAAACCTGAAACATAACCTCAAATAATTAAACACAAATAATCACACATCACAACTCCTACCTGTTTCTTGAACGTGAATCCATACCCAGTGGTAGTAGTGGTCCCCACATGCTTCCCATCCCTATAAATAGGTTCTCCGCCCCAGGCCCACGCCTCCGTTTCATGATCGTGTTCATTCAACAGCAACTGTATATACATCCTTTTCACCCCTTCATCTCTTTGCTTCAACAGCGCATCTCTACCAATAAAATCCACCCCCTTATCAAACTTCACCCTCCAGGACCTGCCGCACTCCAACGGCGTCGTCATCGTGTCCAAATCCTGCCCCCAGAACGCGTAGAACTTCTCCACGCGCAGCGCCCTCATGGCGTAGTAGCCCGCGTGGCGCATGTCGTACTTGGCCCCCGCGGCGATGAGCTCCGAGTAGACGTGCAGGGCGAACTCGTTGGGGATGTAGAGCACGTAGCCCAGCTCCCCCGTGTGGGTGATGTTCATGGCTCGGATGCCGTTCGCGAGCCCCACGTCCAGTTGTTTGAAGGTGAAGAATGGGAAGTTGCGCGGGCTCAAGTCGGTGTCGGTTAGTTCGGAGAGTAGCGCGCGGGTGAATGGCCCCATAATGCATAACGCGGTGAACATGCTGGTTACGTCGCTTAGGGCTACGGTTGGGGGGAGGTGGCGTTGGAGCCAGACTTTGCAGCGGGTTTGTTGGATTGTGGGCGCGATCATCATGTAGCTGGAAATATTCGTGATTGTGTTTGACTGTTTGTTGTATTTTTTTTTATGTAACACTTACTGGTTTTCTGATAATCTGACTAGTGAACAATCGTTTTCGTAGCCGCCATATTTATTTTGCATCCCAGTGTGTATGATGCTTCCGATCGGAACGTTTACGTCATTTGAACACACGAATTGAAGAGCGTCCACCACTTCATTGCCTTTCGACTTTTACAAAACAAACAAGATACATTTACATTTTTACCTTCCGCCTACCTCTAAGGTAAAGAAGGTATTGTTTTTCGAAACAAATTGGATAGTGAGTTTTCAATGATAATGTAACAAGCGCGATTTTTTCAAATTGTTAATTCAGCATTTTGTAGTTCAATAATCGCGCTTGTACGAATATTGCAAATATCAATTGTACATAGTGCACAAGTAGGTTTCTATTGCGTGTGTAAAGAAATTCCTTTGATATTTGTAGACACAGCTGATGATGACACGATCAACTTGATGACAATACTTTTTAGTTGTTTAAAAGGACAGTTTTTGGCAGTCGAAAAAAAGAGTGATGTTTTGAAAATCGAAAGAGTTCTACACCGCTACAAGATCTAGCTATAAAGTAATATCATTAGTAAATTTTGGTAACTGTAACTAGGTAACATATTTAGACGTTTGCATTTGTATTTGTTTAGCAATTTGTTGTTTAGTTGAAATCATTTCAATACTTTATTAAAGTAATATTAGTTTTGGAGATAAAGAAATTAAATTTCAAACATTTTAAAAAATTTAATTTTTTACGAAATGTGACACATGTCATTTTGATTATATAAATAAATATACGAAAGAAAATTTAATTTCTCAAATATAAATAGAAAATAAACAAATAAGAAGGTATGTTCCTGTATCATCAAACACTATTTTGTATCGTTTAAGAGTTGTATTGGGCGGGAGGTTATGTGCTTTACTAATGGTTTGGCTAGTACAACTCACCCAGAGGTCGATCTTCGTGAACGATGAGTAGTCCGAGAGGCCGATGGACTCTCTGCAGGCGGCGTACTCGTCGGCCACGTGGTCGAACCAGTGAGGCTTGCCGAATGTATTGGTCTGTGCAATGCGGAAGGATGTTGACCAGTCATCGGATTCGGATTCTGTAAATTAATCAAAGCAAATTAAATTTGAAAGACGCCTCTTACGTCTTCCTAAAGAGATAAATATAAAAAACAAACAGATCAATCTCATCAACAATTAAAATAATATATAAAGTAATAAATAAGTAAAATATAATAAAATAAAAATTCGTTATTTTCCACGCATTTTAATTTCATTTTTTTTCCTATTAAATATTGGTTTTAATTTAATTGATATACCTATCTTGAAATAATAATATTTAAGTAACCAAATGGGTCTTATTGTATGCCTTTTTAATTCTGAACAACTTCTGTATTTACAATTTTGCTGTAAAGTGAACAAGTAAAAATTTACAGCAAAATAAAGATTTTTCAACTACAATTTATCATGCTTCACTCACCGCTAAGCGTCTCCTTGTCGAACCACGTGGGGCGCTCGTACCCCATGACTTGTCCGAAGACCGCGCCCGCTTCGCGCAGCTTGGGGTACACAGGCGACATGCGGAGGTTCCGCCCCGTCTGGAACTCTTGGAACGGGTACTGCAGACTGTAGTGCATGCCCGGGACCTCGCGCACTCTATCCCGGAGGAACTTCCGGTTGTTGTGCAGCCCTAGGAAGCGGGACACTTCCAACTCGTACATATCATAAGTCGTGTACCTGAAAATCACTATTTTACTATCTGGGGACATGATTTATGCCTTGATTCTGTGAGAAAATGTAAGCAATGTAATGGCTGGTTTATACTGGATTTAATTTACGGATTTAGATTTAGAAATTCAGATTTGAAATTTGCGATTTACCCCCTGGTTCATACTGAATTTATTAAATTTGAAATCTGACAATCCAGATTAGGCTTCAGCTTTTTGACATATACTTTAAACAACAAAATAACCGAAACTTGTCATATGTGATGTTCTTCAATCAAAGATATTAAATTAATCATATTTAACACTCGCCGCATCCATGTTACAACAATATTTTGTGATGTTCATAGATAAATAAGTTTAATTGACAAACATCATTATAGCCCACAAAATCAATTGCAAGTATTAAAAATAAAATATTTTAGTTTCACTTTGACGTTTGGACTTGGAAAAATTTCACCCGTCCGGCCGCTAATGCATTTTCACCCAATTGAAATGAAATACACTTGAATGGATAAAGAATGAAAAATAAATAAGAAAAAACATCATTTCTACACTCCACATAAGCTACAAATATTGAAATAATCACATTTCAGTTACACTCTGACGTTTGAACATGAATTGTATTTCCTACATTTTATCAACTAAACTATACTAAAATGAATAGAAAATAAAATAATATTATATACTAGTTAATAAACACTCTCTTTACTCCCTCTAAACATAAAAATTATTACATTTTAAATATAATATTTGAGGTTATCTTGTACATCAATTATAGTCACACACCACTAGATGGATACACAATACATTGTGGCGTATAAAATTCAAATTTAAATTATGCATTTTATTACAAAAGTTGAGATATTTTTTTGTATTACGGGGGGCTCCGCCCCCCGAACCCCCCTACCAAGGGCTCTGCCCCTGGACCTCGCCGGGGGCTTCTTTTTTCCTCTTTTTTTTCTTTAGTTTTCTTTTCTATAGCCACCTATAATTGTTGTAATTAAATTAAATAAATGAGAAGGCCAATTAAAAATAAAAACAAAATCTTGATTGTTGAGTTTGTTTACTTCACAACGTGAAAATAATTTTACCAACATGCGTCCAGGTAAACTATTTTTTATAACGTTAAGCTTGCCAAGTGTTTATGATGAGTGTAAAAGTGATTTTGTGGACAATGTAAAAGCGTTCGGTGCGGTCGTGTGTTTTTGTGCTGCGCTAGAAAAGAGAACTAAAAGTGTAAATGTTAAATGGCATTTGCGCACATTTATCGAGTTTAAAGACAACGTATACATCGACGAACTGCGCCAATACTTGGTGGCCGTCTACGACGACTTGAATTTGGACATACAACCGTGCAGAAGTAGAAAAAGTACGTTATAGTATATTACATAACGAGAGAAGTAAGAAGCAATTTACGCACGAGTGAAAAAATTGACACACGAGCCGCGTAGCGGCGAGTTTGTAATTTCACGAGGGCGTAATTGCTTTACATCTCGAGTTTTGTACTATACTTTTTCTATGACCACTCAATACTATTTCTAAATTAAAAACAATATTCAAATAGTTAGAAATTTATTATGCTTTTTTATTTTCTCTAATCCATGAATTTTTGATACACAAATTCGTATCGTTGTCGAGATTTAGTCACCAAAAGATTGTTTGTTGCACTTTTAGCTTTAGCTTGTATCTCCAGTGGTGTTCCATCACATGACTGTCGCTTGACATTTCTTACTTAAAATATTAATAAATATAAGTAAAGGATAATAATATTTAGTAGTATATTTTTTTTTTTTTTTTTAGAAAAATCACCAAGTGTGTAGTTAAAATAACGAAAAAGAAAAATTTTTTAACTCAAGTCTTTTACACACTGTTCTTTATTTTATTTTACAAAATTACGACCGGTTTCGACCATTTAATGGTCATCTTCAGGTAACCGGTGAGACTAAAATATAAGAAACGAAAAAATAAAATATATAACAAAACAGGACAAATTTATATAATTTATTTTTATAATTTATGTAAGTTTTCTCTTTTTATATAAATTTGTCCTGTTTTGTTATATATTTTATTTTTTCGTTTCTTATATTTTAGTCTCACCGGTTACCTGAAGATGACCATTAAATGGTCGAAACCGGTCGTAATTTTGTAAAATAAAATAAAAAACAGTGTGTAAAAGACTTGAGTAAAAAAATTTTTCTTTTTCGTTATTTAGTAGTATATATTTACCTCACAATAAAACACAGATTATAAACTATAGATGCAGTTGGGAGACTATAAAATATTACCAGTTTACATGTAATAATCACACACATAACCTAAATGTCAAACAAGCTTTGTTTGTGTTTATAAAAATAAACGACAATTATTGAGCGTAGGGATACATAACGAAACATAGTCCCCTCTACATATATTATTGAAATATTTATTGGTGTCAAAATTTATAATAAACCCAGCAAAATATGAACTTAGCTATAAAATTTTATCAGTTAGCCTTTGAATCCATAACATTTAAATCTAAGATTTGATGCATCAAATTTTAATTATATTGGTAATGTGACAGTCAGTAATGCCAACTTAAATTTCATTTGCAAGTGTTACGTAATGAACATTACGTAACACTATTCGTAACAACGCACTTACATTGATTGTTGTTTGTTCTGTAATGACATACTTTCAGTAGTGGTCGTAGAAAAAAGTATATTACCAAGGAAGATCAAACACCGTATTTCAACTGCAAAACCAGTGACCTTCATTTCAATTTTCGGGCCTACAATTGGGCTCGCCATACAAGCGATTTTCAATTCAGTGATCTGTTTGTAATGGAAATACAAACGAAAAAGTTGAGAACCTTTACGCCTTTCAAACCAGTACGTAAACTGGAGCACTCAAGTCATTTTATGGTGGAACAAAAATATCCAACAACCACGTCAAATTAAAGAGAAGCAACCGTACATTTTCGGCTCAACAAATTTGGGGAAAAGCACATTGGTTGAAAATTTAATCGGGCGTAAAAATTTACATTTCATATTTTATCCGGGGGTGGGTCACTTTTTTATGCAGGGCTTTAATGAAAATTTTCACAAAATTATAGTATTTCAAGATTTTGAACTAAACCATTATTATACGTCATATTTAAAGCGATTATTGGAAGGAAGGCCTTTTGCGTATCCTGTAAAATGTGGATCCGACAAGATTATTATTTGGAAAGGAATGGTCATTTTTGTCAGCAACACATACAACATAAAAGATCCTGCGTTACAACGACGGTTGCAGGTAGTGCAAGCAACATCACCATATTGGACTGGTCCAAAGGAACCAGTACCAAAACATGAAGATGACGACGATTCTATAATTTCTACGGAAATTATAGAAATCACCGATTAATCTTCATCTAATTGTTAAGGTAAGTGTAATAGTTATTTGTCAAACTAGAGAGGAAAGCGCTTCTTTTTCCCCCTCGAGTTCGAAGTTTGCCTCATGAGCGCAGCGAGTGAGGCATTTCGAATGAGAGTGGAAGAAGAGCTTTCCTCTCGTGTTAGACACAACATTTTTTTCACGACATGTTTCTAAAAACGATTTGCTTGGACCTAAAATACACTTTGAGAACACAACTGACAGACTGGCACGTTAAAAGTTAGGTTATCAGACACAAGGCGGTGTAGCAGTGTTGCCAATGAACCAATCTTAAATATCTTTAATATGTTGTCTAGTTGTGATTTAATAAGAAAAAGAAAAATATAAGACATAAATGTAAGATAATTTAAATTATGTATATCACTAAAATAAGGATTTTCAATCAAATTAGGAATTTATTTATAATATATTTTTTTGTAAATAACATTTATATTGGCAACACTTCTGTATTTTCCTCTCTAGAGAGGAACAACACATTTTCCTCACTATTTCGGGAGAAGAACGGTGGAGTTTCCTACCATGTCGTGAAAAAATATTTTACTTAACGGTTCGATTCAATCTAGCAACCGGTAAAAACAATATAACGCCTTGGAAACAAGCGTTGATAAAAAAAACAATCGTGCAAAAATCACTATTTCTTCACTCACCCATTGACAATGATCTCAGCAGTAGCTCGTCCGACGCCCCCAGCAGCGCTAACCCCCACCGTCTTCATCCCAGCCGCCACCAAATAATTCCTAATCTCCGGGGCTTCGCCCACGATCCACCTGCAGTCCGGCGAGAACGCCTCGGGGCCGTTGCAGAGGCGGTCGAGCACCGCCCCGCCCAGCCCGGGCACCCGGTGCAGCAGCTGCTCCAGCAGCACGTGGAAGTGGTCCCAGTCCTCGGGCAGGTAGCGCTCCTTGCTGTTGGCTGGAATGCGACCATCCTCGAAGGCTGGTTTGGCGACGGGCTCGAAGCCACCGGCGAGGATGCGCCCGTTGTTTTCACGGAGGTAGATGTGGCCATCCAGGTCGCGGATCACTACAAATGTTAATTTGAAAGTGTTAAAAACAAGAAATGTTTGAAATAAAAATATTCTGTCTACCTGGTGTCATGGGATCGAGTCCGCGTACATGCTTCGTGTGCAGATAATAGTGTTCCACTGCATGCAACGGCACCTTCACATAGGGCTCCGACAGCTGCCCAACCCCGCGAGCCCAGAACCCAGAGCAGTTCACGAAAAACTCGCATTGCACCGGCCCCAAATCAGTTTCAATCCCAGTCACGCGGCCGTCAGTTTGGTTCACCCGAGTCACCGTACAATTCTCTACGATTTTAACACCTGAAAAGTTGCAAAATAAATAAATACAACATGGTTATAGAATAATGAGTTTGGATCAACCTGAATATTTGGCTTTTTTAATGAGAGAAATGCAGGTTTCGTATGGATCTGCAACGCCATCTCCAGGAATCCATAACCCGCCGTAGAGGTCGTCTACGTTTAGAAGCGGGCAGAGCTGTTTGACTTGCTCGGGGGTCACTAGTTCGCAGTCGATTTTCCATGTACTGAAATAGTTAATTGCTTGTAAATTACGAGCACTCGTAAAACAGTTACTGGACGTGTGATACACATTATTTTCGAGACGATTTTGTTATAAATTTATTAAATGAAATTACTGATTTGTCAAATATCAAATACTAGGAATTTTTAATATTAATAACATCAGATCATTCATAAACAAGAATACGAGGGGTTCATAAATATAAACAATTAATTTGTTTTCATTGAAAAGATCAGTAACATTTATATATTAGTTGTGCACTGCAATTCAAAATTTAATTATTATTACTTATTTGAGCTTACAATTAACAATAATTGATAGAAATCTCTAAACTCCAAGCACTCAAACACTGAACAAAACCAATACACAACATTGACAGCCAGTACCTGCCAACTTTAATCTTATAAAAGTCCCTAGTGTTTGTCGGCTTACGCACAATAAATACAGCAGTTTTTGAAGAATTTTGAGATGTATAAAACTAGTGTTTTTGAACGGTGAAACGAAAAATTTAGTAAAGCCAATTGCACGCATCTGTTCCTGTCTGTTTTATACGACGCAATTTTATATTTAATAAATAAATTGCCAAGAACAAAAATATTGTCGTTCGTTTTACTCACATCAAGTTTTCCGTCAATTTATTGAGACAATTTCAGTAGTACCAACACAATATCAGCTGTCACTTATGCTACTAATATTTTTTCCTATTTCACGTACACAAAGTCAATTTTGTGACACTGTTTTTCTCAAAAACAATGCTACAAAATTGAATTTTGTGACACTGTTTTTCTCAAAAACAATGCTACAAAATTGAATTTTGTGACACTGTTTTTCTCAAAAACAATGCTACAAAATTGAATTTTGTGCAACTGTTTTGGGGGAATTTATTATTTGTAAAATTAACAGTCTGTCAAACATGTGGCTGTCATTGCTCACGTAAAATTACTGAATCGGAGCCCCTGCGTCGGGGTTGCAGCCTGGGACTCGATAGGCCCCGCGGGCAAAGCCCCTTGGTGACCAGTGGTATATTAAACATGCCGTACAATTTTATTTTATTTTTATTTTTATTGAATTTATGAACGTGAAATAGGAAAAGTGTTATGAACAACTCGTGCTACAATGCCTAATTGTAATACTCGTATTTTGCGTAACTCGCCTGCGGCTCGTTTACGCAAACTATACTCGTATTACAAAAAAGGTCATTGTAACACTAGTTGTTCAATATACTATTGTTTATTAATATTATTTATTTAAAGATATTACAATCATTATGGTTTCTCTACACCATTTTCGCTCAATAAACAACTCCAAAAATGAAAAAAATACGCACAAAAAAAAATCAAATTTGGCTGATTGGCAATGACTAAAATCCCCTAGACTTCCTTAAAAATTGTCGAAAATAGAACATGTTCTAAACTTTGAAGCAACACGAAGCCTCATGTGTGAAGAACGCTCATGACTCAATACAAATATTTGAATCTTCATTTGTTGCACAAAAATCTTGTTTGTGAACAAGACTTTACGCATTAATAATTCGTACAGTTTGACATTTGACATATGATGCCCAATAAAGTAATTTTTATTAAACTTGATATTTCACAAAAAAGAAACCTACAATTTATAATATGTAATACTGGAACGAGCACATGTAGTCTTTTACGATAGCGAAAAACAAGTCCACTCTTCTTTATCTAACAGTTGCTATACGTTTGTTGAGCAGTTGGTATGTACAAAAATTGTACAACAAAGACTGTCTTTCTCGCCTCGCATTTTCAACGCCAGTGAGCATTCCAGTATTATCATATTTCAGTGACAGTTGCGCGCAATTATTTGTTAATGTAAAACAGGCTTTAGTTGACAGAAAATAACCTAAAAATCGTTCACTTACACTGCCTGTGCTTTCATCCTTCGGAATGTTGTCATTCGATCTCTCGTCCTTGCTAGGTTCAAACTCCCGCATTGTTTCCACCCGGTGGCGTAGCCCTGGGACTCCAATTCCTTGTACAAATCCACACTGGACTTCGCCAAACGAACTTGCGCTAAACTGGGCTTAAAAACGCCGACTAAACCAGATGAATGCCAAGTTGTTCCACCTCCAACTCTAATGAGCAATAAGTTCATATTAGCTTTAATTATTTATTTGTTTTACTATATTTGTGGATAATTCCTACCTGCTCTGTTCAATTAACAAAGTATCTGAGCCCCAGCCAAGTTTGGTGAGGTGGTAAGCCACAGCGGCCCCCATAACCCCACCGCCGCAAATGACAACTCTTGCGGTTTTTGGAGGAGCATATGACTCCGATAATTTTGTGTCAGATGAATTAAAGCACTTAGGTTGCAACAAACAACTTGAAATTGTTGAATACACATTGTTATGCTTATATTTATGCTTGTTTATCAACTTTAAAAACATTTTGTTAGGTTAAGTTTTCTTGTAAATACTGAGTTTTACTGATAAAAATAATTTATTTATATATTATACTGACTGTATTTCATTCTTAATTATTAGAAATAAATTTGAGTATTATATTAATCACATTTTTGCGAAAACCTCAGGCTGTTCGAAGTCTGTAAAATGTTTGGTTACGTGTTGTGGAATTTTTGACATTTCGAATAACCTACCTATAGTCCGACCAATAAAAGAGTACATTTTATACAGGTTGGAAATTTCAATTATAAATAATATATTTTGCATAACTAATCGCATTTTTAAAGTAATTATACAACAAAAATATTTAAGATCAATCAATATAAAACTATAATAATATTTGCAAACAATATAAAAGCAATTGTCATATACATTTGGTCTAACTATACCTATTTGTGCGCAATATATTACGCAACTGAAATATATTTATGAGCAAATAAAATTTAAATCAACAAGATAAATTAAATCACAAATATTT
This sequence comes from Poecilus cupreus, assembly GCA_963942605.1. Classification (NCBI taxonomy): domain Eukaryota; kingdom Metazoa; phylum Arthropoda; class Insecta; order Coleoptera; family Carabidae; genus Poecilus; species Poecilus cupreus. Next base: position 333,093 of record OZ012724.1, read on the forward strand.
TATATCTATAATTAGACACGTACACTAATAATAGTATATTAAAAAAACTGATATGTTCAACTCATATCCTCACATTTAAAAAACTTTTGCGTAAAAAATATTCAAAATTATGTGGTTTGTCGCCAATTTCTTAATAATTATTAATTAGTTGGTTCTTTCAGATATTGTTCTTGTTATTTTTTCTACGGCCACTTAGAAATCTACTCATTGTATGTTTGTTGTTGCTAGGGATATGAGGTACATTGCAAGCATCGTGCATAATGAATATGTTTTGTGAGTATTTCAATACAGGTCAGCTCATTGAAGTACAGGTGCCATTGCTAGGATACTTATTCAGAATTGTCAAATATTGGAATGGTGAAAGCGGGATAAATTTATTACTAAAATTAAATTAATTTGGAAATAATATCGTGGTTGTAGAAAAAGTATAGTGTACAACTCGCATGGAATGTCCATTTCATACTCGTTTGATTTGCAACATTCGCCTTCGGCTCATGCTACAAACTTTCATATTCGTAGGAAATGAGTACCATTCCATGCTCGTTGCACAATATATTATTACGTACAAATTTACTATCGTACATCACACACTTGCCAAAATTATTTTATTTGTACAATAATTTTCGTAGTTGTCAACACTGCGTAACTCAAAATGTTGATTTTAGAGCTTTTATTGACGATTTTGGTGTAATTTATTGCCGATTTCAAGTAAATGATTATGTGTGATTAAAATTAATAGTTATTTATGTATCAAGGCACATCTGTCAGTTGTCAATTGAAACTGACAATCAGTGTTGCCAATCTCGAATATGGGATTTATCGTAAATAATATTCAAAATTATGTGTTTTGTTCTCAATTTCTTCATCGGAATTAATTAGGTAATTCTTCTTGCACATATTGTTTCATTTTACGTATAAATTTACTACAATACGTCATTTAACTATCAAAATTATCCTATTTATACAATAATTATTTTACGGTTGCCAACACTGCGTTGCTCAACATCGTCGCATAATGGGTTACTTCAGTGACGATTTTTGAGCTTTTAATAAAGCTTTTTGAGCACTTTAGTGCCGATTTCAAATAATAGTTATTTATGTATCAAGGCACTGAAGTTTAATTTTTATCATGAATATGGAATTTAATTGCCGAAGCCCGTAGGGCCGAGGAAAATAAACCATGTGTGATAAAATGGAACTTCAGTGCCGAGGTACATACAATGCTCAAAAAAAAAAAAAAAATTGAGCCACTTGGCCGAACTAAGAAAATGACTGTTTTTAAAATGTGGAGCATTTCTTTCAGGGTCATGTTAACCAAAATCTGGAAATTCCCTCTGGAGATACATTCCTCCTCTACGCTCCTCCTCCTTTGAAACGCGGTCACTCACTCAATTCTTCTCCGATGAGGACGAAATTTTCAACTCTGAAAAGGAAATTGATAGGGCTTTTTGACAATCGAGTTGAACAACCCCCTTAAGACAGGATTTTTCCACATAAAGCGATTTTTCAGGGGGTCGGGGGGAGCAAATCTCTTCGGGATTTTTGGAGAACGTAGAGGAGGAATGTGTCTGCAGAGGGAATTTCCAGATTTTGGTTAACATGACCCTGAAAGAAATGCTCCACATTTTAAAAACAGTCATTTGCTTGGTTCGGCCAAGTGGCTCGATTTTTTTTGAGCAGTGTATTAAATTTTATTTGAAATCGAAAATTAGAAAAAAAACTGTAAAATTATTATGTAGGTTAGGTTTATACATCTGACAGTTGTCAATTGAAACTGACAATCAGTGTTGCCAACCTTGAACAGTGAAGTTATCGTAAATAACACTCAAAATTGTGTTTTGTTCTTAATTTTGTCATCGGTATTAATTACTTAATTTTTCTTGCAAATTTTATTTCATGTTACGTCCAAATTTACTATAGTACGTCAATATATCTGCCAAAATTATCCTACTTATACAATAATTATTTTACGGTTGTCAGCACTGCGTTGCTCAAAATGAGTTACTTTAGTGCCGATTTCAGAGATTTTAATGAAGCTTTTTGAGCACTTTAGTGCCGATTTCAAATAAAAGGAATATATTGACAAGTTATGGTTTTGAGGTTATGTCAGTTTTAAAATCATTTATACCACTGCTAGAAAATGAAACACACTACATAAAAACAGTACTTATACAGGTAATTTGCAGAGTGTTTGGCATATAAGAACATCGAAATATAAATAAATAAATGATGTAAGAAAACGGAGAAAAAACAGACACAAATAAATAAAAGACATTTATCCATACTTATATGGAAAACAATTAAGTAGATACATCATCCAACATAATAAACAATATACAAAAGTATTTCAATCGACCCTCATTGTAAATTGCACCAAGAAAATACACATGATTGTTGTTTACCTTAAACTACATTTCAAAAGAAATTTCTACAAAGTTAAAAATCTTCTCAGCGCAATTTCCAGGTCCTCGCCTTGCCCTACATAGGTATGATATTAGTAACAAGCCCAGCGGCGATGGTTTGCCCCCCCACGCGAAACATGACCCTCCCAAGCTCCTTACAATCCTGATACCTCTCCAGGGCAACCGGTCGCGAGACAGTGACCTCCACAGCAGCCGCAGAGTTATTCCCCAGACACCTAGGTCTCCGGCGGACCACCTCGCCAGAGCTTTTATGCAACTGAGCCAACAACCGAGTGATAACAGCCGGCTCCACCAGCGACTGATGGTGCAGGATAACCGGGAAGCCTTTGGTGATGGGATGCGCGACATTGAACACCACAATCCTCGCCTCGAACCTAGTGGTCACGGGGACGGGGTTGAGGGAGTCGCAGAGCACGTAGCCGACGGAGACGTTCTGCAGGTCTACCCCGGAGAGTGTGACGGTGAGTTGGTCGCCTGCGAACGCGGTTTGAACCATGGAGGAGTCTTCCAGTGATAGGGATTTCACGGAGGCGGTTTCCCGGGTCGGGCAGATTGTGACCCGGGAGCTGGTTGATAGGGAGCCGGTTTCTAAGCGCCCGGATACGCAGAAACCGCTTCCGGTGCCCTGTATAAACATCCAGTGAAATATAGTGGAACTGGAATGGTTACTTCTAGGATAGGAATAATTAGTAGTCACGTATTTTTTTTTTTTTTAAATATTTTGCAGTAAAGCGATTTAACGAATTGAACTTATTTTGACTTCACAGGTACTCGTATTGATTCTATTGGCCAGAAATATGAAACGTGCAAGTCGCGCGTCTGCCGCTGCGCCCCGCGCCTATTGTGGACTAAAATAGAACTACGAAATCTCATTTTATTTGTTTTGTTTGTCGGTATTTAAGAACATATTTGTTGGGCTTTTATTACTTGTTGTATAATTTCACTGTTTGATTGTGCTGTGTTGAAAAACTATTGAATAAAATTGTGTGTTGAGGTTAGGTTACATCACTACTAGCGCCACTGTCCTCAAACTTTCGCATGATATTTACTCGAATATCAAGTAAAATACTCTAAAGTTGCCCAAGGAATTTTATCTTTATTTACATTAAGTTTAATTGTTGTAAATTAAGACTTATAATATGTAAATATTATATTTACTTTAAAAAATATATAATATCTACTATCATGAAAAATCGTTGTTTTAGTGCCACTGGAGCAGTACCAGTGACGTCACACAAACTTTAAAAAATCATATCTCGGGTAATATATGGAATTTTCACATCGGGTTTTCACTGATCGTCATATATTCTAATAAAGTTTCATAAAAAAAATTAAATCATATGAGCAAATTTCTGATGTGTGAAGTTAAAATTAAGATAAATGATTAAATATATGAGCAGATATCTGGTGTGCGGGAGATAAAAATCCAAATATCTGAACAGATTTACAATCAAATACAGGGTGTTTCATAACTTCGCGTACATACGTTAATGGTATATGTTGTTTGATATGCTGATTACGAATCTAAAAGAATTTTTTTTAAATTCGAAAAATTAAGGGTTGTTTACCTAAAACATTTTTTGTAGTACTGCACTGGATTCGCTTTCCTATTAAACACAGACAATGAAGTAGGTAATCAACAATTTAAATTACATAATACTAATAAAATAAACAAACTAAATTTAATTATTTTTATTGAAACGATAATTTAAACATAATCATCCACCCAGTGGCAGTTAAAAAATAGTTATTTGTATCACAAGGTTGGAAACTGCTATTTTGCGAGTGCGAGTTTATTTTGAAAGGACGAGCCGTAGGCGAGTCCGACAAATACGAGCACTCGCAAAATAGTTTCCAACCGAAGGATACACAAGATTTTTCGCGCCAACATTTATGTAAATTTAATAATTAAATTTAATTTATTACTCATTTTCTTAATGACAGGGAATTTTTTTATGTTGCTAACTTCACAATATTTGAATGTCAATTATGTTTATTTTCCAATATCATAACCAAAAATATCTACATATTTTTATTTGGATTTTACACTGCAAATTCAATTATAATTACTTACAAATATGTTTAAAATCCATAAATATTCTGTTTTCTTGTATTGCAAATACTCAATTGTAGATATATTGCCATAATATTTTTAAGTCAATGTAATACTTTGACATTTCTAACGTCAGAATTTAGCTAAAATTAGTGAAGTGATTCCAACATACAACTATAAAAAGTTAGCAATTTTTGTCGAACTAGTTCGACAAAAACATAATTTCCGACCGCTTTAGAGATATGTAATTGTGTCAATGTCGGACGGCGGCGCTAAAAAAAATTCTTTTGATTCGTAATCAGCATATCAAATAACATATACCATTAACGTATGTACTCGAAGTTATGAAACACCCTGTATATAAGCTGTTGTTTTGTATAGGGGTGGTAAAAATTTATAAATAGTATATTATACATTAAGGAAGAGAAATGTATTATTATTTCCCGCGGAGTATATTTACTCCAATATTTACGATGGTTTTTATGTATTTTCAATTTATTTGAATTGTAATATAATTTATGATAATTTGTTTTAATTTAATTTAGTTCATTTTTCACATTTTTTAAGCACTCACAACGGGAGAGAAAGTGCACAAATCTCTCGTAGATATGAAATTAGCTATTTCTGTCAAGATTTTGATATCATAAAAACCTAATTTCTCTCCAGACTTTGAAAAAATTTAATTAAATATCTGGTGTATGAAAGAAGCAGATATTTTATAAAATCTCAGTTTGGATAAATAAATAAAATAAATATATCCCATTTTTTAATTTCTGGGTGTGGCACTCTGCTAAAAACAGATCTCGGTATTATAAATATTATTAAATTTCTGTTTTAGAAATAGACAAAATTGCAGTTAATTTGACAAGAAATCTGCTTGCAAAACAATATTATTTAACCAAAATATAAAAGAGGTTGAATCAAATTTCGTTTGATAAAAAAATCAACAGTTCTTACCTTAAAAACATCGTTTATAGTAAACCTAAACGGCTTCGTGATTGGCCTATCCGGCAATCTGAAGTTATCTACAAGACAAAAACACTTACAGAGCCCTGTAAACCTTTTTAAAAATCCAACTAACCTATAACCTGAATCAAACAAGCTCCCGAATACCAGCTGCACAGCGCCTCCTCCGTGGGTTTCTCCACCAGGTTCTGCCCAGTCAGCCCACTGCATGGCACATAAGTGACGTCACTATCCCTAAACCCTGCTTGCTTGAGAAACGCGCCTAACTTCGTAGAAATCTCCAGGAATCGCTCTTGAGACCACCCAACTGTATCTAGCTTGTTAACGGCTACAGCGAGCTGGCTAACTCCTAGAGATCGCACGAGGAGTGCATGTTCTCTAGTTTGTCCACCTAGTTCAAAACCAGTTTCGAATTCACCTCTGGTGGCGTCCACCACCAACAGAGCAACATCCGCTTGTCCAGCACCGGATATCATGTTCGGGATGAAGTCTTTGTGACCTGGTGCATCGAGCAAGGTCACTAGCTTTGTGTCGGTCTCGAATTGGCTCTTCCCCACGTCCATGGTGATGCCTCGAGCACGCTCTTCGCCGGTCTCGTCTAAGACCCATGCGTAGACGAAGCTCTGTTTGCCCAGTTTTCTGGATTCCTGTTCGTATTTGTGTAGAGTGCGCTGGTTTACTTGACCTAGGGCGCAAAGGAGGTGACCCATTAGAGTGGATTTACCGGCGTCTACGTGGCCGATCACCACCATGTAGAGGTGTTGTTTGCCGGACCCGCGGGCTTGCTGGTATTGTTGGAGAGTGGTTGATTTGTTGTTGGTTTCTTTTACCTTTAAAATGGTATTATTGTGTAACTAGTTTCATAAAAGTATTTTTAATCACGAGTGTTTTAGTCATGACCATGAGTAATATAGTATACTTCTTCTACTACCTACGACCGCACATTACCGCAGTAGAAAATGTAAGATTTTATTAATTATTTGATTATATTAACAGTTATGCCGAATTCATGCAACCATTTTCATTTTAAATTAATTTAATTTATCTTTTTTAAATGTATCATTCATGGAACACTACAATATAAAATTAAATGAAAATTAGTATAACAAGTACACAAATAGTTCCGCGATTTTTGTTTTGCAAGCATGAAGTATTTTAAATAGTGATCATGATCATTACAAATGATTATGTGCTCTATTATATCATTTAAAAATGAAGAAACGCAGACCAAGTTAAGTCGTTTGTCCAACAAACAGATTCTATAGGGAAAAAGAATTCTTCAAAAACCTTTTGAAATTGAAATCTAAGTTACTATATTCTGATGAAAATGGCTTCTTTATTTTAGAATAAAATTTCATTGTTATCATACAGGAAATATATTTTATCATTTCTGATCAGTTCTACAAAGTCAAATCATCAAAATCATTCATTTCATTTCAATTCTCAACGATTTAAAATATAAACTTTTCAATCACAAACGTCAACATTTATCATTTTCATTTAAAAGAAAAAAGTTGGTTATTATCGATGATTTATGCCAGTTTTGATACACGAAAATCAGTGAAGTAACATTTTATCTACAGGATGAGTCATCGAAATGCCCGTCTTCGATATCTCCCTTGTCGATAGAAATACAGCATAAATTTATTAACAAAATTTATTCGACTACTCAAGGAGCATAACGTAAAATTATTTTCACATATACAGGGTGTTACGTAACGGCTTGGCGAGAATTGTTTGTCTTTTTTTAAATGGAACCCACTATATATGTTTATATATTTTGAATTGTATTTTAATCACCTATACGAACATATGAATTTTGTTTTAGTTTTCCGCGGCGATGTCAAGTTTTTCCGTTTTTTCTCTAAAAAAGGCCGAATACATGCATTGCTTTGTGAAGGCGTACTGAAGTTATTTTAATAGAAAAATTGAAGAATTTTTTTTTTCTGCCCAACTGTAACTATACTCTATGTTTTGACATAATTTTTTTTAAATATAATTGTACAGGGTGTTCAATAAAGCGAATCAAATTTACTCCACTTAAAATGACTATAACTCGTCATTTTCAAATGGAACACCCTATATTTTATTGTTCTGTTGTATGCCATTTTGTATTACCTTCAATTATTATAAAGGGTATCCTATGCCTAAAACCAATAATTTCGGATATTTTCACCATTTTTCACTAAATTAATTTATTCAAAAAAAAGTACATCTAGTACTTGGGCAAAGTGGAATTATAGACTCGATAAAATTATCACACTTAGCCTTCGGTTTCGTGAGCTAAAATTTCGTTGGTAATTCCTTACTTTGCCCACTTGTAAAGTAAATAACTATTATACGAGAATATTTTATCACACGAGTATGCGAACTGAAAGTTCCTTGTTGTTAATAACGTGTGTCAAAGTGGTTGGATATGATTTATTGCGTAAACGAATGATTCCAGATGAGCATGTATGAATGTGGACGCGGCGAAAGTGGTGTATCAGTATAGGAATGTTAATGTTTGATTGTTATTTGAGTGTGTTTCTGAGTTCGTGCTACCCCACTGAGTGGGATATACCGTGATGTTACATATGAAATTTTAAAGAGAACATTTTCCTACCTGCAGAATTTCCACCGGACTCTGACTCCTCGACCCTCCAGTCCTCTCCTTCTCCGATCGCCCCCTAGCCGGGCTAGCCGTCCTCGAAGCAGGACTCTGCGACCTGGGGGTCCTCGGCGTGACCGGCCGTGCTCCACCAGGTACCTGGTGTTGAACCTCGAAGCCTTTCGTCACATGGGGGCTCCTGATTGCTGCCGCCACCACTTTGATGCTAGGCGCGTCTGATGGCGTCTCCAGAGCTTCAAGAAAAGTAGTGTGTAGCGCTGGAATGCGCGAGAGTGCGGAAAGCACGGCGGAGAGTTCATAAGCAAGATTTATTTTAACCTTTCCAATAATTGTTTTAGACAAAAAGGAAACCCAATCTTTCTCCTCTAGAAATAGTGAGGAAACTGTGTTTTTCCTCTCTAGAGAGGAAAATATGAATGTTGTTTACAAAAAAATATATTGTAAAAATTATAAATAAATTCCTAAGTTTATTGAAAATTCTTATATTAGTTATCTTACAATTGTCTTATATTTTTCTGTTTCCAGATTAAATCACAATTTGACAACATTAATTTAGATTTAAGATTGGTTCATTGGCAACACTGCTACACCGCTTTGTGTCTGATAACCTAACTTTTAACCTGTCAGTTGTGTTGTCAAAGTGTATTTTAGGTCCGAGCAAATCGTTGTTAGAAACATGTCGTGAAAAAAGTGTTTCTTCCACTCTAGCTCGAATTCAAGCTCGAGTGGGAAAAAGAAGCGCTTTCCAATCTAGTCTCTACCTATTTCTATTAGATTTTTCTCTAAAATAATTTAGAAACTATTTCAAGTCGCAAAAAATATATTTGCATATTATATATTTAACTATAACTATTTAAAATATATTGATCATTCAAGAATGACGTCATTTTACATACAAATTAACAAAACTTTTATAGCAAATATTATTTTTTGAGTTTTTTGTAACACATGGGAAATACAATATGTTAAAATTTTCATAAGGCGATAATTCATTCCCTATGAATTTAAAATTTGAACAATTTTCAAACAGTACAAAAAAGAAGATAGTTTCAAATAAATTTTGTAGCTAATATAAATTAACATATTTTATCATAATAAAATTATTTACCTTAATTAGTTCTGATATATTACATTTGTATCCATTGGGAAGAGCTGATTAGTTTTTGGTGATAATCCAATAACCGAAAGTGGTAGTTTACTTGAAGCCCTATCAAGTTATTTTGAAAAAACTCAGTAAATTATGATTAATAAATAAAATCGTTTAAAACATTTTTCTCTTACTATCACCATTTACAAATTACAACACGTTAAAGAAACAGTTATTTACGTATCAAGGCACTGAACTTTTACTTTTCATTACGAATAAACTATATGAATGGTAAAGCGTAACTTATTTGAAATATAAAATTAGAAAAACAGTTACACATCTGTCACTTGTCAAATGAAACTAGCACTCAGTGTTGCCAACTACGCACATTCAAGATAACATAAATAAATAAATAATACTAAAAATTATTAGTCTTGTTCCCAATTTATTCATCGGAATTAATTAGTTCGTTCTGCTTAGTATATATTGCTTTATTTTACAAATAAATTTATTACATGCAACATTTGCCGAAATTATCCTATTTGTACAATTATTGAATAGTTGGCAACACTACGTTGTGACTACGTTGCTCAAAATCATAGTATGGATTACTTTGATGTTGGTTTTAAAGCTTTTATTGACGATTTTAGCGTACTTTAGTGACAATTTCAAATAATTTTTGTTTGTATTTATTTTATTATTTTATTATAAAATTCATAGAGAATAAATTATCGACTAATGAAAATTTTAGCACTGTATTTCCTATGTCCTATAAAAAAGTTGACACCCAATATATTTTACAAATGAATTATAATAGATTGTACGAAAAAACATGTTTAATTTGCTTTTGAAACGTGTAAATATAATTATAAACCACACATCATTGAGTGAACACTGATTTTGACAGGTGTCATTAATCTTGAAATGATCAATAAGATAATTGACGAACTCTAAAAATATTTACGATTTATTTTACATTATTATTTATTATTGCTACTATGAAAATATATACAATCGAAAACTTTTTATATTCGTGAGATCTATTGTATTTAACAATTAATATCATCTACAACATATACTGCGGCAGGTCAATTTGTACTTTTATTGAGTAATTCGTATCAAAAAATATTTGAAGTAAATTTAGAATTTGTATATATACGTTAAAATTAATATTACTTTACGATTTATATTTATTAAAATTTTAATTCGTCTACTGTTAAAATTGGGGGTTTACATTTTCCTGTCAAATATTTTGACAGCTCAAAAGTTATTTCTAAAATAATACAATTTTACGCAAAAATATCGAAAAATTTGAACACCCACTGAATAAAAACTACTACAACTATTATTTATTAATTTTTATTATTATTTTCTCCTCAAATGTTTCAAGATGACATCATCCGGTGAAGGCGTATTAAAAGCAAATTTCTTATCGCACTTTCCCTCATAAAACTGAACATTTGGAACATGCAATCTAAATCTACGAGTGATAACTTTCCCGAATTCAGAAACATCGGTTTCTAAAATATTATTTAACAACAAAATATCGCTAATATCAATTTTACAGAAATCATATTCTTGTTCTGATTTTGGGGCGCATTCTACAAATTGCGGTAAAAATATTTCGTTTTCTACTACGCGAGTCTTTGACGAACTTAATTGAGAGCTATTTGAATCACACAAAGCGGAAGTTAGGTCTATGTGCCATTCGTTTTTTGCGGAGTCTGTCTCTGATTTGTTTTCTAAATCGTTTAATTTTGGAATTGATTTTTTTCCGGAAATGTTTAAGTGACTTGACACTAAAGAAGATAAAGAAGAATGACTCGAGCTGTCAATTAAATTTATGTTTGGTGTTTGTGTTTTGTCGGAATTAGAAGCGAATAAACTAGGCACGTCAAATTTTTTGTGATTGTTTGAGGTTAGGAGTAAATTGTCTGTATCACAAAATAGTTTTGGAATAGTGATTTTAAATGGATTGTTAGTGAGATCTTACCTTACATAATGACAAGCAAGAAAATAACATGAAACAAAAATAAATAAAATTCAATAACGTTTTCTGTTAGTTTTAAAATGATTCTCACCTTTTTCTTTAGGTGCTTCCGGTTTAGTTTCTTGTTGAATTAATCGATTTGAAGATAAAATTACATCGATAACTTTTTCCACCTCGAAATTGTGTTTGAGAATTAAATAAATTAAATCTTGTTCCGAGATTTTTATATCACCCAAAACTGATTTCACTTTTTCTATACAACTATTTAATTTTGCTTTTTCTATGTCGTCCAAGTTTGCCACCTTCAAAAATAAGTTATATTGTAGTTAAATAACATGAAAAATATAAATATTATTTACTTTATCTGCCGTTTCATCTTCCTCCGCAATGTCTTCATCCGATTTAAAAAACGCACTAATCTTTTGCTGCCCCCTTGAGCCCTCCCTGTCGTAAATAAAAGCTGCATCACTGGGCGAAATGCAATAATCGTCTTCCACAGAATGTCCATAAACGTCGTCGTAGCCGTCATATTCTACAAGTTTCAAAATTAACCTAGAATTTTCCACTGACACTAATTTTCTCACCGTCTGTGTAGTTCATCGAGCGAACATTTCGATGCCGTGACATTTTGATGCGTTGTTATTGAATATTCTAATTGTTTAATTATTAATATTCATCGATAAAGATGTACGATATGTTCTATTTGTTTTTATTCTCTTTTTATGAAGTCATATGTTGTTAGTTTTACTTTGAAGTCACAAATGTCAAAGTATTTTTCAGATTGTGCTGCCACCTACCGCAGAAAGTGCGAAGTTAATGTTGGCGCGACGTTTGAAATAAAAGAATTTAGTAATAAATAAATTGTAATTAATAGAAATGAATTCGAATAATGTTACAATTAAATCATATGAATATTATATTGTATTTTCAGCTACATTTCTAATAATTTTCTCCTAATATACAGGATGATGCGTAATGTACAGAAAAGATTGAAAGTGTAATATTATTATTTTTTTAACTAAACATTGCTCACCTAACCATAAAGTATTCTCAATTTTTTGTAAAACATAATTCATTGCTGTAGTTTATAACGAAAGTTTATTAAATAATTCAATTTTAATTTGCTGCACCTTTTTACCTCTCGCCATATCCTGTAAAAGAGGTTAGGAATCATGCAAAAAATTCGGTAGTGAGTTTTCAGTGGATGAGCACGTTTTAGAGTCCATAGAATACGATTTTAATAGTTTTCCGATGATGTCTGTGTGTGTGTCTGTCTGTCTGTCTGTTTGTCAGTCTGTCAGTCTGTGTGGATCTCTGGAGTTAAGGTTTTTCAAAAACTACTAAACTGAAAATTTTGATATTTTGTATATATAAATTATATTCCCTTTGGAAGAGCTGATTAGTTTTTGGTAATAATACAATAACCGGAAGTGGTAGTTTACTTGAAGCCCTATCAAGTTATTTTCAAATATTTCAGTAAATTATTAGGTTTGTTCCAAGTGGTCATTTCTGACAAGTTTGTGACATGTTTGTGACAAATTTCAGTGCGCCTGCGAAAAATGTAAACAAGTTAAGTTTGAAACATAGACTGGGACGGCGAATGGAATGAAGCGCATGTGCATACTCATTTTCTGTTTTGACAGCTAACCTTAAATATAAATAAAGAAATTCATTTATCGCCACAAAAAAGAAATGAAACTTATGTTTCAAAGTTAACTTGTTTACATTTTTCGCAGGCGCACTGAAATTTGTCACAAACATGTCACAAACTTGTCAGAAATGACCACTTGGAACAAACCTAATGATTAATAATTAAAATAATGTTTCAAATATTATTTTCTACAATTATTGTTTGAAACATTTTCCATTTATGAATTACAACACGTTAAAGAAAAATTATATTTTGATATTTTCGTTTAAATCTGCTAACTTGTTTTTTGAAAACAAAACAACGGTTGAAAAATGTCATTTTTTGACATGTGTCATAATTTGTTGAAGGGATGAGCGTTTCTTGATAGGGGTGGTCCGTGTTCCTGCATTGTTTGATAAGAAATCTATGGCGGGAGGTATTGTGCTGCCCACAACAGATTTTTTGTTATTGAGTTTTTGCAAAAAAAATATTAAAGAAAGACATTATTTTGGGTTCTCATAGCTACACTTTCAATCTTTTCCGTACGTTATGAATCACCCTGTATGTGCCAAATATCTGATAGTAAAGTATTCTTAATTTTAAAACAACCTTCAAGCATCTAATTAAACTAAAAATAAAAAACAATTAAAGTGCGTCATAATTATTTTATTATCTTATAAATTAAATAATCAAAGCTTAAGTTAAGTAGTCTTTCCGGTAATTTTATAGTCTGTTATTTTAACAAATATTTAAATTTATTTGTCTCAATTAAGATAATTTAGTTTTTCCAAAATCGATACTAAAGTACACGATATTTCTTCTCGAAGTTAGCCAAAAGAGTAGCTGAAGTTAAACTTTACAGATTCATCTAGAAACTTGAATGGGCCCATAAACCAATTTTTTTTAAAATTTTTTTATGAAACTTTATTAGCCTATATGACGATCAGTGAAAACCCGATGTAAAAATTCCATATATTACCGGAGTTATGATTTTTTTAAAGTGTGCGTGACGTCACGGGTACTGCTCCAGTAGCACAACGATTTTTCATTATAGTAGATATTACATATTTTTTAATGTAAAATTAATATTTCCATATTGTAAGTCTTTATTTACAACAATTAAACTTAATATAAATAAAGATAAAATTCCTTTGGCAACTTTAGAGTATTTTACTTGATATTCGAGTAAGCAATACACGAAAGTTTGAGAACAGTGGCGCTGGTAGTAATGTAACATAACCTAAGCACACAATTTTAATCAATAGTTTATCAACATAGCACAATAAAACAGTGAAATTATAAAACAAGTAATAGAAGCCCAACAAATATAATTTTAAATACCAACAAACTAAATAAATGAAATAACATTTCGTAGTTCCATTTTAGCCCACAATAGGCGTTGGGCGCCACGGCAGGCGCGCGATTTGCACATTTCATATTTCAGACTAATAGCATCAATGCAATACCCGTGACGTCAAAATATGTTCAATTCGTTATATCGCTTTACTCCAGAATATTTAAAACAAAAAAAGTACTTTACTATTAATAATTCTATAAGTGCTGCACGATTTTGATATAAATTTGTCATATTTCGTTTATAGTTTATGCGCCCATTACAAACCTAAAATAATAAACAAATTATTCTATAATAATATTGGTGAATTTATTTATTATTTATCTTTGACAATAACTTATCGGATTTAATACAAATCACATGCAGAACACGTCTAAGAATATATAAAAAATAATGAAAATTATAACCAAATTTGACAGTTTGACAGTAGTTTTGTTATCACAGCCATCCCCGTCGCAACAACTACCTGACGTTTTACAAATACATAATGCTATTTATTCATATTCATAATTAATAATTCAACGATTTCGGAAAAAATATAAAGGACGTCACAACATTTTTTTGGTTTAATGAATAACAATTAAGACTTTTTAAAATATAGAAAGTCTTCAATTTAGATAAAGTTTAATAAAAAAAACTGCAATAAATGGTGAAGAGTTGAACAAAAAATGTGTCAAACAAAATAGTCATTCAATAATTTCTGAGAGATTTATGGCATCAATTTATTTTTATTCAAATGGGATTTCCCAAATTATCTACAGTCGTAAATTGAAAAATGGTTTCAATAAAAAGTAAAAACGCAATAAAAGATGTTATCAGAACACGATGTTATCAATAACGATAAACGTACATAATTTTAACTGAGTATTATCAAGATTTTGATTAAACACAATAAAACTAAACAGTTTAAAGTTCTTTGGAAATATAAATGTAACTATGCCATTCAGAAGTACATTCAAAGGTTTACTGTGACAATTATATACAATTTTAAATTAGTCTGATGCACTTGTAAGGGAGTAAACCTTGACCTCTGAAACTGCAGATATCAAAAGATTAAGATATCTTTTAATAAGTCAGATATTAGAGGCTGTTATAAAAAGATCAGAAAAAAGTTATACAGCTGTGATAAATAAGTTATTCTATTAGCATTGTTCTCCTGATCATTTTGAACTAATGAGAATTAAATTATGTTGTACATAATGGGCTCATAAACCAATTTTTAAAAATTTTTTTTTATGAAACTTTATTACAATATATGACGATCAGTGAAAACCCGATGTGAAAATTTCATATATTACCCGAGATTTTTCAAAGTTTGTGTGACGTTTGTGTGACGTCACAGGTATTACTCCAGTAGCACTAAAACAACGATATTCCATGATGGTAGATATTATATACTTTTTAATATAAAAATAATATTTTCATATTATAAGTCTTAATTTACAACCATTAAACTTAATAAAAACTAAGACAAAATTCCTTTGACAACTTTAAGCGTATTTTACTTGATATTCGAGTAAATAACAACAAAAGTTTGAGGACAGTGGCGCTAGTAGCGATGTAACCTAACCTCAACACACAATTTTAATCAATAGATTTTCAACACAGCACAATAAAATAGTAAAATTATGAAACAAATAATAGAAGCCCAACAAATATAATCTTAAATACCAACAAACAAAATTATGAAATGACATTTCGTAGTTCTATTTTAGCCCACAATAGGCGTTGGGCGCAGCGGCAGACGCGCGATTTGCAATTTTCATATTTCTGGCCAATGCAAGTACCTGTGACGTCAAAATATGTTCAATTCGTTATATCGCTTTACTGCAAAATATTTCAAAGAAAAAAAATACTTGACTACTAATTATTCCATAAGTGTTACACGATTTTGATATAAATTGGTCACATTTCGTTTATGGTTTATGCGCCCATTAAATCAATTTCATTGTATCTGTCATTAATTAAATTGAAATATTTGTAATAATTTTTTACGTCACGCTATATCCCACTTAGTGGGGTAGCACAAACCCAGAAACAAAGTCAGCCAATAATCAATCTTCTCCAAACATTCCACCACTTTCTCTTCGTCCACATTCATACATCATTCGTTCACGCAACAAACTATCAATCATACCCAACCAGTTATTCCTCGGACGCCCACACAATCGTTCACCCGCATATATTAGTTTCACCAATCTTTCAGGATGCTCGATTGAGTGTTTATAATGGTGTGTTAGTGCCTATTGATGTATGGTTGTGAATGTTGGGTATGGATGAAGAAGCATGAACGACGTATAACTGCTGTGGAAATGAGGATGTTAAGAAAGTGGGAGTGAGTCAGTTGAGGTGGTTTGGACATCTCGAGCGAATGTCGAATGAAAGGATAGTGAAACTAATATTTGTGGGTGAGATTGAAGGTGAACGATTGTGTGGGCGTCCGAGGAATAACTGGTTGGGTATGGTTGATGGTTTGTTGCGTGAACGAATGATTCCGAGAGTGAAGAATAAACGAGCATGTACGAATCGTACTATGAATGTGGATGTGTGAAAATGGTGTGACAGGATATGAATGTTTGATTGTTCGTTGACAATGTTTCTGGGTTCGTGTTATGTATATACCAACCTTTCATTCGACATTCGCTCTTCACTCTTCTCAATTTCGCACTCAGTATACACCAATATGGACACGATCACTCTCCTCTCAAATACCTCATTTCCACAGCAGTTATACGTCGTTCATGCTTCTTCATCCACACCCAACATTCAGAACCATACATTAATAGGCACTAACATACCATTATAAACATTCAATCTAGCATCACTAGATACATTCACGTTTCGAACAAATGTACCCAGAGCACTCAATACCTTGCACCCGCCTTTCAATTTCTTTAGGGGTTAGAATAAATTATTTAAATTATTATTTTTAGCTGTATAATTTTACAATTTATATTAGAATTTTTGTCCCAAATATTATTAAAAACATATGGCACAAGTAAACATATTACGTAAGAACAATAAATGCCTGTATAAGATTACAAAACATTTGTAGATTAATATTATTATATTTCTGTAGGTACAAACTTTGTATAAAGTCGTAGATAAAACACATAAACAATATATTGTTCAATATTATGAAACATTCAATGTTCAATTGTATATCTTTAAAAATGGCATACATAATAAATAATTAAAAAACTATATTTGTGTATTTTATTACTGATGAGTTATGATCAAGTCCAAAATCAAATCATAAAATGAAAATTGTTTTATTTTAGTTTTAGTTTTATGTTCTATGTCTTATTGAATTTACAAGTAGCATTCACAAATGACGTTTTATTAGTTGTTGGCTTTGATTAGTAGCGACATATAGTGACAAATATAATAAATAAATTTATCCAACACCTCTCAATAAATACTCTATAACTATGGCGATTTTAAACAAGCAAAGTAATAGATTATCCACTAGTGGGTATAATTTTGAGGAAAGCCACTAGTGAGTATTTTTTTATTTATAACAATAATAATAACACACAACACCTTGGTAACTACTTCGATTGATATTTTTATTTAAAAATTTAAAGCTTATGTCACTGTCAAATAATATTTCTTTAATAAATTTTTCATTTATTAAGAAGTGTTGGATAAAACATTATACTTCACACGTGGGCAATGCGGAATTACCCACTCGATAAAATTATCTTACTCAGCCTTCGGCTTCGTGAGCTAAAATTTCTCTCGTGGGTAATTCCTTACTTTGCCCACTTGTAAAGTAAATAACTATTATCCAGCACCTCTCAATAAATGCTGTATAACTATGGCGATTTTAAACAAGGAAAGTAACAGATTATCCACTAGTGGGTATAATTTTGAGAAAAGTCACTAGTGAGTTATGTTTAATTTATAACAACACAACACCTTAGTAACTACTTCGATTGACATTTTAATTTAGAAAATTTAAAACATATGTCACTGTCAAATAATATTTCTTTATTTTGTATTTATTGAGAGATGTTGGATAAAACGTTATACTTCACACGTGGGCAAAGTGGAATTACCCACTCGATAAAATTATCACACTCAGTCTTCGGCTTTGTGAGCTAAAATTTCTCTCGTGGATAATTCCTCACTTTGTCCACTTGTAAAGTAAATAACTATTAACTAGATCGTTAACTGAACTGTCATAAAATTACGTACGTATTTTGTTGATATGAACTACAGTGTATAGTAATAAATATATTATAAAATTATTGGCCGATTTCTAAGTGTAAAACCGTAAAACGTAAAACCAAAACATAAGTTTGAAGTTTGCAAACTTTTATGTAAAAAAAAACCAAATACAGTTCTATGAACAGTTACATATGAAAGACAAGCTTCAAACTTCTTAAAACCAAAACGAAAAACATTAAACAAGAAATAATTTCGATTTGTGCATGAAGTTTAAAAATTCATATGCGATTTCATAACGAGTATTTACAGATTACAATATACTCAAAATATTATTCAAAATATCACACAATAGTAACACAGCTCTTGACAAATTAATTGTTATCTATTTACAAGTTAAAAAAGCAGCCGAAAGATAAGATTGAACTATTGATTAACTACACGATTTATCTTCTACTAGATATATTTGAGAGCACATCACGGGATGTTGATTAGTTTCGTAAGTAATTCAGGAGTGTGAGCGTGAGCACTGTTCAAGCAGCTTTGAAAATGAACCATTGGGCTGCGATAGCTGCTGTGATTGTAGGAACAGTGATCACCATTTTAGGGTTTGTGTTGGGGTGGTACGTGTTCCCGAATTTAGTGGAGAGCGAGATTGCTGAGGTAAGAACATTTAGCTTGATGTTGAGTGCTTTTATTCATTGTTGATTCTTTATAAATAAATAAATAAATATATCATCACGTCTTTTACCCATTGTGGGTGTTGCACTCTGCTTACGCAGATCTCGGCAAGTGATATATTTTTGCGTATGAAGTGCGGTTACCACCCGTCAAATCATAGCCCCCAAAGTTGCTAGTGGAGGGGAAACCACAGGGGTACATTTAAATTGGCAACTGTCGGTAGTGGGATTCGAACTGAGGATCTTACGATCCACAGTCCGATACGTTACCACGGAGCTATTTACCCCATTGTTGATTCTTTTATATGTTATTTTAATTACTTGTTAGTAGCGTACCAAAAGTAAAAAGTATAAAACCATTTATTATAATATACGAGGTGGTGTATTGAATGCTATTTTTGAAATGTTCAATTATTGGATTCCCTAATTATTTTACACTAAAATAGTTAAACAGTTTATTTCTGCATTTTTGTACACTAATATTTATAATTTTACTCTACCTGAAACCAAAAAAAATAATGAAAATATTTATTGGTAATTTTTTTAAAATCATTAGTGTCATGAAATAACAAAATAAATGAGATATTAAAATGCTTATTTTTTTAAATACATTTTTTCCGAAATCAATATTAAAGTACACGATACCACTCCACAAAGTTAGCCAAAAGCTCAAGTAAAACTTTACAGACTCTTATGTCAAAATTTAACTTTACATACTCATCTGTCAAACTTGAATTACAAACCTAAAATAACAAACAGATTATTCTATAATACTATTGGTGAATTTATGTATTATTTAGCTTTGATAATAATTTATCGGATTTAATACAGAACACATGCAGAACACGTCTAAGAACATGTAAATAATAATGAAAATTATACACAATTATTTGAAAGTTTGACAGTTTGCCAGTAGTTTTGTTATCACAGCCATCCCCGTCGCAACAGCTAGCAGACGTTTTACAAATACGTAATGCTATTTATTTATGTTTTTATTAATAATTTAACGATTTCGGATAAAATATAATGTATTTTTTATTACTCATATGGTCTATTCGTAATAAAAAAATATACTTTAGTGCGTTGATATACAAATAACTATTATATTTGTTACAATTTTTATATTTATACTCCTTATTCAACTATTTATAATTTTATTACATATTTACTCTTTATAATTTGATTACGTATTTCTTATAAATTAATCTATTTTTTGTGCAACCGGACGCAAAATAAGCATTTTGCAGCCAGCTTATAGACCGTGAACTTTAATTTCGCGTCTGTTGTTATGGTAACGCTCGCGAAATCCAGAAGATTATTTTTTGACGTTTATTTAAACCAATCAAATGCTTTATTGTATGTCACGTGTCTGCGTTTTAACCAATCCTGTCATTATTATACTGAGAATAATGCTCTTGTGATAATTCCCGGCAATTTTCTCTGTAGCTTTTTTGTTTTTGTTGACAGATGTCAGATGTCAGATAGTTATCATCAATACAAGTAAAAATGAGCAAAAAAGATTGATTTAGTGGCTTGCCTGATGAAGAAATCAAAAAATAATCTAATTAAATATAACTCGAGAGTTCGATAAATTAGAAAATAATTCTCCAGTATCTTTCTCAAACTTGTCGCCATTTTGCAATAGGCATTTGGCTTTCGTGGCTATTGCCTGGCAACAAGTTTTCGAAAGATCTGTCAAATTATTTTCAATTTATTCTCACCCTCTTGTTATATTATTACTGATTATTTTGTACCCTATTTCGCGTCCGTTACCATTAACAACGAACGCGAAATAGGGTAAAAACAATCATTTTGACACTTGAGAATTGACATTATTTTTTCAAAACAAATTGTTTTGCTTATCAAATGTCAATCCCATTGCCACTTTCTATTTACAATAAAACAGTTTAAAATTTGTAATTAAAATTTTCTACGGTTGTACAAAAAATAGTGTGTACACCTTGGCCGCGAAATCCTTTATCGCCCTCGACAATTTTTCTCTCGGTGCTCTAAAGAGTGAATTCGCGGCCTTGGTATACAAATAACTATATTGATCCCCAGGCCTACCATTCTCGTTTCAATTAGCTGCTTTTAATAATTAAGTGTGATCTTATTCCAGAATGTAATATTATACAACGACACAGAGCAATATGAAAGATTTAAAGTGCTCCCAATTCCATTGGACTTTAAAGTGTACATCTTCAATGTGGAGAACCCAGATGAAATTAACGCGGGTAAAGATAAACCAAAAGTTAAAGAAATAGGCCCTTACATCTACAAGTACGTATTATAATATTACCGAATTGTTTTACTAAATAATAAACTAGTCAAGTAAACAAATAATTCTATACAATATACATACATAACATCACGCTATTGGGCTTCCAAATTATCAAGAGATGGCGTTGATCACAATTCCCAAAAGGTACATGTCAAATTCATTTTGTATGATGTCTTATGATGGCGAATGCTTGCATTAGTATTGGTAGTTTGCTTTTATTGGCAGCAGAACTGTTGCCATACACACTGCAAATTTTCCTGTTTTTATAGGTTTTTTTGAAGAAAATTCATTCTTAACCTATAATCTACAAATACAATGTACCTTTCATTTTTACATATTATTTAAATAATACGGCCTAAACAAATGTTATACTTACATTGGAATACTCTTAAAATAACTACTATAGTTATTAATTTTT
Source organism: Poecilus cupreus (assembly GCA_963942605.1). Lineage (NCBI taxonomy): Eukaryota > Metazoa > Arthropoda > Insecta > Coleoptera > Carabidae > Poecilus > Poecilus cupreus. The sequence goes on from OZ012724.1 coordinate 354,756, forward strand.
AAAACATAACAATTAATTTCAAAATACAATTAAATGTATGTACCTTATGGTTAGTTTAGCTTTCTATCACTAGTTAGCGTATTAAAATTCTGGAAGCCCAATATCCCACTTAGTGGGGTAGCACGAATCCAGAAACACAGTCAACCAACAATCAAACATTCCTATCCTGACACACCACTTTCGCCTCGTCCACATTCATACATCATTCGTTCACGCAACAAACCATCAAACATACCCAACCAGTTATTCCTCGGACGCCCACGCAATCGTATTAGTTTCACCAACCTTTCATTCGACATTCGCTCAAAATGTCCAAACCACCTCAACTGACTCACTCCCACTCTTTTAACAACATTCTTCTCAATCTCACACTCACCATACACCAATGTATTCCGTACACGATCACTCTCCTCTCAAATACGTTAGTTCCACAACAGTTATATACGTCGTTCATGCTTCTTCATCCACACCCAACATTCTATAAAATTCAGAGAAAAAAATATTCACTATATTTTCAGACAGTCGCGAGAAAAAAGGAACATAACTTGGGATGTGAGAGACAGAATATCCTATTATGAGTATCTAGAATTTGAGTTTGATCAAACCGCATCTGGGGAGCTGAAACAAACTGATACGATCACTGTTTTAAATCCAGCTTTAAATGTAAGTTCGTAACTTTACACTGGTAAAATAAAAAATAACAAGGTCCCACAAAAAAAAAAAATAATAACAGTTCCTCAATAGGGTAAAAATAATGCTCCACGAATAGTCTAAAAGGTAGTGCAAGTATTTTTTGAGTGTCGTGTTATGTGAGGAGTAATTTTCAACCTCTTATGAGGATGTCACTGAATGACTTTGTTGCTATGCAAGTATTCACCTACAAACTGCAGGGCTGCATATCAACAGACAATTGTGTAGCATCGATTCAAATATAAATCACGATGACAAATTGTTTTCACTGGTATTCTCTCACATTTAAATTTAAGGGTGGTTTCCTTCACTCTATGGGAGTAGTTTTTGAGCATCGCATTCAGACTAATGCAGTTACTCACTGTTTCACAATTCACAAGAAACTGAGGCTTTGTTGCATTTATTACATTCACTGCAGTTTTTCCAAGGTGCGCCATGCACGAGGGGTAGTTTTCACCCTGGCTTGTGGGGGCGGCACTGAATAAAGTTGGGGCTACGCGACTATTAAATACTGCAGATTTTTATCCTATTTGTGCTCATATTAAAATGTAATTCATGTTGACATGATTTTTCTATAACACTGTATTGGAAACTACGCATTCTACAACTAAAAATTGTTATGGAATCACTAACATTCCATACGCTGCGTATGGAATATTGATTCAGTTACTATGATTACGTCTTACTTTTGTTTATTTTAATTTAATTTTTTGAGTTTGACGTTTTCCACAGTTTTATATTTGTATTTTTTGTATAATTTCCAAAATCTTGTTATAGAATAGTATATTCTACAACAAGTAATGGAATGGCACATATTCCACGCGAGCAAAAAGTTTGTAGTCCGAGCCGAAGGCGAGGGCTACGGTTTGCGAGCGTGGGATAGGCCATTCCGTTACATGTTGTAGAGACTATACTTTCTATAACAAGATTTTGTAAATTATACAAAAAATATAAATATAAAACTGTGGAAAACGTCAAACTCAAAAAATTACAATAAACAGACGTAACCATAGTAACTGAATCAAGATACTTCATATATCGCGCTAATATGCGGCTGTGATTCGCTGAAAATATTCCATACGCAGCGTATGGAATGCTAGTGATTCCATAACAATTTTTAGTTGTGGAATGCCTAGTTTCCAAAACAGTGTTATAGAAAGTATAGTCTACAACATGTAACGGAATGGCATTATCCCACACTCGCAAACCGTAGCCCTCGCCTTCGGCTCGGGATAAACTTTTTGCTCGCGTGGAATATGTGCCATTCCATTACTTGTTGTATATTCCCCCATCTAGGGGTGGTTTACGCCACTCTATGGGGTAGATTTTGACAACTAGCCTCAGATGCTTTTTTTGCAATCTCTGTGTTTTTGAAGTTTCCTGTTGTAGTTTTCACCCGCTCATGAGGGTGAGTCTTCATGGAAAATAATATTAACTCTGTGCTTATGTTTATATTTAATTCGATTTATAGAGATTTAAGACTTTTCGTAGTGCATTAAGTCATTTTTATCCTGTTGAGTGTTTTGTAGCGCTAGGGGTTGATTTTAAGGGTGTACAATTTTTTTGACCCCGGATTCTGATTCAGCGGATAAAATTACATAGAGATATAATTGTCCCGATTTTTTTTATTTTTGTGGGACTATGTATTTAATGTTTCATGTACAAATAAAAAATATTTTAGGGAGCAATTCAAATCTTAGAACTAACTGGTCTAACTTTTCTTCTATCAAAATTGAGCGACACCGCAGATTTGTCTTTTGGTGACAAGAATATCTTCTTAAAGACAACAGTTGGAGAATATTTGTTTGACGGGTACCACATTTGCAATTTGGATAGAATTAAGAAATTACCAGATACATCAGAAAATACGCCGCAAAGAAAGATGGATGCTATCGTGGCATGTCTTGGATTATTTGTGATGCCTACAAAAAATATTCAACCAAATAAAAATAAGGACGGTGAAAAAGAATTAGTTTTCACGTTTTTAGGCCATGTAAGTATTTAATTGTTTTTAATATTCCCGAAAAATATCAAAAAATTGTTGTAAAGGTTCCAAAGTGTTTCAATTAATAGTTATTTACTTTACAAGTGGGCAAAGTAAGGAATTACCCACGAGAGAAATTTTAGCACACTCGTGTGATAATTTTAACGAGTGGGTAATTCCACTTTGCCCACGTGTGAAGTATAACGTTTTATCCAACACCTCTAAGTAAATACAAAACTTATTAAAGAAATATTATTAGGCAGTGACACATGCTTTAAATTTTTAAATTAAAATGTCAATCGAAGTAGTTACCAAGGTGTTGTGTGTTATTATTATTGTTATAAATAAAAAAATACTCACTAGTGGCTTTCCTCAAAATTATACCCACTAGTGGGTAATCAGTTACTTTGCTTGTTTAAAATCACCATAGTTATAAAGTATTTATTGAGAGGTGTTGGATAAAATATTTTTTTCACGACAGGAAGAGAAATTCGGTTTCTATGATATCAAAATCATAATAGAAACAACCAATTTCATATCTACGAAAGATTTGTGTACTTTCTCTCCCGTCGTGAGGGAAAGTGCTCAAATAATGTGAAAAATGAACAAAATTAAACAAAACAATGATTCTTCCCAATTCTTTTCAACGGTATTCAATAGGTGCACCTTAATTTAAAAATATTTTAATTTGCAGCAACTTTTAGGTTATTGAATATTTGTCAAATGTCTATTAAAGAAAAAATAATATTTTATATCCTGCTAATTGCACTTTAAATCTGTTTTCTACGACCACTGAGAAATCTGTTCATTGTATGTTTGTTTTTGCTAGGGATATGAGGTATATTGCAAGCATCGTGCGAAATGAATTTGTTTTGTGATTATTTCAATACAGGTCAGCTCATTTAAGTACAGGTGCCATTGCTAGGATACTTATTTAGAATTGTTTATTATTAAAATTAAATTAATTTTGAAATAATATCGTGATCGTAGAAAAAGTATAGTGTACAACTCGCATGGAATGTTCATTTCATACTCGTATGATTTGCAACATTCGCTCATGCTACAAACTTTCATACTCCTAGGAAATGAGTATCATTCCATGCTCGTTGTACAATATACTATTCCGTACGTTGTGAATCACCCTGTATACGAAGGTGTATAATAAATAGTCATACAATGTCTATATCGAATAGATATTTTTATAATTTAAAATTAAAAAGTTTAAAATGGAACAGATAAAACTCATATATTTATAGAAAGCTGGTAAACACGATGGCCACTACACCATCCACTCCGGGGTCGACGAAGTCCATCAAGTCGGTTGGATCGAAAAATGGGAAGACAAAGAATACCTCCCGCACTGGGGGAGCGCAAACGCTACATGCAATAAGGTCCAAGGTCGCGATGCAGTTATTTTCGAGCCCTACCTTACCGACGAGTCAGTGCTTACTGTCTTCAACACGGACATCTGCAGGTTAGTGTTAGAGTAAGAATTATTCGTTTTAAAATGTTCAGTTATTGGCTTCCCTAATTATTTTACAACAATAGTATATTGTGTCATTAGGAGTAAATGTGAAACTTTGGGTGCTGAGCATGTAAGTTTGAACGACGAGCGAAGCGAGTCGAACAATTACATGCGAAGCTTACAAAGTCACATTTACTCCGAATAACACATGCTATTTTTTCTTCAAACATAAAAAATAGACATTAAAAAATATTCAAAACATCAACAAATATTCTGCCGTATCCAGTATTTCTAGTTGCCACAGAATATGTTATTTTGTTATTTATGTTTATTTGTTTTATTCTTAACTGTCAAATTATTGAATTACAACCTTACTATTTTGCATGATATTTTACTTTGTCCGCCGCCGGAGTAAATGTGTTGCCAAGGAGACACTTTTACGCCGGCGGCGACAATATTGAACTTCTACTTGTTGAATAAAAATACATAACAACGCACTTTTTTTATGACGTTTGAAGAAAAAATAGTTTAATAGTTTATTGTACATTTTTTGACACTAATATTTATAATGTTACTCTACCTGGAACTGGAAAAATGAGGGAAATGTTTATTGATAAAATAAGACAGGCTTTTATGGGCCCTGTTAGGGCCACTAAAGACCTAGCAGAGCTCTTAGGCGCCTCATGAAGGCCCTCAAAGGCCTCTCAAGGCCCTGAAACTACTTTATGTTGAAATTTGAAACGAACAAAAATGAATGAGCACTATTTTGACCATAAAACCATTTCACTATATGTAATTTTTCTTCCAAGCTATACATATTTAATGAAGAATCTTGAAATCAAACACTGTTGACAGCAAATAAAACCAATAACTTTCAATTGGTACATTTTGGTGATAAAAATTGCCAATTACAATTTGCGTCATTTTTCAGGTTCCAGGTAGAGTAACATTATAAATATTAGTATAAAAAAATTTGGTGTGGGCACCACACTACTTTCTTATACAAATAAAACCAACTGAACACGTATGACTTGTTCCTTGCGATTATTTTGACATTTATTTGATATATAGATGTTAAACCTCTTTAATTTAGTCTTCCAAACTTTCTAACTAATAATATAAATATTACTTTTATAACATTTCGCACGACACATATTTTTGAGAATTTAACGCACATACGTGGCAACCAATAGAATTACGAATTTGTTTCAAATTAAGCCAATGAACGACAAGCTTTACCGATTGTAATCACTAGTGAAAATTAATAAGCGATTATACTTCACTGTAAATAAAAATCCTAGTTGTCATGGAAATGTAAGCTATATTGACAATTATTTTTTAAACGTCAGAAAGAAAAAGTGTGTAAACTCGTGTAAAATGGAAAATTGCAGATTTGTAGTAGCTATGTATGTTGAAATAAATAAATACTATTTTTATTGAGTATTATTTGCTTGTTAAATTCTCACGCAAAATACAACTCGTGACATGACCATTGCCAAATTATTTTTTTGACATAATTTTGAATCGTTGTTATGGCAATAGGAAATACAACTCGTGCTGCGCACTCGTTATATTTCCATTTCCATAACAACTCATTAAAATTAATGTCAAAAAATAATCGGCAATGTCCATATCACTTGTTATATTACTTATGATAGTTCACAATTATTTGACACGTTTGACACATAGATATTAAAAATGTTTTAGTTTTTGTTCCCATTGTAACTAAGATTATAGAAATATATTCTTAAACATTTAATTTAGTTTCTCTCAAAATTAGAAGCATGTACAAGAAAAGTGCAAATAACATTTTATATTTCAAATAATTTTTCTAACATCTTTCATTTGAAACTTTTTCTCACAGCTGATTCTATTTTTGAAATAAATGGAATTTATTGTTTTGTATGTCCAGTAAACTTCCTTTTCCGGTTTGTCAATTTCATTCAAAATCAACTCAGCTCTTCATTTTTTCATGAAACTTATAAATTACAAGTTTCGTTTACATATCTTGTCTAGTTCATGAGATATTGCGCACACGGACATCCATCCATCCTCACACACAGACATCATTGAGAAATTGGTCTTAACGGATTCAGTGGACGTCAAAATATGTATTTCCGCATAAATCTCGTCAGCGATTTTTTTCGTGATTCCAATACTTCCTTATACTTTGTATAAGAAAGTAAAAATGCTACAATAAACTATTTAATTTGTTTGTTGTAAAATAATTAGATATTCATCATTCTGTATACTATAAAAACTAAATATTAAAAATTAGCGCAGAAAGACAAACATATAAATATTATTAATATGGGAAAACCAAGAATGAATTTGCAATATAAAGTGGAAAATAATGAAATTTATCTTTTAATTATTACTAGATAATACTGTTTATCAACAAAAAATGAACATAATTTTTTTGAATACACATTGACGTATTCCATTCTTGTTTAAGGATTAACTTTTGACATCTGGATCAATAAATTTTTATGAATTAAAAATATAATCTTTCAGAATTAAATGCTAATGTATTTATCCTTATCATGATGCATTAATTTGCAGTGAAAAAATTTAGATAATGGATCATATGCGATTAAAACTAAAAGGACAAAGGTCTTACACTGTTTTTACCTCCCGTACATACAAGGTGATTCAAAATTATTTAAAAAAAAATACAAATCTTAAACAATACAAAATAGTATTTATACTTTCTTATTTGTTTAATTTCTATTTATATTTGAGATATTTAATTTCATTTCGTGTATTTATTTAATTTTTTTACATAACGTTTCGCTGAGAAAACAGCTTCACAATCAAAATGACATGTGTAAAATTCCGTAAAAAATTGAAAATGTTTAAGTGTTTCCATGGTGTACATGGAATGCAAGATTTATCAAATTTAATTTCTGTATATTTTATTATCTCTAAATCTAATGAAAATTAATAAAATTAGTGTAATCAAAACAGATGTAAAATTAAATATTCTACAATTTTCAAAATAACATAAATTGTTGAAAAATTAAATTTAATCGTGTTTTTTCACCGAAAACTGTTAAGGGCTTCTAGTGAACTGCTACTTCCGGTTGACCAATTTTATCCAAAATCTAATCAGCTCTTCATTTAAATATAAGAAGCAATAATTCACAAAATGTATTTTTTGGTATTACAGTATTTGAGTTATGCGAGACGAAAAAATTGGTACAGACCACACACACACACACACATACACACACACATACATACACTCATACACATACATTCATACATACATACATACATACAGACATCATGGCGAAAACAGTAATATCGTATTGTAGGGACTCTAAACGTGCTTATTCATTGGAAACTTACTTCCCAATTTTTTGACCAAAAACATACCTCCCTTAATTAGAGGTAGGCGGGAGTTAATTAATAAAATTATAATTTGTTTAATTTAATTAAAATTGAAGAACAGTTCATTTATATTATTTAAATGGAAACGAGTCTACCTGCTCAGTTTTATTTAACGAAATTAATAAATTAAATAAATTTTTATTGTTTACTAATTTTGTAATATATATTTTAGGAAGGTATTAAGATGAATTAATGTTTTTGGTAGTGAGTTTTCAACAGATAGGCATGTTAAAATGTAACAGCTGATTGAGTTAGAATCTACCAAAAGTGGTAATTTACTTGAAGGCATTTAGAACATATCTTAGTAAATAATTGAGTTAGAGTAAATTTTGTCATATTCAAAAAGATTTAGAATAATATTAGCTATAATTTTAATTTGAAACTTTTTTCTCTGTTTTGTATTGTTTAATAGTTGTACGCACGATATTTTTTTAAATATTTTTAATCTTTATAGTGATGACAAGCTGAATTATAGTTATTTACTGCAACTGTATCTAACCTCTTAATCTCTAGACACAATCAGTCACCTTTGATAAATATATTAATTCAGGAATTCAAAAGAGATTTCATATCATAATCACACCATTGACCTTTTTCCGGTGTTCTCAGTGTGGCATTCTCTTCAGAGTAGATCTCAGTATGATCTGCAAGTGCAGACAATATTATTATTAATAAAATATTTATGTTTGAGGCTCCGTGGTAACGCATCGAACTGTGGATCATTAGATCCTCCCATCAAGCCTGACAGCCTACAAAATTTCGAAAATAAATTCCGAAAATTTTTACCAAATAAAATTACTCCTGTTGCTCTTCCAACAGTATCATACTTGGAGGGCGCAATTTGACGGCTGGTAAGCACACTTCATACGCAAAAATATATCATAATACCGAGATCTGCATTGAGCAGAGTGCGACACCCAGAAATGGATTATTGTTTATTTATTTTTGATATATTGGATATACAGTACTGCTTTCTTGTGGTGCGGTTCACGTCACTATCTTCTTTCTCACTTTCTCCCACTATTGCTGATTTGCAGAAAGTGAGAAAAAAGATAATAATGTGAACTGCACCACAAGAAAGTTGTACTGTATATTTTCGAAATCGGTACTAAAGTAAAACTTTACCTCATATCAAAATTTAACTTTACGCACTCGTCTGTCAAATTTTTGCTACTACCTAAAGTAACAAATGTATTACTCTATAATACTATTGGTGAATTTATTTATTATTTACCTTTGATAATAATTGCATATATACATACATAACATCACGCTATATCCCACTCAGTGGGATAGCACGAACCCAGAAACACAGTCAACCAACAATCAAACATTCCTATCCTGACACACCACTTTCGCTTCGTCCACATTCATACATCATTCGTTCACGCAACAAACCATCAATCATACCCAACCAGTTATTCCTCGGACGCCCACGCAATCGTTCACCTTCTATCTCACCCGCATATATTAGTTTCGTCAACCTTTCATTCGACATTCGCTCTTTACTCCTACTTTCTTAACAACATTCTTCTCAATCTCACACTTATCATACACCAATGTGTACACAATCACTCTCCTCTCAAATACCTCATTTCTACAGCAGTTATACGTCGTTCATGCTTCTTCATCCACACCCAACATTCAGAACCATACATCAATGGGCACTAACACGCCATTATAAACACTTATTCAAGCATAATAATTTATCAGATTTAATGCAGATCACGTCTAAAAACATAAAAACAATAATGATTATTTTTTGACGTTTCATAAACCCAATGAAATGCTTTATTGTATGTCACGTGTCTGCATTTTAACCAATACTGTCATTATTATACTGATTATTTTTTGACATTTCTCTAAACCAATCAAATGCTTTATTATATGTCACGTGTCTGCGTTTTAACCAATCCTGTCATTATTATACTGAGAATAATGCTCTTGTGATTATTCCCGGCAATTTTCTCTGTAGCTTTTTTGTTTTTGTTGACAGATGTCAGACAGTTATCATCAACACAAGTAAAAATGAGCAAAAAAGTTAGATTTAGTGACGTGCCTGATGATGAAATCAAAAAATAATCTAATTAAATATAACTCGAGAGTTCGATAAATTAGAAAAATAATTCTCCAGTATCTTTCTCAAACTTGTCGCCATTTGGCAATAGCCACGAAAGCCCTACGGGCTTCTTGTTCTTGGCTATTGCCTGGCAACAAGTTTTCGAAAGATCTGTCAAATTATTTTCAGTTTATTCTCACCCTCTTGTTATATTATTACTGAAAATTATACACAAATATTTGCCAGTTTGCCAGTAGTTTTGTTATCACAGCCACCCCCGTCGCAACAGCTACCTGACGTTTTACAAATACATAATGCTATTTATTTATGTTTATAATTAATAATTTAACGATTTCGGAAAAAATATAATGTATACCTCGGCCCAACCTACTCATATATGATTTATTCGTAATAATTATTACTAGAGTGCTTTGATACACAAATAACTATTTCTAAATAAATCGCTTTTCAAATGCAATACAAATTGTTTATTTGGTATATAGAACGGTTAACCTCATCTACTCAAACGACCAAGAGTTCCGTGACGTCACCGCGCTGGAGTACCGTCTGGGTGAAGACACTTTCAAGGAACTCAATGAAACACTACATCCAGATGAGTTCTGTTATTGCCTGGGCGTCACTGGAGGCATCACCCAAGACAATAAATGTACGAAGAAAGGCATGATGGAGCTCTTTACATGCTACAGTGAGTAAACCGACACTTTACGCTTCAAATTAAATCTATTTGATATATTATTGTTTACCTACTTATCATATGTATTGGTATACAAAGTGATTCATAACGTATGAAAGAGATAGAATGTGTAGCAAGGGAAAACTAAAATACCTAATGCTTTTTCATTTTTAAATATTTAACAAAAAACTCTTTAACCAAAAAGTCACACAGCAAATTAAAATTGTTTTTCCTATTTCACGTACACAAAGTCAATTTTGTGACACTGTTTTTCTCAAAAACAATGCTATAAAATTGAATTTTGTGCAACTGTTTTTGAGGAATTATTATTTGTAAAATTAACAGTCAAACTTGGAGCTGTCATAGCTCACGTAAAATGATTGAATCGGAGCCCCTGCGTCGGGGTTGCGGCCTGGGACCTGATAGGCCCCGCGGGCAAAGCCCCTTGGTGACCAGTGGTATATTAAACATGCCGTACAATTTTATTTTATTTTATTTTTATTGAATTTATGAACGTGAAATAGGAAAAGTAGTATGAACAACTCGTGTTACAATGCCTAATTCTAATACTCGTATTTTGCGTAACTCGCCTGCGGCTCGTTTACGCAAAATATACTCGAATTACAAAAAATGTCATTGTAACACTAGTTGTTCAATATACTATTCCTATTCCACGTACACAAAGTTAATTTTTTCTACAATCGTTGCACAATATCGACATTGTTATTCCATTTTTGGTTAGGAAATGTTCAAAATTGTCGCTCTAGGGCGACAAAGTGACATATTGTCGCACTAGTGCGACAAAAACAAAAAAAATAAATTAGGTAAAAGAAGTAATTATGCATACGATTTTTCTGGTAATAACCTTGCTATTGCAAATACAGTTGGCATATACGTACATACACTTCAACTTAATCACCATAAACGTATTCACTCTGTAGACTTTATGTCAAATCTACTCCATATGTCAAATGTACTCCATGTGTCAAATTATGATTTCTTTGAAAATGTTTATTTTGTTCATAAACGTTGTCATGATTACGGTGACATGGGTAACTACAATTTTACTGAATTGTTATAGGCGGGACCAAAGATAATTTGGAAAATTAATTTTTTCTACAGCTTGACATTGTTCAACGATTGTAGAAAAAATATTGTGTGTATTTCGTCGGATAGAGCTTGTTCGGTGCAACAAACAATGCTCTATCCGCACTTGATACACAAATAACTATTTTGACATGTGTCATAATTGAAAACTCAATGTTTTGAAGGGATGAACATTTCTTGATAGTGGTGGTCCGTGTTTTTGTATTGATAAGAAATCTGTGGCGGGAGGTATTGTGCTGCCCACAACAGAATTTTTACTATCGAGTATTTGCCAATAGTTTATTAAAGAAAAGTACTAGCTATACTTTGAATCTTTTCTGTACGTTAAGAATCAGCATGTATGTGATTACTAATTAGTTGAATTTCTGACTGTGATGTTAATTTAACAAATTCTATATTTAGATGCACCAATTCTGTTATCATTCCCTCATTTTCTGTGGGCGGATAAAGAGTACACAGATGCTGTAGATGGACTCAAACCAGATTTAGCTCAACATAAGACATATGCTCTTTTAGAACCGGTAAGAAAATATTTTTTATATGAACGTATATTAGTTTTTTCGATCGGACGAAAACTGACTTCTTTTCGGTGTGTTTTCGAACCACAAAGTGTATTATAAATAACAGTACGGGAATATCTTTTCCGGACACTGGCAAAGTATTCACCTACGATTTAGTTTTTCATATAAATTTGACGTTTGTGAAAATATAAATGAAGTATAAAATAACTAATTATTGAATGTAAACCGAACAAAAAAAAAAAATAGTATGTGTATCACGTAGAAAAAGTGAACTTCCCGAACTCCTGGTGTTTCACCATCGTCCGGGAATATATCACTTTTCCTACTAGATACACAATATACTATTACAAGTGAGTTTCCGTAGAAAAATAAATAAAATAGTATTCATTTTATGTGTTGATAACACAAATTAAGCAACATTGCCCGCGGTTAGTAGTTAGATGGGTAACCGCTTTGCGAAAACCTATCTGCGTGCCGTTGTTACACCACTGAAACCGAGCTTCCTAGGCGGCAAATAACCTCAGCAGTTGAGACCGCTTTACCAAAAAATAAAAATATATTTTATGAAAGTTTTTATCAATTATATTGCGTTGTGTGTGTGTAGAATACAGGGACTCCTCTGGGAGGGGCGAAACGAGTACAGTTCAACATGTTCGTGAGGGACATCGTCGATGAAAACGGAGACAGCCTAGTGGGCTTCCTGGAGGGATACAAAGGCAAAGATGCTCTTGTTCCACTCATTTGGCTGGAGGAGGTTTGTCTTTATTTGTTACAAATATTTGTTTGTACCACGAGCTCTGTTTTTGAGTGTTTTAGCCTGGATTTCAGCGCTGTGTTCAAAAGTTACTTTATAAAGAAATGCTTCAAATGAAAGTTTAAGAGAAATGTATTATCTACCACTTTTATTTGAAGAATTTTTTTATAAAATAATTTTTGAACATTGTACTGCGCTAAAACCGAGGCTAGAATACTTCTCTGAAAACAACACTACTTATAAAGGTATTTGATGATGCTAACACATAACCTCCCGCCCAATACAACTCTTAAACAGTACAAAATAGTATTTGATCAAACAAGAACACGAAAATACATTCTTGTTTGTTTATTTTCTATTTGTATTTGTGAAATTTCATTTTCTTTCGTATATTTATTTAAATTTTTGACATATATTTCACTAAGAAAACAGCTTCACAATCAAAATGACATGTGTCCCATTTCATAAAAATATAAAAATGTTTAAGTGTTTCCATGGTGTACTAGGAATGCAAGATTTATGAAATTTAATTTCTTTATATTTTATTTCAATCTAATAAAAATTAATAAAATTAGTGTGATCAAAACAGATGTAAAATTAAATATTCTACACCTTTCAAAATAACATAAATTGTTGAAAAAGGAAATTTAACCGTGTTTTTCACGAAAAACTGTTAAGGGCTTCAAGTAAACTGCTACTTCCGGTTGACCAATTTTATCCAAAATCTAATCAGCTCTTCATTTAAATATTAGAAGTATAAATACACAAAATTTTATTTTTTGGTATTATAGTATTTGAGTTATGCGAAATAAAAAAAATTGATACAGACACACATACACACACATATACACATACATACATACATACATCATCGCGAAAATAGTAAAATCGTATTGTAGGGACCCTAAAACGTGCTTGAAAACTCACTACCCAATAAAACAAAAAAAAAAAACAATACCTCCCTTACTCACAAGTAGGCGGGAGGTAAAAAAATTAAACCGACGAAAAAATAAAACAGAAAAGCGTAAAAATAAAGTAAACCTTTTTATTCTTAATAACTAAGCTTCTAAACTAATGTAGATAACTAATTTTGATTCAACGAATGATATATTGAAATAAAACAGATATAAATCTATACATGAATTTTTCTCATAAAAATTATTTTCTGAGGATATACAAGTATTATCAGTATCACTGAAATCAGATAAAATTCTCTATTGATTATTGAATAAGCAAATAAAAAAATATAGTTCCATTTTAAATACCAAAGTTGGTATTCATAGTTTGTAAACCAGTGATTGAAAATTAAAAATTTAATGCTCATTAAAATAGTTTTGAAAAATTAAAAATTGTTTGCTAATTTGACCGATTTCGTAGCTCTTATAGTTCTCGAGATAGCAATAATAGACAAAATAAAATGAACACCCTGTAGAATGTCCGGATAAAGTTAGTGTTTTTTTTTTCTTGTATATTTTACCGACTGAGTGCGCGAATTCAAAATTTCTAGTTGTAAATAGCGTGCGTCTAATATTATGAATACAAAAAATAATAAATTGTATGAACTCAACACCAGCTCAAAAATAATAACTGAATTAATACTTACTGTTTTTATTAAAGCTGCTAAATAATTTCAAACAAAAAATGTTCATACTTCTCGTAGAATCACAGTCACACATTAAATAAATACTATGTACACTTATAACTACAATAAATATATAACTAAAAACTATAAACACACCGGTTAGCTATGTACAAAGCACTAAACACTTCTCTCTACTGGTCGAGAGAATAAATACCGCGGAGAAGTAAATACCTCGCGATTGAAATATTGCACAATCCTTTACAATAATGCAAAGTTACACCATGTTATTCATATGTACTTCACACTTATCAAAAATGAGATTGCATCGAAATATATAAAAATATAAATGGTTAATAAACAGTGAAATGAAATTATGTAATCTGATGTGGCCAGTGTGTAACTTCCCGGTTAAATCATTTTTAAACGGTACCTAATATAGAAAAAAGTTTCAAATAAAAACTGTAGATAATATTATTCTACATCTTTTTGAATATAATAAAATTTACTCTAGCTCAATTATTTACTGAGATATGCTCAAAATACCTTAGAGGCTTTCAAGTAAACTACCACTTCCGGTTGATACATTACTACCAGAATCTAATCAGCTTCTAAACACGAACATCTAAGATTTAAATTTAAAATTTGACTGTGATAGCTTCTTTAAATTTTGAGTTATCAACAAAAACAAATGAGAATATAATGATCATCTAGGGATCCAAAAACATCATTATCTTAATTGAAATATATACCGGGGGTATCATAAATATCTAACCATCGCAAAACTAATTTTAGTAAAAAATTTAATTTTCGATTTGTTAATTTTATGGTTGTTAAGTATTTTTAATTAATATTGACAAATATATTTTGGTAAATTAACATTATGAGCAAATATGTTAAATTAAAATTTTGTCAATGCAGTATTTTTAACAACAAAAATTTTTGTTTTTATTTATTGGCTGGATTTATAAAATTTAACAAATAAATTCGTCAATAATAACAAGTAAATTTAGCTAACTTATCTATTTGAAATTGTCAAAGAAAGTTTGTATCCTTTGTAACAACTTAATTTGTTATAATAACTATGATTTATTGTTCTGCTACACTATAATTACTAAAATATTTAGTTAAAAGCACATAAAAATAAATTTTAATAATTACTATATTCACAAATATATTTAGTTACGAAATACACACACATATTTTGTTACTAACAAATTTGAAACTTGTTAAATTAACAATAATTAACGATGGATCATCTGAGAAAAATTATGTCAATTTTAACTATAAATTTTTTTACTGTATATAATAATTAAATTCTACATTGTAACTGAAATAATCAGGTTTATAGATATATAAGAATTGTTTTTTTTTTTATATTGGTAGCCATGAAATTGAAACAAATAACAAACAAATGAATGACGTTTCAACTGTCAAGAAAGTTTAGTTTGTTCAATTTGTGGTTGATTCAAATGACAATAAAATGTTTATTATTGAAAATGGATAACTATACACATGAAAACGTTAAAGTTGACACTTTACAGACTGCTAAGAGTAAAGTTTCACTTATATACTGCTTAGGCTGTAAATAGTTATTTGCATCACTAATCCAGAAATTGCACTTTTACAGGTTCAAGTATATTTTGACAACCGGCTTGGAAATTGCAAATTACGAGCACTTGTAAAACAGTTTCTGGATGTGTGGTACACATTATATTTTATGATAATTTTGTCATAAATTAATTACATAAAATTACTGATTTATTTGTCAAATATGAAATACTAAGTATTTTTTATATTAGTAACGTCAGATTATTCGTAAATAAGTATATGGGGATTTATAAATTCATAAATTATTATTTTTCTTTGATTTATATATTAGTTGTGCACTGCAACTGAAAATTTAAATATTATTACTAACATTTGAGATTGCAATTAACCTTCAAACACTCAAACACTGAACAAAACATACACACAAAATTGACAGCCAGTTGATGCCAACCACAAATTAGAAACATAATCAGATCGCCCTCTCTATGGTTACGAGTCTTGAGCATAAGTGCTGCACCCGCGTGGGTGTGGTGTGCCACTAAAATTAGACAAGGATGACAATAGAAGGATAGTAGATTGCTTTTTAGCCTCCTTGATACTTTTCATTTTATATTTAAATGTCTTTTTATTGTTTAGAAATTATAACAATAAATGTATGGAATAAATTTATTCAATTAAATACTGTTTACATACATTTAAACGTGTAGACAAAAAATATAATATTAAAGATTCCTAATAAAATTTAATTTAATATTTAAAAAAGAAAGTTTATAAATTTACTATGAAAAGCTCCTTTTAAAATATTAAAAATGAGAATTTAATATAATTATTAGAAACCTTTTAACTTTACTATAAAATAAGAGTTAAATAGGCATATTACCACTTTGTGTTTAAGTTTAAGCATGGATTTTAACAGATTATGTTAACAATATTTTTACTCTAACTCAACTTTTCACATTTAAAATATATCTGCATTTGTGCTTGCAATTAACAGCGAATTTCAAAGTATTTGTGGTTAAAGATATTACAAACATTTATAGGTCAGATTCAATCACAAAAACAGTGTTTAAAAAGCTATTACATTGAATATAATATTATAATGGTATTTTATGTTTTTTTAACTAGCACAGGTTATTTTCTAAGTTTCTGAAACTCTTAAAACATGTAGATTTTACCGCTGCGAACTATAACGAATTTGGATGCAGGTGTGAGATTTTTACAAGTGCTAATATAAAATCCACGTCATCTAATTTAGAGCCGAACGATTGATTGGTGATGATTATTATTGATATCTGTGATTATACATTTGTTATTAACTAAAGTGTCACTATAAACATATTTAAATTGTAAACGTGCATTTATAAGAGAAACCAGAAATTATCCTTAATAAGAATCAAACTGTACTTAAAACAGTAATCATTCTCGCAAAAATTATCTTGTCAAATTCCATTTAATAACCATCACTAATCATTATTCCTTTATAATTAACCGACGCCTGTGATACATCCAAATTCTTGTGTTATATAAATACTTCTCAACGTGGTGGAGATATCCAAATATTGTTGTTCATCCTGAAACAAATATACCTATTTAATAAAAATGAAATTTATTACTTCTAGAGTTAGTATACCGTAGATTCGCATCATCGTTATTCGTCTTCACAAATTGGTTAACATTGGAGTCCATAAATCTATGAATTCATTATAAAATTTTCTTTATTTTTCGTTCTTCGTAATCTCTTCCCTTGAATTATCTACATTTATATATTCTTATATTTGATTTCAGTATTACATTTTGTCTTGTGTCGAAAAACATCTAATTTTTTTTTGAGCCAATTGTATTGGTGAAAAAAGAAAATCCTTTGTTAAACAATTAGTTATATAGTTCAGTCTGTGCACTCGGTCTCTTCTTGTCTCAATCTTCAGTCGGTTCTTTACAGTTTCGTCGTAGAATGTTCATTCCCGGCCACTCAACTGAGGCACTCGTAATCGCATTTATAATCCAAGTATATCCATCCAAAATTGTTGCAATATTTGTAATGTTCTAAGATAGGAAGGAGAGAAAATGATTGAAATAAAGGAATTGGATTATACATAATGGATAAACAGAATATTAAATTTTACACTTACCCGTTGTAAAGTACCTATTGCACAATAATAATTAACAACAATAGCAAGGAGAACGAATTGTCAACACACATAAATTTTGACAAGAAAATTCACTATGATTTCTTCTTCTTTTTCCAAAGTAACTCGATTCCAATAATATGTTTTATTATATGTGCTATATAAAGTGGCGCCTCCCAACTTCGTGGCGTGGTGTGCCACTAATCATATCATTGTGCTGACTTTTGTCATCCAAGTTGCCTCCCCCTGATGCCAACCCTAATCTTGTAGTTGCAAAAGTTCCTAGTTTTTACCGACCTAACAGTATCTAGACGATTTTGAAATGTGTAAAGTAGTGTTTTTAAACGCAGGCGCGAAAAAACTGTCGTTATAGTTTTATTGATATATAAATATTTTTTATTTTCCTCCAGGGTTTCCAGATTAATGACGAGCTCTATGGAACCCTGTACGACATGTACGTGTCCAAGACATACCTCATCACCGGAGTGACCTGGGGGGTCATCGGGGTCGGCCTCGCTGTAGTCGTCATCACGCTTATTGTCTTCGCTGTGCTGAAGAAATGCGAATCCAAACAGACTGTGTAAAATTATACATTCATTGTACTTGCCTTCTTATTTAAGGTACTCATTTTTAGGTTATATTTTTCATATTGTGTACATGTCATAAATAAAGTTATTTTGTTTGTAACAATTGTTTTTATTTGAAAAAGAACCGCGCTGTTTATTTCTACCTTTCCTCCGCACTCACAGATGGCAGCAGAGTACGCGTGAACGTCAGCAGTAGTTTTTCAATTGTCTGTTGTGGTTATAGCTGTCATCAGGTATTGTTTTAATCAATTTGTGAATTAATTCTTGATAATTATTAACAAAAATCAGTGCTACGAATAAGATTAAACATTCATTTATCGTTTTCAAATATTGTTTTGATTCAAAATATAATTTAAATACCTGTAAATTCTATACGAAATTTGTAATACATGACTGTTACGACAAGCTATATTTTTGAGTGTTTTAAGAGAAATATGCAATGTTCTACAATTATCAAATACATTTAATAGTTTTATATAAAAGCACATCTAAACGTTAATAACAGCAATCAACTTACTGTTACTGTCCGAATCTTTAAAATTTTATACGTATAAATAAAAGTCAAACCATTGTAAATTACAAGATAACAGAGTTTCGCACTGAAATATAGTAATATTGTAACACGTATTTGTAGTCTTTTACGAAAACTTAAAACGAGCTTGAGACACATAGATGTAGTGGGCCACTCTCCTTTGTCTAACACTTATATGAAAATGATTGCAATGCGTTTGTTGAGCTGTTACTATGTAGAAATATTGTACAATCAATCTTGCATTTTCTACGCCAGTGTGCGTTCCAGTATTATTATATTTCAGTGATCCCTATGAACGTTAAAATGTTACGGTGAAATATATTATCTTACAATTTTATTTGAAGTATTTTGTATATATTTAGAACACTTTTCTTAAAACACTCAAAATCAGTTTTAAATAATAATTTATTTATTTTATAAAAATTTTATAAGAATAGTTGACCATTCAAATACTGTTCATTTTTATATCGACGTATATATTAGCATTATGATTACAATTTAACTGGCTAACAAAATTCCATTCCAATATTGAAAACTATACACAACACGTAACTGGGCAAGTTTATTCCTTAAAAGTTTAGTGCAGATGTTCGACAATCGTTCTAGCCATTTTATTCAAGTCTTGTTGTTGGAACAGTAAACAGTGTGTTTTCTACAGTTTATTTGGAATAAAGACTCCATTTTGTGGCTTGTGAGTGCATCGAATATCTGTAGTTCTGTGATGAAATCGTAAATCGTGATTTTAAATCTCGTAGTGCAGTGAAAAGTGAATGTAGTGTGTGTAAGTGTTGTGATGATGACTTTGCTGTGTTCCTGGAAGAGGTTTAGTTTGCTGTAGGGCTCCAAAAAGTCTTTTAAAGGTGTGTATTACGTATTGAGATTTTGTTGATTACAACAATAGAATATACAAGCCCAGAATCATATCATTTGGCACAGTTAAAATCATTTTTATCTCTAGCACATACATATATGTAAGAGAGGTATTATGTTTATGTTATGAATTAATTATATTTTGGGAACAATTCATCAACAGTAACTGGTAGATTATTTGAAGGCCTATCAGGGTTTTGGACATATCTTAGTTAATAAATGAGATAGATTACATTGGAATCAAAAAGATTAATATTTTAATTTGAAACATTTTTCTATATTTTGTTGACATTCAAAAACAGTGTTAGTGGTACCAGCCAATTCTTTTTAGTCAAATGAAATATTTATGTCAGTGATTGTTAATTTATTATTACTTCAGTTGGTATTATTCTTTAAAATATTTTTGAAAAATAACAGAATTTAAGCTACAAATAAATAATTTTCTCTTTATAAAATCAAAACAATTTTTAAAGTTATTCTAAATGTCATAATTGAGCCAAATGATTTGATTCTGGGTTTCTAGGTATACGAAGTGATTAATTATTTGATTACAACAATAGCTTTTTTATTTTAGGTTCTGGAAAACTACAGAAGACTAAGGTCAGACATTACACATGTGCCTCTTCTTCTCTATCTCTTTTTAGTAGTAATGCATGCTGGTATATGCACATAATTCTTGTTAAATGTGATTTTTACCTGTTCCAATTGATCAATTATATTATTTAAATTTAATCACATTTAACTGCATGTTTTTTTTTTTCAAGGCACATGTTGCTTGTGTAGTAGATTTGTTGGGTCGCGCGTCCGATTCCCGCAATAAAAATCGGTCGATATTTTGTTGTATTGTTAAATTAATATTTGTCCGTATAAATAACTTTATTCCGTTTTAAATTTGCGAAAGATCATCAGCTACCAGATTATATTTGTTTAATTAATTTCAAACAAGTATAGTCAGTAGTCGTGATTATTTTTAACGACGCTAGAAGAACTGAAAGGCCTTATGAGCTCTTTAGGGGCCTAACCAGGGCCCTGAAGGCGTAGACCAGCGAGGGAATATTTACGAGCTGACAATTTTTTTCAGAGCAAGTTTTGTAAACGCTACACTCGCGTACGCGATATATTAAATTTTTTTAGTAGTACATTTGAAACATTAAACACTTACACATTTATATCAAATTTTAAAACATACTTTTTGATGCAAGTCAATTCGGGCTCGGGACGGTTTTCGCGATGTTAGGTCAAGTTTTAGGGTAGTTTAATTTTATATGGAGCCTAGATTACTTGTTTTTGACAATACTTTTTAATAGAAAATAACAACGAACAATGAAAGCTTATATTAAAAAAAAAAAAACTAATGTGGGCAGCACATTACCTCCCGTCATAGACTTTTATTAAATTATACATCAATAATATTAACCAGAAAACTGCTCGAAAGAAAAATGCCATATTTAACATTTTGTACTGTACTGTAGTAATGATACAAATAACTATTTAGCTCGCTATTTAGAATAAAAATATTAGATGATAAAATATATTCTTCCGAAATCGGTACTAAAGTACACGATACGCAAAGTTAACCAAACATAGTAATAGCTAAAGTAAACCTTTACAGGCTCTAATGTCAAAATTTTACTTTACAAAATCATGTGTTAAACTTGAATCATTATAAACCTAAAATAACAAACAAATTATTCTATAATACTATTGGTGAATTTATTTATTATTTAGCTTTGATAATAATTTATCGGATTTAATGCAGATCACATACAGTGCACATCTAAAAACATGTAAATAATAATGAAAATTATAACCAAATTTGACAGTTTGATGTAGTTTTGTTATCACAGCCATCTCCGTTGCAACAGCTGGCTGGCGTTTTACAAGTGCTTAATGCTATTTATTTAACGATTTCGAAAAAAATATAATGAATATCTCAGTGATAAAGTATTTTTTATTACTCGTATGATTTATTTCGCAATAAAAAATTATACTTTAGTGCCTTGATATACGAATAATTATTAATGTATGTGATTTAGTCAGAACATAAACTTCCGTAAATTTGAATTTCTAAATGATACAAAATATAGAAAAATTGTTTCAAATAAAAATTTGTAACCTACACATAGTTTTCAGTATGACAGAATTTACTGTAATTATAGTTATTTACTTGTTTGGAAAAAGTAAGGAATTACCCACGTGTGAAGTATAATATTTTATCCAACATTTCTTAATAAATGAAAAATTTATTAAATAAATATTATTTGACAGTGACAAATGCTTTAAATTTTTAAATTAAAATGATACTCGAATTAGTTACCATGGTGTTGTGTTATTATTATTGTTATAAATAAAAAAATACTCACTAGTGACTTTCCTCAAAATTATACCCACTAGTGGGTAACCTGTTACTTAGCTTGTTTGAAATCACCATAGTTATAGAGCATTAACTGAGAGGTGTTGGATAAAATTATTTATTAGAATATGTTAAAATAACTTGATTGGGCTTAAATTAAATTACCACTTCCGGTCATTGAATTATCACCTAAAATTAATCAAATTTTTCTAAGAGAACATAAAAATAAAACACAAAATATAAACATATTCAGTTGAGCAGTTTTTGAGAAACCGTACACACATCCATCCACACATACACACATCCAATAGTCCACCCACCTTAAAACATGTTTATCCATTGAGAAATCACTACCCATTTTAGCATGCTACCTTACAGGATGTGCCGGGAGGTAAAAATAAATTATGAATTCAAGTTTAACAATTAAGTTATTTTTTGTTTTTTTTTTTTTTTTGGTAACAATTTTGCAGATTTTTCGTGACCTACGACCTCGAGCTCTGGGGAAGACTTGGCCTCTGGCGTGGTTGACACGTTGAGTAACCTTGTCTGTCACTCTGACCCTGGAATGACATTTGTCACGATAAGTTAACTTCATATAAAATCAAACTATACTTTTTTGGACAATAGTAGTAAAGTATTTGAGTTAATTTTCGTTCGTCGCCGGTTGTTCGTCGTTTGGGGGGCCACCTAACGTGTGGCTCATCTTCTTGTCTGGCTCGACCTTGAAGGACTAACGTCCCGAAGGGCTCGGGCTTTTGTATATTTATTTATGTATGTTTTGGGAGTAAGCCGTTCCAGTAGACGGAGCTTCCACTGTATAGAGATTTTTTCCACTTAAATATTTATAGGTTGAAGAAATTATAACTACTTAATAGCGCTATTAAATATAGTTAGGGCCTAGTTGAAACGTTTTAGGGAAACAGAAATAATTTTAGTATTTTTTTCAGGTGCTTTCCAATTTTTTGTACTTTTTTTAAGTTTTAGTTTGTATATAATTAGCTGATCCTCTTTGGTCCTTCAATGCAGTTCCTGGGTTTGAATACTTCATTATTTATTTATAATGGTTAGTATGACTGTAAACATGCTGCTTATTATTTATTAAATGTTGTGAATAAATATAGTGCAACCAAAAATATTTAACTCCTTAGAGGATGACATCGAAAGTGTTTATTTATTTTTAGTATATTATGACTAGACTTAACAATTATTTATTTGATATTGTATTCAACAAAAAGTAATTCCCAATATAATTACCTATAATACATAGTACCAACCTACTTACTAAAGATTATAAGTTAACCTGAGCGATCGCCAATTGTTTGGTATCAAAAAAGGTCTCGCAGAGAAAAGCTGCACTTAAGTATCGAAATTACTTTCGAGCGATTGTCAACTTTCTAACTAATAATACAAATATTACTTTTAAAATATTTCACACGACACATATTTTTGACACTTTATAATTATTTGACACATTTGACACATCTTGATATTAACCATGTTTAAGTTTTGTTCTCATTGTAACTAAGATTATAGAAATATATTCTTAAATATATTTTTATAATTTTGAAGATTACTTGTATTTTATATTGATGCTTCACTCCTGAGGGTAACATATCTGTAGTTCAGTAAATTGTTGCATTATCTGGAACTACACAATATGGCCCAATTATTTAAACGAGGATTGTGGTTATAATTCGAAAAATGTTTATAATATCTGTACAAATAAGAAAATTTAATACAAGTTCATTTACCATTGACAACAAACACACGTTAAGAAAGTTCAAGATTTCACGAAATATCACTAAAAATTGGCATATATTTTTATTGCATTTCTATATAATATAAACCCTAAGAAACTCAATGCTGTAGAGCGCATCGTCATATCTCTTAAATTTATAGAGATATGGCAATTTTCGATGTTTTTCGAAATGCTACTTTGAGTGGTTGCAACTCGAAATCTATTAAAGATATTGAAAAATAGACTCAGTTCTGTGCGTTTCATGCATTTTACTACAAATTTGCAAATTTTGAAAATTTTGAAATTTTGAAATTTTTTTCCCCCAAATTTCGATAGGCGATAACTTGAAAAATATAAAAGATACAGACTCGAAGACTGGACCATTCGATTCAGCTCGTCAAAATATATAAGTTCGTAAAATTTCATTAAAATTGCTTTACGCGTTATAGAGTTAGAGCAAAAAGTGTGAAAATGACGTTTTTGGCGAAAAACGTCAAAGGGTACCCATTGACGTTCGGCCTGAAAAAGGCCATTTTCAGACTTTTTGCTCTAAAATTTCAACCCACCATCCGAATGTTCTGAAATTTTGAGGGTCTATGTATTTCGATGAGCTGAATCCAATGGTTTAGTCTGCAAGTTCATATCTCGTTTATTATTTGAGATATCGCTGATCGAAATATTGAAAAAAAAATTCAAAAATTTTCAATTTTGAAAAAATTTGTTATTGTGCTATAATATGCACGAATAACATAAAACTGAAGAGTATTTTTCGATATCTTGCGTAATTTTTGATTTGCAGTGCCTCAAAGTTGCACTTCGAAAAACATCAAAAACTGCCATATCTCGAGAAATTTAAGAGATATGATGATGCACTCTGTACCAGTGAGTTTTGTAGGGCTTATATTATATAGAAATACAATAAAAGTATATGCCAATTTTTATTGATATTTCGTGAAATTGAAGTACAACTGTGTTTAAATGAGTAAGAATGTTTTACGGACGCATTAATTAATATAATAATAGTAGTAAAAGTACATAATTTAAGTCTTTATTGGACGAGCCGAAGCGAGCAAGGCTAATAAATAAGGCGAGTCTATAAAGTCCGATTATGTACGAGTTGCATATAACGTTTTATGTTCGACTGCATGGAACATATTTTCTCTTAAAATATGATTGTCAATACCTATATTTAAAACATTTAATTGCAACTCAAAGTGTGCTTCGTTGTTATGCATTTGTTGCTTTTGTTTAAAAATGTTATCAAATTGTCAAAGTGAAGAAAGTGTTGAGATGGATGAAGACATTGAAGACGTTCCAAAAGAAATAAAAGATCTTGCATGTAATGCAAGAGAATGTTGTATGACTTGTTCCTTGCGTATGTAACTAAGATTATAGAAATATGTTTTTAAATATATCATTTAGTTTTTCTCAAAATTATAAGCATGTACAAGAAAAGTGCAATTAACATTTTATATTCCAAATATTTTTGCTAACATCTTTCATTTGAAACTTTTCTCACAACTGATTCTATTTTTGAAATAAATGGAATTTATTGTTTTGCGTGTCCAGTAAACTTCCTCTTCCGGTTTGTCCATTTCATTCAAAATCAATTCAGCTCTTCATTTCTTCATGAAACTTATAAATTCCAAGTTGCGTTTACATATCTTGTCTAGTTCATGAGATATTGCGCACGCGAACATTCATCCATCCATCCTCACACACAGACATCATTGGGAAATTGGTCTTAACGGATTCAGTGGACGTCAAAATATGTATTTCCGAAAAAATCTCGTCATGATATACTTACAATATACAATACTTCCTTATAGTTTGTATAAAAAAGTAAAAATGAAACCACAAAACATATAAGTGTGAAATAATAGTGTATTTAGTAATTACAAATAATAATATTATATAAAAATCACTTCGGTGGGGGGTGTTCAGCCGTGAGCACAAACTCATTAAATATATCGTACACCGAGGCCAAAGTCCCAAACGCGAATCCAATCCACCCGAAGATAAACAGCAGGATATCCACCACCAGCCGCCATTTGTGTTTGCCGAGCCCCGGGTCCTCGTAGCACGTGGCGTAGTCGATCACCGCCGGGAAGATGACCCCCAGGAACGACAAGCAGATGGCGCCCACCAGAGACATGATGGAACCGATCTTGGGGATGGCGAATGCCACCTACGTCAAAAAATAATGATGAAGTTATAAACACAGTATGAGAATTGATACAGTACAAACACTTTAAATATTTCATGGACTCAATATTTCAATGGGCGGATTCATTGAAATATAATAATACTGGAATGCTTACTAATGTTGAAATGCGAGCCGAGAGAGATAGGCAATACGTGGGAAACCTATCTTTGTCGAACAGTCCGCTTAGCAAATATGAAAAAATTAAATAATACATTAATGAAAATGAGTTCAACTATTATGAATTTAAAGTAATTTTCAAATAATTGAATAATACATTGTTAATAGTTATTTATAATACTAGTGAGATAGAAGAGGCCTCATTAAAAACTTTACGCCACAAATATATACCGGTTGGAACATCATACCTGTGTACATAGGCGATTAACATGAAAAAACAGTTTTTCCGTGCGCATTGCTCCCCAAATTATTTTAGGCAAAAATGCTTCAAATACATGTTGTAATGTAGAGCATAAAATTTTGCATCTAAATCAATAAACAGAATTACTTTCACATGCTTTGTAACGACAGAAATTAAATATGAAAACATGGAAAATTACTAAAAGGATAAAATTACGTTAAAAATATCAAATAGCCATGAAATTGAAACAAAAATAAATAAATGTTTGACATTTGACAGATGAATGATTAATTTGACGGATAAAATATCAAATAGACAGAAAAGCGACAAGCATTTATTTATTTTTGTTTCAATTCCACGACTATTTGATATTTTCAGCTATAATATCCCTAGGCCATTGATAATTCGAAATAATTTTATCACAGTTACCGAAAGAACGTTGCTTGGTAACCGCCCGGGCTGTTACCTTCAAGCAACGTTCTTGAGGTAGTTGTGATCAAATTATAAGTATTTATCAATGGTCGAGGGATATTCGGTGAGAAAATTTTTTGCGATTATTATTATTATTTTCATTTTCTAACCGTGAAAATAACATTTTGAAATAAACAAATTAAATATTGAATTAACTGTCAACCAGCTGTCAACGACTGTTACTTAGCAACAGGTGATAATTTCCCGGGGAAATTATCAGTGTAATTGTGACCTGATTGGTTACTTTTGCACACGTGATTAGAAATACAGGGATTCTATTGGATATTTCTTTAACCAAAAAATTTTCAACGTAATTTTCAATATTTTCATAATTAATTTCTTTTGCCTAAAATAATTTTGGGGAGCAATGCGCACGGAAAAACTGTTTTTTCATGTTAATCGCCTATGTACACAGGTATGATGCTCCACCCGGTAATATAGTTATTTACTTTACAAGTGGGCAAAAAAAAGGAATTACCCACGTGAGAAATTTTAGCACACTTGTGTACTAATTTTATCGAGTGGATAATTCCATTTTGATCACTTGTGAAGTATAACGTTTTATCCAACACCTCTTAATAAATGAAAAATTTATTAAAGACATATTATTTGACAGTGACATATGTTTTAAATTTTTAAATTAAAATGTCAATCGAAGTAGTTACCAAGGTGTTGTGTGTTATTATTATTATAAATAAAAAAATACTCGCTAGTGACTTTCCTCAAAATTATACCCACTAGTGGGTAATCTGTTACTTTGCTTGTTTAAAATCTCCATTGTTATAGAGCATTTATTGAGAGGTGTTGGATAAAAAAAATTATTTGCAATAATTTATATACTCAAAAATGGACAAAATAACTATTATAAATTATATTACAATTCAAATAATTTTGCAATACATAAAAACCATCCTAAATATTGGGGTCGTGAAAAAAAAGTAGCAGCACGAGAAAAGTGCATTTTTCCCTCGTCGTATTGTAGCTCTCGCCTTCGCCTCGTGCTACAATTTACTCTGCGAGAAAAACTCATACACCTCACTCCCTTAATGTATAATATACTATTATCCACGTCTGTTATATAATAAACATATTATTCCCACCATTTTAGTGGACGAATCTAACATATTACTCCACTCAGTGAGGTAATATGATGCGTTTTGTCTATTACCACACGCGTGGGAAAATTGTTACCGGACTGTAAACAAAATTGTCAAAGTAACAAACAAATTTGATATATTCTACTGCTTGAGTTTTGGCTAAATAAATTATTGTAAATAATTTATTAAATTTTTTTTAAATATTTGTGGCGTAAATAAAGTCTTATATATTACACGTGCGTTAGAGGTAAGACTTATATCTCACTAGTAATATAAATATCTATTCCATGGAGTAAAATAGGGCAAACAAGTGTGGTAATAGATAAAAATCTGATGTGGCCAGCACATAACCTCCCGCTCAATACTACTCTTAAACGGTACAATATAGTATTTGATGATACAGAAACATAGCTTCTTATTTGTTTATTTTCTATTTATACTTGAGAATTTAAATTTTCTTTCGTATATTTATTTAATTTTTTGACATATATTTCACTAAGAAAACAGCTTCACAATCACAATGACATGTGTCACATTTTGTAAAAAATTGAAAATTTTTAAATGTTCCCATAGTGTACTAGGAATGCAAGATTTGTGAAATCTAATTTCTTTATATTTTATTATCTCTAAATCTAATGAAAATTAATAAAATTAGTGTAATCAAAACAGATGTAAAATTTAATATTCTACAACTTTCAAAATAACATAAATTGTTCAAAAAGGAAATTTAACCGTGTTTTTCACGAAAAACTGTTAAGGGCTTCAAGTAAACTGCTACTTCCGGTCGACCAATTTTATCCAAAATCTAATGAGCTCTTCATTTAAATATAAGAAGCAATAATTCACAAATTTGTATTTTTTGGTATTATAGTATTTGAGTTATGCTAGACGAAAAAATTGCCACAGACTACACACACACACATACATACATACATACATACATACACACATCATCGTGAAAATAGTAAAATCGTATTGCAGGGACCCTAAAACGTGCTTATTCATTGAAAACTCACTACCCAATTTTTTGACCAAAAACAATACCTCCCTTACCTAGAGGTAGGCGGGAGGTAAAAACACATCAAATTACCTCAATGAATGTCATAATAAGTTAGATTACTTCAATAAAATGATGGGAATAATATGTCTATTACATTAGTGGCGTAGATAAATAGTATGTTATTCAATGAGTGTGTAATGTATGCTATTACTCATTCGAATGAGTAATAGCCATTAAATGCCAGTAGAATACTATATTTGTTTTGACTACTACCTACTACTACTAGCAAAATGCTGTTCGGCTTAAAATCATCGGTTGATGTGACAAAAAGAACAAAGTACCAACAGCGAATGTCGCTACTATGTTAATTCTTGTACTGTAGTTACAACAGATGTGTAATAGTGAGTTTATCACATACTAAGATGGTGGCAAGGACAATGCTCCACCGGACTGCGTACTCCACCAGGAGGTTCCATTTGCCGAAGCTGGTTTCGTGGCCTCGCCAAAGGATTGCAAATGGCACGTAGAATTGAAGCCCGAAGGTTTGAAATATGGCGATGGCGAAGAGGATTTTCACTGACTGTCCTAATCTATAATAACAATATTAAGAGTTATTTACTTTACAAGTGGGCAAAGTAAGGAATTACCCACGAGAGAAATTTTAGCTCACGAAGCCGAAGGCTGAGTGAGATAATTTTATCGAGTGGGTAATTTCACTTTGCCCACGTGTGAAGTATAACGTTTTATCCAACACTTCTTAATAAATGAAAATTTTATTAAAGAAATATTATTTGACAGTGACATATGCTTTAAATTTTTAAATTAAAATGTCAATCGAAGTAGTTCCAAGGTGTTGTGTGTTATTATTATTGTTATAAATAAAAAAATACTCACTAGTGGCTTTCCTCAAAATTATACCCACTAGTGGATAATCTGTTACTTTGCTTGTTTAAAATCGCTATAGTTATACAGCATTTATTGAGAGGTGTTGGATAAAATTATAAACTTTCAAAATAACATAAATTGTTGAAAAAGGAAAATTAACCGTGTTTTTCACGAAAATGAAAAATTTAATAGGCAGATTCATAAAAGGGATTAGCGTTAACTCTATTTCTTCTATCATCTGTAACTTCGTTTTTAAATAAATTATATTATCAAAATGTCTCAAATTTTATGCAACCCAATTTTGATTACAACCTTAGTTAAAATAATTATGTTCTGCGAATGGAAAATAAAATTACGAGTAAAAGTAATAATGGAGTTAGCGCTAATCCCTTTGATGAATCTGCCTGTAAATTAATTGGTGTCACCTTAATATGAATACCTGTTAGATCTATAATACTTACAGTTCATCTTGAGGAACATTAAGTGTTATGCTACCATATAGCTTATCGCCATACCTCCAATACCCAACGAAACCCACAACGCAATACAGAGCCACCACAATGGAAAACCCAATGAAGAGGATGCACGGGCCGCCGATAAAATCTTGAGGGTACTTCATGTTGTTCTCCAGAGGCATCACCACTCCTGCACACAACAAATATCACTGACTTCATCCAATACATCTAATAGAGTTGATTTCATTTGAAATTTGAATATTACTCTGAATTGGACAAGTTATAAAGAAATAAATAAATAAAAGTTAAGAATAGAATGAAAAGAAGAGATAGGAATGAGAGAGAAATATCGCAAATGTTTGCTTCAAAAGTAAGATCAGTGACACCAACACAAAATTCCCTGAATTTTTTTATTTAAAAAGAGGATAAAAGGCACAAAAAATAAAAAATCTGATGTGCGCAGCACATAACCTCCCGCCCAATACAACTCTTAAACGGTACAAAATAGTATTTGATGATACAGAAACATACCTTCTTATCTGTTTATTTTCTATTTATATTTGAGAAATTTTATTTTATTTCGTTTATATTTATTTAATTATTTGACATATTTCTCTAAGAAAACAGCTTCACAATTAAAATGACATGTGTCACATTTCGTAAAAAATTGAAAATTTTGAAGGGTTTCCATGTCGAACAAGGAATGCAAGATTTATGAAACCTAATTTCTTTATATTTTATTATCTGTAAATCTAATGAAATTAATAAAATTAGTGTAATCAAAACACATGTAAAATTAAATATTCTTCAACTTTCAAAATAACATAAATTGTTGAAAAAGGAAATTTAACCGTGTTTTTCACGAAAAACTGTTAAGGGCTTCAAGTAAACTGCTACTTCCGGTCGACCAATTTTATCCAAAATCTAATCAGCTCTTCATTTAAATATAAGAAGCAATAATTCAAAAAATTGTATTTTTTGGTATTATAGTATTTGAGTTATGCGAGACGAAAAAATTGCCACAGACTACTCACACACACATACATACAGACATCATTGCGAAAATAGTAAAATCGTATTGTAGGGAGCCTAAAACGTGCTTATTCATTGAAAACTCACTACCCAATTTTTTTACCAAAAACTACCTCCCTTACCTAGAGGTAGGCGGGAGGTAAAAATAGTATAAAGATCTCATTTCATAATTGTTGTTTATTTTGTTGGAAGGACTTCCTTCTCACAAAATAAAATGACAATTATGAAACTAGTTCTTTAATAAACTATTTCACAACCTCAATAATTATGATGGTTTTTATGTATTTCAAAATTATTTAAATTGTAATTATGGTGCAATTCTAAGCAATTTTTATATTTAATCGTAAAACCGTAAAACCGTAGTGTACGAGACAATCGTAACAAGTCAAGTTACAGATTTACGATAAATGCAATTCTGTGCAGAAAACTGTATCGACGAACGTTACAGATTAGCTTTACGATTGACGTCATACTTTACGGTCAGTGTCTAACTTCATTGCTAATACAGTGTCTGAATATTGAATATGACAGTTGTTTTTTTTAAATTTATTTACTTATCAAATACAACCATGTGATGAGTTTTCATTACAAATTTAAAAAAAAATAGTCTTGTCTGCGAATTATGAAACAAGATCTTCATTTACATCCCCATCGTCTACAATCATCCATGAACAATCGGTGACATGTGTCATTGTCAATTATGACATACGAAAAATTTGTCTTGGCAGTATTTGATGCCATTTTTATTTAATCACCCGATATATTTAAATATAAATGGAATACTATAATATGCAATGGAATTCTTGAATTTGATGGATTATAAAATGGTTCTATATTACAAATAAAATTGATTGTCAATTACTGATCCAATCTAAATATTTGTTTGAAATTTGCAATAGTAATGTCAAAAGGGTTTACCAAATCTTTTATATCTGTGTCTGCACAAGAGACGCAAGTAATTTCTAAAATATGTAATAAGGTAATTTTTCTTGACGTATAATTATCATATTTGTGTTATGCATTACCTGTTATATTCAACAAGAAGGAGAGCAATATTCCAAATATTTATATTTTCATTCATTTTATTGACAAAATTGAGCAATGATTAGAGAGAAAAATCAAAACCCTAATGTTACGCCCAGTTACCCTCTCAACGTAAAATTTTCGAGAAATCGTAAGATATTTACGAGTGATCGTAAGCAATAGTTTTGCACAGAATTGCTCTTTGATTCGTAAACTGTTACGAGTCTTACGAGAACACCTTACGAGCCTTACGATTATGCTTAGAATTGCACCAATAATTTATGATAGTTACCTTTGATTTGTTTAATTTTGTTTATTTTTCACATTATTTAAGAACTTTCCCTCACGACGGGAGAGAAATTGCACAAATCTCCCGTATATAAGAAATTGTTTCTTTCGTTCATGATTTTGATATCATAAAAACCGAGTTTCTTTCTCGGTTGTGGAAAATAGAACAATTATGTGACTGCAATACCAATTATTTACAATCTCTACTGTTTGAGATTCACAACACACTAAAACTCTGACGTCACAACATATTTAAATAATCATTACTACTCAATAAATAACAATTAAGAATTAAAAAAAAATAATTAGAAAGTCTTCAAATTAGATAAAATTATATTAAAAAAAAAAAAAAATTAAATAATATTGACGTATCCCATTAAAGATTTACTGCTTTACCTATTCCCTCCAAGGCGAAGATGGCAATCCCAAAAAACAATGGATAGTCTTTAAAATTCCCAAAAGCTGGGCGATCTCCAATGTGGGGTAACCCAGAGAACATATAGTAGAGGGTAATAAGCATCCCTACGATGATGCAGCAGTTGGCAACCATGGACAGTGGCGCTAGGTACTTGAGGCGGCGGATTAGGATGTAAAGCAAGAAGAATGGTAGTAGCATCAGAATGTATTCGCGATCACTGAAGTCGTAGTCTGAGTACTGGTCTATCACCTGGAAAAATGTTTTCACATCTGAGTGGATGGATGACCTATTTTTTCGATCTCGGAGAAAAGCGTTTTGAAAATAAAACTTTTGAAGAATTTGATTGAAAAATTATAGATATTATCCGAAGAAATTAAACTATTCCTCATTGAGTTTACAATTATTATCAATATTCGGGTATCGCACTTGTGCAAATACTCGATATGCAAAATATTCACTGATTGTAATGTTTCAGTGAATGGTGTGAGACTGAAACAAGAGAATGAATTTGTGTATTTGGGTAGTACTGACCGGGAGATTGAAAGGCGGGTGTTTGCAGGGTGCAAGGTATTGGGTGCTCTGGGTACATTTGCTCAAAACGTGAATGTATCTAGACTATCTAGAGATGCTTGATTGAGTGTGTGTAATGTCTGTTAATGTCTAATGGATGTATGGTTCTGAATGTTGGGTGTGGATGCAGAAGCATGAACGACGTATAACTGCTGTAGAAATGAGTTATTTGAGAGGAGAGTGATCGAGGAATACATTGGTGAATGGTGAGTGTGAGATTGAGAAGAATGTTGTTAAGAAAGTGGGGGTGAGTCAGTTGAGGTGGTTTGGACATGTTGAACAAACGTCGAATGAAAGGTTGGTGAAACTAATATATGCGGGTGAACGATTGCGTGGGCATCCGAGGAATAATTGGTTAGGTATGATTGATGGTTTGTTGCGTGAACGAATGATGTATGAATGTGGACGAGGCGAAAGTGGTGTGTCAGGATAGGAATGTTTGATTGTTGGTTGACTGTGTTTCTGGGTTCGTGCGACCCCACTAAGTGGGACATAGCATGACGTTATGTATGTATGTATATTCGGTTGTCATTGGTCAAAATTCAGAAAATACTGTTTCGTGATTGGTGAAATGAGGACTTCATTCAAATCTCAAAAAGTGCTTTTGAATGATCGTCAATTGTTTTTACAATGTTCAAGTCTAATTATTAAAAAATTATACTTTATCTCAAGATTTATCAATAAAAGAAATTAAACCAATTGAAATTCCACCCACCTGTTTCAAATTCTTAGCGGTAAACACGGAATACACCGTACAACACCCAAACAAATCCACAATAAGAAACCCATTGATGCTATACTTGATCGCTTTGGAGAACTTCCGGAACCTCTCGGGTCCATACAACAAGGCCGCCTCGCCCACCTCGTCGTAGGTGAGCTGGGGCACCTGCAGGCGCACGCACAGGCGCTGCGACGCCTTCACCACCAGGTACACGCAGTACGTCAGCACGAAGCCCGTGGACGCCGTCCCCATGAGTCCGAACCACAGCCCGGCGTAGCGCACGGCCAGCGGGATTGCGAGGATGCCGGACCCGAGGGAGCCTTTGAGGAGGTGGGCCAGGGTTTCCCAATCGCTAGAGAGAAAATGAAATAGTCAAAATTGTTAAAATGTTTAGTCCCAGACGATCCACCGTTAATTTTTGTTAATTTAACAAGTTTCAAATTTGTTAGCAATAACAAATTATTTTTAGGTATTTCGTAATTAAATTTATGTGTGAATACAGTAATTATTAACATGTATGTATTATTATGTGCTTTTGACTAAATATTTTAGTAATTATTATATCGAAGCAGAACAATAAACTATAGTTATTATAACAAATTAATTTGTTTCAAAGGATACAAACTTTCTTTATGGTCAACCATACGGGCTGAAGATAGCGCAACATGAATATGACTTTTTTGAAACAATATATCATTATTATAATAAATGAAACATATAATGTTTTATACCTACATTTGTAGATAAAAGTCCAAAGTTTTATAATAAAGTTTAAAATGCTAATTTTGTTTACAAATTATACATGAACATAATTTTCAAAGTAGTAAAATATATGCTACACATTTTCATAAACGACTACAGTAATGCAAATAATTTATATATTTATAAATATGATCGTCTGTAACATACTAAAATTATTTTCAATTTGAATTTACAGTTTTTGAGAACAAATAAAAACTGTAAATTCAAATTGAAAATAATCTTGGTATGTTATAGATGAGCATATTTACAAATATACGAATTATTTGCATTACTGTAGTCGTTCATGGGAATGAGAGACACAGTATCAAAGTTCTGAATTTTTGACCAACTAAACTTCAACGAATATTTTTCTATAGTTGAATGTTTCAGTTATCCTTTTCATCCACATGTATAAATACTAGAATGTTCAAAGACCTCACTGTGATAATTGTTTTGTTTTTCAATAAGAATAATTGTAAGAAATAATTTATTTAAATTTGAATTTGCAAAACAAAATTCATGGGAATGAACACACCCAACGAAAATATGTACTTCATCTGACATTGCAATGTACAAGTCACTGTAAAAATCCATGAAATTTTAACGGATGGAGCTTGTTGGCCCATAGAGAACATGAAAATAAATGAAGAATACAGAATTTGCTGTTTTTTTTTTTTTAATAAAGGATTCGTTCTTTGACGCGTATATGTTTGACCTTAACAATTTCAAATTGATAAGTTAGCTAAATTTACCTGTTATTATTGACGAGTCTATTTGTTAAATTTTATAAATCCAGCAAATAAAAAAAAACAACAATTTTTCTTGTTAAAAAACAGAATTGACGAATTTTTAATTTAACAAATTGTCATATTTGTTCAAATTGTTAATTGAACACAATATATTCGTCAATATTAACTAAAATTCTTAACTGCAAAATTAACAAATCGCAAATCAAACCATAAGCCTCCATAACACACACTCGAAAGCTCAAATCATAGAACTCATTTTGAATGGAACTTATCTAATGATATGCTGCACGTTGAACGAATAAACTATTTAAAACTATTTTTTCTTGGTCATCCGCGTCCAATCGTTATTTATAATTTATTCCATATTTGTCATGTTGTAGGAATTTTTTTGACAAATTTTCATCAAAACCATAGATGCAATACGTAGTTGTTAGATAGGTTTTTCGAAATTATTGTAGGAAATGTGACTTACTTTGTTGGTTTTTCTACCACTCTGTGTTCAAATGGATTATAAGTTTCATCTTTTGCTCTAGAATTAGAATATTGTTACATAGAAACA
This sequence comes from Poecilus cupreus, assembly GCA_963942605.1. Classification (NCBI taxonomy): domain Eukaryota; kingdom Metazoa; phylum Arthropoda; class Insecta; order Coleoptera; family Carabidae; genus Poecilus; species Poecilus cupreus. The sequence continues at coordinate 391,332 of OZ012724.1, forward strand.
ACCAGATAAATATTTAAATAAATATACTTACGACATGTTGACGAGTTACTTAAAAATAATTAATAATATCAAAAATATCTCTTGACATTTTCTTGACAAACTGACTTTGAAGTTTCGATTTCACTTGTTTTTTAAAATACTTCCAGGGCCTACAATGAGGCATTCCAGCATAATAAAGGCCCTTCACTATTTCCTTTTTAATTTTTTTTATGAAACTTTATCTAAATTGAAGACTATCTACGCTTTTAAAAAGTCTTAATTGTTATTCATTAAGCCACAATGATTTTTTTAAATGCTGTGACGTCATTATAAATGTGTTGGTGGATCTCAAACAGTAGGAATTTTAAATAATTGTAGTCATATAAATGTTCTATTTTATTGTTTACAAAATTATTTAAATGAAATTAAAATAACTTTTCGCGCCAAATAATTCAAATATATTCCAGAAAGAAACATAAATAAACTGTAAATGTTTGATAACCACTGATAAATTTTCCTAACCTATGTCTTTTAATTCGTTGTGTCGACCTAACTATGTGGTTTCATTACATGGAGTTACTGATGGAGAGTACACTAGCGTTAGTTTGTAGGTACGGGCGATGTCGCCAAGTGCGGCGGGGGAATCACTGTGAAGGTTGTGTATCCGCCATATTGCTGTGTTCCATTATTACATTCGCCTTATAACTGTATATAAAGTTTCTATGTTATTTATACTATTACGAAAATGTTATACTGCATTACTATATTTTTTTATTTAAGAAAAAATAAAGGAAGTATTTTCAGAGTACATAACATTAGTTAAATCAGGATAATTAACGCAGAATTAATTATAGAACGAATGAATAGGAACTAAATTTAGAAAAAATAACAAGCTGTATAATCACAATCATAATTATCTCGAAATATAACTGAATCATAAAATAGCTTTTATAAAATTTTAATCAAATAAAAATAGTTATTTTCTATATTCAACGGAAATGTCAATGGTAATACAAAATAAAATAAATAGATTTATTTCTATTAATATGTTACACAAGTTTACAATACTACTTTTTTAATTTAATTTATTAAAAACCTTGAAACAACACTAGTTTGTTGAAAATATGTCTTCGAGACTGAGTTTTATCAGCTGAATGTTTGGCAATAAAATGTAATCTAATTTTGCAGTAGTAATCAGCAACTGCTTTAACGAGAAGTAATTGATGATTGTCCAGTGGATCTTGATTTAAACTATGTCTTTCCAAACTTGTAAAAAATCTCACATCTTTGTACATATTCATAAATGATGTTACAAGATAGAAATTTGTGAATTTTTTTAGCATATATTTACCACCACTTAACTGTAATGCTCTTTTAACAATTTTTTCACATTTTTTACAAATATTAACGACATCTTCGCTTGGATATATAAGTCCACCTCTATTTTTTTTAGTTATCAGTGTGTACATATTATCATTGGATTTTTTAGTTTCTAAGACATATAAACAATCTTCACATTTAATTTCTTGTTTCAAATGTTTAACGACAAAACCTGCCATGTAGGTAACAATATATTCTGATACAATAGTTGTATCAGAATATTGCGGGAAGTAATCATGGTCTGTTTCTGTAACATTAAGTTCGTTTGTAACAAAAGTAATTCTATCTGTTGAATTGTTTAATTGTTCAACAGGTGAACTGGAGCAGTGCAATATACTTATTTGTTCCAAAGGTACACAGTTGCCTCGTTCATTTTCTTTTATTTGGGTATGCACAAGTATTTTCCTATACGCAGAACGAAACTGATATGGTGTGGGGTTGTTGCAACTTCCGCCATGTCTCCTTATCACTCCAAATAGTACCTCCAAATGGTCTTGACTTAAGCGATAAGTAGGAATTATGGACAACGTTTGTTCTTGATGACAATATTCTTGATACATACCCAATAAACTGTCGATGCATATTATGAAACCAAAAAATCCAGTTTTTCTTCTATGTTGAAGAATTGGAACATTTTCAACCCACATGTTTACAATACTTTCTCTTGCATATAACAAAAATTTATTTACTTCTTCCGAATTACTGTTATTCAATGGCGCTTTGAATCCGTATTGAATTGCATTTTTCGTGTTAAAAATATCGAATAAATTATTCATTAGCCGAATAAATTTTGAAGTTTGTTCACTTTCCGAAAATGTTTCTAATTTTATGTCTTCTCGACAAACATCGATGGCGTCGGCGACTGAGTTGCTAAATAATTGACTTGCAAGTTTAACTTTCATCTTCTGATTCTTGTAATGTACATGAATTTTCTTTAATTTATTTGCCATGTGCAAACCTTCATCTTGTAATTTCTGAAGATTTTCAATAAATTTCCAAGAAACTGATTTATTTTCCCATTGTATATTTTTAAGATCTCCTAGAACATTTCGAACTAATTTGAGCATATGACAGGGATCTAATATTATGTAAATGTTTTCTAAAATATCAGGATGCTGGAAATATGTAGTCAACGAATTTGGTCTATTTACATCTAACTCGCATCCCAAGCTTCTGGCGGTAGCTAGATTTGTTGTTGTTCCGTCAAATGTTAGAGCAATAACTTTTACACCCGCGTCATTGGCTAATTTAATGCAATTGAGTATTAAAGTTTTCTTTTCTACAGCTTTTACTGTATTGCAAAGAAAGTAAGCCACGGGTATTTTCCAGTTTTCATTTATTGCAACTAAAAGAAAAACGAGAACATTTTTAGCTAATTCATTAGTATCTACTTCTACGCCAGTGCCCATATCTATATAGCCGAAATAATTGCGTCCATCATAGTGGCTAGCGCTGTAAATTGCCATTTCATCAATTACTAATGTGCAGAAAATTTGGTGCGTACTGTTGGAAGATTTTACTTTAATTGCTGCAAAGGCTTCTTCAGTAAATCCAGGATTACCATCCATGTTCTTGTACCAACGGTACAATGTTTTTGGATTTGGCAAATTAGAATTAAATTTTTGTCGAACATATTCGTACGCTGCTGGTGCATAATAATGTAAAGTTAGTGCAAATGATCGAATCTCAGCTTCGTATTTTCTTGTTTTCGGTAATTTTTTATTTGTTTGCAACTGCCGAGTTAAAATTTTTTGTTGAAAAGCTGGTATATTTCGAAGTACTTCGTAATTATCTTCATCAAGGTATCGATTATTACGTAATTCTTTCAATAAAATTTTCATACTTTGTATAGTCTTCTTATTTCGAGATTGAGCTCGTTGAAGAGTTCCAATTTTGCGTAAATATACTTTTTTCTTCGCAGCAAAAGCATCCGTCATCAATTGTTTAGTTGGCGACAGGAACCTTTGTTTCTTCGTTTCTGGAGAAATAGACGTAGCACGCGCAGTAAATTTTCTCTTAAGTGGCGATATACAAGAAATTTTTAATTCAGTCGCGGATATATTCAAAACAGATCCACTAAATGTCTGTAAGTTGTCCTCTGTTTGTTCGTCTACAAATTTTGGTGATTCATTCGCAATGCCTTTAATATTACTTGTAGTTGTTGATGAAACAGATCGTAAATTTAGTTTTGGAGATCTTTTCTTCAGCACACGTCTAGTTTTAGCACTCTACGTAAAAACAAAAGTTAATAAATGATTAATTCTAAAATTATATTATTTTAATAAATTACCTTTTGTAAATAGGATGGAAAGGCTGGAAAAATTGATGGAACCGCAAAATCTCTTAATCTTATACATGACAGAGATGTTTTGTCAAAATCCGCTTCTTTGAAATGTATTGAACAAATTCTACTGTTATTACTTGGTTGCCAATTTTCTCGTCGAACTGCCTTTACCCACTGTGTTCTTCTCTCCAAATCTTTAGGAAAACTATTCCAAAAAAAAATTCTTTAATAAACTAAATACTCAAATTAAATATTCTTATTTACCTGTTAAAACTAATTCTTGTGCCTAATGCTTCAGCACTTTGCTGACTCTGCGATTTTCGGCCAGAACGATTTCCGCAACCATATGCCACACAAACAGGCATATTCAATAATTTTAATAAAATTTAAAACTCAACACAAATAAAACAATTAGTGTTCTTCAAGGAAAATATGGATTCAGTATATAAACGTACACTTCTTAAATAACTTAAAAAATTAATCAAACTAATAAAGAGTTCATAACAAACAAGACCAAGTAAATTGTATACTAAAACTTTTTAGCAGTAAGCAAAGTACACTGAAATACGCAATGAAACACGTGAAACGATGGAACACACCAAAATGGCGGACCCGGTACAACGACTGTGCGGGGAATGTGACAAGGTTAAAAGCTAGTATCCCCTCCATCAGTATCTCCATGTTTCATTATTGCACAAATGATCAAAAAAGTGTGATTTGTGTTATTTCTATTTGTAATTCAAAACAAAACAAAAATCTTCAAATTAGATGCCGATCATTTGACACTTCGACAATCTGACAGCTCAATAATAAGAAAAGTGCTAGGAATTTAGAATAGAATAGATGTGTGAGAGAGAAGCACTGAAAAACATGAAAACAGAATTGCTTTCTTTAAAACTCATCCTATTTTCATCAGAAATATATTGGTGTAAAATAATTATAAATAAAATGAAAATTATTATTTATTAATTTTTATTTAACGACACATTTTGTAAATATAATATCTGTTAAATTATAATAACAGTAGCTGGAACTATAATATCTAATTTTTTTTCTGTGATTTACAGTCAAAAATTAGCTTTTAGTTCCGCCATTGTATTTCTTATCTTTAAATTGCGTGATGTTCTATAGTCTAAAAATGTAATTATCACAAAAATCTCTACAATGCAATGACTTTTCAACAATATAACCAGGGTTACAACACAAAATGCAACGATAACATTACGTATTTTCCTTTTTGATTTGGGTATACCAGATGATCTTTTATTATGAAGCAAGTTTTTCTTGCACATCTTAAAATAGTATATTGTGTTATTAAGAGTTCAAACTTACATGCTCAGCACACACACTCACATTTACTCCGAATAACATATGCTACTATTTTTTCAAACATAGGCAATACAAATATCATAAAATAATGCACAAAACTTCAAATAATATTGGGTGCTATTCACAGGTCTATACTAAGTGTTACTAACTAGGACATGTTAAAATTTAGCAGTTTTCCTTTGCAAAAGTAGTTGATTACCTTGAAGGTCAACAATTTTTCATAGCATCAGTGTTAGTTATTTACATTACAAGCAAGGTAAAACAGTTTTTACTGCTGAATGGAGGAACTGATCGGCGAGCCTGTCACCTCCTTGAAGCAGTAAAACAGTTACCTTGCTTGTATTGTACAACATTTATTTATTATAGTATTGTAGTGTTCTCTGTCAAAATTTCGTAGAATATTGTAATCATATAATGACGAATTTGAGAGTTCATTTCTTTCTGTTAAATAAAATAATGATGTTTAACATGCAGTTGTCAAAAAAATATTTTGACATGCTTTTTATTATTTTTTTGACGACTAATAACATTTTAAAAATTACTTTGTATTTTATATTGATGCTTCACTCCTGAGGATAATTTATTTGTAGATCAGTAAATTGTTACATTATCTGGAACTACACAATATGACCCAATTATTTAAACGAGGATTGTGGTTATAATTTGAAAAATGTTTATAATATCTGTACAAATAAGAAAATTTAATACAAGTTCATTTACCATTGACAACAAATACATGTTAAGAAAGTTCTGCACAATTTCAGATTTCACGAAATATCACTAAAAATTAGCATATACTTTTATTGTATTTCTATATAATATAAACCCTAAGAAACTCAATGCTGTAGAGCGCATCGTCATATCTCTTAAATTTATAGAGATATAGCAATTTTCGATGTTGTTCGAAATGTTACTTTGAGTGGCTGCAACTCAAAATCTATTAAAGATATTGAAAAATAAACTCAGTTCTGTTCGTTTCAAGCATTTTATTACAAATTAGCAAATTTTGAAAATTTGGAAATTTTTCGATTTTTTTCCCCAAATTTTGATAGGCGATAACTCGAAAAATATAAAAGATACAGACTCGCTAACTGGACCATTCGATTCAGCTCGTCAAAATACATAAGTATGTAAAATTTCATTAAAATTGCTTTACGCGTTATAGAGTTAGAGCAAAAAGTGTGAAAATGACGTTTTTGGCGAGTAACGTCAAAGGGTACCCATTGACGTTTGGCCTGAAAAAGGCCATTTACAGACTTTTTGCTCTAAAATTTAAACCCACCATCCGAATGTTCTGAAATTTTTAGGGTTTATGTATTTCGATGAGCTGAATCCAATGGTTTAGTTTGCAAGTTCGTATCTCGTTCATTATTTGAGATATCGCTGACCGAAATTTTGAAAAAAAATTCAAAAATTTTCAATTTTTAAAAAAATTGTTATTGTACTATAATATGCACGAGTAACACAAAACTGAAGAGTATTTTTCGATATCTTGCGTAATTTTTGAGTTGCAGTTCCTCAAAGTTGCATTTCAAAAAACATCAAAAACCGCCATATCTCGAGAAATTTATGAGATATGATGATGCGCTCTGCACCAGTGAGTTTCTTAGCGTTTATATTATATAGAAATACAATAAAAATAAATGCCAATTTTTAGTGATATTTCATGAAGTACATCATATGAACATGAACTGTGTTTAAATGAGTAAGAAGAATGTTGTACGGAAATAAGAAATATAATAAATGTACAAGTGAATACGGTAAATATTATAAATATTTTAATTGTTTTTTAATATATTAGACAAATTAATTTGTGTGTTTATATTTATACTGCAACTTTGACAAATATCAAAAGAACTCCTTGAAAAACTTCATTTCTTTGTATGGATTGTTATTAGTTCTATACTTTTCGTACAAAAAATATTGTACAAACCTCTTGCGTAAACTCGGTTCCCGGGTTCGTTCAATGCCAAATACTCATCCGGGAACCAAGCGTTCCCGCATTTGGTATGGAAATAACTATACAATGTAGCTGTCAATTAGTAACTTGTAAAGATTCATTTTCAAACGCAATAGTGGGGTTGGGTAAATGGTGTTTACAAGTTAGTAACAAGTAAAATTTTAAAATGCCCTAGTTAGTAGCCCTTAGCATTTCTAGTTGCCATTTAATATGCTGTTTTGTTATTTTCGTTTATTTGTTTCATGTTTACTGTCAAATTATTGAATTTAAACTTACTATTATTCATAATATTTTACTTTGTCCGCCGCCGGAGTAAAAGTGTTGCCAAGGAGACACTTTTACGCCGGCGGCGACAAAATTGAACTTCTGCATGTGGAATACAAATATATAACGTATTTTTATGACGTTTGAAGAAACATTTTTTTTCACGACCGGGAGAGAAACTAGGTTTCACTGATATCAAAATTATGATATAAACAGTTCATTTCATATCTACGGGAGATTTGTGCACTTTCTCTCCCGTCGTAAAGGAAAGTGCTCAAATAAATTTAAACAAATCAAATATAACTATCATAAATTATATTACAATTCAAATAATTGTGAAATACATGAAAACCATCATAAATATTGGGGTCGTAAAAAATCATACACTTCTCTCCCTTAATGTATAATATACTATTATAATAATCCATTTGAAAGGTGTATCAATCAACTGGAGGTTATGTGCTGGACACATCAATTTTTTTTTTATTAAAATATCGTTACATTTTGCTATTATAACACTAGTTTTGTAACCGGTACTTCTGTATCTAGACAAGCTGCTTTACTCATTTGTTTTTCAGTTGCATAGATAGCAGGCTTAGGATTCTACTGTTCATTTTTTTTTACAGCAAAATTAAACTTAAATCTATATTAAAATATGAGTTAAATTAAAATGAAACTATAATCAAAATTATTACTAATTATGATTTATATTAAAGTTAGTTTTTGTTATAATGACTGGTACTACGAGCTTTTTTTTTTGAGAGTTTTAAGAGAAGTGTTCACTGAACTATAATAATACTGGAACACTCACTGACGTTGAAAATGCGAGCCGAGAGAGATAGCTAGTTGAGGGCTACCTCTCTTTGTTGTACAATATTTTTTTACATAGTAATCGCTCAACAAATACTTAGCAACCGTTAAACAAACAAGTGTTAGACAAAGAAGAGTGGGTCACGACATTATCTGTCTCATGCAAGTTCTTCACTTCGTAAAAGAATACAAGTGCGCGTTCCAGTATTACTATATGTCAGTGTTTTTGTCTCTGTTTTAGCACTGTACAATGTTCTAAAATTATTTTATAAGAAAATACTTCAAATAATAGTGGTAGATAATTTATTTCTCTGTAACTTCTATTTTAAGTATTTTTGTATAATATATATTTACGATACAAGTGGGATAAGAGCATTATTAAGATGCCTCGTTGTGTAATCACATGAGTATATTATTGTATTGTACAATATTTTATCTGCGCTTGTCCAAAGTTACAAAATTTAAATAATTCGACTTTATTTTTTTGACAAGTAGAAAATTAATCCAAGTAGTTGCTGTAAAAATGTTTTTAATCCATGACGACAACAATTAGTCATTAAACAATTATGCAGTTGTTTTTCATAAATTTTTGTAGCATTTCGTAAAAATGATTTATTTAGAAAGTATTTCGTCCGATATAGATGAACAAGCTTCAAAAATTATTAATTAATTTAATAAATTGTAAAGATTGTATTATCAACATTTATAATAAATAGTACGTTAATGAAAACGAGTGCGGTAATGTAGCTCATAACTCACGCAAAATATTATTGTATTATTATGAGGGATTATGATAGTTAGTCATTATTCACGAAGATGAAGTTTGCGTCACGAGCCGCAGGCGAGTGAATAATGACCATAATCCCGAATATAATACAATACTTTTTCTACTCCTGTAAATTCGGAAATTACTTTTGAAAATGATCGAAATTCGTTGAAAACATTGAAAAACTTTAACATAAAAATACACAATGACAGCTGACTACATGTCAACTGTCAGACGGCCGTTGCTTGGTGATCCACATCACGTCTTTAAAATGAACGTGAATTATGGATTTCTGGCTTTGTGATTGGTCGAGAATAGTGAATTATGGGTATTGTAATTATCCGAAAAAATTGAAATAATGGGGATATATTTATATGGGAGTAAAAAAAATTGCAAAGCGCTAAAATAACCAAAAACAGAGCTCATGGTACCAGCTAATATGTTTAAATTAGTCGTTAAAATTTTAAATATTCGTTACGAATTTAATTGACACTACATACAAAAGATTGAATTTAGATATTTTAGTATTTGAAAAGTATTAGTTGTACATTATATTACATTCGATATGGTAAATAATTTTTATTTTTAATTCTACTTACAAAATCATCTGTTTTACAGATTGTCATTTGTAGTACAGTGCCACCAAGCCGTCAAAATGTAACCCCCAAAAATGTTATTCAACCACAAAAGGGTAGCACATCTGCTTGGCCAGACTGTACAGTACATTTTTAATTTTAAGATTTTAATAATTAATTAGTAACGTTTTTATGTTGTGTGATCTCAGTCTTAGCAATCTGACATCAAAACAATTATAAAATATTTATTATTTATTTAAAATCAACTAAATAATTACTAATATACATATAAATGTTTGAAATAATCAACAAGAAATATGAAACAATATAGTTTACAATAATTCATACATAATGTTATTCATAAATTTCTTACATTACAGTGAAGTTGGAAAATAATATTTTGAGCATTTTTTCTACCTAATTTTTTTTTGGTTCATTCGCTGTAGCACAATTAATTACCTATTCGTATACAGTGAAATTTTCTTCATACGTAGTCTGTGTGGATGAATGGATGTGTGTTTATATGTTCTTTAACAAGTAAAGATAGAATAACAAAACTTCATAATTATAATTTTAATGACAACAGAGAACTAAGTTATTTTTGGAAACATTTGCTAAACCGAAAGTGAACTTTTTTTGACACATAAAGCAATCAATTCAATTTATTTCGAATATATCAAAATCAAGATCTAGATCTTCACATTTAATATGATGTAGATCAGATCATAGATCAATTTTTATGATCAGATCTATTTTTTTAAATCAAATCAAGAATAAAAGATTTTTTTTTAGAACTTAAACAAGATCAATATTTTTTTTACAAAATTTTTAATTCCTATTTAGAAAATAGAAAGGTGGCAATTTTAATAACAACAAAAAAAATACAAATTTCTTTTTATAAAATACAATCAAAAACGTTATTTTATATTTTTTTTCTATATAATATAAATAATTAAATAAAATTATATTAATTAATTTAGTACTGAGAGCCAAATTTTAGAGGAAAATATCTTTTTTAAGATCATAGATCTTACTCTTTTTGATCTAGATCCAGATAAAAATCAGAAAATATAAAACGATCTAGATCAGATCAAAGATCTTACGAGTTGATCTAGATCAGTCACAACACTGCCCATTATGGGTGTGGCACTCTGCTTACACAGATATCGGAAAGTGATATATTTTTTGTATAAAGTGCGGTTACCAGCCGTCAAATCATAGCACCCAAAGATGTTAGTGGAGGGGAACCGCAGGGGTAAAAATTTGCAACTGTCGGCAGTGGGATTCGAACTGAGGATTTCACAATCCACAGTTCAATGCGTTACAAAGCTATTTACAAATAAGTGTTAGACAAGGAAGAGTGGCCCGCGACATGTATCTGTCTCAGGCTCGTTTTTCGTTTTCATAAAAAAATACAAGTGCACCCGGTATATTTATTATATTTATTTGTATAAGAAAGTTGCGTAGTGACCACACACACACACCAGATTAAAATAGTTATTTGTCAAACTAGAGAGGAAAGCGTTTCTTTTTCCTCCTCGAGTTCGAAGTTTGCATCATGAGCGCAGCGAGTGAGACATTTCGAGCGAGAGTGGAAGAAGAGCTTTCCTCTCGTGTTAGACACAACATTTTTTTCACGACATGTTTCTAAAAACGATTTGCTCGGACCTAACACACACTTTGAGAACACAACTTTAAAAGTTAGGTTATCAGACACAAGGCGGTGTAGCAGTGTTGCCAATGAACCAATCTTAAATATCTTTAATATGTTGTTAAATTATGATTTAATAAGAAAAAGAAAAATATGACATAATTGTAAGATAATTTAAAGTATGTATATCACTAAAATAAGGAATTTATTTATAATTTTTATAATATATTTTTTATAAATACCATTCATATTTTCCTCTCTAGAGAGGAACAACACATTTTCCTCACTATTTCGGGAGAAGAACGGTGGAGTTTCCTACCATGTCGTGAAAAAAAAAATTAAACCAATAGATGATAAAATAATTCCGTTTAAAAATTTCACTGTATACTTGAAGCATAGTGACAAGTTTACAAACAGTGCCAGGCGAAGATGAATCACATGATATGAAGATGAACATGACACGAAAATGAATACAGGATCAAATTCCTCCCCAACCCTCTCATTCCGAACTATTAAAATGATTCAACAACTCCGGTGACACCATCTCCGTGGCTGTTTGAATCACCGGCTCCAGCTCTTTCGCTGCGAACGACCGGACGATCTCCGACACCGAGCTGTACGTGCCGGCGATGAGGCCCACCACGCCGAAGATGATCAGCAGGATGTTCTTCCAGAACACCCAACGAAGAGGGCCGAAGTTGTCTGGCCAGTATACGCAGATCTCCATGATGGCTGGGAAGGCGATGCCCAGGGCTGACAGGCAGAGAGCCCCGAAGAGGGAGATGAAGAGGCCGAGCTCTGGAATGGCCACTGCTAGAAGAACTGCAAATAGAAATTAATATTGTAGTATGATTAGTTTTTTTGATCAAATATTTGTGAAGAAATTATTGAGAAATCTCTGGCTAGCAGTTTCGCGAATCTCATATAAAACATCCGATTCAAAAACAAAAAATATATTATTTTTGTAATCATACATTGAAATGTGTTGTTTAGCGTTGCGTAAGCAAAGCCCGAAATGTCCATTTCCCAGGTCTCCACCAGATAGACAACCGGGAAATTTTGACGAAAACATTCCTATTTCTAAAGCGTTTATTAATAAATTATATTTATAATAAAATAATATAGTATTTCAAGCATTCCTTTACATAATATTAATATGAACAATGATGGAATAAGAATGAAATTGAATTTAAAAATAACAAATTTAGTGCATTTGGTTACCAATGTTGGCAATAAAATCTGCCCTATATGACAGCTGTAAAATACATAACCTGCAAAATGTGTGGATCGTGAGATCCTCAGTTCGAATCCCACTGCCGACAGTTACAAATTTAAATTTTAAATTTTAAATTTTGGACATGTATCATAAGTGAAAACTAAATACTTTGAAGGGATGAGCGTTTATTGTTTTTGCATCATTTGATAAGAAATCTATGGCGGGAGGTATTGTGCTGCCCACATACTACAATAAGGAAGTAAGAATGCAAAAACTTTCGAAAATTTCAAATAACACAAAATCAATGAAAATTCGTTTTATTCTACTTAATTAAATTGATAAAGAAATAATATAAAATAATTTTAACTTACAAGTAACAATGACGAGTACAATCCTAAGACCGAACTCCCAAAGCGTTTTTCGATTGCTATCTTCAATTCTATGTAAGATGTACGTGTTCCACACAATCTCAACAGGCACGTAACACTGCAGACCGTACGATATGAAGATAGCCACAGCAAACATAGCCCGCACCACGATTGCCAACCTGAAACAATAACAAACATAACTAAAATAATATCTGAAATGATGACATGTTATCTAGTTACGTTTCTCCTGGTAAGTTGAGTGTGATGGACGGTTTGGACTCTTCTCCATACCTCCAATACCCCAGGAAACCCATACCCACGTATAAGAGGATGATGAAGAACATGCCGATGTTCAATACCCCGCAGTAACCGCCGAAGGATTTTGGAGTTTTCATGTTATTCTCCAAAGCGATGATCTATCAACAGCAACAATACAATACTCAAAAACAAATCTTTATAATAATTATTAAACTTGGTTTATTTTGTATATGGATGTGTTGTTACGGCATTGAATGGAACGGATGGTGTACGTATTGGTGGATGTAAAGTGTTTGAGTTAGCTTATGCGGATGATGTTGTTGTGTTGGGTGAAACTGAGGAGCAATTGATAAGAATGATTGTGAGCATAAATGAAGTAGGGAAAGGTTTAAATCTGCTATTGAATGTGGATAAATATAAAGTGATGGTGTTTGTGAAGAATGATTTGGTGAGTGATTGTAATGTTTCAGTGAATGGTGTGAGACTGGAACAAGTGAATGAATTTGTATTTTTGGGTTGTATTGACCGGGAGATTGAAAGGCGAGTGTCTGCAGGGTGCAAGGTATTGGGTGCTCTGGGTGCATTCGCTCGAAATGTGAATGTATCTAGATTATCTAGAGATGCTTAATTGAGTGTTTATAATGGTGCGTTAATGTCTAATGGATGTATGGTTCTGAATAGTGGATGTGGATGAAGAAGCATGAACGATGTGTAACTGCTGTGGAAATGAGGTATTTGAGAGGAGAGTGATTGTGTGTGGAATACATACATATATGGTGAGTGTGAGATTGAGAAGAATTTGTTTAGGAAGTGGGAGTGAAATGCGAATGTCGAATGAAAGATTGGTGAAACTAATATATGCGGGTGAACGATTGTGTGGGCGTCTGAGGAATAAATGGTTGTGTATGATTGATGGTTTGTTGCGTGAACGAATGATGTATGAATGTGGACGAGGCGAAAGTGGTGGAATGTTTGGACGAGATTGAATGTTGGTTGACTGTGTATTAGGGTATGTGCTATCTCACAGAGTGGGATATACTGTGACGTTATGTATGTACAAGCCTATAATCATATCATTTGGTACAATTCGAACTTCACAATAAAATTTGTTTTGTTGTTACAAAGGGAAAATTATTGTGGTATTCAATTTATTTGTAATTTAAATTTTGTAATTTTTAAGAATATTTTTTTACAAATTTACACAAAGATTTCATTTGACCCAAAGGTATTGGCTGGTACCACGAACATTGTTTTTGAATCTGATGTCAACAAAATGTAGAAAAATATTTCAAATAAAGATTGTAGGTAATATTTTTGATTCAAATGAAATTTATAATTTATATAAATAAATAAATATATAATCACGTCTTTTACCCATTATGGGTGTGGCACTCTGCTTACGCAGATCTCAGTAAGTAATACATTTGCTAAGATATGCCGAAAAACCCTGATAGGCCTTCAAATAATCCAGCACTTACTGTTGATGAATTGTTCCCAAAATCTAATCAATTCGTAACATAAACATAACACCTTTCGTACATATATGTATGTACCGGAGGTAAAAATGTTATAAATATGGTGAATTAAACAATTTTTTCTACGACCACTGTGAAATCTGCTCATTGTATGTTTGTTGTTGCTAGGGATATGAGGTACATTGCAAGCATCGTGCGAAATGAATTTGTTTTGTGAGTATTTCAATACAGATCAGTTCATTTAAGTACAGGTGCCATTGCTAGGATACTTATTTAGAATTGTCAAATATTGGAATGATGAAAACGGGACAAATTTATTATTAAACTTAAATTAATTTTGAAATAATATCGTGGTCGTAGAAAAAGTTTATTGTGCAACTCGCATGGAATGTCCATTTCGTACTCGTATGATTTCACACTAGTAGGAAATGAGTACCATTCCATGCTCGTTGTACAATATACTACTCTATAAAACTGTGTTGGAAACTACGCATTCCACAACTAAAAATTGTATTGGAATAACTATCATTCCATACGCAATCACAGCCGTATATTAGCGCAATGTATGAAGTATCTTGTTTCGGTTGCTATGGTTACGTTTGTTTGTTTTAATTTTATTTATTTGTGTTTAACGTTTTCAACAATTTTGTATTTGTATTTTTGTATAATTTCTAAAATCTTGTTATAGAAAGTATAGTAAATAGCTTCGTGGTAACGTGTCGGACTGTGGATCGTGAGATCCTCAGTTCGAATCCCAGAGCTGACAGTTGCCAAGTTAAATTTACCCCTGTGGTTCCCCCTCCACTAACAACTTTGGGGGCTATGACTTGACGGCTGGTAACCGCACTTCATACGCAAAAATATATCAGTTACTGAGATCTGCGTAAGCAGAGTGCCACACCCATAATGGGTAAGAAGGCGTGATGATATATTTATTTTATTTAGTATAGTCCACAACATGTAACGGAATGGCATATCCCACACTCGCAAACCAAACTTTTTGCTCGTGTGGAATATGTGCCATTCCATTACTTGTTGTATGTTTATAACTGGGCCAAATGATATGATTCTGTGTTGGTGGTTTCTGAAATAATTGATTAAATTACTTACCACACCAACAGCCTCCAGAGCAAATAGAGTAGTACCCACAAAAAGTGGAAACGCATACGCAGTACCAACGAGTTTCCTCTCCGATATCGGCGGCAAATCCTTGCAGACATAATACAACACAATACCGAACCCAACAAAGGTTACAATATTGGCGAACTGGGAAAACGGCGCCAGCAGTTTCAAATTCCTAACAACAAACAAACGAATGAGCACATCTTCACGGGGTTGTAGCACTTGGTGTTGGTACCTAATGGAGTTGATGAGCACCAGAGGCAACAGCAAGATGACCATGTGGATCTCCACGGCGATCTCCCAGTTGAAGTAGTCCGCCACGTCCTTGATGTTCTTCGCTACGAACACGATGTACACGCAGCAGATGCCGAGCTGGTACACTATCAAAAACACATCAACGATTATGCTGAAAGAAGAGAAACATTGGCAGCGTTAGTTAATACTTGAGATCGACGAGCACACAAGCTTATTATTATAGGGTCAACTCCCTTTAAATTATCTTTCAGGGCTGATATCCAACGTACTAATCGGTTAGAATATTTCTCTTAGTAACCAAAAATGTGCGCAGCTCTAGAGCCTAGACGGTTAAACGGATTTCAGTGAAACTTTACAGGCATATAGAGATTGTTTGGGAATAGGTCCTTTTCATGAATTCACATTTTTAGTACACATGATGTGCGAGATATTAAATAAATAAGGCGGAAATCAGAGTGTGCAAGCGTTGCTATGAATGTGAAATTTGTTGATTTCTAAATGAATAACTGTATTGTAGTTGTAACTTTTCATAAATTTGTGTTCTACTTGTCATTTTTGACAGATGTGATCGAAAAATTAAATGTAAATTTCATTAATTCAAGACAAGTTGCAGAAGTTTTGTATATTTATCTGTGTTTAGAATAAATGAGCAAATATATTTACTGTATTTTAAAAGTCAATCAAAATAATTAATGATTAATGTATAACATATATCTGTTTATTTTGATTGATCCTGACACCTACCATTCAAGCTTAAATTAATAATCCAAAAGGATCTAAAATATATTTTATTTGAAATCGGCAATAAAGTGCTCAAAAATCGTCATTAAAAGCTCAAAAGTCGACACTAAAGTAACCCATTATACGACGATTTTGAGCAACCCAGTGTTGGCAACCATTTAAATAATTATTGTACAATTAGGATAATATTAACGTACTATAGTAAATTTGAACGTAACATGAAACAAAATTTGCAAGAAGAATTAACTAATTAATTCCGATGACGAAATTGAGGACAAAACGCATAATTTTGAGTGTTATTTACGATAACTTCAATGTTCGAGGTTGGCAACACTGACTGTCAGTTTCAATTGACAACTGATAGATGTACTTAACCTATATTGTAATTTGTTTACAGTTTTTTCGAATTTTAGATATCAAGTAAAACTGAATATGTACCTCGGCACTGAAGTTCCCTTTTATCACTCACATGGTTTAATAAATTCCATATTCGTGATAAAAAATTGAACTTCAGTGCCTTGATACATATACATACATAACTATTTAATTATATTTCAGTAATAATAATTATAGTTGCTATGATAACTGAAACATCTTGTCTATAAGGCAAACGTGTGTCTAGACGAATTACAAACACTCAAAATAATATTTGTACAGGGTGTTTCATAACTTTTTTTTATTTTCCATGTTTCCCAGTCCAAAATGTTTCGTTGCTACTGCCACTGGGTGGAGGATTATGTTAATAATTATCGTTTCATTAAAAATAATTAAATTTTGTTCGTTTATTTGACTAGTATTATGTAATTTAAATTGTTGATTACCTACTGCATTGTTTGTGTTTAATAGGAAAGCAAATCCAGTGCAGTACTACAGAAAAATGTTTTAGGTAAACAACCCTTAATTTTTCGAATTTTAAAACAATTCTTTTAGATTCGTATTCAGCATATCAAACAACATATACCATTAACGTATGTACTCGAAGTTATGAAACAGGCTGTATGTATAAGAGAGTTGTGTTATTTATTACACTTACGGAGAAGGGCCAGCGAATTGCTTGAGACAGTCCGGTCCGATGAGTAGCGCCTCCTTCATGGACTCCGGATATGTCAACACGGGGACCCTTTTCCGTTTGCAGAGGGCGTATTGTGCTTTAACCTGGAACAATTTTTATTACTTGAATAACTACTATTAATATTGTCTATTGTTTACACACAAAAGGCTGAATAGTTGAAGTAAAATAAGTACAATGATTGCAGTAATATTTTTTTCTACGACCACTTAGAAATCTGCTCATTGTATGTTTGTTGTTGGTAGGGATATGAGGTACATTGCAAGCATCGTGCGAAATGAATTTGTTTTGTGAGTATTTCAATACAGATCAGCTCATTTAAGTACAGGTGCCATTGCTAGGATACTTATTTAGAATTGTCAAATATTGGAATGGAGGAAGCGGGACAAATTTATTATTAAAATTAAATTGATTAGGAAATAATATCGT
Source organism: Poecilus cupreus (assembly GCA_963942605.1). Classification (NCBI taxonomy): domain Eukaryota; kingdom Metazoa; phylum Arthropoda; class Insecta; order Coleoptera; family Carabidae; genus Poecilus; species Poecilus cupreus. The sequence goes on from OZ012724.1 coordinate 409,263, forward strand.
CGTCGTAGAAAAAGTATAGTGTACAACTCGCATGGAATGTCCATTTCATACTCGTAGGAAATGAGTACCATTATATGCTCGTTGTACAATATACTATATTTATTGCTAACTCTGCAAGCAAAATCCGCGAAATGAGCGTGATGATTTTGTGCGATTACAGCAACATTTACTAAATCTGGCACAATATTTTCTATTAGAATACTTTGGTAAATATTTGTACAAATTGTATTGATTATTTTTTGACGTTTATTTAAACCAATCAAATGCTTTATTGTATGTCACGTGTCTGCGTTTTAACCAATCCTGTCATTATTATACTGAGAATAATGCTCTTGTGATTATTCCCGGCAATTTTCTCTGTAGCTTTTTTGTTTTTGTTGACAGATGTCAGATGTCAGATAGATATCAACACAAGTAAAAATGAGCAAAAAAGATAGATTTAGTGGCGTGCCTGATGATGAAATCAAAAAATAATCTAATTAAATATAACTCGAGAGTTCGATAAATTAGAAAATAATTCTCCAGTATCTTTCTCAAACTAGTCGCCATTTGGCAATAGCCACTCAAGCCCTACGGGCTTTTGTGGCTATTGCCTGGCAACAAGTTTTCGAAAGATCTGTCAAATTATTTTCAATTTATTCTCATCCTCTTGTTATATTATTACTGATAATTTCTAGGTGTAAAAATAAAGTATTTGGTAGCAATAATGTTAAAACCGTGGAGTTTTCCGCGAGAGCAATCTCAATCTGTGTTGTTTAATTGATTAAGGCTCGTTGTAACACTTTGCTCTGGTTCTTCGTTGATTGAATCTAATAGTTAAGTGAGCAACGTCCTCGCTACGTTCAGTTAAAGATGTTCTGTGTGAACTCTGATCTCTGGTGTGTACGCGACAACGGATGTTTAAATAATGAACGCGAAACACTTCCCGCACGAAAGGAAAAATTACAAACCTAACAATTCTATATCTCTTCTCAAATCATAATAATAGTTATTTACTTTACAAGTGGGCAAAGTAAGGAATTACCCACGAGAGAAATCTTAGCTCACGAAGCCGAAGGCTGAGTGAGATAATTTTATCGAGTGGGTAATTCCACTTTGCCCACGTGTGAAGTATAACGTTTTATCCAACACTTCTTAATAAATGAAAAATTTATTAAAGAAATATTATTTGACAGTGACATATGCTTTAAATTTTTAAATTAAAATGTCAATCGAAGTAGTTACCAAGGTGTTGTGTGTTATTACTATTGTTATAAATAAAAAAATACTCACTAGTGGCTTTCCTCAAAATTATACCCACTAGTGGATAATCTGTTACTTTCCTTGTTTAAAATCGCAATAGTTATATAGCATTTATTGAGAGGTGTTGGATAAATAATATATAATTTGTATTTAATAAGTAGGGTAAACTTTCAGTACTCATAGTAAATAAATAAAACATTTTTAGTGTAAGTTCTGTAATGGGCGCATAAACCATAAACGAAATATGACAAATTTATATCAAAATCGTGTAATACTTATAGAATAATTAGTAGTCAAGTATTTTTTTCTTTTAAATATTTTGCAGTAAAGCGATATAACGAATTGAACATATTTTGACGTCACAGGTACTTGCATTGTGCTATTGGCCAGAAATATGAAAATTGTAAATCGCGCGTCTACCGCTGCGCCCAACGCCTATTGTGGGCTAAAATAGAACTACGAAATGTCATTTCATATTTTAGTTTGTTGGTATTTAAGATTATATTTGTTAGGCTTCCATTACTTGTTTCATAATTTTACTGTTTGATTGTGCTGTGTTGAAAATCTATTGATTTAAATTGTGTGTTGAGGTTAGGTTACATCACTACTAGCGCCACTGTCCTCAAACTTTTGTTGTTATTTACTCGAAACTCAAGTAAAATACTCTTAAAGTTGTCAAAGGAATTTTGTCTTAGTTTATATTAAGTATAATTATTGTAAATTAAGACTTATAATATGAAAATATTATTTTTATATTAAAAAATATATAATATCTACTATCATGGAAAATCGTTGTTTTAGTGCCACTGGAGCAGTACCAGTGACGTCACACAAACTTTGAAAAATCATATCTCGGGTAATATATGAAATTTTCACATCGGGTTTTCACTGATCGTCATATATTCTAATAAAGTTTCATAAAAATTTTCTTAAAAAAATTGGTTTATGGGCCCATTTGATATACAAATAAATATTGTAGATTGTTATATATTTAAATGCATCACGAAATGTGCTCTGTGCAGAGTGTCACACTCAGATATTTTGTCTTTTATTAATTATAGCGACCGTCAATATTTTACACTATCACTTAGGTCAAAGGTTATCCGAATATAACATAACTATTACGAGAAATTATTCTGCTTTTAGAAGACCGTGTGAAATATCGTATTCAAAATGTTTCTAAAGTGCTGTTTCATATTAGTAAGTAATAGTTATTTACTTTACTTTGCCCACTTGTAAAGTATAACGTTTTATCCAACATCTCTTAATAAATGCAAAATTTATTCAAGACATATTATTTGACAGTGATTTTCTAAATTAAAATGTCAATCGAAGTAGTTACCAAGGTGTTGTGTTTTATTATTATTGTTATAAATAAAAAATTATTCACTAGTGACTTTACTTAAAATTATACCCACTAGTGAGTAATTTATTAGTTTTCTTGTTTAAAATCGCCATAGTTTTAGAGAATTTATTGAGAGGTGTTGGATAATATATACCGCATGTCTAATTATTTTATAGTATAGGACATACGAAATGCAATGTTAAAATTTTCATTAATGCGGTAATTAGTTCCCTATACATTTTAAAACAAAAGTAAAAAAATTAAATCTATTTTCAGAGTGCTATGGTAAACAGAATATACAAACAGTCGAATTGTTTAAGTTTGACAGATGACATTTGTCATAATTTTAATAATTGTAGACTTTAAATTATTTCTCAGTAATCATGGACACAGAAATAATTTAAACAAGTCAATAATCATTAAAACTATATCAAATGTTATCTGTCAAACTCAAACAATACGACTGTTTGTATGTTTTGTTTACCATGGCACTCTGGAGACAACTAAAAATTAAACATTTCATTTTACGTCTCTATCTTATATCACATCAATAAATTTAGTTTCATTTGGTGCAGTTTTTGTTGCTAAACATTTTTTTTATATTCACACTTTTGTCTAAAATTTATAGGGAACATTGTATAATGAAAATTTTAACGTTACATTTCTACGACCGTGATTAAAAATGGCCCCGTTTAACAGTTACTTAGCAAGTTAAATGTGTCACTTTCTGACACTAGTGTTAAAAATAATATAACAACGTGTTAAAATGGTTTCATTGTTACTTTTAACACGTTGCTAACGATTTGTAACAATAAATCAACAAATACATATCAAAAAATCATTCTACATTTTTTAGTATTTACTAATACACTAGGAAGATCGTAGATAAAATTTCGCATGATATAGTACGTGTTAAAAGTGATTTTTTTCATTCGTAAGGTTGTTCGCCTCGTTCCCCACTTACTCATAAAATGTCACTTTTAGTAATTATATCATTCTATGTACAGACCAACAAAATGTGTGCTAATTGTTTTAGGTCCTTGTGACATTTGCATTTTGCGATGAGAAACAAGAAATTGAGGAAATTAAAACCGAAGTTGCAAAGTTAAGAGAAGAAGTAGCACAATTAAAAACTAAAGTTGTAAGTTAGAAAAACATGGCTGTAGTTTTATAGTTTAAACGTTTCAAGTTATAATTTTTTATTAGAATCAGAAAGTTAATGGAATTCCAGGACTTCCGGGTCTCCCTGGTCCACTTGGAGTGCCAGGCATTCCAGGTCCACAAGGACCTATAGGATCTGAGGTAAGAATTTATTGATGAACTAAAGATGTGTTAGTTCAAATTAAAATTAAAAAATTAATCACTATAGACGTTCTAAGAATGTTATTTCTTGTGTATATTTATACTAATATTTAGGTAACCAAATAGGCCTTATTACATGCATTTGTAAATTCTGAACAACTTTTGCATTTATATTTTTGTTGTAAAAAATTTGATGTGGCCAGCACATAACCTCCCGCCCAATGCTACTCTTAAACGGTACAAAATATTATTTGATGATACAGAAACATACCTTCTTATTTGTTTATTTTCTATTTATATTTGAGAAATTTTGTTTTTCTTACATATACAGGATGTTTTATAACTTCAGGTATATATGTTAATGGTATGTGTTATTTGATATGCTGATTACGAATCAAAAATAATTTTTTTTTAAATCGCAAAATTATTTTCCATGTTTCCCAGTCCAAAATTTTTCGTTGCCACTGCCACTGGGTGGATAATTATGTTAATAATTATCGTTTCATTAAAAATAATTAGATTTTGTTTATTTGTTTTACTTGTATTATGTAATTTAAATTGTTGATTACCTACTTCATTGTTTGTGTTTAATAAGAAAGCGAATCCAGTGCAGTACTACAAAAAATGTTTTAGGTAAACAACCCTTAATTTTTCGAATTAATAAAAATTCTTTTTGATATACATATATACCATTAACGTATGTACTCGAAGTTATGAAACACCCTGTATTTATTTAATTTTTTGACATATATTTGACTAAGAAAACACAATCACAATCACAATGACATGTGATATATTTTGTAAAAAGTGAAAATATTTAAGTATTTCCATGGTGTACATGGAATGCCAGATTAATGAAAATTAATAAAATTAATGTAATTAAAACAGATGTAAAATTAAATTCAATTTTCAAAACAACGTAAATTGTTGAAAAATTAAATTTAAGCGTGTTTTTTCCACGGATAATTACTATGGGCTTCTAGTGAACTGCTATCAATTTTATCCAAAATCTAATCAGTTCTTTATATAAATACCATAAGAAGCAAAAAATAACAAACTGTATTTTTTTTTGGTATTATAATATTTGAATTATGCGAGACGAAAAAATCGGTACAGACCTCACACTCACACATCCATACACATACACACACATACACACATACACACACACACACACACATACATACATACATACATACATACATACATACAGATATCATGGCGAAAATAGTAAAATCGTATTGTACGCACCCTAAAACGTACGTTTTCTTTGAAAACTCATTATCGAATTTTTTTGACCAAAAACAATACCTCCCTTACTTAGAGGTAGGCAGGAGGTAAAAATTGTATTGAAACCCGTATACACAACACCCAGTATATGAGGGGAATGTAAGAAACAGTTAATTTTAATTCATTGTACGTAATTGGGTAATTGGAAATCAAAATTCACGTATCAGTTTTAGTTCATCCTTATTATTTTTATTATAAAAATAAATTTAATGAATTTAATATTATAGGGACTTCCAGGTGTTCCCGGAATGTCAGGAATGCCAGGAATGAAAGGGGACAAAGGAGAAAAAGTAAGATAAAAAATATGCCAAAAATATGTTAAACATATTAATAAACATTCAAATTTACATACTGTGTAAAGAAAGTTGTGTGTTGGCAACACTATATAATATTTATTTGTTTGTAGGGTGACCCGGGCACTATCAAAGGTTATCCATAAGTATGTAAAATAGCTATTTTTAAGAATAGTGAGGAAAGTAGTGTATTTAATCACGAGCAGTTAGGCTCTAACTGATTGAGTGATTAAATGCTCGTTTGTTTACAAATGTAAAATTGATGAAATAATAAAATAAATATGCCATTAATTAAGTGTTTATTTTATTTAATAAATTTTTGTCGAGCACTATTTTGACCTTTCCATTTTACTCTATATAATTTTACTTCCAAATTATACATTTTTAATGAAGACTCTAGAAATCAAACACTGATCACAGCGGATGACAGATAAAACCAATAACTTTTAATTGGTACATTTTGATGATAAAAATTATCAATAAACATTTCCGAGTAACATAATAAATATTAGTATCAAAAAATGCAGAAATTTTTCCCCTACAATAAATTGTTTAACTTTTTCGTTGTAAAATAATTAGGGAATCCAATAATTGAACATTTCTAAAATAGCATTGAAAACGTTATGGTGCGTTCTTCGTTTCACAAGCCTGTATGTTTTTGAAACAAGTAATAATTTTAGTCAATATAAAAGACAGTTTAGTTGAAACGAGCAGTATAATGCTTGAAAACTAATGTTTCGTTTATTGGTAGAACTACAAGCAAAATTCGCGAAATTAACGAAGTTAAAAATAGAAATATCACTGGTCAAGATTTTGCAGGATTGACACAATCTTTACTCATTCAATTGTTCGTCTGCAGTTGTATTTTATATTAGAATACTTTGGTAAATATTTGTACAAATTCCGCAAGAATCTCAAATATAATTTTCGCGCGAAATATTTTCATAATTTTTAGATGTTTTTACTTCCTGACACATCCTGTAAGGGAGGTATAGGAATTATTCTAAAAGTTTGATAGCGAGTTTTCAGTGAATGAGCACGTTTTAGGATCCCTACAATACGATTTTAATAGTTTCGCGATGATGTCTGTGTGTGTGTCTGTCAGTCTGTGTGGATCTCTGGAGTTACGGTTTCTCAAAAACTACTAAACAGAAAATTTTGATATTTTGTATATGTCAATTGTATCCCCTTTGAAAGAGCTGATTAGTTTTTGGTGATAATCCAATAACCAGAAGAGGTAGTTTACTTGAAGCCCTATCAAGTTATTTTATAAATCCTACCATGCTTGGTATCAAATTAAAAGTCTCAAAGACGAGATTTAAATTCAAGTGTCGAAAAGTTATTTTGGTTGAGTGTCAATTGTTTTTTAAATAAATGTTATTTAAATCCTACCATGTTTGGTATTAAATTAGAGGTCTCACGGAAGAGATTTAAACTCAAGTGTCAAAAAGTCATTTTTGAAGATTGTCAATTGTTTTTATCTCCCGCCACATACTGTAAGGGAGGGATATGAATCATACTAAAAATTCAGTAGTGAGTTTTCAGTGGATGAGCACGAAGAATACGATTCTAATGGTTTCGCTATGATCTGTGTGGATCTTTGGAGTTCTCAAAAATTATTAAATTGAAAATTTTGATATTTTGTATATATGAATTGTATCCATTTTGGAAGAGCTAGTGATAAACCAATAACCGGAAGTGGTAGTTTACTTGAAGCCCTCTCAACTTATTTTGAAATATCTCAGTAAATTATGGTTAAATGAAAATTTTGTTATTAGAATAATGTTTCAAATATTATTATCTACAATTATTGTTACAACACGTTAAAGAAAATTTATATTTTGATATTTTCGAATAAATCTGCTAACCTGTGTTTTTTGAAAAAACAAAACAAAGGTTGAAAAATAGAAAAAATGTGATTTTTTGACAAGGATTGAGCGTTATATGATAATGTTGGTCCATGTTTCTGCATAATTTGATAAGAAATCTATGGCGGGAGGTATTGTGTTGCCCACAACAGATTTTTTAAACTACAGATAGGCTTCTATTTAGATAACATTTCATGAAATTAATAAAAAAATTAGTGAAGGATTAATTCTACTGACAATATTATTAAAAAATAAATAAAATGAATAAAAAAATACTTACAAGTACATGAAGGCAGTAGGTGGCTAAGATGCCGATGAGGATGGTGAAGATGAACCCGTTGATCATTCCAGAGTTGAGGAAGGCCTCCGGCATGGCCAGGATGCCAGTGCCTAAAGATCCCTTCAGCAGATGGACCAGAGTTTCTCCATTTCTAATTTGTAATACATAAACATATCATAATTCATACAAAAACCTCATCACAATCGTATAACATGGGAAGTTAGTTTTTATTTGTACAAAACTGTACAGTTAATTTTAAACAAAAATATTTCAAATAAATGTTGTAGATAATTAAATTCTACATCTAAGTCATTATTCATATTTTATTTTGCATGTTTTGTATCCGAAATTATCGGATTTAAAGTTGTGTAAGAATTGCTTGTTTATAGCATATAGCCATGGAATTGAAACAAATAAATAAATAAATATGTGACGTTTTTTTCCGAAATTGCCACAAGTACACGATATTACCATGCCAAAATAGCTAAAATAGTAGCTAAAGTTAAACTTTACAGACCCTTATGTCAAACTTGAATTACAAACCTAAAATAACAAACTAATTATTCTGTAATACTACTGGTGAATTTATTTATTATTTATTTTTGATAATAATTTATCGGATTTAGTACAGAATACGGCTAAATAATAATGAAAATTATAACCAAATTTGACAGTTTGCCAGTAGTTTTGTTGTTTTACTAATACATAATGGTATTTATTTATATTTTAAATTAATAATTAACTATTTTGGAAACAATATAATGTATATCTCGGCACTAAAGTATTTTTTTTAATAACTCATATGGTTTATTCTCCACTTTAGTGCCTTGATATACAAATAACTATTTAATCACAGTGTAAGATTTTACACATTAGTGACACTCATTGTCGACACTTTTGTTTTTGATGAATTTGAACAAAATGTTATTCCACCTGCAGTATAAAAGTTCCTACAATTTTTCGTGGTACAAATAAGTTTATCTCTCTATTTAGCACTCATTTTTTTAACTTAACATAACAGAAATATGTGTGATATTTAACAGATTTAACTGACACTGACATACTATACTTTCTTTTCTATATTTACTAAGATATCACTATCAGGCTATCAGCGAACATTGAGTGTTACTGCACACACGGTATAAAGTAATTACTTTGACAATATGAAATAGAAAACATTAAAATAAAAAAAGTAAAAATGCAGATAATTCACTGCAGTTTGTTAGTGAGCTATTAGTGCTAGTTAGTATGTAGGTTAAATGACATGACTAGTTAGCAACTCACGTCGTGGGATGCGCCCGGTTCCGGTGTTGGTGGGGGTCATAGTCTTCGTCTGTTTCTCGGGAGGTGCTGGAAAAATATTATAACAAACAAATTAAAATATCTTAAGAATCTTAAATATTAATAGTTTTTTTCAACTTCTACATAAATGTATCCCTATTATTTTAATTTTTATGATGAATTCTAGTTCATAATTCACTGTTCTCGACTAATCACAGAGCCAGAAATCCATAATTCACGGTTATTTTATAGACGTGATGTGGATTACCAAGCAACGGCCGGTCATTGTGTATTTTTGTGTTGACGTTTTGCAACGTGTACGTTCAACGAATTTCGATCATTTTCAAAAGTGATTTCAGAATTTACAGGAGTACAAAAAGTATAGTATTATATAAAGGATTATGATTATTATTTTCTTTACATTATTTTTCACAACCCCAATATTTATGATGTTTATGTGCGTATTTTAAAATGAAGTGAATTGTTATACCTATAATTTATTTAATTATTAATTGCACTTTATAAAAACGGTAATAAAAACTAAATAAATTTGTCGGAATCTGGTTTATCATATTACATCATAATTTATTCAATTTGCATTCTCTGCTATTTGATTGTTTTCAAAACAACTATAACTGTAAAAGAAACCTTTTTTATTTTTATTTTCATTTTTTTATTCACGAAGATCATCCGAGTGAATAATAACTATAATCCCGAACATAATACTATACTTTTTCTACTCTTTTAAATACGGAAATCACGTTTGAAAATGATCGAAATTCGTTGAAAACACAAACGACAGCATATAAATACATAATGACAACTGACTACATGTGTGTCAGACGACCGTTGCTTGGTGATCCACATCACGTCTATAAAATATCCGTGAATTATGGATTTCTAGTTATGTGATTGGCTAAGAAGAGTGAATTATGGCTACTATAATTCATAAAAAAATAATTAAATAATGAGGTTACATCTATACAGAAGCAGAAAAAATATTTACTATAACATTGTTTTGGAAACTAGGCATTCTACAACTAAAAATTGTTATGGAATCATTAACATTCCATACGCGGCGTATGGAATATTTTCGACGAATCAGAACCGCTTATTAGCGCGATATATGAGGTATCTTGATTCAGTTACTATGGTTACGTCTGTTTGTTTTAATTTGATTTATTTGAGTTTGACGTTTTCAACAGTTTTGGATTTGTATTTTTTGTATAATTTCCAAAATCTTGTTATAGAAAGTATAGTCTACATTCTACAACATGTAACGGAATGGCATATCCCACACTCACAAACTTTTTGCTCATGTGAATATGTGCCATTCTATTATTTGTTGTAGAATATACTATTACATGTAAATATACCGAGCAATATCAAATTATTATTATAATTAATCCAATTTGAAATACTATATAGCCTGACAGAAACATAATATTAAAGTGAGCCATCTTTAACTTTACGTATGATATATCATACGCCATGCATTAATGGGCCAAATAATGATTTTGATAACAACAAAGCAAGCATTATTAATCGTTTGTACATAAAACATTTGATAAACATCAAAGTGACTCACTCGCTTCCAAGGGATTCCAACTTGATAACCTCCTCCTTCTTCTGATTGTCCATGTTGGCTGGAGGTCGTCAGCGTGCGGGAGCTGCAACAGCAGAGCACTGCACGTCAAACACCACGACTGTCACGTAACTCACCCGCTCGCATACGGCACATGCACGCAGTCACGTGGACTTGAACCCGCGCCAACACTGACACAACGGAAATAAATCAACACGACGACCTGTGCCAATAGATTTATGTTGCGGAGTGTTGGGATTGTTGCTTTCAAACGTAGTTACGAATCATCATTATTAGATTGATTCAACTTAAAAAATATACCTACTAAATATTGTTTCATTTCATTGACAAAGTTTTCAAATCTTATAGTTTAAAAAAAGTTGTGTTTTCTTACAAATTATAAAAATTTAGATCATTTCAGTCACATATTATTCAATATTTCTTATAATTTTTTAACTTGTCATTCATAATTACCTTGATGAAGTTTCGCGGTTGCAAAATCGTGACGTCATCTTGTAATAGAATATACAGCATGTCAGGCAAAAGAGGTGTTGATAACAAATAATAATTTGCTTTTCAGGGTTGTAATAATTACTTATTATTATTAAAATGAACACTCCGATAAATTAAATTAGGTATTCGTTAATTATAACGTTTTTAGACAAAAAGTTTAGGACGTGTTAAAATAAAAATGCTTTGATGTACTATATGTTGTCGCTTGTCGGTAATGTCGGTAGTCTTATTATCACACCTGTCATCTCAAGTCATATGTTGCAGTTAACGACGATTTTCAAATTAAACGTATGTTTATTATATTTGTTATATTATTTTGCCCAGCTAATATATTTGTAAAAACCTCTCAGTAAATAACAATGATAGATAACAGTCAATTTGACAGTTGGTGTAGTTCCTCGCTCTCCGCTAGAGCGTGTTTCGTACAATTACAAGATGACGTCAACAAGCGAAAAATTTGAAATGGGATGCCAATTTCAAAAAATTTTATTTTAATAACTAAATGCCTTTTAATATTAAAATTAGTATCTATATTAAAATTTTACTCAAACTTACTGAAAAAAAAAATGAGTAAAGGTGTATGACCCCAGTATGAAACAAGTAATAGAAGCCCAACAAATATAATCTTAAATACCGACAAACAAAACAAATGAAATGACATTTCGTAGTTCTATTTTAGCCCGCAATAGGCGTTGGGCGCAGCGGCAGACGCGCAACTTGCACGTTTCTTATTTCTGGCCAATAGAATCAATGCGAGTACCCGTGACTTCAAAATATGTTCAATTCATTATATCGCTTTATTGCAAAATATTTAAAATAAAAAAAATACTTGACTACTAATTATTCCGTAAGTGTTACAAAATTTTGATATAAATTTGTCATATTTCGTTTATGGTTTATGCGCCCATTGTCTGTCTGTTATACAATAATATAATATTTGACTGGCATAGTAGAATGAGTACATAACACACGAGTAGAAATGTTAGTTAGCATACACCATGTGATTTATTATTTTAAAAGTCAAAGTTATTTGTTTTGGCTTCTCTTAGCACCTAGTGTAGTTATTTAAAACAAGGCATTCCTCTTTCTCTGCAACAGTATTTTGTTGGCACGTCAAACTACCTCCAAAACTACTCATTACTCTTTGAAATATGAACATGTTTGCAATTCTATACTTGGAGTAATTAACAACGTGTGTAATTATTAAATAAGTACGGTATATGACTAAGCAAAGTCGACCTTAATTTTTTATTGTAATCGTCGTTTAGGAAATTTTATTTTTGTTCACCTTCCACATTCAGACATGTTATATTTATTAGTTTCCGCACGAAAGTATGGCGATGAGTAAAAATTTCAGATAATTAATTGGGATAAATAGTTTTATTTTAGTGCATTTAACTGCGGATCATAAAACCTTCAATTTGAGCTTCATAGCCGAGAAGTTTTAGAAATTAAATTTCCACCACTACCATCTTGGTGGTTGTGATTTGACAGCTGGTAATCGCACTTCACTCTCAAAAATATATCATAATGCCGAGATCTGCTTTGAACAGAGTGCCACACCCAGAAATGAGTAAACGACCTAATGATATATTTTTTTTCACGGCCAAGAATTAACTCGATTTCATTGATACTAAAAACATAACAGAAACAGCCTATTTCATATCTACGGGAGATTTGTGCACTTTTTCTCCCGTTATGAGCTGCTCAAATATATTGGGGTCGTAAAAATATAGTCTGTCTATAACACTGTTTTAGAATCTATGCATTCTACAACTAAAAATTGTATTGGAATAACTATTATTCCATACGCCGCGTATGGAATAATTTCGACGAATCAGAGCCGCATATTAGCGCGATATATGAAGTATCTTGGTTTAGTTGCTATGGTTACGTCTGTTTGTTTTAATTTAATTTATTTGAGTTTAACGTTTTCAACAGTTTTATATTTGTATTTTTTGTATAATTTCCAAAATCTTGTTATAGAAAGTATAGTCTACAACATGTAACGGAATGGCATATCCCACACACGCAAACTTTTAGCTCGTGTGGAATAATGCCATTCCATTACTTGTTGTAAAATATACTATTACACAACAGGAGAGAAGTGCATTTTTTCCCATGTATACGGCTCGTGCTTCAATTTACTACGAGGGAAAAAATCATACACTTCTCTCCCTTAATGTACGAGTATAATATACTATTATTTATTTATTATTTTACAAATACGATTTCACTATTATTATAATGACATCAATGACAATATTATTTTTAAATTTTAAATTTGATTTTACATATTCATATTACAAGTATTTGTTTTGATTTAGTACATGTCTCAGAAACTAAACTGTGAATTTTGTTATATTCACATGTTAGAATAATAAACTATAATATTTATTGCTCTTTTGTGTACTGTTTAAAATTTGTTGATATCTTATACCGCCCTATTTCTGTTTGTAAAGCATAGAAAGCTATATGAATGAAGTTTAAAATTAAATTACACATATGTATGTTATGCAGGAGTTTTGGGTGAAATTTAATATCAAAATATGTTTTCGTTTTAAGCAAATTACTGGGATTGTTGGAGTTGGTCCAAGTATCAAATTAGCGTAAATTGTATTTGTGAAAAATTGAAATATTAATTTAATTCGCAATATACAGGATGTTCATTTTAAGTGGTACATTATTGCTATTTCGAGAACTATAAGATCTACGAGGTCGGTTAAATTAAAAATTTCTATATTATAAGACAATTAAAATGAGCGAAACAAGAATTTTTTTAGACCAGTGGTTCTCAAAATGCGGGGTGCAACTTTCTTATTTTCAATGGCAACCTATTTTTTTATTTGCTTATTCGATTCAGTATTGTTTTCTGAATTCAATGATGTTCACATGTAATGACCAAATAATACAAAATATTTGAGAAATATGCAAAATTAATAATGTATTATTTTTATTTAAATATGCGTATACAAAGTTTGCCATGGAAGAAAACAAATAAATCAAATGCAGAAATAATTTAAAAAACTGTAATTATGAGAAAAATTATTAATTTTGTTGTTACAATACAGAGGTACACTTCAAAAAACCAATATTAAAAATTGTTTGATTTATTTGTTTTCTTCCATGGCAAACTTTGTATATACATAATTTAAATAAAAATAATACATTTTTAATTTTGCATTTTTCTCAAATATTTTGTATTATTTGGTCATTACATGTGAATATCATTGAATTCAGAAAAAAATACTGAATCGAATAAGCAAATAAAAAAATAGGTTGCCATTTAAAATTTGAAAGTTGCACCCACAACCATTGGTCTAAAAAAATTCTTGTTTCGCTCATTTTAATTGCCTTATAATATAGAAATTGTTTACTAATTTAACCGACCTCATAGCTCTTATAGTTCTCGAGAGAGCGATAGTGTACCACTAAAACTGAACACCCTGTATAACTACTACACTTTCTTCTGGAATAAATTTGTTCTATTATTATATTTAATATCTATATTGAAATATCTGTGCAAATTATTACCACCCGTACAAAATAACTTCTATCAAATTCCGGATATAGAATTGAAATGTGAAATTGTGGAATATAGGGATTTCAATACAAATCATCTACTACAAATAAAAAAATCACAAGAATATTTCTCACCCTCCTAATAGTTCTAATCCGTCACACCAATCTCCTATAAAACCAACACTTCACTGTGGACAACCCAACTCAACTGGCCACTGCCCCAGTTCCCAAACTCTGTCGTGCAGAATCATTCAATCAAAGAATCAAGTGGATCAAGGCGTATGAGAGGCGCGTCGCGCCCAGCAAATCATCGCGGGGCGACGCAGGTCACGTGACCACCTTAACAAGCTCTGCACTCGCACTTCATTGCTTGTTTAGTGTTAACAGATCGTTATATCTGCACAGGAAGGAAGGGATTCGCATGATACTAATAGAGTGTGAAATATATCGGGAGATCTGCAACAGCAGAGCGTTATACTCAGACAAAGCATAGAGGGAGACCTCAGAATTATAACTATTGTGGAAATTCGCAGAACTCATTGAATTAAGTGTGTAATACATAACCTCCTGCAAATTTTAATTTCTGAACCGTACAAAAAAAAAACATATGGTAGGCTTTCATGTAAACTACCACTTCCGGTTTATGGATTACCCCCAAAATCTAATGAACATCATACATCTTCAACAGAATATGAGTTATCGAGGGTTGAATGGAAGAACAGCCTATGGCTGAATTCCGCTCTTAGACTGTGTTAATAAAGATGTATTTTTCACAACAGGTATCCCTTATAATAAAAAAAAATATTTAATTTCTTTTTTACAACTTTATTTATAAGTTATATAAATTTTATTAAACTAATTTAAAGAAATATTAATAAATAATAGTTATTTGCTTTACAAGTGGGCAAAGTAAGGAATTACCTACGAGAGAAATTTTAGCACACGAAGCCGAAGGCTGAGTGTGATAATTTTATCGAGTAGGTAATTCCACTTTTCCCACGTGTGAAATATAACGTTTTATCCAACACTTCTTAATAAATGAAAAATTTATTAAAGAAATATTATTTGACAGTGACATATACTTTAAATTTTCTAAATTAAAATGTCAATCGAAGTAGTTTCAAGGTATTGTGTGTTATTATTATTGTTATAAATAAAAAAATACTCACTAGTGACTTTCCTCAAAATTATACCCACTTATAGTTATAGAGCATTTATTGAGAGGTGTTGGATAAAATATTTTGAACACTTGTAACGAATAATATAGGTTATGTTTACACTGATAGGTGATATAATTCACTAAATTTAATAATATTTCATCAAATTTATATAAAAGTTATTAAGTATCAGTATAAATAAAATAATTTCAAAAATTAAAAAATGAAATTTCAACTTTAAACAGTCAAAACTCGGCTGATTTTCAATTACCATGGCTGAAATTTTGTACGTATAGACTTTCATGTATTCCAAGCGTTTTGAACTGTGTAACTTACAAATCGAAGATGGTGTATTTTGGTAAATGAATTTTGAAATTTTTTTGTTATTTTCAAAATTATTATGTGAAAAATATATTTGTAATACGAAACAAAAATTTATTTTTGTCATTTTCCCTTTAAATGGATCCCAAAAGAATCTAAAAAGTATGCAAACAAAATTTTCTTTAAAAATTTTAATAGTATTTTGCAACTAATTTATCTCATCTGCAGAGGTTTTCACTAAAAACGTTTTTTCAATGATTAAATGTAAAATATTCAAGAAAAAAATAAAAGCAGGTATTTTTTCTAGGTTTTTTGAACGAAACAAATTGAGTAAAAGCATTAATAGATAAATCGATGATTATGGGGAATTTTGTTGGTCGAGTATGAAAAGAATGACCCATATATAAAAACATTATGTGACAGATTTATACAAATAGTAAATTTAAGAATGAAACGATTTAAAATATCCAAATTGAGATAATAATAATTATAATATTCCACGCCAGAATATGTTGAAATGTTTTGTACATATATTTATAAATTTGAACAAACAATGTGAGGTTTTTCTCGCATGTCGTAGGTGTGTGTTATACAATATAGTGGGTTCAACTTGCAGTCATCTGACTGTCGGATGTCTGATGATGTGAGCGTCAACTACAGACAAACAAATGCGCGTTTGACACGTGCAGATTTTTGGCACTAGTGCAGTACAATAGCAATAGAACAAGTTATATTACTGTATGTATATCTTTAAATAGATGTAGACTAATTTTAAAAGCTTCCGTGTTATCATGAATTATAATTCATAAAAAAATTATAGATAGTGCATTTTTTATTTTAAATTTCTTCATTTTTACTTTCTTATACAAACTATAAGTATTGGAATCACGAAAAAAATCGTTGACGAGATTTTTGCGGAAATACATATTTTAACGTCCACTGAATCCGTTAAGACCATTTTCTCAATGATGTCTGTGTGTGAGGATGGATGGATGTCCGTGTACACAATATCTCATGAACGAGACAAGATATATAAACGAAACTTGGAATTTATAAGTTTCATGAAAAAATTAAGAGCTGAGATGATTTTGAATGAAATTGAAAAACCGGAAGAGGAAGTTTACTAAACACACAAAACAATTAATTCCATTTATTACAAAAATAGAATCAGCTGTGAGAAAGTTTCAAATGAAAGATGTTAGCAAAAATATTTGGAATATAAAATGTTATTTGCACTTTTCTTGTACATGCTTCTAATTTTGAGAAAAACTAAATTATATATTTAAGAATATATTTCTATAATCTTATTTATAATGGGAACAAAAACTAAAACATTTTTAATATCTATGTGTCAAACGCGTCAAATAATTGTGAAGTGTCAGAAATATGTGTCGTATGAAATTTTATAAAAGCAATATTTATATTATTAGTTAGAAAGTTTTGAAGACTAGATATTAATTGATTTTTATTTTAAAATATATTCATAGTTAAATTAAACATGTTTAACATCTATATATCAAATAATTGTCAAAAGTCATACGCAAGGAACAAGTCATACGTGTTCAGTTGGTTTTATTTGTATAAGAAAGTAGTGTGGTGTCCATACCAGATTTTTGTTTTGACATTTAAATTTTTTTTTTCAAACATCACAAAAGTACGTTGTTATGTATCTGTATTCAACAAACAGAAGTTCAATTTTGTCGCCGCCAACTTAAATAAATAACGAAAGAAAATTAATTTTCTGAAATATAAAGAAATAAGAAGGTATTTTTCTGTATCATCAAATACTATTTTGTACCGTTTATCAGTTGTATTGGGCGAGAAATAATGTATTTTGA
This sequence comes from Poecilus cupreus, assembly GCA_963942605.1. Classification (NCBI taxonomy): domain Eukaryota; kingdom Metazoa; phylum Arthropoda; class Insecta; order Coleoptera; family Carabidae; genus Poecilus; species Poecilus cupreus. Next base: position 427,100 of record OZ012724.1, read on the forward strand.
GCAACATGCAGATTTTTTTATCTCTTTTTGTATTTAAAATAAATTGAATTAACTGTTGTATGAACGAATATTCGCTAGTGTCCCTACTAGTATATGAAGAGGGGTTTTCAACGCCCCATTCCAATGACGTCACGTGTAATGAAGGCTTGATTAAGAGTAGCAGTTTCGCGCAGTGCACAATATTTATCATAATTGAATATCGGATGAATATTTAAGATCAATTAATGTTAATAGGGTATAAAAATGTCGTGCGATTGTGACGTATGTGCCCCGTGGAGCGTTCATCGGATGCATTCACGTGTGTCTGTACACGGTGACGTCACGCCACTAACTCAATCATGGAATAGTACGAGCACTTGTTTATTTCACAAACATTTATGTTCGGTATTATAAAGAAATTGAAACTTCAGTTTAAATTTACAACTTGTCCAAATGACAAGCAATGTTAAATAAATCATTTTTCTTGAAATCGGTAATAAAGTGATCACAAATCGTCATTAAAAGCTCAGAAATCGTCACTAAAGTAACCCATTATACGACGATTTTGAGCAACACAGTGTTAGCAACCGTTAAATAATTATTGTACAATTAGGATAATTTTGACAGATATATTGACGTACTATAGTAAATTTGGACGTAACATGAAACGAAATTTGCAAGAAGAATTAACTAATTAATTCCGATGACGAAATTGAGAACAAAACACATAATTTTGAGTGTTATTTATGATAACTTCACATCTCGAGGTTGACAACACTGACTGTCAGTTTCAATTGACAACTGTCAGATGTATAAACCTAACCTATATTGTATTTTTTTTACAGTTTTTTCGAATTTTAGATTTCAAATAAAACTTAATGTGTACCTCGGCACTGAAGTTTCTTTGTATCACTCACATGGTTTATTACGGGCCTCGCCAACTAAATTCCATATTCGTGATAAAAAGTTAAACTTCAGTGCCTTGATACATAAATAACTATAACTTAACACAGTAAAATGTTTAATATAAAAATTAAACAATACGTTAATATGAGTTAAAGAAATTTTCAAATTATTGACCCATTGTGATATTATTTATTACTTTTGGACAAAACTGAAACATGTTTTTACATAGCAACCGGGCTATAAACAAGTGTTAGACAAAGAAGAATAGCCCTGTAACATCTATCTGTCTCAGGCTCGTTTTTCGTTATAGTATTTCAATTTTTTCGACTCATGAGTGAAACAAAAGGCACCGTTTGAGAACTGCTGCATTAAAGCGTACAATTTATAGTAGCCTTGATTAATTATAAAACAATCCATTATAATTAAGAGCAAAAATAATGTATGGGTTTAGTTTTGACCACTATGATATTAAGAAATGAAAAATGTAAAGTTTTTCATAAAATTTTCCACACAAATTTTCCTAAATCTGATATGCCCAACACATAATATTCTGCATAAATACTTTATAAACAGAATAATACAGGGATTTTCAATTTGTTTACTTCCTTAAATAATTTTGCTATTACTTAAAACAATGCAAAACAGTACAATATAAAGAAAAAAGTTTTAAATTAAAATTGTAGCTAATGAACATTTTTATGAATATGACACAATTTACTCTGAATTCATTTAAATATTTATTGAGATATACGTGAAAAATAGGATGAATTGCTTCCAAAATCTAATCTAATCATATTCTAGGAAATCGAAAACGTGTTTATTTTAATAGAAAATTTTAACCTGTCACAATATTTTAGATCATAGTTTTCCTGTACAAAATTATAGAAGAGGCAGCTTTAAGGTCAACCATGCGGGTTGAAGATAGCTCAACATGAACATGACTTTTTGAAAACAATATATCAATATTATGATAAATGAAACATATAATGTTTTAACCTACGTTTGTAGACAAAAGTCCAAAGTTTTATAATCAATTTTAAAAAGCTAATTTTGTTTGCATATTATACATGAACATAATTTTCAAAGTAGTAAAATTTATTTCACATGTTCCCATGAACGACTACAATAATGTAAATGATTCGTATATTTATAAATATGATTGTCTATAACATACTAAAATTATTTTCCATTTGAACTTACAGTTTTAGAGAAACAAATAAAAATATATCAAAAAGTGTGTTTTTTGGTATATTTTTATTTGTTTGTCAAAAACTGTAAATTCAAATGGAAAATAATCTTATTTTGTTATAGATGAGCATATTTGTAAATATACGAATTATTTTCATTACTGCAGTCGTTCATTGGAATTAGAGACACAGTATCAAAGTTTTGAATTTTTGACCAACTAGACTTCAACTAATATTTTTATATAGTTTAATGTTATAGTTATCCTTTTCATCCACACATATAAATACTAGAATGTTCAAAGACCTCACTGTGATAATTGTTTTGTTTTTCGATAAGAATAATTGTAGAAATAATTTATTCTAATTTAAACTTGCAAAACAAAATTCATGGGAGTGAACGAACCCAACGAAAATATGTACTTCATCTGACATTGCAATGTACAAGTCACTGTAAAAAATCTATGTAATTTTGACGGATGGAAGTTGTTGGACTATAAAGAACATGAAAATAAATACAGAATATTGAATTTGCTGTTTTTTTAAATATAGGATTTGTTTTTAGTCGCGTACGTTTGACCTTAATAAACTTCAATTCTTGAAGTGGAACTATTCGTAGAAGCAAATATAATCAATAAACGTCATAACCAATTTCAAGAAAAATATTTTCCTTTTGTAGTAGACTAATCGATTACCTCTTATTCCGATTGCATTATTTAATACAGGGTGTTTCATAACTTCGAGTACACACTTTAATGGTATAGGTATGTTGTTTGATATGCAGATTACGAAACTAAAACAATTTTTTTTGATATTCGAAAAATTAAGGGTTGTTTACCTAAAACATTTTTTGTAGTACTGCACTGGATTCGCTTCTCCTATTAAACACAAACAATGAAGTAGATAATCAACAATATAAATTACATAATACTAGTAAAATAAACAAATAAAATTTAATTATTTTTAATGAAACGATAATTATTAACATAATCATCCACCCAGTGGCAGTGACAACGAAAAATTTTGGACTGGGAAACATGGAAAATAATTTTACGATTAAAAAAATTTTTTTAGATTCGTAATTAGCATATCAAATAACACTACCATTAACGTATGTACCTGAAGTTATGAAACACCCTGTATGTAGTGATATACAATACAACAATAGGCGTTGTTATTTATTAATATATTATAAGTGTTTTATGCTTTATCACTAAACAGAGTGGCTACTGTTAAACATAAAAAAACGATATGATGTTTAATTAAAATGAAAGTAAATCAATTCAATGTTATTTAATTGCAAAATGAGTGCGGCTGGAATTAGGTGTCGTGCACGGAGTATGTAAGTATGTTTGTCTGGAAGTGAATTAGGTTATTTTTAGCTAACGACGGCTTCGGCGTCGATCTACTTGTAAAGCAGTGTAGCAGGAACTGACCCAGTTGTTTAGTTAGTGGGGTTGGAAGTGTCGAGCGAACGGGCGGATCACGCATTAAAGCTAACCTTCACCCACTAATACATACACACAGATCCGTTGTACATCCAGCCAGTTGTATATAAAATAAAGACAAATAACAACTCCTAAAAAAATGTTAGTTAATAATGTTTTGTATTCTGAAAGAAACTTTCAAAAGTCGTAATTTAAATCATACAATATATAGCAGATATTAATTTAAATACAGGCTTTGAGCTTAATAAATCAAGGTTTTTCTTAATTTCCTGTTTATAATATTTTATCCAACGTCTCTCTATAAATGCTCTATGGCCATTTTAAACAAGGAAAGTAACAGATTACCCACTAGTAGGTATAATTTTGAGAAAAGCCACTAGTGAGTATTTTTTTTATTTATAACAATAATAATAATACATAACACCTTGGTAACTACTTCGATTGACATTTAATTTAGAAAATTTAAAGCATATGTCACTGTCAAATAATATTTCTTTAATAAATTTTGCGTTCATTAAGAGATGTTGGATAAAACGTTATACTTCACACATGCAAAGTGGAATTAGCCACTCGATAAAATTATTCTCGTGAGTAATTCCTTACTTTTCCCACTTGTAAAGTAAATAATTATTGTATAACTTTTAATCTATAATCTATGTTACCATTATTTTGTAAACACGTTAGTTTTAACCAAAAATGCAAGAAAATGTTCCAGCACCATTTAGAAACGCTCATCCCTTCAATAATTTTTTTTTCAATTATAACACATGTCAAAAATGACTGCCAATATTATTTTATACCTTTTCGTAATATTATTATTTTTGCAATACCTGTACTGTAAGTTACCCATTAATAACAAAATTTAAACACAGTAAGTGGAACTTTTATTGCACAATTGGTTTTCATGGTTACATCATTTACTTACCGTCCACGGTGGATGGTAAGTGAAACTTACCGTCCACGGTGGATGGTAAGTGAAACTTACCGTTCATGGTGGACGGTAAGTAAATATATATCATTCAAATTTTATTTTAACGTCAATCTGACAGCTGTTAGTTTTGCTATCTTTTTTTCCTATTCTTATATTTACGCAGGTATTACAAAAAATAACTTACTAACCTCGAACTGTAAGTGATTTTTTAGGTCTCGAATGTTTAGGAAATCTCGACCCTACGGGTCTCGACATCCCAAACTACATTCTCGACCTAACAACTATCACTTACAGTTCACGGTATATACTATTACTGAGATATGCCGAAAATACTAAACTACCACTTCCGGTTGATGAATCAACTTTAAACTTAAGCATTAAAATTTTAATTTTATTCTTTTGTAAAATAATTAAATAATACAATCAATTTTCTTCTTTTTCAGCATAAACCCATCCTGGAAGAAACTATCTACAAAAGATCCTCCAGGTAAACAACAACTCCACAATTTCCTCTTAATGTTACCCTCCATGACCTCCTAACCCACATGCACCTCCCCCTCCACCCCCCGCACCCCATATCGATCAGCACACCCCCGCGTTCCGCCCCGTTGTACGCGCTCAGCGTCTCACATTCGATCCTCCGCCGTGCAGTCATCGACCCCGCGTGACGTCACGGCGCTCCTGTGACGACATCGCGCCGTACCATCCCCCTGGATGCAGTGTGTACTGTGCTAAATATATTCTGGAGATGCTAGTAGAGGAATGAGTGAGTGTAGGACATGGTGGAGTGGAGAGGTCATTTGTAGAGCTATTGTTAGGAGCGAATGAGGTAAACGGATGTTGAGATTGTAGTGTGGATGGTTGTAAGCATGTACAGGGTGTTTTGTAAGTTGTGGAAGTTAGTTGAGTGAGTTAGAGAGGTAGTGTAGCTAGTTTGGTTATTATTTTGCAGTGAGAAATGAAATATAAATATAATAGTTATTTACTTTACAAGTAGGCAAAGTAAGGAATTACCCACGAGAGAAATTTTAGCACACGAAGCCGAAGGCTGAGTGTTATAATTTTATCACTTTGTCCACGTGTGAAGTATAACATTTTATCCAACACCTCTTAATAAATGCAAAATTTATTAAAGAAATATTATTTGACAGACATATGCTTTAAATTTTTGAAATAAAATGTCAATCGAAGTGGTTACCAAGGTGTTGTGTGTTATTATTATTGTTATAAATAAAAAAATACTCACTAGTGGATTTTCTCAAAATTATACCCAATAGTGGATAATCTATTACTTTGCTTGTTTAAAATCGCCATAGTTATAGAGCATTTATTGAGAGGTGTTGGATAAATATTTTTATGTGATGTTTCTCTGTATCTAAATTCATTTATCATTTTTATGTACTCGACTTTCCAATACGCTGATGTGTCTTCATGGATAAATAAATATTATTATTATTATTAAATAAACTGTTGTGGGCAGTACAATACTTTCCGCCATAGATTTCTTATCAAATGATGCAGAAACACGGACCACCACTATCAAGAAACGCTCATCCCTTCAAAACATTATGACACATGTCAAAAATAACATTTATTTGAAATCGACACTAAAGTGTTCACAGATCATCATTAAAAACACTCAGAAATTGTCACTAAAGTAACCCATTATACGACAATTTTAAGCAACGCAGTGTTGGCAACCGTTAAATAATTATTGTACAAGTAGAATAATTTTAACAGATATATGACGTATTGCAGTGAATTTATACGTAAAATGAAACAATGTGTGCAAGAAGAATTAACTAATTAATTCCGATGAAGAAATTGAGGACAAAACACATAATTTTGAGTGTTATTTACGATAACTTCAGTGTTCGAGGTTGGCAACACTGAGTGTCAGTTGCAATTGACAACTGACAGTTGTATAAACTTAACATATAAAATAATTTTTTACAGTTTTTTTCTAATTTTAGATTTCAAATAAAATTGAATATGTACCGCGGCACTGAAGTTCCTTTTTATCACTTACATTAAAAATTCAATGCCTTGATACATAAATAACTATTTTACACTGTTATTTTTTTTTTTTCAAAAACACAGTCTAGCAGATTTAAACGAAAATGTTAAAATATAATATTATTCACCAGTTTTGTAATTCGTAAATGGTGATAATAAAAGAAAAATGTTTCAAACAACAAAAATTGTCATAAATCAAAATTTTTTGAGATATTTCAAAATAACTTGATAGGGCTTCAAGTAAACTACCACTTCCGGTTATTGGATTATCACCAGAAACTAATCAGCTCTTCCCAAATGGATATAATTGATACGTTCAAAATATCTAAATTTTCAGTTTAGTAGTTTTTGAGAAACCGTACCTCCAGAGATCCACACAGACTGACAGACAGACAATACGATCTGCAATTGCAGAGGTTAATAAGGTAATAAGTATTTTAATCTAATGTGGGCAACACAAGCTAAACGGTACAAAATATAAAAAAGAATTCAAAAAGAAATTATAGATAGCACTATTATATAATATCTTTCTTAATATAAAAAAATTGCTCTAGCTTTATTATTCACTGAGATATATACAAAAAACCTGATAGATTTTCAAGTAAACTACCACTTCCGGTTAACGGAGTGATACAAAAATCTAATCAGCTCGTAACACCAACATCCCAATTCTAAATATGAAAATTCAAGATGATATCTGAATTAAATTTGAAATTACCGTTACACAAAAAAATAGTGCAATTGTATTCTAGGAATCCCGAAACATACTTATTCTGCGAAAACTCACTACCAATAATTTTGACTCGTCACAATACCTCCCTAGCATTAACCGGATATGAAGGGGTTTCAATGTTATTTTTTTTTTATTTTGCTGTATCTTTTTACCTACTAACTTTACAATAAATGTGTAAATACAAACGTTGTTCAGAATTATGAACGTATGCAATTAAGTCCATTCTACAAAAAATAATATAACACTATAATAAATAAATTTTGAACTGTTTTATGAAATGTCAATTTTGATTTAAATTTTTCATGGCCGTATTTGCAATTGTATTCATTAATATTAATTTTAATTTGATTGATATATTGTGAAATAGTAATATTTAGGTAACCAAACAACTTTTATGTTTAAACTTTCGCTGTAAAGTGAATTTATAAAAAAGTACAACAATACAAAAAAAATCTGTTGTGGGTAGCACAATACCTCCCGCCATAGATTTATTATCGAACAATGCAGAAACACGGACTACCACTATCAAGAAACGCTCATCCCTTCAACAAATTATGACACATATCAAAAATGGACATTTGTCCATTTTTCAATCGTTGTTTTGTTTTTATCAAAAATCATAGGTTTGTAGATTTAAACGAAAATGTCAAAATCAAAATATTATTATTCTTTAACGTGTTGTAATTCGTAAATGGTGACAGTAAGACAAAAATAGTTCAAACAATAATTGTAGATAATAATATTTGTAACATTATTCTCATAACAAGATTGTCATTAAATCATAATTAATTCAGATATTTTAAAATAACTTGATAGGGCTTCAAGTAAACTACCACTTCCGGTTATTGAATTATCACCAAAAACTAATCAGCTCTTCCAAAGGGGATACAATTGATATATACAAAACATAAAAATTTGCAGTTTAGTAGTTTTTGAGAAACCGTAACTCCAGAGATCCACACAGACCGACAGACACACACAGACATCATCGCGAAACTATTAAAAACATATTTTAAAGACCCTAAAACGTGTTCATCCACTGAAAACTCACTACCGAATTTTTACCATGATTCCTATACCTCCCTTATACAGGTTGTTTCATAACTTCGAGTCAGTGGCGTCTTCTCCATGCAAGCAAGGCAAGCAGTGCTTGCCTTTATATTTTATAATTTTTAATATATTTCAACAATATATTTGTTTATAATTATTTATTTAGAATTTTAGTATTTCTAAACTGAAAAGCAAACAGAAATACACAATTATGTTTCAAATTGCCTACTGCACCGCTAATGCAGTACGAGTTCATACAATGACGTACGAACTATTAGGATCTTAACCTGTTGTTCAAAACCTGCAAGCACAACTTCGAGTGCTTTCGCCGCCCATGCTTACAGTACACCGAACATTGTCGAACATGCAGGTTTCTATACTGGAAATAATGCGCCGTAAACGTTCCGTTGAAAGCAGTTTTTAAAGTGCTTCTATGAATATAATTTACTGGTAAAAATTAAGAAAGGACAGAATAGAAGTAAATTTTATTTATATGGTATATTGCTGAATTAAATTTGTTATAAATAAATTTTGAAAGTAATAATAACTCTTGTATTTTAATAGAATTAACGACATTTGCGCAATAAAAAAATCTTGCTTCGTTGGACGAAGAAAAAGCTTTCATTGTACGGGGTAGACCTGTTCCTCGTATGAAGTTACTGTTAAAAATACAATAAGATATTTACATTATTTTTCACAATTTTTTTTTACCTATCACCTATTTGTCATTGCTTGCCTTATTATAAAATCCACGAGACGCCACTGCTTCGAGTACATACGTGAATGGTATATGTTGTTTGAAATGCTGATTACGAATCAAAAACAATTTTTTTAAAATTCGAAAAATTAAGGGTTGTTTACCTAAAACATTTTTTGTAGTACTGCACTGGATTCGCTTTCCTATTAAACACAAACAATGAAGTAGGTAATCAACAATTTAAATGATAAAATACTAATAAAATAAACAAACAAAATTTAATTATTTTTAATGAAACGATAATTATTAACATAATCATCCACCCAGTGGCAGTGGCAACGAAAAATGTTGGACTGGGAAACATGGAAAATAATTTTTTATTTAAAAAAAAATTCTTTTAGGTTCGTAATCAGCATATCAAATAACATGTACCATTAACGTATGTACCTGAAGTTATGAAACATCCTGTATAGAATATGATAGTAGATAAAAAGAAATATTAAAACCTGTATATGTACAATTAATTGCGTGCGATAAAAATAGATAATCGTCCTGTTACACATCAAGTTCAATTGTTTCTGCACAGCCTGCATATTCGAGTTCGTCTCGGGCCGATATTTCCGTCTACGAATAAAGTACCGAATAAATTATTCGTCGAATAAATGAAAAATGTCGAATGGAAATCATAGCTCAAATAATACTCATTGTTCTAGCTGTAATTTTTTGATGCGTATTTTTTTATTTATTCCAGGAATAACTTATTCGGAAGTTTATTCGTAGATGGAGATATCGGCCCTTAATAATGCAACAATGTTTATTTTTACCCAAGCATTAAAAGAACAAATTTTCGTTCGATAGAATATTTTATTTTTTTATCAACTCATTTTTTCTTTTATTTACAAAATAGAATGCATCTGAAAATTAAAATTTACATCATAATTTATTTCTATAGAACAGTATACGTACGTCTTGTATTATAAAATACATATAATTTATCCTTAACATTAGTTGAGGAAATAAATTATTACAAAATACTTTTGTAGAATAATATTATCCCTGGGATTAGATCAACACTTACAGTAAATTTCTAGAGTCTAGATCTACACACTTTCTAGACTACACATACATGCTTGGGATGTTTACAAAATATAATTTATTGTCAAATATTTCTAAATCATTTTACAAAATAAAAATATTTGACTTGTGGTGTCGATTCAATAAACACCTATTTACTAAATAAACAATTACAATTTGTACTTATATTACAATCACATAAAAATAAAATACAGTCAATCACGCTATTACGTAACAGTACCGTGCATCATATGTCATGCCGTGTTGTGCACATCACTACGAGAATGCTTACCGTTTCTCAATTAAATTCTCAAGTTCTCAAACATTCGTAGCGAGATAAACACAATGAAATCACACACTACGTTCTTGGTTTCACGCCCGGGCGGTTCAAAGGTACAACGTCGACTGTCCGTCCGCCATTTTGGAAATCTATAGCGCGACGCCCGCCGCCGCGGCGCTGACAGCGGCAGCACGAATTGAAGCACTTATCACACATTTTGTATTTTGAGTTATTTGGAGAGGTCCTTAATGATTTCGGAGATGCTGGTGTAGGTCCCGACGATTAAACCGAAGACAGCAAACACGATGAGGAGGACGTTCTTCGTGAGGTGGAATTTAAATTTGAGGCCGGTGTAAGAGTAGTAATAGGTGCTCATGTCGATGAGGGCTGGAAATGCTAGACCCAAGGCGGAGAGGCACAAAGCGCCGAAGAGAGAGATGAACATACCTAGGTTGGGGATGGCTACTGCGAGAGCGACTGAAATAAAAAAAAATTATTATTAAAAATCGGATGTGGTTAACATAGTACTTTCGGTCATAAACTTTTTATTTATGCATCAATAAACATAAATCTAACGTAGATCTATTTGGAATGAAATTGCTGTATTTTATATTTTCTACTGTTCTATAAATGATATAAATATATATTCAGAATAATAATCGTATACAACACATAACCTCCCGTATAAATAATTTTCAAACTGAATAAAATACAAAAAAAAATCTGGTGTGGCACCACACTACTTTCTTATACATATAAAATCAACTGAACAATTGACATGTGTAACTTTGTTTATAAATTATTTAAATTAACTAAATGTGTCAAATTTTATGCTAACCAATCTGAACTATAACCTTAGTTAAAATAAATATGTTGTGAAACAAAATAACGTTACGACTAATAATAAAAATGGAGATAGTACTAATCCCTTTTGTGAATGTACTTGTTACATTTTAAACTTGTTTAATTTTTTGTTCTCGCTGTAACTATGGTTTTATTTTGAAATAGATATTCATTAATATCTAGTCTTTAAAACTTTCTAACTAATAATACAAATATTGCTTTTATACTATTTCAAACGACACATATTTTTGATATTACACAATTATTTGACATATAGATGTTAAAAATATTTTAGTTTGTGTTCCCATTGTAAATAAGATTAAATAAATAATTGAGTTTTCTCAAAATTAGAAGCATCTACAAAAAAAGTGCAACTAACATTTTATATTTCAAATATATTTGCTAAAAAAAAATCTGGTGTGGACACCACACTACTTTCTTATACAAATAAAACCAACTGAACACGTATGACTTGTTCCTTGCGTATGACTTCATTTTGAAATTTATTTGATATATAAATGTTAAACCTATTTAATTTTTGTTCTCATTGTAACTATTAATTTATTTTAAAATAGAAATTAATTTTATCTAATCTTCAAAACTTTCTAACTAATAATACAAATATTACTTTTAAAATATTTCACACGACACATATTTTTGACAGTTACATAATTATTTGACACGTTTGACACATCTTGACATAGATATTAAAAATGTTGTAGTTTTGTTCCCATTGTAACTAAGATTATAGAAATATATTCTTAAATATATTTCTATAATTTTAAAGATTACTTTGTATTTTATATTGATGCTACACTCCTGAGGATAACATATCTGTAGATCAGTAAATTGTTACATTATCTGGAACTACACAATATAGCCCAATTATTTAAACGAGGATTGTGGTTATAATTTGAAAAATGTTTATAATATCTGTACAAATAAGAAAATTTAATACAAGTTCATTTACCATTGACAACAAATACATGTTAAGGAAGTTTCAGATTTCACGAAATATCACTAAAAATTGACATATACTTTTATTGTATTTCTATATAATATAAAACCTAAGAAACTCAATGCTGTAGAGCGCATCGTCATATCTCTTAAATTTATAGAGATATAGCAATTTTCGATGTTTTTCGAAATGCTACTTTGAGTGGCTGCAACTCAAAATCTATTAAAGATATTGAAAAATAGACTCAGTTCTGTGCGTTTCATGCATTTTATTACAAATTAGCAAATTTTGAAAATTTTGAAATTTTTCGATGTTTTCCCCCAAATTTCGATAGGCGATAACTCGAAAAATATTAAAGATACAGACTCGCAGACTGAACCATTCGATTCAGCTCGTTAAAATACATAAGTATGTAAAATTTCATTAAAATTGATTTACGCGTTATAGAGTTAGAGCAAAAAGTGTTAAAATGACGTTTTTGGCTAAAAACGTCAAAGGGTACCCATTGACATTTGGCCTGAAAAAGGCCATTTCCAGACTTTTTGCTCTAAAATTTCAACCCACCATCCGAATGTTCTGAAATTTCTAGGGTTTATGTATTTCGATGAGCTGAATCCAATGGTTTAGGCTGCAAGTTCGTATCTCGTTTATTGTTTGAGATATCGCTGATCGAAATTTTGTAAAAAAATTCAAAAATTTTCAATTTTGAAAAAATTTGCTATCGTGCTATAATATGCACGAATAACAAAAAACTGAAGAGTATTTTTCGATATCTTGCGTAATTTTTGAGTTGCAGTTCCTCAAAGTTGCACTTCGAAAAACATCAAAAACCGCCATATCTCGAGAGATTTAAGAGATATGATGATGCGCTCTGCACCAGTGAGTTTTTTAGGGTTTATATTTTATAGAAATAGAATAAAAGTATATGCCAATTTTTATTGATATTTCGTGAAATAATAAGTACAACATAAGAACTGTGTTTAAATGAGTAAGAACGTTTTACGGATGCATTAATTAATATAACAATAGTAGTTTATGTAACAAGTGCATAATTTAGGTCTTTATTGTGTGTCTATTAAACTTCCTCTTCCGGTTTTTCAATTTTATTCAAAATCAACTTCGTTTTTCATTTTTTCATGAAACTTATAAATTCCAAGTTTCGTTTACATATCTTGTCTAGTTCATGAGATATTGCGCACACGGACATCCATCCATCCATCCTCACACACAGACATCATTGAAAAATTGGTCATAACGGATTTAGTGAACGTCAAAATATGTATTTCCGAAAAAATCTCGTCAACGATTTTTTTCATAATTCTTATACTTTGTATAAGAAAGTAAAAATAGATACTCTGTATGCCTGGATATATCTATACCACCAAGCTAACTTACTTCTGTTGTAGGTTGCATGTTATCTCAAAATAAATATTCGATCGATTAGTAATTGAACGTATTGGCAACGTATTTTTGGAATCTAATTACTAAAAACTTCGTTAATTAAACTGTGTTTACATACAGTCGATAAAGTGTTATAGCTTCCCCTTCATTAACATCTTTAGTATGTATTTGCAATTAAACTTGTAATTCTAGATCTAGTTTGTAAAATAAATATCGTTGCCATTGGATTATATGTAAATAAAATATCGAAAAATATACTGTCACATTTTTCATAAATAAAGAAACGTATGTTTTTAAAAAGTGGAATAGTTATTGTCCTAAATAAAAATTTGTAAGTGTATCGTAAGATCTCATGGCAGATTTATTCATTTTATTTGTTATACTATTTGAAAATTTTAATTCTAAAACAGTACAAAATATAAAAAAATTAACTTTGTAGCTAATATTTCTGTACATCTTTTTGAATATAACGAAATTTAGTTTTACTCAAATATTTATTGAGATATAACAGGCCAAAAATTTATCAGTTCGAAACTTAAATATATAAATTCTAAATATACAATTTGTTAGTTTCATAAATTTTTTAGTTACCATTCATGACAAAATCATCACACACAATATTTTATCCTACACCTCTCAATAAATGCTCTATAACTATAGCAATTTTAAAGAAGCAAAGTAGCAGATTACCCACTAGTGGGTATAATTTTGAGAAAAGTCTCTAGTTAGTATTTTTTTATTTATAACAATAATAATAACACACAACACCTTGGTAACTACTTCGATTGACATTTTTAATTTTGGAAATTTATAGCAAATGTCACTGTCAAATAATATTTATTTAATGAATATTTCTTTAATTAAGAGGTGTTGGATAATAGTTATTTACTTTACAAGTGGGCAGAGTAAGGAATTACCCACGAGAGAAATTTTTATCGAGCGGGTAATTCCTCACTTTGCCCACTTGTAAAGTAAATAACTATTATTTGAAATATAAATCAATTGTAAAACTTACATGTAAAGATGACAATAAGTGTTCTGAGCACATACTCCATTAACACTGGATGCCTCTTCTCGAAGTGTTTCCCAATGTAATCATTCCAGATGATATCAAAAGCCACATACGCTTGTAACGAGTGCGTTATATAGATAGCCAGCGCCAATGTGATCCTCACCACCTGCCCTAATCTATAACAACAAATACATATTTATTTAATTAGCTACACAACCTCGAAATACAATAACGAAGAACTTACACTTCTGACGGTTCCAAGTTCAACGTGATGGTGTCGAACACGTCCTCGCCGTAGGCTAGATACCCCACGAACCCCATGAAGACGTACAGGATGATGATGGTGACCATGCCGATGTTCAGGACTCCGCATTTACCGCCGAAAGATTCGGGAGTTTTCATTTCGTTTTCCAATGGCATTATCTATATTCACATTCAATTAAATTAATAACAAATATCTATCAGATTATTTAAATCGAACCTGATATCCAACACATAAACTCTCACCAAAATAAGATTTAAATGATAAATTCCTACTAGTTTTTAACCAATCATGAAGCAAAACACTTGCAAATTCAATCAACAAATATACTGATAATTTAACTGCAATATAAAGCAAGCCATAAAGAAAAATAGTATATTGTGTTATTAGGAGTAAATGTGATACTTTGCGTGCTGAGCATGTAAGTTTACTCCGAATAACACATGCCATTTTTTCTTCAAACATAGAAAATAGACATTAAAACATTTAATAATGTTCAAAACTTCAACAAATATTCTACCGTATCCAGTATTTCTAGTTGCCACGGAATATGTTATTTTGTTATTTTTGTTTATTTGTTTTATTCTTAACTGTCAAATTATTGAATTACAACCTTACTATTTTGCATGATATTTTACTTTGTCCGCCGCCGGCGTAAATGTGTTGCCAAGGATACACTTTTACGCCGGCGGCGACAATATTGAACTTCTGCTTGTTGAATACAAATACATAACAACGTACTTTTATGACGTTTGAAGAAAAACAATTTTATCCAACACCTCTCAATAAATGCTCTATAACTCTGGCGATTTTAAACAGGGAAAGTAACAGATTATCCACTAATGTGTATAATTTTGAGAAAATTCACTAGTGAGTATTTTTTTATTTATATAATAATAGTAACACACAACACCTTGGTAATTACTTCGACTGACATTTTAGTTTCAAAAATTTAAAACAAATGTCACTGCCAAATAATATTTCTTTAATCAATATTTTCATTTATTAAGAGGTGTTGGATAAAACGTTATACTTCACACGTGGGCAAAGTAGAATTACCCAGTATTACACGAGTGTGATAAAATTTCTTTCGTGGGTAATTCCTTACTTTGCCCACTTATAAAGTAAATAACTATTATCGTTTTGACAGTGGAACTTTTTGCAAGTGATAAAACGTTATTTACCTTTCTCCTAGCAACTAGATCAAAAACAACAACAAAAAAATTTTCAGTAATACCTCTAATAACTGTTAATGTTTCAAGCAACAATTGTAGATAATTATATATGAAACATTATTCTAACAAGAAAAATTGTCAGCAATAATGTAACAAGAGAGTGAGAATAAATTGAAAATAATTTGACAGATCTTTCGAAAACTTGTTGTCAGGCAATAGCCACGAAAGCCCGTAGGGCTTGAGTGGCTATTGCCAAATGGCGACAAGTTTGAGAAAGATACTGGAGAATTATTTTCTAATTTATCGAACTCTCGAGTTATATTTAATTAGATTATTTTTTGATTTCATCATCTGGCACGCCACTCAATCTATCTTTTTTGCTCATTTTTGGTGATGATAACTATCTGACATTTGACATCTGTCAACAAAAACAAAAAAGCTACAGAGAAAATTGCCGGAAATAATCACAAGAGCATTATTCTCAGTATAATAATGATAGGATTGGTTAAAACGCAGACACGTCAAAAAATAATCAGTGTAATTGTGGCCTGATTGGCTACTTTTGCACACGTGATCAGAAATACAGATATATGTACATGTAATACTTACAACACCAATAGCTTCCAAGGCAAACAAAACCGTCCCGAAGAACAAGGGTAGATTTTCCGTTTTTCCAATAGGTTCTTTGCCTTCAAAAGTAGGGTTTTGATGGAACAGATAGTAGATAATTATTGCAAAACTCACTACCGTTATGGCTGCAATCAACAAACAGAAATATAAACTATTAGCAAACATATTTTAAGAAACAACACAGTATATAGAATAATTTGTTGTTCTTACCGTTGGCCAGTGTTGAGAAAGGAGCCAGGTATTTCAAGTTCCTCACCCAGTTAACAATAATAAGAGGTAAGAGGAACATCAACATGTAAAGTCGGATGTCCGTTTCGCCCATGTAGATGTCCAAAACGGCCTTGATGTTCTTGGCGATGAAGACGGTATATACACAACATGTTCCTAACTGGTAGATTAATAAAAAGGTGTTGACGACGTGTCTGCAAGAAAAAAAAATCCATTTTGACCACAATACGATTTTCTTGTACATATAAATATATGCAGAAAAGAAGTTTTAGTTATATGTTTATTCTTATAGAAACTGTGATTATTAAAATATTAATACATGCATAAAGGAAGTATTTTTATTAAGACCAAGGCGACCTGATTGTAAGAAAGAAACTTTCATCAAAAAATGCAACACAAGTATGAAATAAACCGTTTTCAATTCCTGACATGGATACTTCGTCGTTTCGTACCGTAAAAACTCATTTACCGGACTTGTAACGTAAATAACTATTATAAATAAAAGAATTTCGAACGATTGTTAAGGCATGTGTCCACGGTGATAGAAATCGGTCCGAGATCTCGGATATAGTTCTATATCACAAACAGTGAACTTGTATGACAATAGATGTCAGATTAGTCGAATTTATGAAGTTAGCTTCAGTCAGTTCTACCAATACTAAAAACTAAGAAAATATAACTCCAGAAATTATTCTGACATAAGTAAATTAAATTTGTTTTTGTAAGAAATAAATAAAAAAAAAATATTTCATGTTTTAGAAACTGTTGGAAAATACTAATTTTCAGCTTTGATTGAAAATTTTTCAGCTTCTCAAACATTAATCATTAATTTTAATTTAGTGACATCTATATGAAGTTAGTTATAGGTAAGGGAGGGAGGTATTGTTTTTGGTTAAAAAATTGGTAGTGAGTCCCTACAATACAATTTTACTATTATCGCCATGATGTCTGTATGTGTGTGTGTGTGTGTGTAGTCTGTGGCAATTTTTATGAATTATTGCTTCTAATATTTAAATGAAGAGCTGATTAGATTTTGGATAAAATTGGTCAATCGGAAGTAGCAGTTTACTTGAAGCCCTTAACAGTTTTTCGTGAAAATCACGTTTAAATTTCCTTTTTCAACAATTTATGTTATTTTGAAAGTTGTAGAATATTTAATTTCACATGTGTTTTGATTGCACTAATTTTACTAATTTTCATTAGATTTAGAGATAATAAAATATAAAGAAATTAGATTTCATAAATCTTGCATTCCTTGTACACCATGGAAATACTTAAAAATTTTCAATTTTTTACGAAATGTGACACATGTCATTTTGATTGTAAAGATATTTTCTTATTGAAATATATGTCAAAAAATTAAATAAATATACGAAATGAAATTAAATTTCTCAAATATAAATAGAAAACAAACAAATAAGAAGGTATGTTTCTGTATCATCAATCACTATTTTGTATTTTGTTGTATTGGGCGGGGGGTTATGTGTTGTTTACATCAGATTTTTTTATTATAGTTTTCTATTCGATTTTTTCATCCAAATTGGTAGTGTCCACGATCCGAGTTTTTGATTCGAGAATTTTATTTGAGATCTCTATCACCGTGGACACAGGCCTTTATCGCACTTATTATACACAAACTAGATGCGATAATCTAGTCAATATCCCACTAATACGTAAATAACTATCAACATATTTAAAATTAATTTAGTTCAAGTGTGAAAACATTTAAAGATAAAATAATTTGAACTTACGGAGCAGCTCCTGCGCACTTCTTCAGCACCGGAGGACCCTCACTCAGTGCCGCCTCAGCTGTCGCCGGATAACTCAACGCGGGAACCCTCTTCCTCTTGCACAGCTCATACTCTGCTCCGATGAGCAGATGTATACAATACAGACATAGAAAGCCTATGACGATGGTACCGATGACTCCTAGGATGTACCCGGAGTTTAAGAACGCCATCGGCATGGCCAGGATGCCCGTGCCGAGGGAGCCTTTGAGTAGGTGGAGGAGCGTTTCTGAGTTGCTGCAAACATAGAAGTGTTATATTGAAGTCCCTCAATATTTTTTTATATGAATAAGAAACATAAATAAATTGTAAGATTATTTTAGTTAAGCACTGATAAATTTTGCTAACCCATGTCATTCAACATGTCTGTAATTTCGTTGTGTTGACCTAACCACAACCACGTGATTTTAAAAAAAGTTGTGTTTTTTACAAATTATAAAAATTTAGATCATTTCAGTGACATATTATTCAATATTTCTTACAATTTTTTAACTTTTCATTCATAATTTCCTTTATAAAGTTTCGCGGTTGCAAAATCGTGACGTCATCTTGTAATAGAATATACAGCATGGCAAGGCAAAAGAGGTGTTGATAACAAATAATACTTTGCTTTTCAGGGTTGTAATAATTACTTATTATTATTAAAATGAACACTACGAAAAATTGAATTAGGTATTCGTTAATTATAACGTTTTTAGACAAAGAGTTTAGGGCGTGTTAAAATAAAAATGCTTTGATGTACTATATGTTCTCGCTTGTCGGTAATGTCGGTCGTCTCATTATCACACCTGTCATCTCAAGTCATATGTTGCAGTTAACAAAGATTTTCAAATTAAACTTATGTTTATTATATTTGTTATATTATTTTGCCCAGCTAATATATTTGTAAAAACCTCTCAGTAAATAACAATGACATATAACAGTCAATTTGACAGTTAGTGTAGTTCCTCGCTCTCCGCAAGAGCGTGTTTCGTACAATTACAAGATGACGTCAAAAGCGACAAATTTGAAATGAAATGCCAATTGTATCTTTATAACTAAATGCCTTTTAACATTAAAATTATTATCTATATTCATAATTTGACTCAAACTTACAGAAAAAAATAATAATAAAATGAAAAAGGTGACCCCATTCTCAAACAAATGTGATTTGTGTTATTTGAAATTCAAAACAAAACAAAAATCTACAAATTAGTTGTCAGTCATTTGACACTTCTGACAATCTGACAGCTCAATAATAAGAGAAGTGCAAAGAATTTAGAATAGAATAGATGTGTGAGAGAGAAGCACTGAGAAACATAATGACAACAGAATTGCTATCTATAAAACTCAAATATCTGAATAATTAATAATATTTTGTAAACTTCTGTTATATCTAGTGCGATGTTTTTGGGTGTAGTCATAATATAAATGACTTATTTACTATTTTGTGACTCTAGTAAAGGACTTGGTTGGTTGAAAGTACTTACGTAGTGGGGTGAGCGACGTCCCGGTTGTCATATGGGTTGTACTGGTTGTAGTCGCTTTTATCGTCTTTGCCCTTGTGCACGTCACTGAGTTCAACGGTGAACATCCCGCCCTTGGACGGCCTAACCCATAACAAAACAAGCCATGGTTATTATTAATTACAAAGCTATTGTTTACACAGAAAAGAGTAAAATTTGGTGTGGTCACCACATGACTTTCTTACGCATATAAATTAGTATAAAAACTGCAAATATATGTACCTAAATACTAGGTATAGAATTGAAATATGATGTATAGAGATTTCAACGCTATTTTTACTTCCCGCCTAGCTCTAGGTAAGGGAGGTATTGTTTTTGGTCAGAAAATTAGGTAGTGAGTTTTCAATTAATAAGCACGTTTTAAGGTCCCTAAAGTACGAGTGAAAACAATTTATGTTGTTTTGAAAATTGTATTTAATTCTACATGCATGGGTTTTGATTACAGAAATTTAATTAATTTTTCATTATATTTAGAGATAATAAAATAAAAAGAAATTAAATTTCATAAATCTTGCATTTCATGTACACCATAGAAACACTTAAAAATTTTCAATTTTTTGCGATATGTGACACATGTCATTGTGATTGTGAAGCTGTTTTCTTAGTGAAATATACAGGATGTTAAGAAATAGAGGTCACGGTGTTAAGAGTGTATAAAACATCTTAAAACAATAAAAAATGTTCATATACACATCTTATATCTGAAAATGCCTACTTTCAAAGCTATATCGATTTTAATATTTTATTTCTGTCATATACAGCTCATACTTTTAACATTACAATAAAATCGTAATAGCAGTTTAGAATGGAAAATAGTCAGGTATAAATTTTTTTTAAAATGTTCAAAATAACAATAATTAATGAATGAATGAATTTTTTATTATTGTTTTGAAATATTTTAACCACCATTAAATCATAAATTCGTAACCTAGATTTTTGAACAGTCTGTATGTCAAAAAATTAAATAAATATGCGAAAAAAATTAAATTTCTCAAATATAAATAGAAAATAAACAAATAAGAAGGTATGTTTCTGTATCATCAAATGTTGTTTTGTACCGTTTAAGAGTAGTATTGGGCGGGAGGTAATGTGCTGGACACATCAGATTATTTATATTGTTGTAAATTTTATACCTATTAATTTTACAGCTAAACTGTAAATACAAAACTTGTTCTGAATTTAACAACTTTAATTAATCAAATAATAATTATATCTGTAATTCTTCAAACATCCTGTATGTCAAAATCTGCTTTAAACGAGATGATATATTTCTTCATTTTATTATTTGAAATATGCAAAATGCCAATTAAAATTAGAGACATTCATTCATATTAAGGAACAGTGATTCGTCCTATTTTCAAAACATATTAGCAATTTAATTATAACCAGAAACAATTGAAATACCGTAATTATTTCATTGTGGCCGCCTACAACAATTAATATTAAATAAATGCTGTTATTATGTTGATTTAATAAACTACATAAATAATTGTAACGTTATAAAATGAATAAATATATCATCGCCACAGAACAGATCTTGTAATTAATTTAAATAAATAACAACACTCTATATTAATAAATAACCCCCTCTAGGGGGTCTACACTTGACCTTCAGACATCTGCTCAGGTATATAACCTCACAGTTCACGAATATATTACAAGAAAGTTTAATTAAAAATAAAATTCTCCTCACCTTTTCGAGTCGACCTCATCGTGTACAAATCCTGGATTAGACTGATAATTACTCATTTTCCGCTAATTTCAATCTGTAACAAAATATATTGGTCACTAACACACATCATACAATAACAGAAAAAACTACAAAATCTTAGTTTGTTCACCGCCAAACATTCTTGGCGACTTGCAAAAATAAACTACGAGATTCAACACTTCAGAACAACGCGGACACAAATCTTGTGTTGAATCAAATTGTTCGGACTGACTTTAGTCAGAGGCGCAGCCCGCGAAATTACAGACATATATTAATGATTAAATAAATATGTCATTGAAAGTTTTTTGTGGAAAATAGCTCAAATATATTTTTTCTTTAAACATAGAATAGTTATTTACTTTACAAGTGGGCAAAGTAAGGAATTACCCACGAGAGGCTGAGTGTAATAATTTTATCGAGTGGGTAATTCCACTTTGCCCACGTGTGAACTATAACGTTTTATCCAACAACTCTTAATAAATGAAAAATTTATTAAAGAAATATTATTTGACAGTGTCATATGTTTTAAATTTTTTAATTAAAATGTCAATCGAAGTAGTTACCAAGGTGTTGTGTGTTATTATTATTGTTATAAATAAAAAAATACTCACTAGTGGCTTTCCTCAAAATTATACCCACTAGTGGATAATCTGTTACTTTCCTTGTTTAAGATCACCATAGTTATAGAGCATTTATTGAGAGGTGTTGGGTAAAATAAATTTCGATAAATGTAAAGTGTTGTTGTTTGAGACGAATGATTTGGTGAGTGATTGTAATGTTTAATAATATAATGTATGGAACAGGCAGCGAAAAATTGTTCTTCTGTTTGTTGAATACAAATTCATAACAACGTGCTTTTATGACGTTTGAAAAAATATTTATTTATGTATCAAGGCACTGAAGTTTAACTTTTTATCACGAATATGGAATTTATTAAACCATGTGAGTGATAAAAAGGAACTTCAGTGCCGAGGTACATATTCAATTTTATTCAAATCTAAAATTAGAAAAAACAGTAAAAAAAATTATATAGGTTAAGTTTATACACCTGTCTTATATACACTCAGTGTTGCCAATCTCGAACATTGAAGTTATCGTAAATAACACTCAAAATTATGTGTTTTGTCCTCAATTTCTTCATCGGAATTAATTAGTTAATTCTTCTTGCACATATTGTTTCATCTTACATATAAATTTACTACAATACGTCATATATCTGTCAAAATTATTCTAGTTGTACAATAATTATTTAATGGTTGCCAACACTGCGTTACTCAAATTGTCGTATAGTGGTGATTTCTAAACTTTTAATGACGATTTTTGAGCACTTTAGTGCCGATTTCAAATAAAAATATGTATGTGCCCTTCCAGGCTTGACGGATGTTCCGCCACTGTACTTATAACATTGTAAGGTATAGTTTGACAATAACACAACTGGCACAAGAAATATAATCTCCTACTAACACGAGTAAAGTTTTATTTATATCATTACTAGTTTTTATTTTTTATAATGAATGGAAATAGAATGGACTCTCTGCTTGCCAATTTCTTATCACTCGTTGTTTTATACACATTATTATATTCCTCATAGATCCCCACAACCATTTTTTGAGTCCCTAGAATTTGGTTTCACATCTGTCTACGATAATTTAAAAATTAATTAAGTTATAAATGTCATATATCAAATTTAGATTTTAGATGTTCAACTTATCAGCTAATTAGATTTTAGTAGTAATCTATTAACCGGAAGTGGTAGTTTCAGTTTTTTGGGAGTATCTCAGTAACTAATTGCGTTAGAGTAAATGTAGTTATATTCAAACAAATGTAAAATATTATTAGCTACAATTTTTGTTTGAAACTTTTTTTTCTATTTCGTACCGTTTAAAAGTTGTTTGGGCGGGGGGTTATGTGTTGCCCACATCATATTTTTTTAATTATTTACTTAAAGCAGAGTACCACCAACATAAATCAATAACGTGATAATTATTTTGCAAGAATAGGTGTGCTAATAATAATTATAAAATACCAAATTTGTGTCCTACATTTGAAATGTCAAAGTTATAAAATAACTTTTTAATATTCAAACAAAATAATCGCATTTTGTATATTTTTCCATTGAATGAGACACGAAAGAATAATCATAATTATTAGTTTGATGACATTGAAAAGAGCTAATTAGATTTATAGAACATACAAAACAATATGCAAATTATTTCAAATATATAAAATCTGTTGTGGGCAGCACAGTACCTCCCGCCATAGATTTCTTATCGAACAATGCACGAACACGGACCACCACTATCAACAAACGCTCATCCCTTCAACAAATTATGACATTACATTTTTCAACCGTTGTTTTGTTTTTTCAAAAAACAGCTTAGCAGATTTAAACGAAAATATCAAAATATAATTTTTACCTCCCGCCTACCTCTAGGTAAGGGAGGTATTGTTTTTGGTCAAAAAATTGGGTAGTGAGTTTTCAATGAATAAGCACGTTTTAGGGTCCCTACAATACGATTTTACTATTTTAGCGATGATGTCTGTATGTATGTATGTGTGTGTATGTGTGTAGTCTGTGGCAATTTTTTCGTCTCGCATAACTCAAATACTATAATACCAAAAAATACAATTTTGTTAATTATTGCTTCTTATATTTAAATGAAGAGCTGATTAGATTTTAGATAAAATTGGTCAGCCGGAAGTAGCTGTTTACTTGAAGCCTTTAACAGTTTTTCGTGAAAAACACGGTTAAATTTCCTTTTTCTGCAATTTATGTTATTATGAAAGTTGAAGAATATTTAATTTTACATGTCTTTTCATTACACTAATTTTATTGATTTCCATTAGATTTCACAAATCTTGCATTCCTAGTACACCATGGAAACATTTTCAATTTTTTATGAAATGTGACACACGTCATTGTGATTGTGAAGCTGTTTTCTTAGTGAAATATATGTCAAAAAATTAAATAAATATACGAAAGAAAATTAAAATTCTCAAATATAAATTTACTCCTGTGGTTCCCCCTCTACTAACATCTTTGGGGGCTATGACTTGACGGCTGGTAACCGCATTTCATAGGAAAAAATATATCACTTACCGAGATCTGCGTAAGCAGAGTGCCACACCCGTAATGGGTAAAAGGCGTGATGATATATTTATTTATTATTTAAATATAAATTGACAATAAACAAATAAGAAGGTATGTTTCCGTATCATCAAATACTATTTTGTACCGTTTAAGAGTAGTATTGGGCGGGAGGTTATGTGCTGGCCACATCAGATTTTTTCTTTAACGTGTTGTTATTCGTAAATGGTGAGTAAAAAATAATTGTAGATAATAATATTTGAAACATTATTCCCATAACGAAATTTGTATTAAACCATAATTTACTGAGATATGGTTTCAAGTAAACTACCACTTCCGGTTATTGGATTATCACCAAAAACTAATCAGCTTTTCCAAAGAGGATACACAATTAATATTTACAAAATATCATTAATTTCAGTTTAGTAGTTTTTGAGAAACCATAACTCCAGAGATCCACACAGATTGACAGACAGACACACACACAGACATCATCGCGAAACTATTCAAGTTATATTCTCGGGACCCTAAAACTTGTTCATCCACACAATTTTAGCATGAATCCTTTACCTCCCTTGCAGGATGTGGCGGGAGGTAAAAGAAGTTGAAATAAAGTAAAACAAATATGCTATCTGTTTTGATAGTTCTTATTGGAAAAGTAAACCATTTTCGTTATTGCAAAAATGCTGATATAACATCGAAGTGTTTTACTAATATGATAAACAAAATAAATTACATGTAATATACTTTAAAAATAACCTTCTATTTATCAGTAACTATACTTATTTATTTTTTTATCTATGGTGGGAATAACAAAAATTAACAATTTTTTTTGCTTTATTTTATATATTTTATATACTTTTGTGAATACAAAAAATTGTTCTGATCTTACAAAGGGAAAATTGTTGTACTCAATTTATTTTTATATTATTATTTAAATTCTGTTATATTTCATAATATTTTAAGGAAAAATAACAACTGAAATAATAACAAACTAACAAAAATTAATAAACAAAAATATTTCATTTGGCCGAAAGGTATTGGTTGGTATCACGAACACTGTTTTTGAATGTCAACAAAATATAGACAAATGTTTCAAATAAAGATTCTGTATCTTTTTGATTCCAATGACATTTATTATATCTCATTTATTTACTAAGATATGCCTAAAATCCTTATAAGCCTTCAAATAATCTACCAGTTACTGTTAAAGAATTGTTCCCAAAATCTAATCAATTCGTAACATAAACATAACACCTCCCTTACGTATATATATGTGCGGGAGGTAAAAATGTTATAAATATGGTGAATTAAACAATTTTCCTTTGTATGTTTTTAACTGGGTCAAATGATATGATTCTGTGAACCTATAGTAGGTACTACCTTTAAGAAGAAATGAATATATTTTTTTCACGACATGGTAGGAAATAGTGAGGAAAATGTGTTGTTCCTCTCTAGAGAGGAAAATATAGAAGTGTTACCAATATGAATGTTATTTACAAAAAATTTATTATACAAATTATAAATAAATTCCTAATTTTATTGAAAATCCTTATTTTAGTGATATACAAACTTTAAATTATCTTACAATTATGTCTCATATTTTTCTTTTTCTTATTAAATTACAATTTGACAACTTATTAAAGATATTTAAGATTGGTCCATTGGCAACACTGCTACACCGCCTTGTGTCTGATAATCTAACTTTTAAAGTCGTGTCAGTCTGTCAGTTGTGTTCTCAAAGTGTATTTTAGGTCCGAGCAAATCATTTTTAGAAACATGTCGTGAAAAAAATGTTGTGTCTAACACGAGAGGAAAACTCTTTTTCCACTCTCGTTCGAAATGCCTCATTCGCAGCGCTCATGAGGCAAACTTCGAACTCGAGGGGGAAAAAGAAGCGCTTTCCTCTCTAGTTTGACAAATAACTATTACAATAACAATATGGTGTATAGATTGACAATGCGAACTGCAGTCCTGAGAGATGTGACTCAAGACTCAAGTAGCATTGAAATATAAATTATTATTGTTATTGTTATAATTTCTGCAAATATAAATAGATCGTATTACGTGAAGTTTATTTCATAGTAGATCAACAGATAAATTAGTTCGTCTAATTTACTAGAATCGCGTAATTAATTTATTATGCATGCCCATAGCATAATTTACATTTTAAATCTGTTAAATGATCAGAATAAATTACTCGTGTTTATAGGATTTGTACTATTATTATTTATAATTAATTATTGCTGTAGGAAAAAACAATTTAACTTGTAGAAACAAAAAATTTTTCCGTACATAATTTTAATCATTATTCATCTATATCTATATTATGATATACAGGCTGTTCATTTTAAGTGGTACACTATTGCTATTTCGAGAACTATAAGAGCTATAAGGTCGGTTAAATTAACAAACAATTTCTTATATTATAAGACGGTTAAAATGAACGAAACAAGATTTTTTTTAGACCATAATGGGGATGCAACTTTCTATTTTAAATGGCAACCTATTTTTTTTATTCGCTAATTCGATCCAGTATTTTTTTCTATTTAAATATGCCTAAACAAAGATTGCCATGGAAGAAAACAAATCAAATGCAGAAATAATTGCAAAAACTGTATTAATTTTCTTAAATTTGTGAATAATTATTAGTTAATAAACAAGATACAATATGAATTTATATAACTTTTTACCTCCCTTCTATTTTTAGGTAAGGGAGGTATTGTTTTTGGTAAAAAGAATTATGTTTTCAATGAATAAGCACGTTTTAGAGTCCCTACAATACCATTTTACTATTTTCGCCATGATGTCTGTATGTATGTATGTATGTATGTATGTATGTATGTGTATGTGTGTGTAGTCTGTGGCAATTTTTTCGTCTCGCGTAACTCAAATACTAATACCAAAAAATACAATTTTGTGACTTTTTGCTTCTTATATTTAAATGAAGAGCTGATTAGATTTTGGATAAAATTGGTCAACCGGAAGTAGCAGTTTACTTGAAGCCCTTAACAGTTTTTCTTTCTCAACAATTTATGTTATTTTGAAAGTTAAAATTTCCAATTTTATATTGAATGTGACACATGTCATTGTGATTGTGAAGCTTTTCTTAGTGAAATATATGTCAAAAAATTAAATATACGAAAGAAAATTAAAATTCTCAAATATAAATAGAAAATAAACAAATAAGAAAGTATGTTTCAGTATCATCAAATACTATTTTGTACTGTTTAAGAGTAGTATTGGGCGGGAGGTTATGTGCTGGACACATCAGATTTTATTTATTATCTTTGCAATCAGGGCCGTCTTTAAGATTTTCGGGGTCCTGGGCCATTTGTACATGTTTTATTACCTTTATCATTTAGATTATCAAACAGGTTTTCTTCGGGCCTTTCGCAAGCCAAGAACCTTGCAGAAAGTATTCACTACTTTTGTTTTACTGTTTAATCAAAAACAAAAATTTCACCTGTTTTTTTTTTAACAAAGTTTTTTTAATCATACAAACTTTTTGGGGCCCCTAGGACCTCGGGGCCCTGGGCCCGGGCCCAGGTGGCCCATGCCTAAAGGCGACCCTGTTTGCAATCATTCCTGATACCATTCCTGTGCTCGGTAGGTTCCTACGTATATCTGTCGGACCTCGAAAGAATTTTTGGCAACTGGTCCGTTTGCGTGTGTGTGTGTGTTGTGTGATGCACTTGGCTCCTAACCTTGACTCTCAACTTTGATTCTATGATTGAGGTTGTCAACTTGGATTAGCATTTCCGGTTGCGTCCGTTCACTTATACACTTTACACTTATACATAGTTGAACCCCTGGCTCATAAGTGATGAGACATTTGCGGCATTGAAACAATTGGATTGGACTCCTAACCTGATTTTTGCTTTTGTAACTTGGGTTCTAGGAATTGGAAGGTTGTCCACTTTTTTATTTTGCATCAATGAAAAATGTATTATGTATTTTTATAATGTAATTTTATACTCAAATTTTTTCATCATCTTTAACTTCTTTTCTAAATTGATTATATTATGAAAATGTGTAAAATTTTATGCTAAGCAATCTTGATTACAACCTTAGTTAAAATAATTATGTTCGGAGAATGGGAAATGAAGTTACGAGTAATAATATAAATGAAGTTAGCGCTAATCCCTTTTATGAATCTGCCTGTTAAGTCATTATGATTAAATAGCGTAATTAGATAATGATAAGGAAAACAGTTGAAATAAATAAAATATCATCGCGTCATAGCTTCGAAATTATCTGGGTTACAAATTATTAAATAATTTATTAATTAAATAAGAATTATTGAATGCATTTTTAAATTCTAAACAAATTCTGTATTTACATTTTTGTTTTAAGGTGATTAAGAAAAAATTTGATATATCCACTACATAATCTTAAACAGTACAAAATACTATTTGATGGTACAGAAAAATACCTTCTTATTTGTTTATTTTCTATTTATATTTGAGAAATTTAATCTTCTTTCGTATATTTATTAATTTTTTGACATATATTTCTGTACACTGATAAAAATCTTTTCTAGGAATAAACAGATTCCTCTTAAATAAAGAAAAAAATTAATTTGAATAGTGCCAATCCGATTTCGTTATCATTGAAAACTTTTACAGGTTTATTACTAGATATTCTTGTATGAAAATTAATTTAGTTTTGAAGGAATATATCAAAGTATTCAACTGAGACTCATTTGGGGACGAAGTAGTTTTAATTCAAAATGATATCGTTTTAAATAAAAACGTTTTGTTCAAAATTAAAACTACTTCTTTTTTCATTATTTTTGAAAATAAAATTTAAAATATATTCATTTTCTTTCAAAGCAGAAAAAAAAGATAAATAAATTTTATATTCAAAATTAATATTTTTTTCAATTTAACTTAATCATTTTGTAAGAAATCAAATTTTCTTCAACGAATGCATACAAAAGGAAAACTGAAAATTTTCTTGAATCAAGAAATTATTTTTATAAGTGTAAGAAAACAGCTTCACAATCACAATGACATGTGTCACATTAGTAAAATTTTATTTCTTTATATTTTATTATCTCTAAATCTAACAAAAATTAATAAAATTAGTGTAACCAAAACACAAGTAAAATGAAATATTTTACAATATTCAAAATAACATAAATTGTTGAAAAATTAAATTTAAGCGTGTTTTTTCACGGAAAACTGTTAATGGCTTCTAGTGAACTGCTACTTCCGGTTGACCAATTTTATCCAAAATCTAATCAGCTCTTCACATAAATATAAGCAGCAAAAATACACAAAATTATATTTTTTGGTATTATAGTATTTGAGACTGGAACAAGTGAATGAATTTGTATATTTGGGTAGTATGTTCTCGAGGGATGGACTTATTGACCGGAAGATTGAAAGGCGGGTGTCTGCAGGGTGCAAGTTATTGGGTGCTTTGGGTACATTTGCTCAAAACGTGAATGTATCTAGTGATGCTCGATTGAGTGTTTATAATGGTGTGTTAGTGCCTACATTGATGTATGGTTCTGAATGTTGGGTGTGGATGAAGAAGCATGAACGACGTATAACTGCTGTGGAAATGAGATATTTGAGAGGAGTGTGTGGGTATACGGGACGTGATCGTATACGGAATACATTGGTGTATGATGAGTGTGAGATTGAGAAGAATGTTGTTAAGAAAGTGGGAGTGAGTCAGTTGAGGTGTTGGACACGTTGAGCGAATGTCGAATGAAAGGTTGGTGAAACTAATATATGTGGGTGAGATTGAAGGTGAACGATTGCGTGGGCGCCCGAGGAATAACTGGTTGGGTATGATTGATGGTTTGTTGCGTGAACGAATGATTCCGAGTCTGAAGAATAAACGAGCATGTATGAATGTGGACGAGGCGAAAGTGGTGTGTCAGGATAGGAATGTTTGGAGGAGATTGATTGTTGGTTGACTGTTTTTCTGGGTTCGTGCTACCCCACTAAGTGGGACATAGCGTGACGTTATGTATGTATGTATGTGGTATTTGAGTTAATATATACATACTAAAATGTACTTATTTATTGAAAACTCACTACCCATTTATTTTACCGAATACATCTCTTACTCAGAGGAAAGCGGAAGGTAAAAAGAAACAGCCTTATTGTATGCGTTTTTAAATTTTAAGCAACTTCTATATTTACATTTTTGTTATAAAATGAATTGGAAAAATGAATAGATAAAATATAGAAGCTATATAAAAAATAAATAGCATTGAAACCCCTATATGCCGCATTTCAATTCTATACCTAATATATTTACGGGAGGTGAAAAGTGTCAATGTTATATTCTTGGGAATGCCATTTTTACGCCAAGAAGAACAAGGTTGAGGCCGATTAGTTGCATCAAGAATACGTGATTTTAATCATTCAATATTGTTCAATCATACAAGTACATATGCAGATATGGCACATTGTCCTTTTCAATATTGTAACCATTTATCGAAGTTTGATAATATTGCGCTGATCAGTTATGTTGGATACACTTCATAATATTCAATTTATCTTAAATGTAAAAAATTGTTTGCAATAAAAAAGCGTCTTGTCAAATTATAGTTACTTTGAAAAACAAATAACAGAGAATGCAAATTGAATAAATTAACAAAATTGTTGTTTTTTATATTTTTATTTGTACTTCTTCTACGCAATTAAAATCAAATCATTATGATGTAATATAATGAACCAGATTCTGATGAATCACTTATTTTTATTACCTTTTTTATAAAGTGCAATAATCATTAAATAAATATTTATACAAAACTTAATCCAAAAGTCTTTTATGATATATATTATAGCAACCATCGCTAGGCTATGTACTGTTGTAACAAAATTTTGAAATGATTTGAAATTTAGCAGAAAATCTTAAAACCAATTATTCAGCTAAAAAGAAAATAATAGTATGAAAAATGAGAAAATGAGTGTCTTTGGTTTTTTATATGGAAACAATTACTTAAAAGTCATTTTAATTTTTCTCTTTTGACAGGTGAGATTTGAATTTGACATAACAAATGAATAACATTATTTTGTCGAACTGTCTATATTATTTCATTAGCAACAGTAACAAAGGTCATTAATTGATAAATAACGGTTGAATTATGAATATATTATTTGACAGTTGTGGATAATAGTTATTTACTTTACAAGTGGGCAAAGTAAAGAATTATCCACAAGAGAAATTTTAGCACACGAAGCCGAAGACTGAG
Organism: Poecilus cupreus; assembly: GCA_963942605.1. Lineage (NCBI taxonomy): Eukaryota > Metazoa > Arthropoda > Insecta > Coleoptera > Carabidae > Poecilus > Poecilus cupreus. The sequence continues at coordinate 459,217 of OZ012724.1, forward strand.
TGTGATAATTTTATCAAGTGGCTAATTTCACTTTGCCCACGTGTGAAGTATAACGTTTTATCCAACACCTCTTAATTAATAATAATAATAATAATAATATATTTATTTATTTAGCTTCATGCTAGTTACATCAATATAACAATATATAATATTTTTATTTACAGTGACTTTTAAGAGAGTAACTTCACTAAAATTTGAAAAAAAATATATAAGAAAAAGTAATGGGGTAAATAGCTCCGTGGTAACGTGTCGGACTGTGGATCGTGAGATCCTCAGTTCGAATCCCACTGCCGACAGTTACAAATTTAAATTTACCCCTGTGGTACCCCCTCCACTAACATCTTCGGGGGCTATGATTTGACGGCTGGTAACCGCACTTCATACGAAAAAATATATCACTTACCGAGATCTGCGTAAGCAGAGTGCCACACCCGTAATGGGTAAAAGGCGTGATGATATATTTATTTTATTTATTTAAAGAAAAAGTAAAAAAATGAAAAATTTATTAAAGAAATATTATTTGACAGTAACATAAGCCTTAAATTTTTAAATTAAAATGTCAATCGAAGTAATTACCAAGGTGTAAATAAAAAATACGCATTAGTGGATTTCCTCAAAATTATACCCACTAGTGGATAATCTGTTACTTTGCTTGTTTAAAATCGCCATAGTTATAGAGCATTTATTGAGAGGTGTTGGATAATAGTTATTTACTTTACAAGTGGGCAAAGTAAGGAATTACCCACGAGAGAAATTTTAGCTCACGAAGCCGAAGGCTGAGTGAGATAATTTTATCGAGTGGGTAATTCCACTTTGCCCACGTGTGAAGTATAACGTTTTATCCAACACTTCTTAATAAATGAAAAATTTATTAAAGAAATATTATTTGACAGTGACATATGCTTTAAATTTTTAAATTAAAATGTCAATCGAAGTAGTTACCAAGGTGTTGTTTGTTATTACTATTGTTATAAATAAAAAAATACTCACTAGTGGCTTTCCTCAAAATTATACCCACTAGTGGATAATCTGTTACTTTGCTTGTTTAAAATCGTCATAGTAATATAGCATTTATTGAGAGGTGTTGGATAAATAAATTTAAATCTGTATTTTTTTTTGTTATTTAAATTTTCATGGCCATGTTACAATTTTTCTAATAAATATTTATTATAATTTGATTGATATATCATGAAATACTACTATAGTTAGGTATCCAAATGGACCTTATTGTATGCATTTTTAAATTCTGAGTAACTTTTGTATTTACACTTTTGCTGTAAAATGAATAGATAAACATTTACAGCAACAAACAAAATAAATAAATAAATATATCATCACGCCTTTTACCCATTGCGGGTGTGGCACTCTGCTTACGCAGATCTCGGTAAGTGATATATTTTTTCGTATGAAGTGCGGTTACCAGCCGTCAAGTCATAGCCCCCAAAGATGTTAGTGGAGGAGGAACCACAGGGGTAAATTTAAATTTGTAACTGTCGGCAGTGGGATTCGTGGGATAAGTCACGTGACGGTCTCTTCATCCGTGCATCACCGCGGTTATACACTTGTAATACAGCGAAGAGTAATTCTGGCATATTTTCTGCTTCGGTCACGTGACCACGTACAGTACACGTGGCAGTAATACTCGGTATCCGCCAATTTTGTCACTGGTTTTTGGCACGTTTATCAACGAGCATAAACCATAAATTTCTTATCAACTTATTCAATAGTTATATCACGAGTGTTAAGAATTTAATCGATTAAATTTGACATGTCTAGCTTATGCAAAAAATTTTGCTTAGAAAGTGTTTGAGTACATAATAATTTGAAAAAATCCCGAGAGCGCAGGTCGAGGGGTTTTATCTTAAATTATTATGTACGATAACACTTTTTTAAAAGCAAAATTTTTAAAATAAGCTAGACATCAAATTTAATCGATTCTATTTTTTAGCACGAGCGGTATATGTCAAGATTATTTCATGAATTCATAGCGTAAACTTTAATACTTGCCGAAGAAATTGTACTAAAACGTTGATTTTGACACATTTCCACATAAATAAATCGGTACACTCATAAACTAAAAGCGCCATACAATTATGTTGTTCTAGTGTAACTATAGCAAATTGATTATTTTTCTTTTTACTTGTCAAATAAATGTAAAAAATTTGTAAATAAAAATAGTTTGAATTGAATAATTCAGCATGTTTAAAGACATGGAATACCAGTAAAGGTAAAAAAACATGTAAGTATCTTGCTTCTGCAACTAATTATCCGGCTAAATATGCCTTCAAAATGTTCAAAATTTGCATATAAAAGCTAGCTTCAATTTAATCGCGAATAAACAGCATGGCGCTGTTTAATCACTTATCTGAAATGTACAACAATGGAAAATGAGACATTCTGATTGATCAAATTTGTAATGAGTGAAATAATCAATTTTATACTCTAGAAATAGAGTAAATAGCTTCATGGTAATCCATCGGACTGTGAATCATAAGATCCTCGGTTCGAATCCCGCAGCGTACAGTTGCTAATTCAACTTTACCCTTGTAGTTCCTCGAACATTGACACTTTCGGAGGCCATAACTTGACGACTGGTAACCGCACTTTATGTACAAAAATTATGCGTAGCAAATTACGACAAATGCGTGACGTCACACCACTTCAGGGCTGCATAACGCATGGTCAACCTATACTACAATAATTAATCGTATATTTTTTAACAGGATGTTTACCTAGCAGCCTTGTTTTTGCACATTTTACTTCCAAATAAGTTTTTTTAACAAATAAACGGAAACAAAATAGTTTCATCCTTGAAATCTATTGTCTCAAGTTTAAACAATGAAATAAAAAAATGAATATCATTTCAAAAAGTCGACATATCTACAGCGCTATTGTTTTCATTTTACTAACACATCCAGGGCCCACCTGATATAAAGATAATTATTTAAAACAAAATTTTTTTGGTAATCATTTACATATGTGACGTCACTCAAGGTCGTAACAAAAATTATTATTTTAGTAAACCTAGGTTATGGTGGCACAATTCAACCAATAATGTATGATGTGTCCACCACACAACTTTCTTATACACAGCATTTAAATGTTTTTGGTTGGACTATACGTATTTATCATGATAGATTTACAAATATTTTAATTTATAAGTAAATCATATTTTTCCATATTTAATACAACAGCTAACAAAATTTTTAGTTAATTTAACAAGCTTCAAATTTGCTAGCAAGTAACAAATTATTTTTGTGTATTTCGTAACTAAATATATTTGTGAATATAGTAATTATTAACATTTATTTGTATGTGCTTTTGACTAAATATTTTAGTAATTATATTGAAGCAGAACAATAAACCATAGTTATTATAACAAATTAAGTTGTTACAAACTTTCTTTAACAATTTCAAATTGATAAGTTAGCTAAATTAAATAAATAAATAAAATATATCATCACGCCTTTTACCCATTCTGGGTGTGGCACTCTGCTTACGCAGATCTCGGTAGGTGATATATTTTTGCGTATGAAATGCGGTTACCAGCCGTCAAGTCATAGCCCCCAAAGTTTTTCAGTAACACAACTTTTATAAATTTATGTTGGTAATTCATAAGCTAAATTTACTTGTTATTATTGACGAGTCTATTTATTAAATTTTATAAATCCAGCAAATAAATAAAAACAACAATTTTTCTTGTTAAAATTTCAGAATTGGCAAAATTTTAATTTAAAAAATTGTCATATATGTTCAAATTGTTAATTTAACACAATATATTTGTCAATATTAACTAAAAATACAAAACCACAAAATTAGCAAATCACAAAAAAAAATTTTTACTGTGTAGTTGTGATTATACGTATTACCAACATAAATTTATAAAAGTTCTGTTACTGAACTACTACTAACCTCCAAAAATATTTCTAATTTATTGTATTCGTTGAAAGGCGGGTGTCTGCAGGGTGCAAGATATTGGGTGCTCTGGGTACATTTGCTAGAAACGTAGACTATATAGAGATGCTCAGTTGAGTGTTTATAATGGTGTGTTAGTGCCTATTGATGTATGGTTCTGAATGTTGGGTGTGGATGAAGAAGCATGAACGACGTATAGCTGCTGTGGAAATAAGATATTTGAGAGGAGAATGTGGGTATTCGAGACGTGATTGTGTGAGATTGAGAAGAATGTTTTTAAGAAAGTGGGTGGTAGTTTAATCATCTTGGAAAATTGATGAAACTTATATATGCGGGTGAGATTGAGGGTGAACGATTGCGTGGGCGTCCGAGGAATAAATGGTTGTGTATGATTGATGGTTTGTTGCGTGAACGAATGTAAGAATGTGGACGAGGCGAAAGTGGTGGACTGTGTTTCTGGGTTCATGCTATCCCACAGAGTGGGATATAGCTATATTTCTCTTATTAGGTCGCATATCTATTCTATTGGAAATTATTTGTACTTCTCTTATTATTGAGTTGTCAGATTGTCGAAGTGTTAAAGTGTTAAAAAACTAATTTGAAGGTTTTTTTGTTCCACTTTAAATTCGCAAGTATATTTTAAATACGTTATTTCTAACTAATACATATTACTATAGGTCGACTCAACGAAATTAAAATGTATCAGTGCTAATCAAACATTTGACTAAATTAATTTTACAGTTTATTCTTTTTTCTTCCAGGAATAAATGTAATTCATGTATATTTTAATTATTTACCATTAATAGTTATTTGTATCACAAGGTTGGAAACTGCTATTTTGAGAGTGTGAGTTTATTTTGATAGAATGAGCCGTAGGCGAGTCCTACAAATACGAGCACTCGTAAAATAGTTTCCAACCGAGGGATACACAAGATTTTTCGCGCCAACATTTATGTAAATTTAATAAATAAATTTAATTTATTACTCATTTTCTTAATGACAGGAAATTATTTTATGTTGCTAACTTCACAATATTTGAATGTCAATTATGTTTATTTTCCAGTATCATAACCAAAAATATCTGCATATTTTTATTTGAATTTTACACTGCAAGTTCAATTATAATTACTTACAAATATGTTTAAAATCCATAAATATTCTGTTTCCTTGTATTGCAAATACTCAATTGTAGATATATTGCCATAATATTTTTAAGTCAATGTAATACTTTGACATTTCTAGCGTCAGAAGTTAGCTAAAATTAGTGAAGTGATGCCAACATATAACCATAAAAAGTATTCTGTTTTCTTGTATTGCAAATACTCAATTGTAGATATATTGCCATAATATTTTTAAGTCAATAGGTTTGTTCCAAGTGGTCATTTCGGACATGTTTGTAACATGTTTGTGACAAATGTCAGTGCGCCTGCGAAAAATGTAAACAAGTTAAGTTTGAAACATAAACTGGAACGGTGAATGGAATGAAGCGTATGTGCATGCTCATTTTTTGGTTTGACAGCTAACCTTAAATATAAATATAAATAAAGAAATTCATACATATTTTTGCCACAAAAAAGAAATGAAGTTTATGTTTCAAAGTTAACTTGTTTACATTTTTCGCAGGCGCACTGAAATTTGTCACAAACATGTCAGAAATGACCACTTGGAACAAACCTTGTGTAATACTTTGACATTTCTAGCGTCAGAAGTTAGCTAAAATTAGTGAAGTGATGCCAACATATAACCATAAAAAGTTATTATAATTACAATAAATTAGAACATTTATGTGACTACAATTATTTACAATCTGTACTGTTTGAGATTCAGCAACACTTCTACAATGACGTCACAACATTTAAAAAAAATCATTGTGGCTTAATGAATAACAATTAAGACTTTTAAAAAGTGTAGATAGTCTTCAATATATAGATATAATTTCATAAACTATTATATATGTAAGACTGTATAATAATTAAAGTTTTCTTTTCCAGATGGAACTACGTGGGCGATGGACAAAAAAACAAGCCAGCTTGTGCCAAATTATTTATCACAAAAAGTTTAATGTCTTTTGGAAACAAAATATGTAAGTGAAAAATTCTACCATGATTATATTCCTAGTAAAATCTGTGTTAATCTCTGTACAATAGCTAGAATGATCTAGTATAAATTTAAGCATCCTCCTGAACGCATTACGAGAAGTTCTGGATCGTAGGACGAGATTTGAAAAAAATGTTAACTAGTGTGACTTTGAACATTATAAGGAAGTAATTTTCGTAAAATTTAATAACTAAATTCACTTTATCAGCATTAGTGGTGCACGTAAATGAAAACTATAGTAATTGGTATCCATTATTTCAATTTTAAATTTCCTGGAATCATTATTTTGTTTGTCTCACTTCTGCTGTATTCATAAACACATCTAACTTGACTAGATACAATTAGGGTAGCACGTTTTCATTGCTGATGAATTTACTGTAGAAAATTTAATTTTTAAACGATACAAAATATGGAAACATGTTTTAAATAAAGGTACAATTGATTAATATTATTACATTTTATATATTGATTGAACAATAGTTATTTATGATAAAAATGTTATTTTATGAGTAAGTGGGGAAGTTTGCAAAACGAGGCGAAGCCGAGTGAAAAAACGCCACAAACAAAATAAAATCATACAAAATTTTATATACAATCTTCTTATGCCCGATTTCACCAACGATAGTTAAATTTTAAACTTGGTTTAAAGAAATAAAAGCAAATCAAAGTTATATGTCATATGCAGTAATTGACATTGATGTCAAAGATTCGATATGCTTTTATTTATTTAAATAAAGTTTAAAATTTAACTAATGTTGGTGAAACCGGGCATTAGTGTATTAGTAAATACTAAAATATGTAGAATGATATTTAGACAGATATTTTTTTATTTATTGATACAAATCGTTAGCAACATGTTAAAAGTAACAATAAAATCACTTTTAACACGTTGCTATGTTACTTTTAACACTAGTGACAGAAAGTGACACTTTTAATCTGCTAAGCAACCCTTAAAAGAGCCACTTTTAACAACGGTCGTAGATAAAATTTATAGTAACTTAATTTTTTATTGAAAAGTATTTCCAGAACCGATACTAAAGTACATGATATCATTCCGCAAAGTTAGCTAAAATAGTAGCTAATATCAAAAACAAACAAAAAACTCATGTCAAAATTTAATTTCACAGACTCATTTGTCAAACTTGAATTACAAACTTAAAATAATAAACAAATTATTCTATAATACTACTATTAAATTTGTTTATTATTTAGCTTTGATAATAATTTATCGGATTTAATGCAGATCACATGCAGAACACGTCTAAGAACATGTAAATAATAATGAAAATTATAACGAAATTTGACAGTTTGACAGTAGTTTTGTTATTACAGCCATCTCAGTCACATAATGTATTTATTTATGTTTTTAATTAATAATTTAACGATTTCAAAAAAAAAATATAATATATACCTCGACACTAAAGTATTTTTTAATACTCAAATTATACTTTACAGACCGATGGAGCACCCGGTATATATGCGTGAGGTAAAAACAGTAAATTTTCTAATTAATCTGTTTTGATAGATATATGTTTATGATTTAATCTGAGCTAATATCTGATTTAGAAAGTATTAAATATTTTTAGCATTACACAGTATTAAATATACTTAGTTAAAAAGATAATAGTTGTTTATCTATTTGTCAAAGCTTGCTACCATATTAAGTAGGCGTGTGACAATGATAAGAAATTCAAATAATCATATGTGGACAACACAGAACTTTTCACATTAAACAACTATTTTATATTTCGCTGTTCCGTTTATTTTTCGTTTGTTTCATTTTTGTTAATAAGTTTTTGATCTACTCACTTTACAATAAAGCTGTAATTTAAAAATACATGCAATAAGGTCTATTTGGTTACCTAAATATTAGTATTTCACGAATCACGATATATTTAACATAACTCATCTAAATTTAAAATTAATTGCTCGTACCAAGCAATAAATCATGTTCAATTAACTACGACTCGACATTAAATCAAGTAAAAATTTCAATATTTTCAAAGTTAAACTAACTAATTTTTTGGAAAATTATTGTTTTTATTTCATGAACGTTTTTTTAAACTATTGTTAAATACTTTCTTTGATTTTAATTTTTTTATGATTAACTTTACCAGTTCACATATTTCTTTATTTGTTTTATTACACGCATGAATTTTATTTTAATTATTATTTTAACTGTCTTTACTTAAGATTTTTATTTATTTATTTACTTGTATGTTAACCATTTGGTTAAATTTTAAACTAATTCTAATGTATTGATTTTTTAAAGTGTGAATACTCTTTTATGACTTGTTCGTACTAATTTTCTGTAGACAAATAAATTTATTATATATATCATTGAAATTTAAATTAATATTTAATAAATATTATTTAGAAGAAAAATTGTAATACAGTAATGGAAAATTAAACAAAAAGGAAAAATATTTGACATTCCATAAAACAGTTTTTGATTTATTTATTTATAACAGAAAAACAACTATCAAATGCGTCATTATATCATTACAATTTCATGTGAAACTTTTACAGAAAATAATACAACACTGTAATAAAAAAAATCTGATGTGGCCAGCACATAACCTCCCGCCCAATACTACTCTTAAACGGTACAAATAGTATTTGATGATATAGAAACATACCTTCTTATTTGTTTATTTTATTTATATTTGAGAATTTTAATTTTCTTTCGTATATTTTTTAATTTTTTGACATATATTTCACTAAGAAAACAGCTTTTCAATCACAATGACATGTGTCACATTTCGTAAAAAATTAAAAATTTTTAAATGTTTCCATGGTGTACTAGGAATGCAAGACTACACACACACACACACACACACACACACACACACACACACACACACACACACACACACACACACACACACACACACACACACACACACACACACACACACACACACACACACACACACACACACACACACACACACACACACACACACACACACACACACACACACACACACACACACACACACACACACACACACACACACACACACACACACACACACACACACACACACACACACACACACACACACACACACACACACACACACACACATACATACATACATACATACATACATACATACATACATACATACATACATACATATATACATACATACAGACATCATCGCGAAAATAGTAAAATCGTATTGTAGGGACCTTAAAACGTGCTTATTCATTGAAAACTCAATACCCAATTTTTTTGACCAAAAACAATACCTCCCTTACCTAGAGTTAGGCGGGAGGTAAAAATTATTGTTGTTTGTCGCAAGAATATATCACGTGATCTGCGAAAACAAAATGAATACAAGCCATGTTAATATATTTATTATAATTGATAACATATTTCATAAATACGTGACGATGTTTTTTACTATTGTTGTTTAAAGTATGATAATTTTCATAATGAATTTTAACTTGTTTCTAATTAAAATGTCATTGTAACAAATAACACTTTTTGATTAACAACGTGACTCAAATTAAAACCATGTTACAATTTATTGCTAACAAGTTTAATATAAAATAAATTTGCAGTTTCTTAAATCTTTGAGTTGCATCTTTCCTCGTGGAATTAGGAAGCGAGTGATTGGTAAATTTGGATTAATTTTGCCATCCACTGGGCAATGTGGGTGACGAGGCACTTATCACTTCTTTGTTGCATTATCTGACTATAAAAATTGGCCTAATTTCCAGTACAGGATGTATACATTATTGGTCAATTTTTTTAACATTATACATTCAAATTAATTGAATAATAATGAGACAATTTCATGTACGAATGTAACTAGTTCGTAAGTATCTAGTTCATGTTCTTATCCTTATAGATCTACAGACATACAGGGTGATTCAAAACGTACGAAAAGATTGAAAAAGTAGCAAGGGAGACACAAAATAATACACTTTCGACAAAAACTCAATTACCAAAAAGTTGCAGCCAATTAAAGTTCTTTTAAATTAACGGAAATAATTGGAAATCTTTTTTAAGTTTTGGAAACGGTTTCAAACTGCATGTAAACGCAGTATATATTAATTGTTTTCATACACTGATAAATAGTTTTCTTGGAACAAACAGATTCCTCTTAAATGAAGAGAAAAATTGATTTAAATAGTGCCAATTCGATTTCGTTTTCAACTGTAATTACACAAGAGATTTTTATTTTGCCGAATTAATTTCTGTTTGTTACGAAACCTTGTTAGCTAGCAATTTGACAAGAAAACTGTTTTAATAAAATCACGGCACCGTAGGAATATGAAATGTTATTTGCACTTTTCTTGTACATGCTTCCAATTTTGAGAAAAACTAATAGTGGTATTCTGAGCGTTTCCATAACTTCTATAAGTGTGATCTTAAGGACTTATAGATCTTAAATATTAGAGTGGTATTCTGAGCACATCTATAGCTTATAGGTTTATCTTAAATATCTTAAGTTATCTTAAAAAGTTACGGTTACTGTTCAGTTTGTCATAACTTGTTATAGAAATAATAAATAGCTTGCAAATGCATAATAATATGCAAATTTTACAATTTGCGTATTTATTATAGGAAGATGAATATGAAATGTAAGTAATATTTACGTTATATAATTAAAATTTATTGACATTTGTTAATATTTGAGGTTACCAATGCTAAATTTTTAGTAATCACATGCGAATTATAAGAAAAAATATAAGGGATGCAATGAACCCATTTGAATTGCAGGATAAGCATTTGGTTTGCAAGTTAATTGTTCCCAATTTAGCACTAAATAATTTTCAGCTAGTGTGAGGTTTATGGTATTTGATCTAAAGGCGTAATCTCCTTTCCATGTATTGTAAATATGCCACATATTGCTCTTTCATCGTATTTTTTGTTCGTTTTCTTTTGCTGTAAAATAATTTTATCATTTTATTATAATGTGAATCGACAGAAATATACAAAATGACAAATAATAATAAATTAAAATAATTTTATATTTTTATTATAATCTGAATCAACAGAAATATATAAAATGACAAATAATAATAATTGTATCTTAGCTCATTTTGAATTGTAATCAACACAAACCTAACAAACAATTTTGACATATATCGTTCTGTCAACTTTTGATAACTGTCAATTGACAATGAATCAGTGTACTTAACCCCAGAAAAATAAATACTGTTTATTTGCATTTAAGAATTTAGAAAACTTGTATTTTTATTTATTTTAATAGTATTAATTCGTTTTTAATAAAAAATATAGTTAAATAATATAGCTGTAAATAAAATATTATCCGTGTTTTTTAAGTATTAAACGTAAATACTTGTTTTATTTTCCAAAGAGTGGCAGTCTTGGTTTTAAGATATCTAAAGTCGTAGTTATAGAAATCAGAAGTTATAGACTTGCGTTCAGAATACCCATTTATGAAAATCTATTAGACTTCAACTTATAGATTTCTCTTAAGCTATAGTTATAGATTTTTAAGATAATGCTCAGAATCCCACTATAAATCATATATTTCAATAATCATAGTTGCAATGGGAACAAAAACTAAAACATTTTTAACATCTGTATGTCAAATAATTGTGAAGTGTCAAAAATATGTGTCGTTTGAAATATTATAAAAGCAATATTTGTATTATTAGTTAGAAAGTTTTAAAGACTAGATATTAATTAATATCTATTTTAAAATAAAATCATAGTTACAATGAGGAGTAAAAATTAAACAGGTTTAACACCAATATGTAAAATAAAAGTCGAAATGAAGTCATACGCAAGCAACAAGTCATACGTGTTCAGTTGGTTTTATATGTATAAGAAAGTAGTGTGGTGCCCACACCATATTTATTAATAATTATATTCAATAGGGTAATCAATATTATATAAAGCAATATTTCCATCCGGTTTGTATATATAAACACAAAATTACCTTCATTAAAAAAATAAGGAAATCCTTTTAAAAAATATCTGATATGGGAAACATAACTTCTCACAAATTTGTTCCCATTCCTTATTTATGTTAATATAAAAAACATATTCTATTTAATTTATTTTTAAGTTTTTTTTAATTTTTAAACAAATATAGATATATAGAGAAAACCCTAGAGGCTTAAAATAAATTTGCATTTCTGGTTGATGTATTACTTTAAAACTTATTACTTTAAATTTGAAGATGTCATCGTATACCGGGTGTAGAATTGAAATGTAGAATATGGGAATTTCAATGTTTTTTTTTTATATTGCTGTACATGTTTACCTATTTATTTTACATCAAAGGTGTAAATATAAGAGTTGTTCAGAAATTAAAAATGCGTGCAATAAGACCCATTTGGTTTCCTAAATGTTAGTATTTCACGATATATCAATCAAATTAAAATCAATATTTATTAGGTAAATTGTAATTCGACGATGGAAAATTGAACAAAAACGAAAAGTATTTGACATTGCAGGGAACAGATTTAGGTTTATTTATTAGAATGTTGTATTATTTTCTGTAAATTTCGTAGAAGACTGTAATCATATAATGGAGAATTTCATTTCTTGGTTAATAAATAAATAATCCTAAAACTGTTCTATCTACGACCGTTGCTAAAAGTGGCCCTGTTAACGGTTGTTTAGCAAGTTAAAAGTGTCACTTTCTGACAATGTGACAATAGTGTTAAAAGTTACATAGCAACGTGTTAAAAGTGACTTTTAACACGTAGCTAACGATTTGTATCAATAAATCTTCAAATACTTGCCAAAATATTATTCTACTTTTTTAGTATTTAGATTTACCAATACACTAGGAAAATCGTTGATAAAATTTTATATGAAATTCGTTTCACAAACTTCGCGACTTACTCATAAAATGTCACTTTTAACACTTATATCATAAATAACTATTATGAAATGTCAAACATTTTGTTTTTCTTCAATTTTCCATGGCTATATTACAATTCTTCTAATAAATATTGATTTAAATTTGATTGATATATCGTGAAATACTAGTATTTAGCTAACCAAATGAGCCTTATTGCATGCATTTTTAGATTCTGAACAACTTTTGTATTTACACTTTTGCTGTAAAGTGAATAGGTACAAATTTACAGCAACATCAAAAAAATAGCATTGAAATCCCTATATTCCACATTTCAAGTCTATACCCTGTATATAGCAACTTTTCAACAAATGTATAGCAAACGTTCAATAAACATATGGCAACATAATTTGAAGGTGATACTGATAACATTCAAAATAACCACTACATTAATATTAATTTTAAAATCGACAAAAAATAATGGCTAGCTTCTCGAGCTTTATTTGGACGTTTTAAAAGTTGTGTTTTAGCCTCGATTTTAACGCTGTACAATGCTCCAAAATTATTTTATAGAAAAATGCTTCGAATAGAAGTTACAGAGAAATATATTATCTACCACTTTTATTTGAAGTATTTTTTATAAAACAATTTTAGAACATTGTACAGCGCTAAAACTGAGCTTAAAACACTTCTCTTAAAAAACCAAAAACTGAGCTCGTGGTACCAGTTCATGCATCACGCATCAAACATAAAACTATTTATTTAAATTTTTCCAAGTTTTTTTTGTTATAATTTTTTAAACAAATTGGGAAAACCCAAGAGGCCTCAAATAAATTAGTACTTGCTAGATAAATGGATTGCTCCAAAATCTAACAAGTTTAAAAACTTGAAAACGTCATTGTTTGTGTGGTGGAAGGTGAAACAATACTTCCTTTAACCATATCGTACATTTTTATAAATATAAATAATAGGTATGTTCTTTATCATCGTAGAACATTATGCTGATTACACTTGTAATTATAATAATTTATTAAGGCTTTTATCAGGTAAAAACAACTGGTGTGCAGCCAACAAATGAAGTATTATTCCATCAAACACTCCTTAGCAACGTCGTCGTTAATCCTTACAAAATATATTATATTTACTTTGAATGCTGTTATCTAATTCGCCCATGTTACCATAAAAAATAAACTTCGTCATTTACTGGAGTCCGGACCTGCAGTATAATTTTGCAATAACAACTACTTATATAAACTAAAAAATACTGCGTGGACCAATTTCTCAAAAACCTGTTCCCAAATCACGATCACCCTTCGGGTCGACGTTCTTCACACAAATGCTCAATTCGCCAGTTCACTCGAGTCATTTCACTGAAGTTGTCTCTTTTGCTACTTAACTGATACGGTCTGAATCTCGTATACAAAATAAACCACGAGCTACACACAGGTCTTCTTGAAGCAGACAGCTTTCGCCTCCAAAATTGGGTAAGAATTGTTTTGACTTTGTGTGGGTAATTAAAGTTATACAGCATGGTAAATCAAAAGACGCACCTTTTTAAAAATGTATAATTATTGGCTTCTCTAATTATTTTACAGCAAAATAGTTAAATAGTTTATTGTAGAGGAAGAATTTCTGCATTTTTTGATACTATTATTTATAATTTTACTCTACCTGGAACCGGAAGACGGAAATGTTTATTGGTAATTAAAAACATCAAAATGTACCAATTGAAAGTTCTTGGTTTCATCTACTTTCATCAGTGTTTGATTTCAAGTGTTTAACTTTAAAAAAATTAAATATAGTGAAATGATTTTATGGTCAAAATAAAATAAATAAAATAAATAAATATATCATCACGCCTTTTACCCATTACGGGTGTGGCACTCTGCTTACGCAGATCTCGGTAAGTGATATATTTTTTTTCGTATGAAGTGCGGTTACCAGCCGTCAAATCATAGCCCCCAAAGATGTTAGTGAAGTCGGAACCACAGGGGTAAATTTAAATTTGTAACTGTCGGCAATGGGATTCGAACTGAGGATCTCACGATCCATAGTCCGACACGTTACCACGGAGCTATTTACCCCATAAATAGTACTCAATAAATAGTATATTATACATTAAGGAAGAAAAGTGTACGATTTTCTTCCCGCGGAGTATACACTTCTCTCCTATGGTGTATAATACTATTTTATTTGAAATCGTCACTAAAGTGATCGAAAATCGTCATTAAAAACTCAGAAATCGTCACTAAAGTAACCCATTATACGACATTTTTAAACAACGCAATGTTGGTAACCATTAAATAATTATTGTACAATTAGGATAATTTTAGCAGATATATGACGTATTGTAATAAATTTATACGTAACATGAAACAAAATGTGCAAGAAGAATAAACTAAATAATTTCGATGACGAAATTGAGGACAAAACACATAATTTTGAGTGTTATTTACGATAACTTCACTGTTTGAGGTTGGCAACACTGAGTGTCAGTTTCAATTGACAACTGACAGATGTATAAACTTAACCTATATTGTAATTTTTTTACAGTTTTTTCGAATTTTAGATTTCAAATAAAACTTAATATGTACCTCGGCACTGAAGTTCCTTTTTATCACTCACATGGTTTATTTTCCTGAGCAAATCCATATCCGTGATAAATAATTAAACTTTAGTGCCTTGATACATAAATGACTATTTTTCACGATCCTAATATTTATGATGGTTTTTACGTATTTCAAAATAATTTGAATAGTAATAGTAATATAATTTATGATAGTTACCTTAGATTTGTTTAATTTTGTTCATTTTTTATATTATTTGAGCATTTTCCCTCACGACGGGAGAGAAAGTGCAGAATCTCCCGTACATATGAAATTAGCTGTTTCTGTCATGTTTTTGGTATCATAGAAACCAAGCTTCTCTTCCGATCGTGTAAAAAATTATTTAAATTAAAATAAACTAATTAATATCACATTTGTTTTGTTATTTCAAGGCACTAATTATTTTTAAAAAATTACCAATAAACATTTCCGACATTTTTCCGGTTCCAGGTAGAGTAACATTATAAATATTAGTGTAAAAAATGCAATAAACTATTCAACTATTTTAATAAAATAATTAGGGAAGTCAGTAATTGAACATTTCAGAAATAGCATTGAAAACGCTTATGGTACGTCCTTCGATTTGCCATCCTACATATTTCCTCTTACACGAAAAATATATCACAGAATTTACCAAACTATTCTATAAATTGAAGACATAAGTTTGTCTTAAAATTTACCAAATTAATCATTTATTAGTAATTAATATTGTTTACCCAACACCTCTCAATAAATGCTCTATAACTATGGCGATTTTAAACAAGCAAAGATTATCCACTAGTGGGTATAATTTTGAGGAAAGCCACTAGTGAGTATTTTTTTATTTATAACAATAAAAATAACACACAACACCTTGCTAACTACTTCGATTGACATTTTAATTTAAAAATATTTAAAGGATATGTCACTGTCAAATAATATTTCTTTAATAAATTTTTCATTTATTAAGAGGTGTTGGATAAAACGTTATACTTCACACGTGGGCAAAGTGGAATTACCCACTCGATAAAATTATCTCACTCAGCCTTCGGCTTCGTGTGCTCAAATTTCTCTCGTGAGTAATTCCTTACTTTGTCCACTTGTAAAGTAAATAACTATTTTCTACGACCACTGAGAAATCTGCTCATTGTATGTTTGTTGTTGCTAGGGATATGAGGTACATTGCAAGCATCGTGCGAAATGAATTTGTTTTGTGAGTATTTCAATACAGGTCAGTTCATTTAAGTACAGGTGCCATTGCTAGGATACATATTTCGAATTGTTAAATATTCTAATAGTAAAAGCTGGACAAATTTATTATCAAAATTTAATTAATTAGGAAATAATATCGTGGTCGTAGAAAAAGTATAGTGTACAACTCGCATGGAATGTCCATTTCATACTCGTAGGAAATGAGTACCATTCCATGCTCGTTGTACAATATACTATTTTCTACTCCTGTATAAATATATTCACATTTTTTTAATTTTTTCGATGAATTATAGTACCCATTATGATTCATAATTCACTGTTCTCGACCAATCACAGAGCCAGAAATCTATAATTCCCGGTTATTTTAAAGGCGTGATGTGGATCAGCAAGCAACGGTCGTCTGACTGTTGACATATAGTCAGTTGTCATTGTGTATTTTTGTTTTTCAACGTGTGTTTTCAACGAATTTCGATCATTTTTAAAAGTGATTTTCAAATTTACAGGAGTAGAAAAAGTATAGTATTCGGAATTATGGTCATTATTCACTCGGAAGATTTGCATCACTCGCCTACGGCTCGTGACACAAAATTCATCTTCGTGAATAATGACTATCATAATCTCTCATATAATAATATACTTTTAGTTTCTTAATTGTTATAAAATTTTTAGAAAGTGTATCTTATATCTTTAGCTTACGAATTAGTCTGGCAAATTTTACAATATTTTTTGTCGCTGTATTTATTTGTTTGGGAGAACCAACAGCCTAAGCCAACTATACTATGAAAAAGTAAAGGTGTTAATGCTTGATTGGTAGACCGCGACCTATATAAATAGTTTGACAACCACTGGTTTACAGCATATAACGCGCATATTAACCGAAACTACAAATCTTACATAAATGTAATCTAATAAATAAATATACAGTAGTCAAAACATTATCTCGTACTGCAGTAAACTTGTTTAAATAAATTATTTTGTTGTTTTTAGCTATACAAAAATGGTTCATTAATATTATTTATTAACTAGTTGACTTAATATATCATTTTCGATAGTGAGTTTTCCATTTTCACGATAACGTTTGCGTGTGACAATTTTTACCTCCTGCCACATCCTGTAAGGAAGGTATAGGATACTAAAAATTCGGTAGTGAGTTTTCAGTGGATGAGCACGTTTTAGGGTCCCTACAATATGATTTTAATAGTTTCGCGATGATGTCTGTGTGTCTGTGTCTGTCTGTCAGTCTGTGTGAATGATTTCTCAAAAACTACAAAACTGAAAATTTTTATATTTTGTATATATAAATTGTATCTTCTTAGGAAGAGCTGATTAGTTTTTGGTGATAATCCAATAACCGGAAGTGGTAGTTTACTTGAAGCCCTATCAAGTTATTTTGAAATATCTCAGTAAATTATAATTAAATAACAATTTTTGTTATTAGAAAAATGTTTCAAATATTATTATCAACAATTGTTGTTTGAAACATATTTCTCTTACTGTGTCCATTTGCGAATTACACTCGATAACCAATTAATAAATTTTGCCGATAATATCATCTACTTTGTTTATTATTGATAACTACACGAAGGAAAATTTCTAAATAATAAATAAAAATCTAATCACGTGTAAGTAACAAGCGATAAGATATTAGTACTGTTTGAAAAAAACAGATTTGCTTTTGATAAATCAATTCTCAAAAATTGTTTTTCGATCATAAATTAATCAATTGGGTTCATTAAAAATGTATACAAGTGAGTCATTATTGCTTATTACATTTAAAAAATCAATTTTGATTAATTTTTTTTAATTATATACAGTCTAAATTTATGAAACCAAATTTGACTTGTAATTTTTTAGTGTATTCTTTCTATGGTAATAACTACAATACATTGTACAATGACTAGCTTAAATAATAGCATTAAAACAACCCCTATTAATAAATAGTAGCGACCTCTGTTGGAGTGATCTGTATTGAGCAAAATGCCACACTCACCATGGGAGAATTTTATATAAATAATAGTTATTTATGTACCAAAGCCCTATAGTGTAAAAAGGAACTTCAGCGTACATATTAAATTTAATTCGATATCTAAAATTAGGAAAAAACTGTAAAAAAAATTATATATAGGTTAAGTTTATAGATTTGTCCGTTATAAACAATAGTTTTTTATGTATCAAGGCACTGAAGTTCAATTTTTTATCACGAATATGGAATTTAGTAATAAATAAACCATGTGAGTGATAAAAAGGAACTTCAGTGCCGAGGTACATATTAAGTTTTATTTGAAATCTAAAATTAGAAAAAACTATAAAAACATTACAATATAGGTTAAGTTTATACATCTGTCAGTTGTCAATTGCAACTGACACTCAGTATTACCAACTTCAAACATTGAAGTTATCGTAAATAACACTCAAAATTATGTGTTTTGTCCTCAATTTTTGCACATATTGTTTCATTTTACGTTTTACTGCAATACGTCATATATCTGTCAAAATTATCCTATTTGTACAATAATTATTTTACGGTTGCCAACATTGCGTTGCTCAAAAACATCGTATAATAGTTACTTTAGTGACGATTTCTGAGATTTTAATGACGATTTTAGCGTTCTTTATTGCAAATTATAAATAATATGACAACGTGTATTGTATCTCATTTATTTAAATAAAATGAAATTTACTCTATAACTCATTTATTTACTGGGATACACTAAAAACACTTATAGGTTTTCGAATAAAGTATTATTTTCAGTTGACAGATAGCAACAAAAATCTTATCAGCTCTTAACTTAAGTAATCAAATATTTTAATACGTAATTTCAAGAAGATAGCATTTTTAAATTTTAAGTTATCGTGGACGAAAAAATCGTCACACACACACACTCACGCACACACCCACACAAACGTCATCATTATGACTGTTCAGGAAAAAATGCATTTTCTGAAAATTGCTTAGTAAATAATCATATTTAATTTCTTAATTGTTATGAAATTTTTTGTAAAAATGCTTTCTATATTTTCAGCTCACTGAATAGGGAATTCTACAGTACTTTTATTTCGTGCACCTTGTGAAAATTCACTATAAAATATTTTGAACCGTCTCAATACCTCCCTTATACCGGGTGTCTGTCTTAAAGGTGTACATAGGAGATTAACATGGAAAATCAGTTTTTTTCGTGCTGTTGCTCGGTGTTCTATCGGACAACAATCATTGTGGTACCAATCGAAAGATATCATTTTTCTGAATCAAACGATATAAAATACACTACTATTTAGTGGTAATTTGGTTCCGTAAATTAATTTTTAAATTTTGAGAATTCTCCGGTTTATTCAATTTTTATCGTAAATAAATATAGTCATCCATGACTGTTTTGTTTTGATGTCTGTCAAGCTATTTATTTGACGTTTCTGACTTTTGGACTTGTTTAAGACAATTTGTAAAAATATGGCTAGTTATACTACTGAAGAGCGTATTTTTATAGTAAAACTATTTTTTGGAGGAAACAGTTAGCTCAGAGTGCGAGATCTATTTTCTATTTATGAATCGACCGAATCCAAGTGCAACCACAAATGCCAGTATCCACGAAAAATACACGTGAGCTTAGTAATTGTAATTTAGCAAGAGCAGAAGAACGTGCTTTATTGGAAGAAAGGGTTTTAGGAATGATAAATGTAGATCCTTCGTATAGCACTAGATTTTTTGGAAATGAATTGGGTGTACATCGTTCATATTTTTTAAAAAAAAGTTCTTTTTATTCCTACAAAATGCACTGCAATCAAGAACTTTTTTCCATTTGACGAAGAAAGTGGAAGAATATTTTGTGAAGATATACAAAACAGAGCTAATAAAAATGAAATTGAAAAAAACTTAACTCTTAATAAATTAATATTATTTAAAGAAAACTGGTTTTTAGACTTTAATTTATTTAATAAAATCTTTATGCAAAAATTATAAAAGTACGCTTGTCATTACTGAATATAACCATATTTTACAAATTGACAGAAACATCAAATAAATAGCTTGACAGAAATCAAAACAAAACAGTCATAGGTAACTACATTTATTTTCGATAAAAACTGAATAAATCGGAGGATTTTCAAAATTTAAAAATTAATTTACGGAACCAAATTACTACTAAATTGTAATGTATTTTACATCATTTGATTCAGAAAAATGATATCTTTCGATTGGTACTACAATCATTGTTGTCCGATAGAACACCGAGCAACAGCACGCAAAAAACTGATTTCCCATGTTAATCTCCTATGTACACCTTTAAGACAGACACCCGGTATATACGAGCCCAGAATCATATCGTTTGGCCCAATTTAAACTTTTAGAATAATTGTAAAAAAATAGAACTGATCTTATAAAGGAAAGATTGTTGCGCTCAATTTATTTGTATCTTATATTCTGTTATTTTTAATATTTAAGGCGAAATAACAACTGAAATAATAACAAATTAACAAAAATCACTAACGTAAATATTTCATTTGGCACAAAGGTATTGACTGGTACCACAAACACTATTTTTGGTACCAGCCAATACTTTTGGGCCAAATAAAATCTTTATATTATGTTAATTACTCATTATTTTTCCTTAAAATATTCTTAAAAATACCAGAATTTAATATACAAATAAATTGAATAGGTAAGGCAGGTATTGTTTTTGGTCAAAAAATTGGGTAGTGAGTTTTCAATGAATAAGCACGTTTTAGGGTCCCTACAATACGATTTTACTATTTTCGCGATGATGTCTGTATGTATGTATGTATGTATGTATATGTAAACCAAATTTTTTGCTTCTTATATTTAAATGAAGAGCTGATTGGATTTTGGATAAAATTGGTCAACCGGAAGTAGCAGTTTACTTGAAGCCCTTAACAGTTTTCGTGTGTTTTAATTACATTAATTTTATTAATTTTCATTAGATTTAGAGATAATAAAATATAAAGAAATTAGATTTCACAATTTTTACACTCGTTGTACACCATGGAAACATTTAAAAAAATTTAATTTTTTACGAAATGTGACACATGTCATTGTGATTGAGAAGCTGTTTTCTTAGTGAAATATATGTCAAAAAATTAAATAAATATACGAAAGAAAATTAAAATTCTCGAATATAAATAGAAAATAAACAAATAAGAAGGTATGTTTCTGTATCATCAAGTACTATTTTGTATCGTTTAAGAGTAGTATTGAGCGGGAGGTTATGTGCTGTACACATCAGATTTTTATAAATAAATGAGAAGGAATAAATTGGAATCAAAAATTTGTACATACAATAATATTACCTACAATCTTTATTTAATAGTTATTTATGATATAAGTGTTAAAAGTGACGTTTTATGAGTAAGTTTGTGAAACAAGGCCAAGCCGAGTGAAACAATCCCACCAACAAAATAAATCACTTTCAACACGTATACCATACAAAATTTAGTGTACGGTCTTGCTAATGTATTAGTAAATAATATAAATAAATAAATCATCAGTAAATAATAAAAAATGTTGAATGATATTTTGACATGTAGAGTTATATTTGTTGATTTATTGATACAAATAGCGCAACGTGTTAAAAGTAACAATGAAATCACTTTTAGCACGTTGTTATGTTACTTTTAACACTCGTTTTAACATTAGTGTTAAAAGTGACACTTTTAAATTTCTAAGCAACCGTTAAAAAGGTCATTTTTAACAACGGTCGTAGATAAAACATTTTTTACCTCCCGCCTATTTCTAGTAAGGGATGTATTGTTTTTGGTCGAAAAATTGGGTAATGAATTATATATAATTTATCTACAATTTATGTTATTTTGAAAATTGTAGAATATTAATTTTACATCTGTTTTGATACATTAATTTTATTAATTTTCATTAGATTTAGAGATAATAAATTATAAGGAAATTAAATTTCATAAATCTTGCATTCCTTGTACACCATGGAAACACTTAAAAAAATTAATTTTTTATGAAATGTGACACATGTCATTGTGATTGTGAAGCTGTGACATTATTGAAATATATGTCAGCAAATTAAATAAATACACGAAAGAAAATTAAATATCTCAAATATACATAAAAAATAAACAAATAAGAATATAAAATATTATATTGTACCGTTTAAGAGTTGTATTGGGCGGGAGATTATGTGCTGGACACATCAGATTTTTTTATATTTTGTTGTCATTCAAAAACAGAGTTCCTAGTATTGGCCAATACCTTTGGGCCAAATGAAATCTTTATATTAGTAGTTTTTATTAATTTGCTATTATTTCAGTTATTATAAAATATTTTTAAAAAGTATAGAATTTAAGATACAAATAAATTACCTACAACAATTATCCTTTTTTTAAGGTATTCTAAAAATCAAATGACATAAACTCCTGTTAAATTTACTTCCATACAAAAATTACATTAAGTTGTTTAAACGTCAATAAAAAGTTTGGACAGCAATTCTATGGGGCATATTCTGTAACTTATCTAATAATTTTTAACGGCCTGTTAAAATTTCTAACCAATAATAACAGACGTCACTGAATAAAAATTAAAAATTTCGTTTGACATATATATTTTTCTACAATCGTTGCACAATATCGACATTGTTATTCCATTTTTGGTTAGGAAATGTTCAAAATTGTCGCTCTAGGGCGACAAAGTGACATATTGTCGCACTAGTGCGACAAAAACAAAACAAAAATAAATTAGGTAAAAGAAGTAAATGATGCATTGGATTTTTCTGGTAATAACCTTGCTATTGCAAATACAGTTGGCATATACGTACATACACTTCAACTTAATCACCATAAACGTATTCACTCTGTAGACTTTATGTCAAATGTACTCCATATGTCAAATGTACTCCATGTGTCAAATTATGATTTCTTTGAAAATTTTTATTTTGTTTATAAACGTTGTCATGATTACGGTGACATGGCTAACTACAATTTTACTGAATTGTTATAGAAGTGACCAAAGATAATTTTGAAAATTAATTTTATTCTACAGCTTGCCATTGTTCAACGATTGTAGAAAAAATATTGTGTGTATCTCGTCGGATAGAGCTTGTTCGGTGCACTTGTCGAGTTGTTGATCTCGGCTTGGCCTCGATCAACAATTTCTCGCCGCGTGCAACAAACAATGCTCTATCCGCACTTGATACACAAATAACTATTTTCTACGACCACTTAGAAATCTGCTCATTGTATGTTTGTTGTTGCTAGGGATATGAGGTACATTGCAAGCATCGTGCGAAATGAATTTGTTTTGTGAGTATTTCAATACAGATCAGTTCATTTCAGTACAGGTGCCATTGCTAGGATACTTATTTAGAATTGTCAAATATTGGAATGATGAAAGTGAGACAAATTTTAATTAATATTAAATGAATTAGAAAATAATATTGTGGTCGTAGAAAAAGTATAGTGTACCACTCGCATGGAATGTCCATTTCATACTCGTAGGAAATGAGTACCATTCCATACTCGTTGTTCAATATACTATTATATTGGTTACAGTTTTTAACAAGCCGTTAAAAATTAACAGAGAAGTTACAGAATAGTCCCCTATGTAACTCATAAAATAATTTGAAATGATGTGCATTTATTAAAACATACAAATTAACTTGAAAAGTACATTTAAGTGACAGTTAAATATCTTTATAATACCGGCTACTAATTGCTCTATTCTATCGTACGATAGATAAAGTGTTACATTCTCAATCAGCCATGGCCAATGTTGCAATAACACATTCATAATTACACTGATCTCATTAAAACAAAACCTCAACATAAAACAAGTTCTTACCTTAGTTACGTAACCACTATGTATATATTCACTCGCAATAACTTCACGCACTACTGCATCCGCTAAATGGATCACTAGTACCAAGTTGAGTACACCACAAGTCTACGTATGACACGGCGGACCAACCGTGGGTCCTGTACGTCCTGTGGCACGGCGAAGCGTTCTAGTGAGGCGCCCACACCGAAATTCGCGAGATATACGCGCGCGGTACCTCGCCGCGACGGTGGGAGACCGAGGTCGAACTGGGTATCTTGGAGTATGCGGTGGCGATGATATTATTGATATTAAGGTGGTAATTGGGTGCAGTGGAGTACGGTTGTAACGGAAGGTGCATCTTGTAAGGGAGGTATTGGAATGGGGTCTTTCACCATTTAAAAAAAAAAAAATTTTATGAAACTTTATCTACAGTTGTTAATCTAAGTGAAAATAGTATATCGAAAACAGTGTACACTTTTAAAAAGTCTTAATTGTTATTCATTAAATCACAATGATTTTTTTTAAATGTTGTGACGTCATAGTAGAGGTGTTGCTGGATCTAAAAACAGTAGAGATTTAAATAATTTTTGTCACATAAATGTTCTATATTATTGTAATAATAATAATAAAATAAGTAAAAAAATATATGACTACAATTATTTATAATCTGCACTGTTTTAGATCCAGCAACACCTCTACTATGACGTCACAACATTTTAAAAAAAATCATTGTGGCTTAATGAATAACAATTAAGACTTTTTAAAAGTGTAGATAGTCTTCAATGTAGATAAAGTTTCATAAAATAAAATTTAAAAATGGTGAAAGACCCCATTAAGCTAAAAATTCAGGAGGGAGTTTTCAGTGGATGATTATGTTTTAGTGTACTTAGAATACGATTTTAATAGTTTCGTGATTATGTCTATCTGTCTATGATCGTTCAAACTTTAATGAAGATATTAATTAGAACATTGTTACCTCCCGCCTACCTCCAGGTAAGAGAGGTACTGTTTTTGGTTAAAAATTGGGATGTGAGTTTTCAATGAATAAGCACGTTTTGAAGTCACTACAATACGATTTTACTATTTTCGATTTTCGCCTTGATGATGGGGTAAATAGCTCCGTGGTAACGCGTCGGACTGTGAGTCGTGAGATCCTCAGTTCGAAACCCACAGCTGACAGTTGCCAATTTAAATTTACTCCTGTTGTTCCACCTCCACTAACAACTTGGGGGCTATGATTTGACGGCTGGTAACCGCACTTTATACGCAAAAATATATCACTTACCGAGATCTGCGTAAGCAGAGTGCCACGCCCATAATGGATCAAAGGCGTGATGATATTTAACATTAAATTTACACGGAATAAAATATAAAGAAATAAAATTTCATAAATCTTGCATTCCATGTACACCATGGAAACACTTACAAATTTACAATTTTTTGCGAAATGTGTATTTTATTGTGATTGAGATTGTCAAAAAATTTAATAAATACGAAATAAAATTAAATTTTTCAAATATAAATAGTAAATAAACAAATAAGAAGGTATGTTTCTGTATCATCTAATACTATTTTATACCGTTTAAGAGGTTATGTCCTGGACACATCAAATTAATAGAAAATTATAAAACTTTATCTAAATCGAAGACTATCTACTCTTTTAAAAACTCTTAATTGTAATTTTGCTTTTTGCTTTCTTATACAAAGTATAAGGAAGTATTGGAATCATGAAAAAAATCGCTGAAGAGATTTTTACAAAAATACATATTTTGGAATCCGTTAAAACCAATTTCTCAATGATGCATGTGTGAGGATGGATGGATGGATGTCCGTGTGCACAATATCTCATGAACGAGACAGGATATGTAAAGGAAACTCGGAATGTATAAGTTTCTTGAAAATGTGAAAAGCTAATTTTGACTGAAATTGACAAACCGGAAGAGGAAGTTTACTGGACACAAAAAACAATAAATTCAATTTTTTCAAAAATAGAATCAGCTGTGAAAAAAGTTTATATGAAAGATGTTACCAAAAATATTTGGAATATAAATTGTTATTTTTACTTTTTTTGTACATGCTTTCAATTTTAAGAACAACTAAATTATATATTTAATTAGTTACAATGGAAACAAAAACTAAAATATTTTTAACATCTATATGTCAAATAATTGTGAAGTGTCAAAAATATGTGTCGTTTGAAATATTATAAAAGTAATATTGTATTATTAATTAGTTAGAAAGTTTTAAGAACTAGATATTAATTAATACCTATTTTAAAATAATGTCATAGTTGCCATGAGAACAAAAAATTAAACGGGTTTATCATCTATATGTCAAATAATTGTCAAAATAAAGTCGTACGCATACTGTGGTGACCTCACCATTGACCCAAGACATTTAGTATTGCGCTGTTGTCAGAGTAGATATATTTACTAATTTCTCTGAGGTTCAGGTTATACTATTTAACTAAAATACGACGGAAAATATTTTTATTTGTAACCTTGCTTATATTTGAAAACATACGAAATTGCTTGTTTTTTGTAACATTATAATAATTCAATAATTTAAGTATTCAGTCTAGCAGATAATAATTCCAAATTCATTTTGACGTAGTTACGTTTTGAGTTATTATATTAAACAACTTCCACAATGACAATAGACCACAGTTGTTACAACATAAATAGCAACCCTTACAAAAACAACTTTATCTACAATCGTTGATAAAAGTGGCCCTTTTAACGGTTGCTTAGCAAGTTAAAAGTGCCACTTTCTGACACTAGTGTTAAAAGTAGTAACAATCAAAGTGATTTTATTGTTACTTTTAACACGTTGCTAACGATATGTATCAATAAATCAACAAATATAACCCTACCTGTCAAAATAGCATTCTACATTTTTTAGTATTTACTAATACACTAGGAAGAACGTAGATAAAATTTTGTATGATATACCTACATGTTAAAAGTGATTTATTTCGTTCGTGGGGTTGTTTCACTCGGCTTCGCCTCGTTTCACAAACCTCCATTTACTCGTAAAATGTTACTTTTAACTCTCATACCATAAATAATTATTTTAGTTTGTTATTTGTTGACAGCGAATTATATGCTAAGTTCATATATTTTAATATTTGCATATCTTAAAATAAAATCAATTTTCTGGACGATTTACATTGATTAGAGTTAATAAATGTTAATTATTAATTGTATATTTTGCATATTTGGGCATTCTTATGCATATTTTTACAAAAGTTGCATATAATTGTATATTTCAATATTTTTAAGACCTTGTCTAGTGATAAACATTCTGAAATTTGTGTTAATGCACATTGATAAATCCCAAATATTGGAGGAGGCCGCAATAAATATGCAACGGAAAAAGCAATAAATATTACAATAAGCAAATACACAAACCAATACACTCTAATATTTCTAGGGACATCCCTGTAACGGTAACGGTAGCTATTCATTGTATACACGAATGCTGGTAAAAGTGGGTACAATGAATATAAGACCGAGAATTCTCAGCTGGATATATCTTTTACTTATGTTTCACTTTTTTTTATATTTTGAATTATTTGTTATTGTAATTATGTAAATATGTCATAATCTTATAATATCAAGTTTCTAGACTTAGTTTATATGTTTATTAGTAGTATATTTGTTAATTGTGAATCAGGATTAAGACTGTATTGTGCAATAAAATTCATAATGCATTCATGTATACTTTGTATTTAATAATTTAAGATTTTTTTTTTTGCATATTTTGCTGCATATATTGCCATATTTGTGCATATATAAAAGATGTTTCAGGACTAGTGTAACAAACTTTAACAGCTTATTCTTGAGGTCATTTTGAGCCAAAAATTTCATACGAATATAGGTCGTATTCCTTCTAGTTACCAAAATACAAGAGGTTGAAGTTCTATAAATAACACAAAATTTTCTAATTTTTGTAATCAAGGTACTTTCGGAAAACAAGAGTTTTATTGAAAAGTCATACCTTATTTGTCTTAATTAAAAATTGTTGTACTTTTGATTGTATTTTTGTTTCATAATGGATAGTTATTGTACTGCTGAATATGCAGATATGATTTTTATTTATGGATTATGTAATGTTAATACCCGTTACGCGTCTAGAATATACCAAAACAGATACCCAAACAGACGCCAACTTTCTCATGTTGTTTTTATGTTCTGTGTTTAGAATTTATTTATTTGTCTATTTAATTCTGTCATTGTGTGTTTTGTTCTCTAAATTGTATTCGTTAATATTAATAAATAAAAATAATAGGGGACACGCATAATTTTCAAATATAATTTTAAAGTGCACTTTATATTCCCTGTATCTATAGAAAAATAGTTAAAAATTAATTTGATTATCCTAAAGGGGTAAATATTCATATTTTAAAAACTAGTTTCAAAAAACGCACAAAAACGATCGTAGAGTGTGCCTTATTTGTTCTGTGACGTCACTTTCCTGTGTGACATATATTTTGTGCTTGTATACTGTGCTGTTTTCGTGAGATTTGTTTGTATGCGAAAGTGATATAATTTATCAGGATTGATAATTAATAATGTAAAATTGTACTCAGTATGGAAAATTCAGGTCCAAGTATGAATTTGACCGTTTTGTAGAATGTAATTAATTATTGTTTTCGTTGAAAATGGGCATTTTATTTCAACAACGGCATCTTTTGTAATACCGTCAGGAGATGCACCAAATTCCGGATAATTCTTATTTAATACTAGTCCACGAGGACTTATTTTAGTGTTAATCATCTTAGAAAGTTCTTCTCGCACCTTATTTTTCAATTTTATACCTCTCTTCATTTCTTTCGTTTCAAATATTTTAGAAGCACCGATTACACTTCTTTCAAAGACACCATCAGTTTTGGTGCAATGGGCAGCCGAATAGATCTTAGATGCTGTTATTCGATAGTTTATTTTTTTGCATCTTCAATTACTTCATCGGATATTACCGGTTTGCAAAATTCAATAAAATTTTCAAAAGAAATGTCACTGTTTAAATTTGATCTAAAAAATTTGTATAGAAGAGTATGGATACTTAAACGTTGTAGTCCATGTACAGGACGAAAAAAATTCAAAATTTGGCAATGTGATGTTTTACAATTAACATTAAACATTAATATTGCTACTTTCAAAAGAAAGAATTACATTGGTCGCCAGAGACCGCTAGCACAGTCAACGTGTTAATATAATTATTATACTTACAATTGTGCCTTAACTCCACGAGTTTCTTTTCCAGTAAAACAATCATTATTTTTTATAAATTCCATGAGCATAAAGGAATCAATGTTTGGCAAGTTATCGCTTTGTGCCTTAACGAAGACAGTCTCTGCCATTATATAATATATCTATAGCAAAATGTTAAACTAAAGCTTATTTTGACACAAATATACCGCCAAATACTTATATAGTAAACTGTCACACATGACGTTGACAAAGAAACAAAGAAAGTGACGTCACATACTATTCGTGTAAACTCGGCAATCTACGCACAGTGGTCGGCTGTAGGATAAATTCTTAACTTTTAAATATTAATTTCTTGTAAAAATTATAAGCAAAATATAATTTATGTTTTACGATATGTAATAAATAACATTAAGTATGTAAAAAACAAACTTTTAGCGATTTAAAAATTTTATGCGTGTCCCCTATTAAGACAAATAAGGTATGACTTTTCAATAAAATTCTTGTTTTCCGAAAGTACCTTGATTACAAAACTTAGAAAATTTCGTGTTATTTATAAAACTTCAACCTCTTGTATTTTGGTAACTAGAAGGAATAGGACATATATTCATATGATATTTTAGGCTCAAAATGACCTTAAGAATAAGCTGTTAAAGTTTGTTACACTAGTCCTGAAACACCCTTTATAGTGCATATTTCTCAAAAAATCTGTGCATAATGCGCATATAATTCAGTTTTTTCGTGCATATAATCCACTCTCTAGTTCATCACAAGATTATTGAACAAATTTTATTAAATAAATAAATATTTGATCACAATTTTGGGTCTAGTTTCCAAATAATAACTCCTAAATATATTGGCGATAATAATTTTTGTCGGAGAAATTTTGAGAAATAATCTGAAACATAATTAAAAAACAATATTTTTGTAAGTGGCGATAAGCTATCAAAAATCACAAGAGATGAGGTATTACGTTAAAGTGATGATATTTACTTTATCTGATCCACTCGAAACATTGAATCGACAACTTGATAATATTCAATAATTATTATTCATGCGTTATCAGTATTTACTCGCAGTACATACAAAGGTATAGTAACACCTATAGTTACACAAAGTTGCATGGTTACTGAAAGATAATAAAATTAACTGGAATTTCTGAATCGTTCAATGAACATATTATAATTTATTGCAAAATGGTTATTATGTTTATTATCTATTGATGTTGTTTCTACCTTGCCTTGCAATATTTTTATTGAATTAGCACAATTATCAGGGCCCGATTGAGGGTGATGCGAGCAAGACACTTATCTTAAATTCAAAATGGGGTCATACACTTAAAAAAAATGTTGTGTTTTTTTACAAATTATAAAAATTTAAATCATTTCAGTCACATATTATTCAATATTTCTTATAATTTTTCAACTTTTGATTCATAATTTCCTTTATGAAGTTTCGCGGTTGCAAAATCGTGACGTCATCTTGTAATAGAATATACAGCATGGCAAGGCGAAAGAGGTGTTGATAACAAATAATAATTTGCTTTTCAGGGTTGTAATAATTACTTATTATTATTAAAATGAACACTCCGATAAATTAAATTAGGTATTCGTTAATTATAACGTTTTTAGACAAAGAGTTTAGGCCGTGTTAAAATAAAAATGCTTTGATGTACTATATTTTGTCGCTTGTCGGTAATGTCGTTAGTCTCATTATCACACCTGTCATCTCAAGTCATATGTTGCAGTTAACAACGATTTTCAAATTAAACTTATGTTTATTATATTTGTTATATTATTTTGCCCAGCTAATATATTTGTAAAAACCTCTCAGTAAATAACAATGACAGATAACAGTGAATTTGACAGTTGGTGTAGTTCCTCGCTCTCCGCAAGAGCGTGTTTCGTACAATTACAAGATGACGTCACAAGCGAAAAATTTGAAATAGGATGCCAATTTCAAAAAATCGTATCTTAATAACTAAATGCCTTTTGATATTAAAATTAGTATCTATATTAAAATTTGGCTCAAACAAAAAAAAAATAAAAAAAAGGTCTATGACCCCATTATATCGGAGGTCAATAAAAAAAAATCTGATGTGTCCAGCATATAACCTCCCAACCAATACAACTCTTAAACGGTACAAAATAGTATTTGATAATACAGAAACATACCTTCTTATTTGTTTACTTTCTATTTATATTTAAGAAATTAAATTTTCTGTCGCATATTTATTTAATTTTTTGACATTTCACTAAGAAAACAGCTTCACAATCACAGTGACACGTGTCACATTATAACATATTTAACTTGTTTCAAACAAACACATGCAACCCGAAAACTCACTACCGAATTTTGAGCCATCGCAATAGCTCGCTTATACATGTATAAGTGTAGCAGGTAATAATAATAAACTGGTTTTAGAATTTAGCAAAAATGTCAGACACGTAAAATTTAAATTCATAATAGGTTTACGAATACTGTTCAACAATAATAGTCTTGAACTAACTTAAGAAATATTATTAATGATGTTTAATTAAACTAAAACAGGAAAATATTTTATGTTATGCAGATAGTCCCAGATGAATTATTTATGTTGTTATTCCAAAAATTAATTAACAAATATAATAGGAAATATATTATTAATTATTCGCAAAATTTCCTTATTTCCTGAAATATTAAAAACATTCATCTAATTATTTTAAGGAAAGTATTGATGTTCAAAACATAAAAACCCAGGAAGATAATTGTACCATCTAATTTTATAATTTCAGCAAATTTCTTGATATACAGAGTGTTCCAATTTCCAGTATCTTCTTTGTGATCTCGAGAAATATAAGATCTGCAACTTCAATTAAATTAGACAAAAGTTGCCACAATTGTAGGACAAATAAATAATAAAAATACGTAGCCCTCTAGATATAAGCAAAAAACTTATTTTCATTTCAATTTTTTTTTGTTTTAAATTATTTCTAAACTGTGTATCATGTATTGAGAAAAATGTTGTTTATTTATAGAACACAAAATTTAATTTCTCTAATCCTTCACTTGTTTTTTGTTCACAATAAAAACAATATTCAGTATAAGTGGTTTACGTGTACTATAAGTACATCAATTGGTATAATACTATAAATGTAATTTATGCGAAGGTACTCTTACGTTTGCAAAAACATATCTGAAATCTTAAAATATGTATCCAAGTAATAACAAACTTTTTGTTGTTATTAATTACAATAATTACTAGGAAATGTTGTTTAAAATTTTATGTGGTGAAAATCATTACTATTCATTCGATTTAAAAAACTATAAGTATGTGTCATATATTAAATATGAGGCACTGGAAATAGTTATTTGCTTTACTAGTGGTAGTGGGTAAAGTAAGGAATTACCCACGAGAGAAATTTTAGTACACGCAGCCGAAGGTTGAATATGTTAATAGTATCGAGTGGGTAATTTTACTTTGCCGAAGTGTGAAGTATAACGTTTTATCCAACATCTCTTAATAAATTGAAAATTTATGAAAGAAATAATATTTGATAGTGACATATGCTTTAAATTTTCTAAATTAAAATGCCAATCGAAGTAGTTACCAAGGTGTTGTGTTATTATTATTGTTATAAATAGAAAATTACTCTTTAGTGACTTTTCTCAAAATTATATTCACTAGTGAATAATCTGTTACTTTCCTTGTTTAAAATCACCATAGTTATAGAGCAGGGGTGGGCAACCTTTTGTATAACAGGGGCCAGAATAAGATTTTCGTTTCGTACGCGGGCCGTAATTGTTAAATGATGCATTTTTGTTACTTATAATTTTTTTCTGAAAATATAAAAAACAATAATAAAACAAAATTAACTAAGTAGTTACTACATTTATTTCTTAATTTAAACTAGACGAATTATATCGAAAATTAAACTGTATATCTCCCCTTTTTCTTTATATTGGGTATTTACCTAATTTAAAATTTTTGCTTTTGAAAATATTTATTTATTATTTCTTCTAAAGATCTCGCGGGCCGGATTGGAACTTTACGCGGGCCGGAGGTTGCCCACCCCTGATTTAGAGCATTTATTGAGAGGTGTTAGGTAATAGTTATTTACTTTACAAGTGGGCAAAGTAAGGAATTACCCATGAGGGAAATTTTAGCACAGGAAGCCGAAGGCTGAGTGTGATAATTTTATCGAGTGGGTAATTTCACTTTACCCACGTGTGAAGTATAACGTTTTATCCAACATCTCTTAATATATGCAAAATTTATTAAAGAAATATTATTTGACAGTGACATATGCTTTAAATTTTCTAAATTAAAATGCCAATCGAAGTAGTTACCAAGGTGTTGTGTATTATTATTATTGTTATAAATAGAAAATTACTCACTAGTGACTTGTCTAAAAATTATACCCACTAGTAAATAATCTTTTATTTTCCTTGTTTAAAATCACCATAGTTATAGAGCATTTATTGAGAGGTGTTAGATAAAAATATTTTTTTCTATTTTTTCATCAATATATCCCCATTATTTCAATTCGTTGATGAATTATAGTACCTATAATTCACTCTTCTCGACCAATCACAGCGCCAGTTCTTCATAATTCCCGGTTATTTTAAAGCTGTGATGTGGATCACCAAGCAACGGTCGTCTGACAGTTGACATATACTCAGTTGTCATTGTGTATTTTGATGTTGACATTTTTCGATGTGTGTTTTCAACGAATTTCATTCATTTTCAAAAATGATTTCTGAATTTACAGGAGCAGAAAAAGTATAGTAATATATTCGGGATTATGGTCATTGTTCACGCGGATGATTTGCAACTTTATCTTCATGAATAATGACTATCATAATCCCTCATATAATAATATACTATTTTATGCTACCGGTTAGATAGTTTTTTGGCAATATTCTACAGTTAAGAAATTATTTAAAAATGAAAAATCAAGCAAAATAGATTATTTGTCCATTATGCATTAAATTGTTCTATTTATGTGGCAACTTTTGTCTAATAACTAAAGTCGTAGTTCTTATAATTCTCAAGATCCCATTGATGAACCTAAAATTTGAAACAATAAACTGTAAATGTCAAAAATGTTCCATTATTAAATATTCCAATTTAGATTTATTCATGTGTACAAAGTCGAAAATTAATTACATTTGCGCACATGTTAAAAATGATTTGGAATTTGATCATTGTGTTTCAACAAATTACAAATAGGTATGCCAGTAGGAATGCTATCTAATCTTTTAGAATGTATGAATATTATCGTAGATATTATGAATATTTTTCTTAATTTAATTCCGTTAGATAAAACTATTTATTGTGTAATTATTATAATTATGTTGTACTTGATTTGAAAATCAAAATTTGCAAGAGTAACATTAGATATTTGTAAGCTATACTGCAAATAAACCACCAGAAAAATTAAATATATTTAGACTAGGATAGTTATAGAATGCTGCTTGCTTTATACTTGCTACTTCAATAATAGAAACACCGTTATAAACGTTCCGATAATCCCTTTTCGACTCTAACATACAGGTAGATAGGATTTTTCAGTTATCTATTTATGTATTTATATTATTATATTATATTACATGATTTAATTTACAAGTGGTGGCGCTACTTTAACTTTCACTTGAGCCTACACTAATAAATTGATTAATTAATTAATAGATTGAGTTCGTAATGGGGTAAATAGCTCCGTGGTAACGTGTCGGACTGTGGATCGTGAGATCCTCAGTTCGAATCCCACTGCCGACAGTTACAAATTTAAATTTACCCCTGTGGTTCCCCCTCCACTAACAACTTTGGGGGCTATGACTTGACGGCTGGTAACCGCATTTCATACGCCAAAATATATCACCTACCGAGATCTGCGTAAGCAGACTGCCACACCCTTAATGGGTAAAAGGCGTGATGATATATTTATTTATTTATTTTATTTATTGAGTTCGCAGTGAAAGGGCGGTAAACAAAGTACCGTATTACCGCACAGTAAATAATTTATAATCAAAATTGACAAAATTTTTAGTCCCAGACGATCCACCGTTAATTTTTGTTAATTTAACAAGTTTCAAATTTGTTAGTAACAATAGTATATTGTACAACGAGCATGGAATGGTACTCATTTCCTACCAGTATGAAATGGGCATTCCATGCGAGTTGTACACTATACTTTTTCTACGACCACGATATTATTTCCTAATTCGTTTAATATTAATAAAAAAAATTATCCCGCTTTCACCATTCCAATATTTGACAATTCTAAATAAGTATCCTAGCAATGGCACCTGTACTTAAATGAGCTGACCTGTATTGAAATACTCACAAAACAAATTCATTTCGCACGATGCTTGCAATATACCTCATATCCCTAGCAACAACAAACATACAATGAGTAGATTTCTCAGTGGCCGTAGAAAAAATATTTGTGTGTATTTCGTAACTAAATATATTTGTGAATATAGTAATTATTAACATTTATTTGTTTGTGCTTTTGACTAAATATTTTAGTAATTATATTAGGTTTGTTCCAAGTGGTCATTTCTGACAAGTTTGTGACATGTTTGTGACAAATTTCAGTGCGCCTGCGAAAAATGTAAACAAGTTAAGTTTGAAATATTTGTTTTTTGTGGCGAAAAATGTATGAATTTCTTTATTTATATTTATATTTAAGGTTAGCTGTCAAAACAAAATATGAGAATGCACATGCGCTTCATTCCATTCGCCGTTCCAGTCTATGTTTCATACTTAACTTGTTTACATTTTTCGCAAGCGCACTGAAATTTGTCACAAACATGTCACAAACTTGTCAGAAATGACCAGTTGGAACAAACCTATTGAAGCAGAACAATAAATCATAGTTATTATAACAAATTAAGTTGTTACAAACTTTCTTTAAGAATTTCAAATTGATAAATTAGCTAAATTTATTTGTTATTATTGACGAGTCTATTTGTTTAATTTTATAAACCCAGCAAATAAATAAAAACAACAATATTCTTCTTAAAAATTCAGAATTGACAAAATGTTAATTTAACAAATGGACATATTTGTCCAAATTGTTAATGTAACACAATATATTTGTCAATATTAACTAAAAATACTTTTCAGCAGCATTATTAACAAATCGCAAATCACATTTTTACTGTACGCGATTTGCTACTATATCGTTAATAATATAATTAACTTATTTGTATTTAAATAATTTTTTGGTAGATTTCTATCTAATAAAATCTCTTGCATTCCCAAATAGAATATAAATAAATATATCATCACGCTTTTACCCTACGTGTGAGGTCTGAGTGTGAAATAGGTATTTTGCTCAGATCACATCGCGTGATCAGCTAAGAACAATTTGTACTTTGACATGTGAGAAATTTCACCAGCGTGTACCAAGATAAAATACTTTTTATCTGCAATGAATCTAATATTTGTATGCAATTCTATCGTCTGAGAGGCAAGGTCAATAGCTTCTTCATTCCATTATCCAGTTAATTGTTTAAAAAACACGTTTTTATGGACGAGATAACACAGAGATAACAATGGTTTTGTTTTCTGATATTTCACAAATATCTTGTACTGTGACGTTCTGATCTTATCTATGTTGTGTAGTACACAACCGCCCGCTGAATGATCTAGTTTTTAAATCATTTCATTTTTAAATGATACAATATACAACGGATATCCAAAAAGTATAGAACGATTTGGCATAAGTAAATAAAAACGAAATATATCAACACAAAATTTTATTTACACAGTCAATGTAATCGCAATAGCTGTTAAGGCATTTATTATAACGTGCTGGCAATCTTTTATACTCTTCTACCGCAAAAATCTGAGCCAGGATCTCACTGCTTCCTTGAGGTTTTTATCTGTTGCGAACTGTTTTTTATCTAACAATTCCTTTAGTTTTGGAAACAAGGCCTATTTGGTTTCCTAAATATTAGTATTTCATGATATATCAATCAAATTAATATTAATATTTATTAGACAAACTGCCATGGAAAATTAAACAAAAACAAAAATTGTTTGACATTTCAGAAAACAGATTTATATTATACATGAAGGGATTTTTTTCCGCGGAGTAAATTGATGCACGAGACGTAGGCGAGGGCTACAATACGACAAGAGAAAAATACACTTCTCTTCTGCGGATACTATATTTTCCACGACCCCAATATTTATTATTGTTTTTTATGTAATTGAAAATTATTTGAATTGTAATATTATTTATTATAGTTATCTTTGATTCGTTTAATTTTATTTATTTTTCACAATATTTGTGCACTTTCCCTCACTACGGGAAAATGCACAAATCTCCCGTATGAAATTGGCTGTTTCTATCATGATTTTGGTATCATAGAAACCGAGTTTCTTTCCCGGTCGTGAAAAATAGTATATTCTACAAGTAATGGAATGGCACATATTCCACACGAGCAAAAAGTTTGTACGGTTTGTGGGATATGCCATTCCGTTACAAGTTGCAGAATATACCTCCTATAACAAGATTTGGAAAATTATACAAAAAATACAAATACAAAACTGTTGAAAACGTCAAACTAAAATAAATCAAATTAAAACAAACAGACGTAACTATAGTAACTGAATCAAGATACTTCATATATCATGCTAATATGCGGCTCTGATTCGTCGAAATTATTCCATACGCGGCGTATGGAATGATAGTTGTTCCAATACAGTTTTTAGTTGCAGAATTATTTATTACAGTGTTGTATTATTCTTAGTAGAAATTTCATAGAAGATTGTAATAAGATAATAATGAATTTTTCCTATTTAATTAATTTTCTATGGTCTTATTACAATTTTCTAAATATTGGTGTTAATCTTGATTGATATATCGTGAAATACTAATATCTAGAAAATAAAATGGGCCTTATTGCATGCATTTTAAAATTCTGAACAACTTTAGAAACTTACAATTTTGAATAAGTAAATATTTACAGCAATATAAATAAATTAACATTACAATTCTTACACGCCACATTTTGAATCTACACCTTGTATATGGCCGACCAATAAAATTAGCTAAATCATTATAATAAAAAAAAACTCAAATTTTCCAATTATACAATTGGCCTAGTTAGTCAGCAAAATATATATTAAATTATAATTTTTTTATACATTCCGCGATAATATATCAATTAGACAAATCAAGTATTTTTTTTTTTTTTGTAATTTGGATAACCAGATTTTAGTAGATATCACTTAAAAACAATTACTTTTGTACTGATAGATACCTAATTAAGAAAATTATGTTACTTCTCAATTTTATCTCTCGTAGATATACCGGGTGTTTACATTTTTATAGGACACAGCACAGGTAATATGTACAAATTTTCATTAAGTGATAAGTTTGTTCCCTATGAATTTCAGAGCAAAAGTTTAAATACAATAAATATTTACAAATAAAAACTGCATGAAATAAGTCTAAATTTATTAATATAATATGTATATTTCTTTCATGAGATAAACGTAAAATAATAAAATTTATAATTTTTAGTTATTTCCAAACTGCTATGGCAAACAAAACATAAAATTCATATAATTGTTTTGTTTGAATGACAAATGTTGTTTGTCTTTGTTATAAAGTTTTAAATAATTATTAACTTGATTAATGTCCGGTTTTGTAAAAAATAAATGTCACTTAAATTTACTTTTAAAGTAAATTAATTTGTTTATAATATACACACATTATTTTTACTTACTTAACATTACCGTCATTATCTTGATTGTCATTTAAATAGCTTTATCACTTAATGTAAATTTAGTATGGAAATAAATTAAAATGGAGTTTAAATTTCTATATGAAATCGGGAATTAATTATTTATTAGTAATCATGAATACTTATACCATTCAATGGTACTTTGCTGAAAATTCGTTAAATTAAATATTGCAGATTTATTATATCAAGAAATTATTATTATTTTAAATTATTATAAGCGGTCAGAAAAGCCATTAATTTCAACACGAAGTGTGCTATTTTTATTTACTACATTTGTGAATTTAATGTTATTTTTTTATTACATCACTCAAATAAACACATCATAAAAAAATGAGATTCTTTTTTACAAAATTCCCTGTACTATGATCACGTGGCTATAAATTTAGCGAACTGCCTGATTGGTTTGCAGTTCGCAGCTTTTGGAATATTTATAAACACCATGATTTCAACGAATGACCACCCCAAAAAAATCGTGAAATTTATAAATTAATTTCCAGACGAATTATTAGGTTAATTTCCAAATTACGTACTTGAATATTTTTTTAAGATAAGACAACTTATAAATTTAAAATTTTTACAGTTTAAACTAATTTCGTAGCCGCCAGAGCGCCGTCGATTGTTGATAAGAGTAGTTTATTTTTTAATTGTTTTTTAAAACAATCAAAACATGTGCTAATAATCCTTGTAATATAGGTGAGTTTTCAACATATATTATAAATTAATTTAATTAATTAAGTAAAAGACACGGATACATAACAGATAAATTTACAAAAATCATTGAGATATAATAATAATAATACTGGAACATTCATTGATGTTAAAAATGCAAGTCGACGGAGACAGCTAGTTGAGGGCTATCAGTTTTTTTACATAGCAACCGCTCAACAAACGCAAAGCAACCATTCTACAAACAAGTGTTAGACAAAGAAGGGTGGCCCACAATATCTATTTGTCTCAGGATCGTTTTTTACTTTCAAGACTACTAGTGCGCGTTCCAGTATTTAAATATATTGATAATTTAAATTAAATGTAAATATTTGAAGTTTCTTGAAATAGTTATTTATGTATCAAAGCACTGAAGCTTATCTTGTTATCAAAAATATGGAATTTATAATTTATATAATATGTGAGTCAGAAAAAGGAACTTCAATGCCGAGGTACATATTCAGTTTTATTTGAAATCTAAAATTGGAAAAATCTGTAAAAAAATTATTATATAGGTTAAGTTTATACATCTGTCAGTTGTCAATTGAAATTGACACTCAGTGTTACCAACCTCAAACATTGAAGTTATCATAACACTCAAATTTATGTGTTTTGTCCTCAATTTCTTCATCGGAATGAATTAGTTAATTCTTGCACATATTGTATCATTTTACGTTTTACTACAATACGTCATAGATCTGTTAAAATTATCCTACTTGTACAATAATTATTTTACGGTTGTCAGCACTGCGTTGCTCAAAATCGTAAAATGGGTTACTTTAGTGACGATTTCTGAGCTTTTAACACGTGCCGATTTCAAATTTAAAAAAAATTATAATGTCGGTTAAAACATGAATAATTTATAAGATTCAAAATGTACAGCAACCAATAACAATTCATAGCTATATTCATGGAAATAATCTGCTTAAGTTGTCCACGCAAATAGATAGCTGTGCAAAAAATTGTTTTCATTCTTGATCTGCGCAATAATAATAATTCACTCAATTCATAGTAAATCTATTTTGTATTAACATATTTTTTTTTGTTATTCTATTAATCAGTAAGCAATGACCATGGCATTATAAAGGCAGAAACATTATATTACTCCATCAAGACCCGTTTGTAGAAATTTTACTTTTACATGTACAAGGTGATGACTAAATATGCAACATTCAAAACTTTTAATTTACTTTGTAATAATTCCTGATATGTATGCAAGATAATGTACACATATGTACTGTAGGTTACATAACTATATTGTTTTACTATTATTATGGGGTCCATAGTTTGATTCGCGGCTTCTGGTATCGTCTTTGAGGGTTGTTATTTATTGTAAAATTATATGTTCTGAACAGTTTTAAATCAAACTGATAAAGAATTGTATGGCTGTAAAATAATGTAGTTATTAGAGACAATTTTTTTTCCTATGTAATTTTCGACGCTAAATCCGAATCCGAGATCAAAAAAAATTGTACACCCTCAAAAACAACCCCTAACGCTACAAAACATCAACAGGGTAAACATGACTTAAAGCTCTGCGTATTAAATCTCAACAAATCTAATTAAATATAAACATTTAAGTATATAACACACAAACAGTTAGCATTACTTTCCATTGAACATCTCCCCCACGAGCAGGTGAAAACTACCCCTCATACAACAGGAAACTTCGAAAATTGCAGTGATTGCAAAAATTATTACGATGCCTAATTTTTTACTTTCTTATGCAAAGTATAAGGATGTATTGGATTCACGAAAAAAATCGCTGATGAGATTTTTGCGCAAATGCATATTTTGACGTCCACTGAATCCGTTAAGACCAATGTCTCAATTATGTCTGTGTGTGAGGATGGATGGATGTCCGTGTGCGCAATATCTCATGAACTAGATAAGAAACTTGGAATTTATAAGTTTTAAGAAAAAATGAAGAACTGAGTTGATTTTGAATGAAATTGAACAACCGGAAGAGGAACTTTACTGGACACAGAAAACAATAAATTAAATTTTTTTCAAAAATAGAATAAGCTTATAGAAAAAGTTTCAAATAAAATATGTTAGCAATAATATTTGGACAATGGAAAAAAAACGAAAACATTTTTAATATTTATGTGTCAAACGTGTCAAATAATTCTGAAGTGTCGAAAATATGTGTCTTGTGAAATATTATAAATGTAAGTAATATTTGTATTATTAGTTAGAAAGTTTAGCTGACAAGATATTAATAGATTTCTATTTTAAAATAGTCATACGCAAGGAACAAGTCATACGTGTTCAGTTGGTTTTATTTGTATAAGAAAGTAGCGTGGTGCCCACACCAGATTTTGTTTGCTCCTTTTGACAAAACTGAATTGTATATGTTTAATAAACTAATTTTAGTTGCTATGGGAACAAACAAATAACAGAAACTGTAATTATTCATCATTCAATACAGATTCACATACCGATAGAAAAATTTGACTCACGGAATATCCTCACTTAAAATTGTAATTTTTTTTTATTACATTTCTTTATAATATAAGCGCTAAGAAACCCGTTGTAGCAGAGCGCATCGCCAGATCTCTAATATTTTTCGAGTTACGTCGATTTTTGGAATTTTTCGAAGTGCAACTTTACGGGCCTGTAATTCAAAAACTACACGAGATATCTAAAAATTCTCTTCAGTTTAGCGTTTCTGGTGCCTTATGTAACAAATTAGCAAATTTTTAAAATTTTGATTTTTTTTTGTATTTTTGGTCAAAATTTCGATCGGCGATAACTCGACAACTATTTAAGATACAGATTTGCAGTGTTCACCAATCGATTCAGCTCGTCAAAATACATAAGTATGCAAAGTTTCATAAAAATCGCTTTACGGGCTGGAAAGTTGGAGCAAAAAGCATGAAAATGTCGTTTTTTGTCCAAGAAGTCAATTGGTACCCCTTGACGTTTGGCCTGAATTTGGCCGTTTTCAGACATTTTGCCCTAACATTTCAACCGGTTGTCCGAATTTTCTGAAATTTTCAGGGTTTATGTATTTCGTCGAGCTGAATCGATTGGTGAACACTGCAAGTCTGTATCTTTCATATTTGTCGAGATATGTCCAATCGAAATTTTGAAAAAAAAATTCAAAAAATTTTAAAATTTTCAAAATTTACTAATTTATTATAAATGGCATGAAAAACACAAAACTGGCGATATTTTTCGATGTCTTGTATAGTTTTCGAGTTACAGCCCCTCAAAGTTGCTCTCTGGAAAATATAAAAAATCGTCATATCTCGAAAAATATTAGGGATATGACGATGCGCTCTGCTGCAATGGGTTTCCTGGCACGAATATTATAAAGAAATGTAATAAAAAAAATTACAATTTTAAGTTATATTTGGGGAAATTTCCGTATTTTGAAAAATATTACAAATCGCCATATTTCGATAAATATGAGACATATTACGATGCGTTCTACAGCAATGAGTTTATTCATGTTTAAATTATACATAAGTAATAAATTTCAAGTTAAGTTTGGAGGAGTATTTAATTTATTTTCTAGTAAACAATTTACTAGTACTAACCCATTAATGCCCAGAATTTGTAATTATGTGTAAAATATTTTATCTACGCCCGTGAGTTAAATGTCACTTATCCCACTCATTTTTCGTGATTGAAGAGCTTCATTAACGCCTTCGTTTTCATTAACGTACTATTTATTATAAATGTTTATAATAACATATTTATATATATTAGCTCTACAGGCCATGCATGCCCTGGGCTTGTATAAATTCTTTCCACTCCTTTCTGCTTCTTGCTTTGGTTTTCCAATTTTTTATTCCTAATTTTTCCAGAGAAGTATTGGAATCATGAAAAAAATCGCTGACGAGATTCTTGCGGAAATACATATTTTGACAATGATGTCTGTGTGTGAGGATGGATGGATGTCCGTGTGCGCAATATCTCATAAACGAGACAAGATATGTAAACGAAACTTGGAGTTTATAGGTTTCATGAAAAAATGAAGAGCTGAGTTGATTTTGAATGTAATTGAAAAACCGGAAGAAGAAGTTTACTAGACACACAAAACAATATATTCCATTTATTTCAAAAATAGAATTACCTATGAAAAAGTTTAAAATGAATGATGTTAGCAAAAATGTTTGGAAAAAAATATGTTATATGCACTTTTCTTGTACATGATTCTAATTTTAAGAAAAACTAAATTATATATTTAAGAATATATTTCTATAATCTTAGATACAATGGGATCAAAAACTAAAAATTTTTTAATATCTATGTGTCAAACGTGTCAAATAATTTTGATGTGTCAAAAATATATGTCGTGTGAAATATTATAAAAGTAATATTTGTATTATTAGTTAGAAAGTTTTGAAAACTAGATATTAATTAATTTCTATTTTAAAATAAATTTATAGTTACGAGAACAAAAAATTAATCAGGTTTAACATCTATATATCAAGTAATAGTCAAAATAAAGTCATACGCAAGAAACATAAGTCATTCGTGTTCAGTTAGTTTTATTTGTATAAGAAAGTAGTGTGGTATCCACACCAGATTTTTTAGCGCTAGGGGTTGATTTTGGGATGAACGATTTTTTTGACTGTGGATTCATATTCAGCGTTAAAAAT
Organism: Poecilus cupreus; assembly: GCA_963942605.1. Lineage (NCBI taxonomy): Eukaryota > Metazoa > Arthropoda > Insecta > Coleoptera > Carabidae > Poecilus > Poecilus cupreus. Next base: position 503,878 of record OZ012724.1, read on the forward strand.
TACATTTTTTGTGCGGCTGTGTAATCTAAACAACTTCACAATGAAATCATACAACAGAGGGTGCAGATTTATCCTTAAATTTTACTTTAGATTTATTATTATTTATTTGGTGTTTCTCTGAACAGACATTCGTTCAGCGATGCTAAGTAGCACACTTAGAAAAAGTAGATTTGACGTAAATAGAAACGTCATAACTATATACCTTTAAAAGTACTTATATAAGTAAAAATGCGAATATTTCGTCACAGTTACGACACTTGGTATGCTCCTGGGGGTATAAGGTATGTTTTCAGATCTCAGAACGCAATTTTTATAGCCATTAAATGAAGGTTTTTCCAATATGAGCTACAATATATGAAAGTTAAAATTTTATAAGACCCAGTTCATATTTGATTCTAGTACAGTGCGGATGTAATACTCACACATTAATATAAATTGTGAAATATTTTATTGGTGCAACTGTACCTATTTGTTTATCAGGTAACATAATTTTTATTAAATTATTAAAATTAAATAAATATATTATCGCGATATTGAGCTATTTCCAAATACATTTAAATTAACAACAACCTACAAAAATATTGAAAACTTTCTTGTGATACTTTCGCGGAAATTTTCATAGCAAAATCTGCTATCAGCGCCACCTATCAAACAAACTACAAAGTCGTAGTATCTTCTGCAACCGGTAGATGTCTCTGGCGTAGTATTTCTATTGAATTTTAGTAGGAAAACTACTCAAGAAGCATGTTCTGGTTTTTGTGACTCGAGCCAGATGGCCGAACATCTGTTAATATTTTTGTTGTTTTCTCGAACTGGATTTGGTGTTTATCAACAAAACCACGTGGTTTTCTTTCCTACACGTGTAAACAACCCTTTGTTGACACTTAGAAAGCTCTGCAATTTTTTTAAATTGTATTTTGAATTTTAAATTAATGGGGTAGTGTACAATTTTTTTATGAAACTTTATCTAAATTAAAAATTATCTGCAATTTTAAAAAACCTTAATTGTTATTCATTAAACCGCAATGATTTTATAATATGTTATGACGTCACTATTGTTGTATGTTGTGCATTTGTTATTTGGTTACGAATTCAACACAAAACAAAAGTCATAAAATAAGGTTTTAACCATTTGACAACTACGATAATTTAACAGATAAATAATAAGAAAAGTACAAAAAAAAAAATAGAATAGAATAGATGTATGAGAAAAAAGTACAGAGAAACATAATACTTTGACATCAGAATTGCTTTCTGTAGAACTCAAATATATTTATAATTATTATATTTTTCTATAACACTGTTTTGGATTCCACTACTAAAAATTGTTATGGAATCACTAACATTCCATACGCTACGTATGGAATATTTTCGACGAATCAGAACCGCTTATTAGCGCGACATATGAAGTATTTTGATTCAGTTACTATGGTTACGTCAGTTTGTTTTAATTTGATTAATTTGGGTTTGACGTTTTCAACAGTTTTGTATTTGTATTTTTGTATAATTTCCAAAACCTTTTTATAGAATAGTATATTCTACAACAAGTAATGGAATAGCACATATTCCACGCGAACAAAAAGTTTGTAGTCCGAGCCGAAGGCGAGAGCTACGGTTTGCGAGTGTGGAATATGCCATTCCGTTACATGTTGTAGAATATACTATTCCGAAATCGATACTAAAGTATTACGATATTACTACGCGAAGTTAGCCAAAATAGTAGCAAAAATGTACAGACTTTTATGTCAAACTTGAATTACAAACCTAAAATAACAAACAAATTATTCTATAATACTATTGTGAATTTATTTATTATTTAGCTTTGATAATAATTTATCGGATTTAATCAGATCACATGCAGACCAAATCTAAGAATATATAAAAAATAATGAAAATTATAACCAAATTTGACAGTTTGCCAGTAGTTTTGTTATCACAGCCAACCCCATCGCAACAGCTACCTGACGTTTTACAAATACATGTTTTTAATTAATAATTTAATGATTTCAGAAAAAATATAATGTATACTTCGGCACTAAAGTATTTTTTATTACCCATATGGTTTATTTGTAATAAAAAAATTATACTTTATTACTATTTTAAGCTTCTATTATGTCTAGTTCTAGTACCACACTGATAAAAATGTTTTCTTGGAACAGATTCCTCTTAAATGAAGATAAAAATTGATTTGAATAGAGCCAATCCGATTTTGTTTTGTAGGTTTAAGATATATATGAAAATTAATTTAGTTTTGAAGGAACATATCAAAGTATTTAACTAAGACTCATTATTGGGACGAAGTAGTTTTAATTCAAAATGATATCGTTTTAAATAAAAACGTTTTGTTTAAAATTAAAACGACTTTTTAGTCATTAATATTTCAAAACAATATTTAAAATATATTCATAGCTTTCAAAGCAAAAAAAAATGTAGATAAATAAAATTTATATTAAAAATTAATATGTTTTTGAATTGATTCTAATCATTTTGTAAGAAATAAAATTTTCTTCAACGAATGCATACAAAAAGAAAACTGATTATTTATTAACGTTTTTTGAAACCAATGAAATGCTTTATTGTATGTCACGTATCTGCGTTTTAATCAATCCTGTCATTATTATACTGAGAATAATGCTCTTGTGATTATTCCCGGCAATAATCTCTGTAGCTTTTGTGTTTTTGTTGACAGTTGTCGGATGTCAGATAGGTATTATCAACACAAGTAAAAATGAGCAAATAAGATGGATTTAGTGGCGTGCCTGATGATGAAATTAAAAAATAATCTAATTAAATATAACTCGAGAGTTCGATAAATTAGAAAATAATTCTCCAGTATTTTTCTCAAACTTGTCGCCATTTGACAATAGCTACTCAATCGTGGCTATTGCCCGGCAACAAGTTTTCGAAAGATCTGTCAAATTATTTTCAATTTATTCTCACACTCTTGTTATATTATTACTGAAAATTTTCTTGAAACAGTAAGTTATTTTTATGGCTGCATGTTTTTGAGTCTAATTATAATATATAATGATTTATTTACAATTGTGTGACCCCATTGGAAATAAATATTTTCATACGAATAAATTTATGATTTTGTTCTGTTGTATCTTTATCAATGAACAATATAACAATAAATTAATAGGTTGTAATGATATGTTGTATGTATCCTAATGAAGTATCTTTATATCCATTACTCGAGCGATGTGACAAGAGTGAATGAGTGATTTCCATACATTTCCAATGATCGTCCATGGTACAAGGTCAAGAAAGCGTATTGAACTCAATGAAAATACAACAATCAATGGATTTAAGCATGATTTATCACATAGAAATTATTCTTGTTATTTCTTCAAGTATAATAGGATAATTTTTGTAAATAAATGTTTTAAATAATATTTTATTTCATGACTAGTAGAGTTAGGGAAAAAATTTCTCTTGGGTCAAAGCGATGTTGGTTGTACTATACGTACCTGTATGTATGTGTGTGTGTGTGTGTGTGTGTGTGGCTGCAACGTAGGAACTTGTAGCCTAGTCCGCGTTACGAAATAAGCGGAAGATAAAGGTGCAAACCCACTGCTAGGTACAGGGACGGACTTACACAAATTTGTATTTTTATAACTGCGACAACTTATAAAATAATAATATATACATACATATACCAGGTGTCCCACGTAAATGTTAGCATAGGCAGTTAACATGTAAAATCAGTTTTTTGTAAATAAAAAGTGTCCGGCAAAAATTATGCATCCAAATTTTATATTACAACACTGCCAATATCCCTACATCTTATTTAATACAGTTTAATTTATTTGATACCTCAATTTAATGAAATTAATAATAATAATTCCTAATTTTCTGCCTACTCTTTTTATAGTTACTGACGTATAGTGCTTGCAATTTGTTTTAAATATTGTAATCTGTCACTGTCATCATGAATACATTAAATGTCGAGAACCGTGTAAGTATTATTAGAATGTATGATGGCGGCGCAGTGCAAGACAAATATCTGAATACTTCACAGGAATGAACGCTGAATGGTTTCCATCGCCAGAAATTACAAAATATTATTTTTTGGGGCTATCTAATTTATTTGAAAGTCTACCAGAGTTTTTGGGAAATAAATGAGTTAGGGTAAATTTTGTGGTATTCAAAAACGTAAATTGCTACTTTTTCTCCATATTATATGTTTAGAATGGGGTCTTTCACTATTTTAAAAATTTTTTTTTGAAACTATCTAAATTGAAGACTATCTACACTTTAAAAAAGTCTTACTTGTTATTCATTAAGCCACAATGATTTTTTTTTAATGTTGTGACGTCATAGTAGAGGTGTTGGTGGATCTTAAACAGTACATATTGTAAATAATTGTAGTCATATTTTTTTTTACTTATTTTGTAATTATTATTACAATAAAATAGAACATTTATGTGACAAAAATTATTTAAATCTCTACTGTTTGAGATCTACCAACACCTCTACAATGACGTCACAACATTTAAAAAAAATTATTGTTGCTTAATGAATAACAAGTAAGACTTTTTTAAAGTGTAGATAGTCTTCAATTTAGATAGTTTCATAAATTTTTTTTAATGGTGAAAGACCCCATTATTGAAAACATACGTTTATTTGTCTGTCTCTAATTTGCATAAAACATACATCTGCCACCCCAATTCGCAACATCCCTTTACGTGCAATTCCCCCTCCTCCCCCCTAACACCGGCCCTGCACATCATTTCGCATTGTCCTCTGCTTTACTGCCCCCCTCCTCTTCGCCCTGCTTCACCAACCGGGTTGTGTGCTGGCAGTCCCACATCTTACATCGTGCTGTTGCTTCCCCTTTCACCTTGCACCCCCTCGCCTATGCCATGCTGAGTAAGCCAGCCTGACTTGCTGGTAGAGCCTGTTTTGTAATATAGGACATTGACAAAATATATGCTCCTCCTTCCGGTAGACGAAACAGTGGTATTTATACAAATATTAAAGTTAAACTGTCAAGAAACAATAAAATGGTTAAAACATAATTTTTGATACAAGTTATGATTATTTACAATTAAATATACAAATCTTAACTTAATATATTTCTTTAGAATATACATTCTTATGTGGCTAGTACATAACCTCCCATAAATTTATATTTCTAAGCGATACAGAATACAGAATTTTCCTTAATAAACTTTTTTGTCAAAAATTCAATAACCGGAAAGTTACAGCAAATTAAAGTTCTTTTATATTAACGCCCATCTATTGAATACCGCTGAATATATTATTTGAGAAGAATCATGATTTTATAGTTTCCATAAATAGTATATTGTATAACTACTCGTAGTGCTGAAAATCGAATATTTCACACGAGTGTGAAATATTCTGTCAGCACGTATTGTACACTATACTTTTCCGACTATAATTTACATAAAAATATTAAAACAGTTTATGTGAACATCATTGCTATCAGCATTCACCAAACATTATGTTAAAATCTGATAAACTAGGGTCCAACCTTCTTAATCCGTGTAAATTCAGCAAATTATCTGCAACTGTCAAACTTTTAAATACACATTTTTAGGTTAGTTCGCTCAGCTAGCGCAGCGTGCAATAAAATCATATCACACAGTTGCGGACGCAAGGACGCAACGAGCTTTCATATCACACAGCATTGCTACTGATTTGCAATGATTAACTTTCAGTAGTAGTTTAGCATGCGAATTTATGTACTTTTTGTAGTGGTTGGCAGTAAAATATATTTATTTTAAATTTAATATTTTGCTGTTATTTTAATTTTAAATTATGCACCCAACAAAAAATATTGACAAACACAGTGAATTGTAAAAGTCTTTTTAATTAATAAACCATAATTATGTCTACATATTCTTCTCTACTGAAAGTATTAACCATTTTGCACTTAGGTACTATATTTGAATTGGAATGTGGAATATAGGGATTACAATTTGGTTGCCTACCTAAATGTTAATATTTCACGATACATCAATCAAAATAAAATTAAAAACGCGGTCATTTATTTATAACAGAAAGAAATGAACTCTCAATTTCAGCATATTATAATCTACGAAATTTCTACAGAAAATAATACAATACCGTAATAAATTTTATCCAACACCTTTCAATAAATGCTCTATAACTATGATGATTTTAAACAAGGAAAGTAACAGGTTACCCACTAGTGTGTATAATTTTGAGAAAAGCCACTAGTGGGTATTTTTGTATTTATAACAATAATAATAACACACAACACCTTGGTAACTACTTCAATTGACATTTTAATTTAGAAAATTTAAAGCATATGTCACTGTCAAATAATATTTCTTTAATAAATTTTACATTCATTAAGGGATGTTGGATAAAACGTTATACTTCACACGTGGGCAAAGTAGACTTACTCACTCGATTAAATTATCACACTCAGCTTTCGACTTCGTGTGATAAAATTGCTCTCGTGAGCAATTCCTTACTTTCGCGGGGTAATATTTCAGTATTTCCGTATAACGTTTTTGTAAAAATAACTATAAATCTGTTTACTGAAATATCAAATCGTTTTTCATGGCCATGTTACAATTTTCCTAATGAATATTAATTTAATTTGGTTGATACACTGTGAAATACTAACATTTAGGTAACCAAATGGTGTAGGTAACAAAATTGTATGCATATTTAAGTTCTGAACAACTTTTGTATTTACACTTTTACACAAAAAAATAGCATTGAAATCCCTATAATCTACATTTCAATTCTACTTCCGGTATATACAGGAAATAAAAGTTATTTTTGATAATATTGACATCAAGTGTGTATTGGAACTACTCGGCCAGGAGGCGGAGCTTACCACTTTAAAGACAAATATTCGCGATAAAAAAAATACCGATTACTGTTAATAGTATTTATACCACATTAGCTTCCAGAACATTTGATTTTTATGACGCTTTGTCCGATGACCTTGAGCAGAGCGGCCATATTGGCGGTAGCAGTATACAGCGGTAAATGTGAATAGCTGTCAGTTGCAAATGAATTATTATTGCACTTGTACTATAATAGTATATTATGATGGTACAAGTGTATAAGTAAGCTTGTAAAGCACGTACGACGAGTTTAAGAGCACGACGCGAAGCGGAGTGCTTTTAACGTCGCTAGTGTTTTAAAAGCACTTATACACGTGTGTCATACGCTATTTTTTATTATACCTGTATCATATTCTGGAAAAAACTGGAAAGCAACATTTTGATTTTGATTCATTTCATAATTTTGCGCGTGTGACGTTTGACGTATATCGTTTACATGGAGACTGGTTAGCATTTGTTGTTTACGTTTACTGTTTTGACAGATATTTATAGTAAATATTTTTGTTGTTGCTTAGCAACCTTTAAGCACGGCGTGTTTTAATCTTCTGTTTACGAACGCTGTAGCGTGTTTTAAACACGGATTATGATGCAGGTATAATAAAAATTTAGTACAATTTTTCTTGGTATAAATAAGTTTTGCACTCATTTTATGAACTTAACATGACAGAAATACTTTAGCTTGATATTTAACAGATACAACTGACATTGACACTGACATACTGTATTCTTTTTTACCTCCCGCCTACCTCTAGGTAAGGGAGGTATTGTTTTTGGTCAGAAAATTGGGTAGTGAGTTTTCAATGAATAAGCACGTTTTAGGGTCCCTACAATACGATTTTACTATTTTCGCGATGATGTCTGTATGTATGTATGTGTGTATGTATGTATGTATGTATGTATGTATGTATGTATGTATGTATGTATGTATGTGTGTGTGTGTGTGTAGTCTGTGGCAATTTTTTCGTCTCGCATAACTCAAATACTATAATACCAAAAAAATACAATTTTTTGAATTATTGCTTCTTATATTTAAATGAAGAGCTGATTAGATTTTGGATAAAATTGGTCGACCGGAAGTAGCAGTTTACTTGAAGCCCTCAACAGTTTTTCGTGAAAAACACGGTTAAATTTCCTTTTTCAACAATTTATGTTATTTTGAAAGTTGAAAAATATTTAATTCTACATTTGTTTTGATTACACTAATTTTAATAATTTTCATTAGATTTGGAGATAATAAAATATAAAGAAATTAGATTTCACAAATCTTGCATTCCTAGTACACCATGGAAAATTTTCAATTTTTTACGAAATGTGACACATGTCATTGTGATTGTGAAGCTGTTTTCTTAGTGAAATATATGTCAAAAAATTAAATAAATATACGAAAGAAAATTAAAATTCTGAAATATAAATAGAAAATAAACAAATAAGAAGGTATGTTTCTGTATCATCAAATACTATTTTGTACAGTTTAAGAGTAGTATTGGGCGGGAGGTTATGTGCTGACACATCAGATTTTTCTATGGTTGCTAAGATATTAAAGTATCAACAGACATTGACCGTCCATCTTTTCGGTAGCGCACAACTGAAATATTAGAAGTGTTACTGTGTGAATTCTTATACTGTGATACTATTTGACTTGTGACTGTTGTGAATGTATGTCCATGTACTTTGCGACATGCTACACGCTGGCAGTTCCACATCGCGTGCAATGCTGGACACAGACGTACAACGTACGTACAGACGTACAGAAGGTAGAGAACGCGCCTTTAACATTGTCTTTTCCATGTGGCTGCAAGCGAAGTTTATGGCGCTCAAGTTTTTACCGACATTCATGCGTACAGGACCGGACTACGGAAAATACACAGGGGGAAAGTTGATGGATTTATGTCAAGAATACTTTCTTCAAGCAACCAGTTACTTTGGTTGTATATCATCGAACAAACTTTACTTATTTTAAAGAATAATTATTTATGTATCAAGGCACTGAAGTTCAATTTTTTATCACGAATATAGAATTTATTAAACCATGTGAGTGATAAAAAGGAACTTCAGTGCCGAGGTACATATTAAGTTTTATTTGTAATCTAAAATTCAAAAAAACTGTAAAAAAATTACAATATAGGTTAAGTTTATACATCTGTCAGTTGTCAATTGAAACTGACAGTCAGTGTTGCCAACCTCAAACACTGAAGTTATCGTAACACTCAAAATTATGTGTTTTGTCCTCAATTTCGTCATCGGAATAAATTAGTTAATTCTTCTTGCAAATTTTGTTTCATGTTACGTCCAAATTTACTATAGTACGTCAATATATCTGCCAAAATTATCCTACTCGTACAATAATTATTTAACGGTTGCCAACACTGTGATGCTCAAAATCGTCGTATAATGTGTTACTTTAGTGACAATTTCTGAGCTTTTAATGACGATTTTTGAGCACTTTAGTACCGATTTCAAATAATAATATATTATACATTAAGGAAGAAAAGTATATGATTATTTTTCCGCAATAACAAGGAAAAAATACACTTCTCTCCTGCAGTGTATATACTATTTTTCTACTCCTGTATAAATATATCCCCATTATTTCAATATTTTCAATGAATTATAGTACCAATAATTCACGACAGTGAATTATGATTCATAATTCATGCTTCCCGAGCAATCACAAAGCCAGAAATCCATAGATAACGATTATTTTAAAGACGTGATGTGGATCACCAAGCAACGGCCATTTAACAGTTCACATGTAGTCAGTTGTCATTGTGCATTTTGATGTTGACGTTTTTAACGTGTGTTTTCAATGAATTTCGATCATTTTCAAATGTGATTTCCGAATTTACAGCAGTAGAGAAAGTACTGTATTATATTCGGGATTATGGTTATTATTCACTCCGATGATTTGCAAACTTCATCTTCCTGATATATAATAATGTAGATTTTAAACAAGTAACAGATTACTCACTAGTGGGTATAATTTTGAGGAAAGCCACTAGTGAGTATTTTTTTATTTATAACAATAATAATAATACACAACACCTTGGCAACTACTTCGATGGACATTTTAATTTAAAAATTAAAAGCATAGTCCCTGTCAAGTAATATTTCTTTAATAAATTTTTCATTTATTAAGAAGTATTGGATAAAACATTACACTTCACACGTGGGCAAAGTGGAATTACCCACTCGATAAAATTAACTCACGCAGCCTTCGGCTTCGTGTGCTAAAATTTCTCTCGTGGGTAATTCCTTACTTTGCCCACTTGTAAAGTAAATAACTATTATGTATTTCAACATTATTTGAATTGTAATAATTTATGATAGTTACCTTTGATTTCTTTAATTTTGTTCATTTTTCACATTATTTGATCACTTTCTCCCACGACGTTTCATAGAAACTAAGTTTACCTCCCGGTTGTAAAAAAAAATTACAACATAAATATATTATCACGCTATTAACCCAAGTAGGGGTGTGACCCTCTGCTCATAGCAGATCTACAACCCCCAAATATAGTAGTAGCAGTGGAAATCGAACTCAGGACCTTACAATGTACACCTACAAAATACAATTTCATTTAAATATGATTAACATTTCATAATATAAAAAATATAGGTTCATGTTTAAAGTTTGCATAAATGTGAAATTCCCTGAATCCCCCCCTGCAGTAAGTCTTCGAAGGCGCACAGTGGAAATTTCCATTGAGAATTCCAGACTAGGTGTTCATTGGCGTCACATTAAATATTTCTCCAAAGGGCACCTGCAACAAAAAATTTTATTACTCATATTTTAAATACACAAATTAAATAAATTGAAAAAAAATTCTGAACTCGTAATTTTCAGTAATAAGTCTTCAGCTTATTCATTTGTTTTCCTGATGATTACCTGTCTTACTCGATGCAATTTATTGGTCAATAAATTGGTCAAGTCAATTTTTACTTGACCAATAATTGGACAATTTATTAACGAATTAGAACATGTTCCATTTCTCGACATTTTGTTATTAACTAGTTGTCATATTTGTGCGTATAGAGCTAAACTTAAAATATTAGTAGCATAAATGACAGCTGATATGTTGGTACTACTGAAATTGTCACAATAAATTATCGGAAACTTGATGTGTAGAAGCTGAATGGACATTTATTAACAACAAAAATTGGTCAATTATATTTTACAGAACCTAATATAATGATTATTTGTATTTCAAGACACTAAGTATAATTTTTTATTACGAATATGGAATAAACCATATATGAGTAATAAATAAATTCTTTAATGCCGAAGTACACATTATATTTTTTTCCGAAATTGTTAAATTATTAAGAAAAACATGAATAAATAGCATTATGTATTTGTAAAACGTCAGCTAGCTGTTGCGACGGGGTTGGCTGTAATAACAAAACTACTGGCAAACTGTCAAAGTTGTTTATAATTTTCTGTATTATTTATATATTCTTAGACGTGTTCTGCATGTGATCTGCATTAAATCCGATAAATTATTATCAAAGCTAAATAATAAATAAATTCACCAATAGTATTACAGAATAATTAATTTATAGTTTTAGGTTTGCAATTCAAGTTTGACATAAGAGTCTGTAAAGTTTATTTTGGCTAACTTTGTGTAGAAATATCGTGTACTTCAGTAGCAATTTCGAAAAAAGTATTTTTCGTAAACATATTTAATTTATTTAAACAAATGTAAATGTTCCAATTATTATTTAGAGGCATAATCAAAATAAACAATTGGTAATGTATTCATTTTTTATCCGAATAATTATTTCTAAATTATGTGGGAAAGAAACAAAAGCATGATAATTATTTTGGCAGGCCCACGCAATAACTATAATCTTTATTAGTTAGGTTTGACTAGTGACTCACTATTTGACATGAACTTAGCAGCAGTTACTACACTGTATTTTCCCAGATTAATAGAATTCGGTAATTTTTTTCTAGTAACAGTGTACGTAATTTTAGCAACTCATTGCAAATTTTCCATTAAAATATAATTCCACTAACCACTAACTGATCTAATATTACGACATGGTCACAGCCAAATTATCAATACTGTTTTCTTTTGTTCAATTTTTTGCAGATTTACTTGTTCGTTATAATGTGCAGAGTTTCCTGTTTCAAATAATTGTAATAATTACAATTAATGATTAAGTTAATTAACTTTTATTAATTTTAAAATAAATTTTATAATTACGCCATTGATCTAAGACTGAGTGTGGCACTCTATTTAGAGCAGATCCATTTGCAAAAATCTGAAATATGTAAAACGATATTTATCTAAATTTTTGATTAAAACTCTGAACACGGTATACAAATTAATTTATTATAATTTATCTTTAAAACTGTTGTTCTTATTAGTGCCACCCATGATATTTGACTAGATTTCTGATCAGGCAAATTGAATCAATCAAATGCAGAAATAATTTTAAAAATCTGATGTGTCCAGCACATAACCTCCCGCCCAATACTACTCTTAAACGGTACAAAATAGTATTTGATGATACAGAAACATACCTTCTTATTTGTTTATTTTCTATTTATATTTGAGAATTTTAATGTTCTTTCATATATTTATTTAATTTTATGATATATATTTCACTAAGAAAACAGCTTCACAATCACAATGACATGTGTCACATTTCGTAAAAAATTGAAAATTTTTAAATGTTTCCATGGTGTACTAGGAATGCAAGATTTGTGAAATATAATTTCTTTATATTTTATTATCTCTAAATCTAATGAAAATTAATAAAATTAGTGTAAGCAAAACACATGTAAAATTAAATATTCTACAACTTTCAAAATAACATAAATTGTTGAAAAATGAAATTTAACCGTATGGTTTTCACGAAAAACTGTTAAGGGCTTCAAGTAAACTGCTACTTCCGGTTGACCAATTTTATCCAAAATCTAATCAGATCTTTATTTAAATATAAGAAGCAAAAATACACAAAATTGTATTTTTTGGTATTATAGTATTTGAGTTATGCGAGACGAAAAAATTTCCGCAGACCACACACATACATACATACAGACATCATTGCGAAAATAGTAAAATCGTATTGTAGGGAGCCTAAAACGTACGTTTTCTTTGAAAACTCATTATCGAATTTTTTCCTTACCTAGAGGTAACCTGGAGGTAAAAACTGTAATTATGAGAAAAATTATTAATTTTGTTATTACAATATAGAAATACAGAAGTACACTTCAAAAAACTAATATTAAAAATTGTTTGATTTATTTGTTTTCTTCCATGGCAAACTTTGTATATGCTTATTTAAATAAAAATTATACATTCTAAATTTTACATTTTCCTCAAATATTTTGTATTATTTGGTCATTACATGTAAATATTATTGAATTCAGAAAAAAATTCTGAATCGAATAAGCAAATAAAAAAAAATAGATTGCCATTTAAAATAAGAAAGTTGCACCCGCATTTTGAGAACCATTGGTCTAAAAAAATTCTTGTTTCTATAATTTTAATTGCCTTATAATATAGAAATTGTTTGCTAATTTAACCGACCGCGTCGCTCTTATAGTTCTCGAAATAGCAATAGTGTACCACTTAAAATGAACATTTTGTGTGTTTTGTTAGTAATATAGAAAACATCAGAAACTGTTAATATTTTTTATACCCTGGTTTGAGCCCTTCAAGTGTAGCAATTACAAACAATGCCATCTTTGTACTTCTGTACAGTCAGTGCAAACGTAGTGTAGGAAGTAATAGGAAGTAAAGTACAAGGTACGTAGGAAGTAAAGAACATTACACACTACATCCTGTGTTGGCTTCCGGCCTTCTATACGCCGAGTTTACCAACAACATTGGATATATGTCATAAAAATTGCTCATACATCACGACGTGACCTACACAAAGTCACAAAGATGTAGATATTAACCTGGATGTGTTTATCTGTTCATATGTCAGCTTTGAATATTATTTCTTTCATATAGAGGGACGAAATAAATAATTAGAGAAAAAATCTGTTGTGGACAGCACAATACCTCCTGCCATATATTTCTTATCAAACAATGCGAGAACATGAACCACCACTATCAAGAAACGTTCATCCCTTCAAAACATTAAGTCAAAAAATGATTATTTTCAAAAAGGAGAGTTTAACAGATTTCAATGAAAATGTCAAAAAATAATTTATCTACGACCGTTGTTAAAAGTTGTTGCTTGGCAAATTAAAAGTATCACTTTCTAACACTGGTGACACTAGGGTTAAAAGTAACATGGCAACGTGTTAAAAGTGATTTTATTGTTATTTTTAACAAGTTGCTATAACTATTTGTATCAATTACCCAACAAATATAACCCTTACTGTCAAAATGTCATTCTACATTTTGTAGTATTTACTAATGCTCTCGAAAAATCGTAGATAAAATTTTGTATGATATACATGTTAAAAGTGACATTTTTTGGGTAAGTGGGGAAGTTTGTGAAACGAGGCAAACTCAACTATTTTCTATAATTTAATTTTTCTTCAACTCGTTGTAATTCGTAAATAGTGACAGTAAGAGAAAAATGTTTCAAACAACATTGTAAATAATAATATTTGAAACATTATTTCAAAATAACTTAACAGGGCTTCAAGTAAACTATCACTTCCGTTTATTAGATTATTACCAAAAGGGTACAGTTAATATATACAAAATATCAAAATTTTCTGTTTAGTAGTTTTTGAGAAACACACACACAGACATCATCGCGAAACTATGAAAATCATATTCTAGGGACACTAAAACGTGCTCATCCACTGAAAACTCACTACCGAATTTTTAGTATGACTCCTTTACCTCCCTTCTAGATTTGTGGCGGGAGATAAAAATGAATGCTGCCCGATTGTCATTTGTTTTTCTTGAAAGTTATCAGATATATTTCGTGTTTGGTATCAAATGTTCGGGTGTGTTGTCAATTGTTTTTGAAAGCAATTTTTATCATAAATCGTTACGATTGTCAATTGTTTTTTTGATTCATAAAAACCCGAATTTTCTTCAATGGAAAGTACACAACTTCCTTCAGTGGAAAATCTACAAATTTTCTAATGAAAAGCTCATCCATTGAAAACTCGCTACTGAATTTTTAGCATGATTCCTTTACCTCCCTTCAGGTATGAGGCGGGAGGTAAAACTGGAGACTGACCGATCATTTGTTTTTTTTTTAAGTCATCAGAAATATATTGTGTTTGATATTTTGTCGTGTTGACAAAAATAGCGATCAGCTGGTAGTCAATTGTTTTTGTTTTTTGAAAGTAATTTTTGTCCGAAATCGTTACGATAGTCAATTGTTTTTTATTATTCATAGAAACCTGAGCTTTCTTCAATGGAAAACACACAGCTTCCTTCAAATTTTCTCAGTGATAAACACACAACTTTCGTCAATGGGAAATACACAATATATGCATTTTTTAAATCTGAACAACTTATATATTTACACATTTTGCAAATTCACCTTTTAAAAATGCCATGGAAATATTTTGACTAGTATCTAGTGACCTATGTATTCAATTGTTAAAACAAATACATATGTAAACTTCGAATCTCTTCCGGTTGTCAAGATGCATTTTGTAGTTTTCATCACATTGTTGCATCATTTATTACGTAGCGTTTCGCACTAAAAAGAATCTTATTGCAAGTAAAAAGTAACGGTCAAAGTCCAGCAGGTCGACGGTCTACTGTGGAAATAGCCAACAGCGAATCATCGTACCTGGCTTACTGATTTGAAAATCGAAATAATCCCAAGGCCTCGCAGCCCGAGTAAAAAATACAACCTTGAATGGAATTGTGTGGACGCCGACCATTCAGAATGATAACGTTGCCTGTAGCGTATGATGCAATGTGCTGAATATTGTGCTGTGTGTATGTAAATAATAGCATATGGGACCGAGTATGACACATGGATATATCGAGTGCCATTCAGAATGGTTGTGTGATTTATGGGAGTTGAAAATGGATCTTTTGGAAGGGATGATACAATACATGTTTTAGTAGTTTACAGTTTAGTGATAAACTGATACAATAGTACTTTTTTTACAACAATGTATTGATTACAACAATGCAATGATACAACAATGTTTTGATTATAACAATGTACTGATTACAACAATAAACATGTATGAAATAAATTCTAAACTATTACTGCAAGTTTTTCATTGCATGTCACTAGCAATGCTGTGTGATATGAAAGCTCGTTAGCCAATCAGATGCGTCTGTAACTGTGTTATATGATTTTATCACACGCTGCGATAACTGAGCGAACTAACCTAAAAATTTGTATTTAATAGTTTGACAGTTGCAGATAATTTGCTGAATTTACACGGATGAAGAAGGTTGGACCCTGATTTATTAGATTTTAACATAATTATTGATGAATTCTGGTAGCAATGATGTTCACATAACCTGTTTTAATATTTTTATGGAAATTTTATATTATTTTTTCTTACTTAATTGTGGTCGTCCGAAAAGTATCGTGTACAGTGCTGAAAGGGTATTTCACACTCGTGAGAAATAACCAATTTTCTGCACTAGTTATACAATGTACTAATCTATACATTATGTAAATTCCTCTACATGCTTTTCTAAAAACGTTTCATTCATATTCAATAGTCACACTAAAATACATTTTTTTTATTAAAACAAAATTATTTACTGACATGATCAATATACTTTATAGAACTTCAAATAAATATGTTAAATTTAAATTTCAAATTTGACATTTAATAACTTTATTAAATTTTAAGCTATCATTTTAAGACATCATCGCGAAAATAGTAAAATACCCTACTACTCAAAGTTTTGACCCGTTACATACATACATACATACATACATAACATCACGCCATATCCCACTCAGTGGGGTAGCACAATTCCTGAAACACAGTCAACCAACAATCAATTTTCTCCAAACATTCCACCACTTTCGCCTCGTCCACATCCATACATCATACAAACCATCAATCATACCCAACCATTTATTCCTCGGACGCCCACGCAATCATTCACCTTCACTTTCTTAATAACATTCTTCTCAATCTCACACGATCACGTCTCGTATACCCACATACTCCTCTCAAATATCTCATTTCTACAGCCGTTATACGTCGTTCATGCTTCTTCATCCACACCCAACATTCAGAACCATACATCCATTAGACACCAACACACCATTATACATAATCAATCGAGCATCTCCAGATAGTTTTGATATATTCACTTTTCGAGCAAATGTACCCAGAGCACCCAATACTTTGCACCCTGCAGACACCCGCCTTTCAATTTCTCGCTCAATACATCCATCCCTCGAAAACACACACACAGTCCTCGCACAGCATATATTTATTTATAAATTTACTAAGAAACCATTTCTAATGATGTAGGTATGTGGTTTCAAGATAAAATTATGTAAAAATTTAGCTAATACTTGTAATATTATATCAGTATTTATATTACCAACTTACAACATTGTAAGATAAAGAGTTACATTTAGGTAAAGCTAGCATTTCCTTTATAAAAAAAATAAATAATTTATAAGTATTTGAACAGCTTATCAATTAATTAAGAACAGATAAAATCTGAAGCAATATTAAATATAGTTGGCGATTATTTCTAAATAGTAAATGTGTCCACGATTACTGAGAAATAATTTAAACAAGTCAATAATCATTAAAACTATGCCAAATGTCATCTGTCAAACTCAAACAATACGACTGTTTGTATGTTTTGTTTACTATGGCACTCTGGAAACAGCTAACAATTGTACATTTTATTTTACGTCTATCTCATGACATAAATGTATCACATCAATAAATTTACCCTCATTTAGTGCAGTTTTTGATTCTGAACATATTTTGTATTTTCACTTTTGTTCTAAAATTCATAGGAAACAAACTATTGCAAAATGAAAATTTTAACTTAGTATTTCCTGTATTATAAAACAAGTAGACACCCAACAAATTGGGTAGTAGGTTTTTAATGAATAAGCACGTTTTAGGGTCTCTACAATACGATTTCACTATTTTCGCGTTGATGTCTGTGTGTATGTATGTGTGTGTAGTCTGTGGCAATTTTTTCGTCTCGCATAACTCAAATACTATAATACCAAAAAATACAATTTTGGGATGCTTCTTATATTTAAATGAAGAGCTGATTAGATTTTGGATAAAATTGGTCAACCGGAAGTAGCAGTTTACTTGAAGCCCTTAACAGTTTTTCGTGAAAAACAGGGTTAAATTTCCTTTTTCAACAATTTATGTTAGTTTGAAAGTTGAAGAATATTTAACTTTACATGTGTTTTAATTACACTAATTTTATTAATTTTCATTGAATTTAGAGATAATAAAATATAAAGAAATTAGATTTCACAAATCTTGCATTCCTTGTACACCATGAAAACACTTAAATATTTTCAATTTTTTACTAAATGTGACACATGTCATTTTGATTGTGATATAAATAGAAAATAAACAAATAAGAAGGTATGTTTCTGTATCATCAAACACTATTTTGTACCGTTTAAGAGTTGTATTGGACGGGAGGTTATGTGCTGGGAACATTTGATTTTTTCTGTTTGATTTTAACTGGGCCAAAAGATATGATTCTGGGCTCATATATCATTGTCTATTTAAATATGTAAGGATAGAAAAAAAAATAGTTCTTTGATCATATAATCCGGTCAGGGTCATACATACATTTATTATTACTGGTAATTTTTCTAATTCATATTTCACAGAATTTCTTGTGAAATTTTTTTCTCTCTTATTTATTTTAGCGTTTCCGGTATGTGCGAAAAATGTATGCGTAAGCAAAACATTTCACTTTGGTGCCAGAGGATGCGAAATGCGTATATGCGTACACGTATGCGTTTGTATATGTGTGTTTGTATAATGTTTGTTCAGCAATACCTCAACAACTTCTATATTTATTTTGAACAAAAATTCTTCGAGTAAAATATATAAAGTAATAAATTTATCGAGCCACCGTCCAAAATATTAATTTTAGACATCTTAAAATCGTTCTGAAACTGTTTGTTTTCAGGCTTAGGCCGGAAAAAAACTAGCGGCTTTTATAAGGTTAGGGTTGGCATCAATTGGCTGTCAATTTTGTGTGTTGGTTTCGTTCAGTGTTTGAGTGATTTTGGAGGTTAGAAATTGCCATCAATTGTTTATTGTAAGCTCAAATGTAAGTAGTTATAAATAAATATCAACTAAATCAATGTCACCAAATTATTCAAAGAAAACAAATGAATTGTTTATATTTATAAAATCCTCTTATCCTTATATACGAATGATCTAATGTTACGAACACACAAAATTCCTAGTATTCCATATTTGACTAATAAATTAGTAATTTGATTTAATAAATTTATGACAAAATCGTGTATATAAAATAATGTATAACATACGTTCAGAAACTATTTTGCTTGTAATTTGCAATATATATATATTGCGTATAGTTTCTGGCCTAGTGATACAAATAACTATTTTTCGGAATCGATACTAAAGTACACAATATCACTGACGTTTTACAAATACATAATGCTATTTACTTATATTTTTAATTAATAATTTAACGATTTCGGAAAAAAGTTTTTTGTATTACTCATATGGTTTATTCGTAATAAAAAATCTGTTGTGGGTAGCACAATACCTCCCGCTATAGATTTCTTATCGAACAATTCAAAAACACGGACTACCACGATCAAGAAACGCTCATCCCTGCAAATAAATAAATTTTCAATTATGACACATGTTAAAAAATGATATTTTTTCCATTTTTCAACTATTGTTTCTTTTTATCAAAAAGATTTAAACGAAAATGTCAAAACATAATTGTTCCTTAACGTGTTGAAAGACAGTAAGAGAAAAATGTTTCAAATAACAATTGTAGATAATAATATTTGAAACATTATTCATCATTGTCATTAAATGATAATTTACTGAGATATTTCAAAATATCCTGATAGGGTTTCAAGTAAACTACCACTTCCGGTTATTGGATTATTACCAAAAACTTATCAGCTCTTCCAAAGGGGATAAATATAAAAATTTTCAGTTTAGTAGTTTTTGAGAAACCGTAACTCCAGAAATCCACACAGACCGACAGACAGACACACACAGACATCATCGCGAAACTATTAAAATCGTATTCTAGGGACCCTAAAACGTGCTCATCCACTGAAAACTCACTACCGAATTTTGAGCATGATTTCTATACCTTCTTTATATAGTATGTGGCGGTAAATAAAAAAATATACTTTAGTGTTTTGATATACAAATAATTATAGTATGATTTATTACTAATTATTTGTTTTTTTTTCTTTGTTTCAGGAACATATTCGTGCAGATCCTCAAGCGAAACTGTTGGAAAATTGTAGCTGTTTAAGGTAAAAAACATTCAAATATTTCTGTAAATAATTCAGCAATAGTTAGCTTAAAATTGTACCACTAATAGTTATTTACTTTACAAGTGGGCAAAACAAGGAAATACCCACTAGAGAAATTTTAGCACACTCATGTGATAATTTTATCGAGTGGGTAATTTCACTTTGCCCACGTGTGAAGTATAATGTTTTATCCAACCTCTTTTAATAAATGCAAAATTTATTAAAGAAATATTATTTGACAGTGACATATGCTTTAAATTTTCTAAATTAAAATGTCAATCGAAGTAGTTATCAAGGTGTTATGTATTATTATTATTGTTATAAATAGAAAATTACTCACTAGCGACTTTTCTTAAATTTATACCCACTAGTGGGTAGTGGGTAATCTGTAACTTTCCTTTTTTTAAATCGCTATAATTATAGAGCATTTATTGAGAGGTGTTGGATAAAAATGTACAATTGTTCAAGAAATATTTTTTGCGCTATCCAATTAAATATAGTGTATAAATTCATGGTGTGATTTCTCCGCGACGCTCTGCGTCGGTGGGAAGCGTCGCGTCGCGCCGTTGGACACATTTAGCATTCAGCAGGAGACTTGTACCTCGCGTGTATTTACATTCTGTGTATGTTAGGTCCAGAACATTGGCAGCACTGAATTGAACAGTCTGCACGAATGTACGTCGTGTGTCCGCGGCACCGTTACGCTTTGAATGCTATATGCAAATAATACAATCGCGCAGAACTCTTAAGATTGGACATGTGTTTATTTGATTTTGTACTTGATTCATTTTTTTGTGTGGTTATTGGCAGAAAGAGCAGTTACTTTCAAGAATTAATTTGTATTATTTTGTGGTAATTAATAAAGAAACAACAACTAGATTTGATAGCTCGAAAGTTGCAGATCCTTGTATTATAATACTTGTAAAGTACACAGTACAAAATTTGCAGTCAAAATTTTAACAATTTTTTTAGTCCCAGACGATCCACCGTAATTTTTTGTTAATTTAACAAGCTTCAAATTTGTTTGTAACAAATTATTTTTGTGTATTTCGTAACTAAATATATTTGTGAATATAGTAATTATTAACATATATTTTCATATGCTTTTGACTAAATATTTTAGTAATTATATTGAAACATAACAATTATTATAACAAATTAAGTTGTTACAAACTTTCTTTAACAATTTCAAATTGATAAGTTAGCTAAATTTACTTGTTATTATTGACGAGTCTATTTGTTAAATTTTATAAATCCAGCCAATAAATAAAAGCAACATTTCTTATTAAAAATTCTGAATTGACAAAATTTTAATTTAACTAATTGTCATATTTGTTCAAATTTAACACAATATATTGTCAATATTAACTAAAAATACTTAACAACTGCAAAATTAACAAATCGAAAATAACATTTTTTATTGTGTATATCATCGCATCATGTATTCCATTAAGTTAAAAATTGGATGGACAGCTCTCCAATTACAGGTTATAGACCGTGAATTATACCTACAATAGTCCAGAAACTGCACTTTTACGAGTGCGAGTATTTTTTGACACGACGAGCACTCGCAAAACTGTTTCTGGACGTGTGATACATACTATTTTTCGTGTCAATTTTGTTATAAATTTATTAAACGAAATTACTGGTTATTTTTTTACCAAATATGAAATTCTAGGATTTTTTTATGTTGATAACATCAGATCAATCGTGAACCTATGAAGGATTTATAAATATAAACAATTCATTTGTTTTTTTGAAAAATTCTATGTCATTTAATTAAGTTGATATTTATGTAATGGTTGTGCACTGCAATTGAAAATTTAATTATAATTATTTACACATGAACTTAGAATTAACAATTGATAACAATTGCTTACTTCTAAGCATTCAAACACTGAATAAAACCAACAACGTACAAAATTAATAGCCAATAGGCTCTTCAACCAATTTTTTTTTTTAATTTATTTTTCGTAAATAGGCATTAATATAAGAATACTTTTCGTGATTTCATTTATATTGTAATATAATTACGCCTGTAATTACGTAATTACTAAAGATTCTATATAAAATCGTGTGACGTCATAGTGCCTGATGATAGAACAGCGCAGAAATAAATAATATTTTCTTCTAATCCTGTATAAATATATCTCCATTATTTTTTTTTTTTCGATAAATTATTGTACCCATAATTCACGATAGTGAATTATAATTCATAATTCACTCTTCTCGACCAATCACAGAGCCAGAAATCTATTAGTTCAATGTTATTTTAAAGACGTGATGTGGATCACCTAGCAACGGCCGTCTGACTGGTGACATTTAGTCAGTTGTCATTGTGTATTTTTGTATTGACGTTTTTCAACGTGTGTTTACAACGAATTTCAATCATTTTCAAATGTGATTTGCGTATTTACAGGAGTAGAAAAAGTATAGTATTATATTCGGTATTATGGTCATTATTCCTCATATAATAATATACTATTGAATTCTTGTTGCTGTTGATTCTAAAATTTGGCACAAAGCAATACTTTATTAACCATAATTGTAATTTTAACGAGAATAATAATAACAATAATGCCGATCACGGTGGCGTAGTGGCTATGCCACTAGCTCAGCACGCAACAGGTCCAGGGTTCGAATCCCACTGAAGAGCATGGTCGTTTGTGTTCACCTAAATTCAATATCATCCACTCATGAGGCGACATATGACCATAGTAGTTAGTCCACCTCTCATCTTCGTAATAAAAAAAAAAAACAATAATACAACTGACAGAACACAACACTCGACGCTAAGATGGCCTAGATTATGCGCGCGCACCCTCTATCTGTCACTAGGCGCTCTGACGTCACACGAAAAATAATGTACTTTTAATAATTTATTACAGACGTAATATTTGCTTTTTAAATAGAGTGTTATATTTTTTGACATTGTTTTCAAACGTATTATTGAAAATTGGTTCCAAATATACTTAATTTTAAGGTGGTTGAAGAGCCTAACTTAATCTTACAAAAGTACCTAGTTTTTGCCGGCCTAGGCCTGAAACCAAGCAGGTTCAGGACGATTTTACATTTGCATGACATTTGCATGCCATATGTTTCGTCGTCTATAACTTGGTTTGACAGTTCAGCAATTGCAGATTTCAGTCATGAATTTATTAACGCATGTAAAATATATCACCAGCTAGTGTTCCATCAATAACCACTGAAATATAGTAATACTGGAACACGCAATTGTAGCCTTTTACGAAAGAGAAAAACGAGTCTAAGACAGATGGGTATCGTGGGTCACTCTTCTTTGTCTAACAATTGTTTGTAGAACGGTTGCTATGAGTTTGTTGTGCGGTTGCTATATAAAACATTGTACAACAAAGTCGGATAACCCTCATTTTCAACATCAGTGAGTGTTCCAATATTATTATATTTCAGTTTTCAGTGTTAATATAGTATATTGTACAACGAGCATGGAATGATACTCATTTCCTACGAGTATGAAATGGACATTCCATGCGAGTTGTACACTATACTTTTTCTACGACCACGATATTATTTCAAAATTAATTCAATTTTAATAATAAATTTGTCCCGCTTTCACCATTCCAATATTTGACAATTATAAATAAGTATCCTAGCAATGGCACCTGTACTTAAATGAGCTGATCTGTATTGAAATATTCACAAAACAAATTCATTTCGCACGATGCTTGCAATGTACCTCATATCCCTAGCAACAACAAACATACAATGAGTAGATTTCTCAGTGGTCGTAGAAAAACAGTATTGTTTGACAGCCTTGTAGTTGCAAATATTAGTGGCGAAATTATGCTATTGCAATGGGGTCTTTCACCATTTTTTTTTTATGAAACTTTATCTATATTGAAGACTATCTACACTTTTAAAAAGTCTTAATTGTTATTCATTAAGCCACAATGATTTTTTTTTAAATGTTGCTGGATCTAAAACAGTACAGATTGTAAATAATTGTAGTCATATTTTTTTACTTATTTTATTATTATTATTACAATAAAATAGAACATTTATGTAACAAAAATTATTTAATTCTTTACTGTTTGAGATCCATCAACACCTCTACTATGACGTCACAATATTTGTTAAAAAATCATTGTGGCTTAATGAATAACAATTAAGACTTTTTAAAAGTGTAGATAGTCTTCAATTTAGATAAAGTTTCATAAAAAAAAAAAATGGTGGAAGACCCCATCATGGCATCTGTGTGACTGTTGATGCTATATATCTTTGAAAGTAATCGCGAGGCGCCAGGCAGAAATCAGATGCTATAAGATAGAGGCATCCTATCCAAATTTAGTAGCGCAATACGACAAAATATCAAAGTCCAAAAGAGAATGAATTTGCATGCAGTGTAGCGGTGAACACTCTGTAAACACACATACACACACACAGCGCCTACCTCATTGTGAGCGTTCTATGAATCAGATAATGACGTAAATGTGTCATTGTTCAAGTGTAGTTTTTATGGTACTTATGACGTTAGACTTACAAACTCATTGAGCGGAATAAACGACTTTAAGATAATTAGATGAAATGTGTGTTAATAAACTATGAGATATATAAATGAAACATTTGATGAATTGATTACAACAATGTATTGATTACAACAATGCACTGATTACAACAATTGTAATCACAATAATGAAAAAATTGTAATTTCATGGCAGCTAAAAATGCGTTTATCAAATTGGAATTTAACGAGTTATGAGGGTAAAGATTGTAGATTAAATTTGCAAATATTATTTCATGCAATTTTCGTTCCAATTCACATTTATAAACCATATAATTGCTTTTCTATCAATGTAAATACTTCCAAATATTTTCTATTAACTTTTCAAATTATTTACTGTGATTAGTGTGGATAGTACAATACCTCCCGCCATAGATTTCTTATCGAACAATGCAGGAACACGGACCACCACTATCAAGAAACGCTCATCCCTTCAACAAATTTACTTTTCAATTATGACACGTGGCAACAAATGATATTTTTGAAGCGTTTTGTATTTTTTAAAAAGCATAGGTTATCAGATTTAAACGAAAATTTTTTTGTGTATTTCGTATCTAAATATATTTGTCAATATAGTAATTATTAACATATATTTTTATGTGCTTTTGACTAAATATAATAATAAATAATAATAATATACTTACGCAGATCTCGGTAAGTGATATATTTTTTACCTCCCGCCTACCTCTAGATAAGGGAGGTATTGTTTTTGGTCAAAAAATTGGGTAGTGAGTTTTCAATGAATAAGCACATTTTAGGGTCCCTACAATACGATTTTACAATTTTCACGATGATATCTCTATGCATGTATGTATGTATGTGTGTGTGTGTGTAGTCTGTGGCAATTTTTTCGTCTCGCATAACTCAAATACTATAATACCAAAAAATACAATTTTGTGAATTATTGCTTCTTATATTTAAATAAAGAGCTGATTAGATTTTGGATAAAATTGGTCAACCGGAGGTAGCAGTTTACTTGAAGCCCTTAACAGTTTTTCGTGAAAAACACGGTTAAATTTCCTTTTTCAACAATTTATGTTATTTTGAAAGTTGAAGTTGAAGAATATTTAATTCTACAGCTTAGCAGATTTAAACGAAAATATCAAAATATAAAATTTCTTTCACGTGTTGTAATTCGTAAATGGAGAGAGTAAGAGAAAAATGTTTCATCAACAATATTTAAAACATTATTCTAATAACAAAAATTAAAATTGTCATTAAACAATAATTTACTGAGATATTTCAAAATAACTGGATCGGGCTTCAAGTAAACTGCCACTTCCGGTTATTGGATTATCACCAAAAACTAATCAGCTCTTCCAAAGGGGATACAGTTGAAAAATACAAAATATCAGTGTATTAGTTTTTGACTGACAAACTGATACGCAGATAGACAGACACACACAGACATCATCGCAAAACTATTAAAATCGTATTGTATGGACCCTAAAACATGCTCATCCCCTGAAAACGCACTATCGAATTTTTAGCATGATTCTTATACCTCCCTTAAGGGTCTAAATGAAATCTTCGCTCAAATTTTTGGCGGTAAAGAGTATAACTAGTATCACGTTATAATAAATACCTTAACAGCTCTAGCGATTACTTTGACATATAGATAAAGTTATGTACTATAATTTTATAAATAAAGTTTTGTATTGATATATTTCGTTTTTATTTAATTACGTCAAATTCTTGTTTACTTTCTGTGTTTCTGAACGACCCTCGTTTGTACGGGAGGTAATAATAATAGTTATTTATGTATCAAGGCACTGAAGTTCAATTTTTTATCACGAATATGGAATTTATTTGCCGAGGAAAATAAACCATGTGAGTGATAAAAAGGAACTTCAGTACCGAGGTACATATTGAGTTTTATTTGAAATCTAAAATTCGAAAAAACTAAAAAAAATTACAATATA
Source organism: Poecilus cupreus (assembly GCA_963942605.1). Lineage (NCBI taxonomy): Eukaryota > Metazoa > Arthropoda > Insecta > Coleoptera > Carabidae > Poecilus > Poecilus cupreus. Next base: position 530,592 of record OZ012724.1, read on the forward strand.
GGTTAAGTTTATACATCTGTCAGTTGTCAATTGAAACTGACAGTCAGTGTTGCCAACCTCGAACATTGAAGTTATCGTAAATAACACTCAAAATTATGTGTTTTGTCCTCAATTTCGTCATCGGAATTAATTAGTTAATTCTTCTTGCAAATTTTGTTTCATGTTACGTCCAAATTTACTATAGGACGTCAATATATTTGCCAAAATGATCCTAATTGTACAATAATTATTTAACGGTTGCCAACACTGGGTTGCTCAAAATCGTCGTATAATGGGTTACTTTAGTGATAATTTCTGTGCTTTCAATGATGATTTTAGAGCACTTTAGTGCCGATTTCAAATAAAATATATAAAGTTAAGAATTGTTTTGGTTCCCAGCTGTCGAATGGTGCAAGCCATCCTACTGCGTAGTTATCTCCACGTGTCAAATCAATTCGAATTGATTGATTTGGTTGCGTGTTAAGTTGATCGAATGTCATTCTCGCAAATTTATATTTTATTAGCGAGTATTTAGTCTGGAGACAGATGTATACAATCAATTACTCTTTGGCAGAACTCACGCGGCCGACGCGTGTTGTTGGCGCGCCTGGCTAAGAGTTTGGCACTTTGAGTTCTACGTACAAATTAGTATTTGTTTTTTTACTTTCCTTGGCATTGCTGTTGTACTTTCAATATGTTTTATGAAGATAGCATGTACTATAATGTTAAATGAATTATTGTTGAACTATTTGTAAAAATATTCGAGTGTCTCATTCAGATATGTGTCAATGATGAGATAGGTAGTAGATTTATTTATTTGAAATCGGAAATGATCAAAAATCGTCATTAAAAGCTCAGAAATGGTCACTAAAGTAACCCATTATACGATGATTTTGAGCAACCGTTAAATAATTATTGTACAAGTAGGATAATTTTGACGTACTTATAGTAAATTTGGACGTAACATGAAACAAAATTTACAAGAATTAACTAATTAATTCTGGTGACGAAACTGAAGACAAAACATAATTTTGAGTGTTATTTACAATAACTTCACTGTTCGAGGTTGGCAACACTGAATGTCAGTTTCAACTGACAACTGACAGATGTATAAACTTAACCTATATCGTATTTTTTTTCAGTTTTTTCGAATTTTAGATTTCAAATAAAACTTAATATGTACCTCGGCACTGAAGTTTTTTATCACTCACATGATTTATTTTTCTCGCCAACTAAATTCCATATTCGTGAAAAAATATTAAACTTCAGTGCCTTGATACATAAATAACTATTATTTAAAATTAAGAACAAATTCGTCAAGAATATTTTACTTAATTATCATTTTTAGTCGTGATAGTTTTAAGAGGACAAGTTTTTTAAAAGTATAATTTAAGTACTTAGACAATCCAAATTTTTCTGAATATAGGTATCTAAACAAAAATAAATAAAAAACAAAATCTTACAGATTTTATAGTCTTAAAGACAGATATTATATTACATTTAAAATTACCTACATTCACTACAATTTATCTAATCAAATATTGATTCAGATTTTTTTAGGGGACAAACTTCTTTTTTGCGACCCGATTTATCATAAAAATTTATTTATTTTTCAACAGAATTGAACACAAATAAATAAGAGACGAAACCCGATAGATTATACTCTAACCGGAGTTATTTTTTTAGAAGTTTATTTTTACCTCCACCACATTGTGTAAGGGAGGTATAGGAATCATGCTAAAAATTCGGTAGTGAATTTTCAATGGATAAGCACATTTTGGGTCCCTACAATACGACTTTAATAGTTTCGCGATGATGTCTGTCTTTCTGTCTGTCTATCAGTCAGTCGGTCTGTCTGTATGTCTGTCTATCTGTCTGTCTGTCAGTCTGTGTGGATCTCTGGAGTTACGGTTTCTCAAAAACTATCAATTATATCACCCTGGAAAGAGCTGATTAGTTTTTGGTGATAATCCAATAACCGGAAATGGTAGTTTACTTGAAGCACTATCAAGCTATTTTAAAATATTACAGTAAATTATGGTTTAATACAAATTTAGAATAATGTTTCAAATATTATTGTTTGAAACATTTTCCTCTTACTGTCACCATTTACGAACTACAACACTTGAAAGAAAATTTATATTTTGATATTTTGGTCTAAATCTGCTAACCTGGTTTTTGAAAAACAAAACAACGGTTGAAAAATGTCATTTTTTGACATATATCATAATTTTTTTAAATGATGAGCGTTTCTTGATATTGGTGGACGTGTTCCTGCATCATTTGATAAAAAAATCTATGGCGGCAGGTATTGTGCTGCCCACAACAGATTATTTTGAGATGATTTGTCGTAAAATTGTGTGTACAGACTATTTATAAATATAAATAAATAAAAGCGAAATCTGGTGGCAGAGCTTAAAATTTTAATAGATTCATCAGATTTTCATGTTTATTTGTCTAAACAATGATCCATTTTCCTAAGGGCCGGTATTTCCAACCTCAGATAAACTATAGAATAAATTAACGACAATTACATGCACGAGGGATATTCGAAGGACTATTTCCCGATTAAAATTTAGCCAAACGCTGTTTCTCTAATAAAAAATAAACCAAAATTTAAAAACTTCATTTGACAGCAAGTCAGAATCACATTGGTAATTTGCACTAGTGCGAATTATCGATAATTTGCACTAGTGAAAAATTATCGTGTAATTCTACGTTGATTGGCCGACGTACATAAACGTCAGAATTCTGATTTGCTTAAATTTTATGAGGGAAATAGTCAATGGAATAAACAAAAAATATCGCATCAAAAATGACAGCTAGAATAATATTTATCATTCAAGCTATAATTTTGATGCGATATTTTTAGTTTATTCTATTGATAAATTTTTTTCTTTAGTTAACTGAGTTTGGAAATACCGACCCTGAGATATAAAAAAATACCAAATTGTAAACTATAAAACTGTTGCAAAAATATCTGCTCTCAGCAGAGTTTCCTTGTCAAACTTGAGCCAATGGTACGATGAGTATATATACTCATGGTTAACCTGCAATCTTCTTGAACGATCAGTAACAAAAATATGAAGCGATAAAACATAGGTCAACATACAACTGAAGCAAACAAACCTTATTTTAATATGACTATATCATAAGTCGTACTTTACTGGCCCTGAATATAATACACATAAATTTATTTCCATGCCTTGAACGTTCTTATAAACACACAAACATACAAAACTTACAACTTACTATAAGACTCATGTCTTGTTTAAAATGATCGATTCAAATCAGATGACATTGAGTGTTGGCCGTTAGTGTCAATGCGAAAGAAATAAATTATTTTGCTGTATTCCACTAGACTTGAAAGCATTAGCATTAGATAGTTTACATTATAAGCCAGTATTTGAGAGGAGAGTGATCGTGTGCGGAATATATAGGTGTATGCTGAGTGGGAGATTGAGAAGAATGTTGTTAAAAAACATGACCAATGGGGTCTTTCACCATTTTTTTTTATGAAACTTTATCTATATTGAAGACTATCTACACTTTTAAAAAGTCTTAATTGTTATTCATGAAGCCACAATGATTTTTTGAAAAATGTTGTGACGTCATAGTAGAGTTAAAACAGTAGAGATTTAAATAAATTTTGTTACATAAATGTTCTATATTATTGAAATAATAATAATAATAAAATAAGTAAAAAAATATATGACTACAATTATTTACAATCTGTACTGTTTTAGATCCAGCAACACCTCTACTATGACGTCACAACATTTAAAAAAAATCATTGTGGCTTAATGAATAACAATTAAGACTTTTTAAAAGTGTAGATAGTCTTCAATATAGATAAAGTTTTATAAAAAAATTTTAAAAAAATGGTGAAAGACCCAATTGATAATTAAGTAAAACTTTGCGTGGACTGTACATAACACAGTCTAACTATAAAAAAAAATCTGATGTGGCCAGCACATAACTTCCCGCCCAATACTACTCTTAAACGATACAAAATAGTATTTGATGATACAGAAACATACCTTCTTATTTGTTTATTTTCTATTTATATTTGAGAAATTTAATTTTATTTCGTATATTTATTTAATTTTTTGACATTTCACTAAGAAAACAGCTTCGCAATCACAATGACGTGTCACATTTCGAAGAAAAAATTGAAAATTTTTAAATGTTTCCATGGTGTACTAGGAATGCAAGATTTGTGAAATTTAATTTCTTTATATTTTATTATCTCTAAATCTAATGAAAATTATAAAATTAGTGTAATCAAAACAGATGTAAAATTAAATATTCTACAACTTTTAAAATAACATAAATTGTTGGAAAAGGAAATTTAACCGTGTTTTTCACGAAAAACTGTTACGGGCTTCAAGTAAACTGCTACTTCCGGTTGACCAATTTTATCCAAAATCTAATCAGCTCTTCATTTAAATATAAGAAGCAATAATTCACAAAATTATATTTTTTGGTATTATAGTATTTGAGTTATGCGAGACGAAAAAATTGCCACAGACTACTCACACACACACACACATACATACATACATACATACATACATACATACATACATACATACATACATACATACATACATACATACATACATACATACAGACATCATCGCGAAAATAGTAAAATGGTATTGTAGGGACCCTAAAACGTGCTTATTCATTGAAAACTCACTACCCAATTTTTTGACCAAAAACAATACCTCCCTTACCTAGAGGTAGGCGGGAGGTAAAAATGGTGAAAGACCCCATTTATTAACCAATAAATTGCGTCGTATGAATCAGGCATTACTGCTATAAATTTTGGAAAGTATTTTATTATATTCTATATTATTCAGATTGCAATGATTTTATTTCACGGTATATGGATTGCAAATTTCGTATGATGCAAATACTGTTGTTTATGTGATTATTTGTAGAAGTATTAATTTAATACTTTCAAATTTCATAATAATGTAATTCAAGAATGCCTATTATAAAAACGTCAAGGTCAAGTTCACTGGAGTGTGGCAAACTTCACTTCCGTGAAGATGAACAGCAACGGGTTTCACTGAATTTCTGTTTTATTTAATTTATATCTCAATTATTTGCTGAGATTACGCAAAACCCTGATAGGCCTTCAAGTAAACTACCACTTCCGTTTGATTAATTGCTGCCAAAACCAAAATTACGTCACGTGTTCCGTGACTTAATTAATATTAATTAATTAAAATTTGGTCGCAGGTGTTATTGTGGATTGTTTTATATAATCTAATTGATGCATGTAAAACGGGCTGCTCCTGCAGTGCCATCTATTATTTCTGAGATGGTTAATGGAAATCGGCAAAGAAACCAATAAAATAATGAACAATCCTTTTTTATTAACATGAAATATACATAGGAAAAACTGTAACTATCAAAACGACATAATTATCAACAATTCTTTGCTAATAGATACAAAAGACAAAATACATGAAATATAATTACAGAAATGGTGCAGTTTATATTTATTTAATAATTTCATTAGCTGAAATATAGTATAGAGAAGCTCGATAGATAATTGTATATAATAGTGTGTTAGTGCCGAGCGTTTTCGCGAGCATCTGAAAGATAAATAATGAATTATGTTTTGGTATATATATTTTTTACAAGGAGAGAAACTCGATTTCTATTATACCAAAATCATTACAGAAACAGCTAATTTCATATATCTACGGGAGATTTTTGCACTTTCTCTCCCGTAACTATCATAAATTATATTACAATTCAAATAATTTTGAAATACATAAAAACCATCATAAATATTGAGACATAAAAATAGTATATACACTGCAGGAGAGAAGTGTATTTTTACCTCCCGCCACATCCTGTAAGGGAGGTATAGGAATCATTCTAAAAATTCGGTAGTGAGTTTTCAGTGGATGAGCACGTTTTAGGGTCCCTAGAATGCGATGATGTGTGTCTGTCCGTCTGTGTGGATCTCTGGAGTTACGGTTTCTCAAAAACTACTAAACTAACATTTTGATATTTTGTATATATCAATTGTATCGTATATATTGTATCCGCTTTGAGAGAGCTGATTAGTTTTTAGTAATAATCCAATAACCAGAAGTGGTAGTTTACTTGAAGCCCTATCAAGTTATTTTTAAATATGTATCTGAATAAATTATGATTTAATGACAATTTTTGTTACGATTATTTATTGACGATTCTTAAAACCAATAAAATGCTTCATGTATGTATGTATGTGTCTGCGTTTTAACCAATCCTGTCATTATTATACTGAGAATAAAGCTCTTGTGATTATTTCCGGCAATATTCTCTGTAGCTTTTTTGTTTTTGTTGACAAATGTCAGATGTCAGATAGTTATCATCAACACAAGTAAAAATTGAGCAAATAAGTTAGATTTAGTGACGTGTCTGATGATGAAATAAAAAAATTATCTAATTAAATATAACTGGAGAGTTCGATAAATAAGAAAATAATTCTCCAGTATCTTTTTCAAACTTGTCGCCATTTGGCAATAGCCACTCAAGCCCTACAGGCTTTTGTGGCTATTGCCTGCCAACAAGTGTCAAAAGATCTGTCAAATTATTTCCAATTTATTCTCAATCTCTTGTTATATTATTACTGAAAATAATGTTTCAAATATTATTTATTATATACAATTATTGTTTGAAATATTTTTATTTTAATGTGACCATTTACAAATTACAACATGTTAAAAAATATATTTTGACATTTTCGTTTAAATCTACAAATTTACGCTTTTTAATAAAAACAAAATAAAGGTTGAAAAAGGGAAAAATGTTATTTTTTGATATATGTCATAATTTTTTGAAGGGATGAGCGTTTCTAGATGGTGGTGCATTGTTCGATAAGAAATATATGGCGGGAGGTATTGTGCTGCCCACAACAGATTTTTTCCCTCAGTTTACTCCGCGGGAAAAAATAGTACACTTCTCTCCCTCAATGTATAAATACACTAATTTTCAGACGCCTTACGTATATCTGGCAGTTAAATATAATATTTGTTATCTCGTTTTACGATTCTAATATATTACGAGTATGTTTATATACTAGGTATAGAGGTAATTAATTATAGTATATTACAGTGTATTTTGCAATACAACGTCATTTAAAAATTTATGTATAATTTTAGCCAAAGCAGTTCATGCAGCAGTGTACAGTTCAGCGAAAATGTGCTACGAAATCATTCAAATACTTGTCTAAAAAATGTAAGTATTGTACTAAGCTGTTCTTCTATTCGTACAAGACAATATTATTTAAAAATATTTTGAAAAATTTTAAAAATAGATGCATGGAATAACCTTACGTCCCACTGTGTAGTTTTCTGGCATTCGTTGATGCAAATAAATCAATTTTACTGCCTTTTTGCTTTTACTTTCTTAAAAGAAATAAACTCGTGACAAACAAAGCCAACTTAACATCCACTTTGGAGCCACTTTAATTAGTATTTTGCATTAATTACGTTTTATTGACGTGCATTCCACACATTACTTTTCAGTAATAATATAACAAGAGAGTGAGAATAAATTGAAAATAATTTGACAGATCTTTCGAAAACTTGTTGCCAGGCAATAGCCACGAAAGCCCGTAGGGCTTGAGTGGCTATTGCCAAATGGCGACAAGTTTGAGAAAGATACCGGAGAATTATTTTCTAATTTATCGAACTCTCGAGTTGTATTTAATTAGATTATTTTTTGATTTCATCATCAGGCACGTCACTAAATCTATCTTTTTTGCTCATTTTTACTTGTGTTGATGATAACTATCTGACATTTGCCATCTGTCAACAAAAACTAAAAAGCTACAGAGAAAATTGCCGGGAATAATCACAAGAGCATTATTATCATTATAATAATGACAGGATTGGTTAAAACGCAGACACGTGACATACAATAAAGCATTTCATTGGTTTAAGCGTTTGAAAAAACGGCAAAAAATAATCAATAGTTATAACATGAGTGCTAAGAATTTAATCGATTAAATTTGACATGTCTAGCTTATGCAAAAAATTTTGCTTAAAAAGTGTTTGAGTACATAATAATTTGAAAAAATCCCGAGACCGCAAGTCTAGGGATTTTATCTTAAATTATTATGTACGATAACACTTTTTTAAAAGCAAAATTTTGTAAATAAGCTAGACATCAAATTTAATCGATTCAATTCTTTAGCATGAGGGGTATATGTCAAGATTATTTCATGAATTCATGGCATAAACTTCAATATTTGCCGAAGAAATTGAACTAAAACGTTGATTTTGACACAATTTTACATAAATAAATCGGTACACTCATAAACAAAAAGGACCATAAAATTATGTTGTTATAGTGTAACTATAGCAAATTGATTGTTTTTCTTTTTATTTGTCAAATAAATGTCAAAAATTTGTAAATAAAAATAGCTTGAATTGAATAATTCAGCATGTTTAAAGATATAGAATACCAGTAAAGGTAAAGAACATGTAAGTATCTTGCTTCTGCAACTAATTATCCGGGTAAATATGCCTTCAAATTGTTCAAAATTTGCATATAAAAGCTAGCTTCAATTTAATCGTGAATAAACCGCATGCTGCAGTTTAATCACTTATTTAAAATGCACAACAATGGAAAATGAGACATTCTGATTGGTCAAATTTGTAATGAGTGAAATAATCGATGGAATTTATATTTTTTTACATTCCGCCAAAAGGGAGGTGTAGGAATCGTGAAAAAATTCAATTTGAAATTTTAGCCAATAAGTTCGTTTAAGTACTCAATTTCCTTATTTTCACGACGATGTCTGTGTGTGTGCGTTCGCGTGAATGTATGGATTTGTGCACAACTTAGTTCAGACGCATTTTGTCAAGTAATACTGAACAGAAATTTATAAATAAATATAAATAAATAAATATATCATCACGCCTTCTACCCATTGTGGGTGTGGCACTCTGCTTACACAGATCTCGATAAGTGATATATTTTTGAGTATGAAATGCGGTTACCAGCCGTCAAGTTGGTAGATGTTAGTGGAGGAGGAACCACAGGGGTAAATTTAAATTGACAACTGTCAGCTGTGGGATTCGAACTGAGGATCTCATGATACACAGTCCGACGCGTTACCACGGAGCTATTTACCCTAATGGGGAAATTTATAAAATTTTATATTTGTTTTAAACAATTATTCAAGTCAAATATGTTTCAAGTGAAATTATTATACAACCAAAGTGTTGATGTTGTACATGGAAATTTTTATAGTTCGTTAGAATCGCATTATAAAATAATAATCCGCCATTTAATCTGTGTATAAATAAATACCAGATTAAGTAGCTTTGTAAACACTCTGACTCATCTTATCTAAATTAGAAGAAATCTGCAGACATTGTGAGTTGAGTACACGTTACACGTTGTAGTATTCATTCATGCTTTCACTATCTATATCCGTTGCGCAATATACTCTTGTGATCAGGTATATCAAGTAGAGTTCGACCAAGCATCATGCAGCCCTAGTAAACATGATTTATTTTATAATTTCAATTGTTTCAGCCTTTACTTTGTGATACATTTTATAAGAATTACGTTAAAATGAAAAGTAACTTTGTTCTATATCACTTTAATTATATATATTTATACAATGTAGTAACTAGTTTCGACCATTACGGTTATCATCAGACTATAGTCTGACTATAGTCTGATGATGACCGTAATGGTGGTAATTTTAACGTAATTCTGATTTATTTTATATTAATGTACCACTGAACTATAATGATACTGGTATAAGGAAGTATTTAATTGTTGAATCCATTGTGGCTTCTGCTAACGTTTGTATGTAGATATAAGGATTTCAATTTTCAATGCTATTTTACCTCCCGCCAAATCCTGTAAGGGGTATAGGAATCATGCTAAAATTGGGTAGTGAGTTTTCAGTGGATGAGCACGTTTTAGGGTCCCTACAATACGACTTTAATAGTTTCGCGAAGATCTCTGTCTGTGTGTGTGTGTTTGTATGTTAGTCTGTGTAGATCTCTGGAGATACGGTTTCTCAAAAACTATTAAACTGAAAATATTGATATTTTGTATATATCAATTGTATCCCCTTTGGAAGAGCTGATTAGTTTTTGGTGATAATCCAATAACCGGAAGTGGTAGTTTACTTGAAGCCCTATCAAATTATTTTGAAATATCTCAGTAAATTACGATTTAATGACAATTTTGTTATTAGAATAATGTTTCAAATATTATTATCTACAATTATTGTTTGAAACATTTTCTTCTTACTGCCACCATTTACGAATTACAACACGTTAAATAAAAATTATATTTTGATATTTTCGTTTAAATCTGCTAACCTGTGTTTTTTGAAAAAACAAAACAACGGTTAAAAATGTAATTTTTTGACATGTGTCATAATTGTTTGAATGGATGAGCGTTTCTTGATAGTGGTGGTCCGTGTTCCTGTATTGTTCGATAAAATATATATGGCGAGAGGTACTGTGCTGCCCACAACAAATTTTTTTATGTTTGGGCGGTCGTAGATCAAATATTGTACAATACACATGTGATAATGCATTATTAATATACTTATGTCTATTACAGAAGTATAATTTCAACACCTCTCAATAAATGCTCTTTAACTATAGCGGTTTTAAACACGGAAAGTAACAGATTACTCACTAGTGAGTATAATTTTGAAAAAAAGTTACTAGTGAGTATTTTTTTATGTATAACAATAATAATAACACACAACACCTTGGTAACTACTTCGATTGACATTTTAATTTAGAAAATTTAAAACATACGTCACTGTCAAATAATATTTGTTTAATATTTTTTTTATTTTTAAGAGATGTTGGATAAAACTCGATAAAATTATCACACGAAGCCGAAGGCTGAGTGTGCCAAAATTTCTCTCATGGGTAGTTCCTAACTTTGCCCATTTGTATAGTAAATAACTATAATATTTTTAAATTCTAAAGAACTTTGGTATTTACACCTTTACTGTAAAATGAATAGATAAAAATATTCAGCAATCCCAAAAAAATAGTATTAAAATTTTATACTCCACATTTCAATTCTATACTCTGTACAAGAAAATGATTAAAATATAGTTTGCCAAAGCAAAATAGGTTTTCACATCAATTCAAAACCCAAACAATATCGTCACGCTCTTCCGCCAAACAATTACCTTTAATAATTATAATTATTATCAACACCAAACCACAGTAGTCCAAGAAACAATTGAAAGATTCGTATTTGAGAAAACAAACCAATTTGTAGTGTTTCTATTGTTGTTTTGCGAGACAGGAGGCTTTGCCTCGCACCAAAACAAAAGCACGCCGTGCCAGACGAACCGTGCGTGTTGTGTACCAACATCGATGTGTGAATGTGTGGGTCCCCTAACTGAAATCTCGCAGCCCTGGTGTAGTGTTTGTGTAGTGGTGTGACTGCGTCAGTAGTTATTTCATCTTAGCATTTAACTGAATTGAATTTAGCAGAGCTATTTTCAGACTCTGACGTCATAATTGATATATCCTTTTTACATTTTCGCTAGTCGGGCTATTCACAAACAATTTCTTTTATAATGCAAACATACCGTTAACTACTTCTTCCCACTGTTTGTTATAATAGACCTACATTCTAACTGCTATGAAGAGTAAAAATTTTTTATGATAATTTCTAATATAATGAAGCTACTATTATTAATGTTTATGTTATGAGCTGATTAGATTTTGAGGGCAATTCCATTAACTGGAAGTGGTAGTTTACTTGCAGACCTGTCAGATTTTTTAGGAATATTTCAGTAAATTATTACAAAATAGATACAAAACTATATTGGCTATAATTTGTATTTGAAACTTTTTACCTCCCGCCTACATTTGAATAAGGGAGGTATTCTTTTCAGTCAAAAAATTGGGTAGTGAGTTTACTGTTTTCGCTATTATGTCTATATGTATGTATTTATATATGTACGTACGTGTGTGTGTGTTTTCGTCTCGCATAACTCAAATACTATAATACAAAATAATACAATTTTATGTATTTTGCTTCTTATATTTAAATGAAGAGCTGATTACATTTTGGATAAAATTGCTCAACCGGAAGTAGCAGTTTACTTGAAGCCCTTAACAGTTTTTCTTGAAAAACACGGTTAAATTTCCTTTTTCAACAATTTATGTTATTTTGAAAGTTGTAGAATATTTAATTTTACGTTTGTTTTGATTACACTAATTTTATTAATTTTCATTAGATTTAGAGATAATAATATATAAAGAAATTAGATTTCATAAATCTTGCATTCCTGTACACCATGGAAACACTTAAAAATTTTAATTTTTTACAAAATGTGACACATGTCATTTTGATTGTGAAGCTGTTTTCTTAGTGAAAGATATGTCAAAAAATTAAAGAAATATACGAAATAAAATTAAATTTCTTAAATATAAATAGAAAATAAACAAATAAGAAGGTATGTTTTTGTATCATCAAATACTATTTTGTACCGTTTAAGAGTAGTATTGGGCGGGAGGTTATGTGCTGTTCACATCAGATTTTTTTGTAAAATAATTAGGGAAGCCAATTATTGTTATAATAATAATTGAACTTTTCAAAAATAGCATTGCCGAGGAAAAAGGGCCTTATATAATAGGAATAACAATTTCTTTATTTTTAAATAGTAACCCAATATAAATTTTTAGTCCATTACATAGAGATTTTTTTTCTTATTTCAACGATATAAGTATGATATGAGGTTTGTAAAGGAATTATTTTGAGAAAATTAAAAATTTGAAATAATTTTACAATATGAATGTAGTTATTGCAGTAAATAACTAATATTAATAAGACTATTGCCTAGGTTACGAAAGTATTTCATTTTCTTATATGTAGAACAGCGTGTTTTACTAAAAAATTATCATTTTTTGTTGCATTTCTTTATTCCGTAGCCTACTACAATTTTGTGAAATTATTTCTAATTTATAATATCATTTTTCTCGAAATAATTACTGTACAAATTCATAACATATTTACATCGTTGAAAAAGAAAATCTTTATCTAATGGACCTAAAATTTATGTAGGTTCCCATTTAAAAAATTAAACATATACTACCGTTTGAGAGTCACTGGACGAATTTTTTGTTTATTACTCCTATTAAATGAAGCCCTTTTTCCTGGTCATTTTTTGTATGAAACATTTTTCTTTAAAATCATTAATTCGCCCAAAAAGGCGCTGGTTGTTTTAAAGGAAACACCCTGTATATTATTCATATCTTAAATATACTCGTATTTTTGAGCGAGCAATTTCAACAAATAGCAACCCCTAAATATATTAGGAGAACAACAACCACAGAAATATTAAAAATATTTAATTCAAAACTGCTAAAGACCTTGACACTGATGTGTGTAGGTGCGTGTGTATGTGTAGCTAGTAGCAGAAGCCAGAACTAATTCTGAACAGCGCTATTTTTTCCTAGAACTGAGAAAAACATTAATTACAAAAACATACGGAAGTTGTCCACTGTTCACATAAATTACGAAAACAGAAAAGATTTAATTGTTATAATAATACTTATGAGACTGGAAGGATGTCAAATTGATTTAGATTTTGGATTACATACCCAAACCTATTATAAAACCAAATGAAATAAATAGTTTTAAATATTTGGCATAACAAATTTGCTATTTAAAGTTTCATCTTTTTAGTATAAGAATAGAATTTTGAGTGGATATCACAGCATTGGGGCAGCTGTAACCGCGGTACCACAACTGCATGTAAATAAAAATTTTGTTTGTAAGACAGTACGGAACACTATTAAAAAGGACCAGTGTTATTTTTCCTTGTTAGTCACTTCTAAATTATTTTAAAGAAAAATATTTCAAATATACTTGTAGAACATTGACATTTTTACATCTTGAAGTATTTTTCTGCAAATAATTTACATATATACCTGTACATAACATCACGCTATATCCCACTCAGTGGGGTAGCACGAATCCAGAAACAGTCAACCAACAATCAATCTCCTCCAAATATTCCTGCATTTTCGCATCGTCCACATTCACACATGCTCGTCTATTCTTCAGAATTGGAATCATTCATCAATTATAACTAACTATTTATTCCTCAGACGCCCACGCAATCGTTCACCTTCAATATTATCCGCATATATTACAAGTCCAGTATCATATCATTTGGCCCAAACTAGATTTTTAGAATAACTTTAAAAAAATTGTTCTGGGCTTACAAAAGGGAAATTGTTATACTTCATTTATTTGTGTGTTAAATTCTATTATTTTTAAGAATATTTCAAGAATTGAATAAAAACAAATTAACGAAAAAACTAACATAAATATTTCTTTTGGCCAAAAGAAATTGGCTGGCTCCACGAACACTGTTTTTGAATTGTTTCAAATAAAGATTCTACATCTTTTTGATTCCAATGATACCCAAAAACACTGATAGGTCTTCAAATAATCTTACTGTTGAAGAATTGTTCCTAAAATCTAATCAATTCATAATGGAAACATAATACCTATGTATGTGCGGGAGGTAAAAATGATATAAATATGGGCAATTAAACAATTTTCCTTTGCATGATTTTATCTGAGCCAAATCATATAATTCTGGGCTCATAGTTTTACCAATCTTTCTGAACAACTTTCTTCTCAATCTCACATTCACCATACACCAATGTGGACACGATCACTCTCCTCTCAAATACCTCATTTCCACAGCAGTTACACGTCATTCATGTTTCTTCATCCACACCCAACATTCAGAACCATACATCAATAGGCACCAACACATCATTATAAATACTCAATGCGTATATTTGAATGTGTAGTAAGATTCATTACGAAAGCAATTTAAACTAGATTAAGTCCAAATGTAGGCCCAGGACATCTCAATCTTAATTTCAATCTTTAGATAATCACCCGATTCCGGTTATAGTTTAACTGTGTTATGTACAGTCCACGCAAAGTTTTACTTAATTATCAATTAGATTTATACTTTTATACTATTTCACGTACACAAAGTCAATTTTGTGACACTGTTTTTCTCAACAACAATGCTACAAAATTGAATTTTGTGCAACTGTTTTTGGGGAATTTATTACTTGTAAAATTAACAGTCTGTCAAACTTGGGGCTGTCATTTCTCAAGTAAAATTATTAAATCGGAGTCCCTGCGTCGGGGTTGCGGCCTGGGACCCGATAGGCCCCGCGGGCAAAGCCCCTTGGTAAAATAAATAAATATATCATCACGCCTTTTACCCATTAAGGGTGTGGCACTCTGCTTACGCAGATCTCGGTAGGTGATATATTTTTGCGTATGAAATGCGGTTACCAGCCGTCAAGTCATAGCCCCCAAAGTTGTTAGTGGAGGGGGAACCACGAATCTCACGATCCACAGTCCGATACGTTACCACTGAGCTATTTACCCCTTGGTGACCAGTGGTATATTAAACAAGCCGTACAATTTTATTTTATTTTTATTTTTATTGAATTTATGAACGTGAAATAGGAAAAGTAGTATGAACAATATATTATTGTTCTATTTCTCCTTGTTTTCTTTTATCTGTTTTTAATTCCTGCTGCTTTTAAATCTTATTGCTTCATATTCTGAACAACTTTTGTATTTACACCTTTGTTGTAAAGTGAATAGATAAAAAATTACAGTAATATCAATAAAATAGAATTGCAATCCTTATATTCTACATTTTAATTCTACACCCAGTAGAGGATCAAAAGGTACATCGAACTATGAAAGAATATTATATTATACATAGAGGGAGAGAAATGTATGATAATTTCTCGAGAAATAAAATACACTTCTTTCCTACGGTGTATATACTATTTTTTTACGACCGCAATATTTATAATGGTTAGTGTGTATTTAATAAATATTTGAATTAAATATAATTTATGATAGTTACCTTTGATTTGTTCAATAGTCACATTATTTGAGCACTTATCCTCACAACGGGAGAGAAAGTGTACAAATCTTCCGTATATGTGAAATTGGTTGTTTCTGTCATAATTTTGGTATCATAGAAACTGAGTTTCTCTCTCGGCTGTAAAACAAATAAATTTATTGTATTGTGTGTCAAGTAAACTTCCATTTTCGGTTTTTCAATTGTTACCAAATTTATAATTATGAAGTTTTTCGTTTGTGTGTAATAGAACACTCATCCATACATTCACACAGACATCATTGAAAATATATTCAAAACGGAAAAAGGTATTTTTAAACATGTGTTTCTGTAAAAATCTCACAATTAATTATTATACAAATATAACTGAAACTTTTTTTTTTGAATTTTATATATTAAATAATTTAAACAATTAATTTCGAAATATGTATATTTATTTTGAACTTCACAACGTCAATAATGACAATTATTATTTTATATAATAATAATTATTTGTAACTAACGCTAAATATTGCCAATTCACATGTTTATTTATTAATTAGTACCAATTATAAGCAAGAAAGTACAAAGTGGATAAGAATAAAAAATAATTTCATAATTAGCACATTTTCATTTGCTTCTTGCAGTTTTCAAATCATATGCTTCTAATTAATACAATTATTGGGTACATGCTTCCCTTTTCTTTCCTACTTTACCCTTGCCTACATTTTTAGGGGTTGTTATTTCTAATACATCTCTTGCTTCGAACAAAATAGTTATTTGTATAACAAGGCACCTAAATATAATGTGTTATTACAAATAAACCATATGAGTAATAAAAAATACTTTAGGGCGAGGTATATATTATATTGTTTTTGCAATACCTTTACTGTAAGTTACCCATTATTAACAAAATTTAAACATAGTAAGTGGAACTTTTATTGCACAATTGGTTTTCATGGTTACATCATTTACTTACCGTCCACGGTGGATGGTAAGTGAAACTTACCGTTCATGGTGGACGGTAAGTAAATATATATCATTCAAATTTTATTTTTAACCTCAATCTGACAGCTGTTAATTTTGATACCTATTTTTCCTTTTCTTATACTTACGCTGGTATTGCAAAAAATATCTTACTAACCTCGAACTGTAAGTGATTTATTAGGTCTCGAATGTTTAGGAAATCTCGACCCTACGGGTCTCGACATCCCAAACTACATTCTCGACCTAAAAACTATCACTTACAGTTCACGGTACGTAATATACTATTTTGAAATCGTTAAATTATTAATTATAAACATAAATAACTAGCATTATGTATTTGTAAAACGGCAGCTAGCTGTTGCGACGAGGATGGCTGTGATAACAAAACTACTGTCAAACTGTCAAATATTTATGTATAATTTTCATTATTATTTACATGTTCTTTGACGTGTTCTGCATGTGATCTGCATTAAAGCCGATAAATTATTATCAATGGCAAACAATAAATAAATTCACCAATACTATTATAGAATAATTTGTTTGTTATTTTATGTTTGTAATTCAAGTTTGATGTAAGAGTCTAGTAAAGTTTAACTTTATTTTGGCTAACCTCGCATAGTAATTTCGTGTACTTTAGTGTGCAGATTTCGGGAAAATATATTATTATATTATTATTCATTAACGACCGCATTGTACCAAGCGATGACGCTAGTGTGTTCGTAATTCAATTCCTCGGTCAGCAGATACCAATTAGCGCTTCTGATTCAAAACGACGCAAAATTACTGTTTGTTTTGGAGTTTGCTAATTATTTTCTTCAACATGTTTTAAGACTTTTTGTTTGGCAAAACTGTTTAGTATGTTTTGTTAGCCGAATTTGACCTCATAACAATACGTACCATTCAGTGATTATTTTTTAAATAAATACAAATATATACTTGAAACAAAACTACTTATACTAGAGATGCTACTTCATCTATAACAGTATTATTGAATTTTATGTAAGTTAAAACTAAACAGAGGTCACGTGATGGTTAAGCGATGCCAAATGTTCTCAGAAAATTTTTTGTCGAATGTTTAAATCTGCTATTTTTATTTTAGTTTTAGTTGTATCAAGAAAATGCAAACAGGAAATAATTTTAGTTCTCAGCGATCAAGATTACAAAATTAATTTAGTAAGTAAGGGATACCAACAAAATTTTTTATTTAAAAGGGGGTAAATGCTGTAGTAGCCATATGAGCGACACAGGTCACAAAAAAAGATTTTCAAATTGATTTTTTCCAAAATTGATAAGTACTAAAGTACGATATTACTACGCGAGGTTAGCCAAAATAGTAGCTAGGCTAGTAGATTTTAGAGACTCTTATGTCAAACTTGAATTACAAACCAAAAATAACAAACAAATTATTCTATAATACTATTGGCGAATTTATTTATTATTTAGCTTTGATAATAATTCATTGAATGTAAATATAATAAATAATGAAAATTATACTGAAATATTTGACAGTTTGACAGTACTTTTGTTATCACAGCCATCCCCGTCGCAACAGTTAGCTGACATTTTACAAATACATAATGTTATTTATTTACATTTTTAATTAATAATTGAACGGTTTCGAAAAAAAAAATATAACGTATCCCTCGACCCTAAAGTATTTTTTATTACTCATATGGTTTATTCGTAGTAATAAAAAATTATAATTCATTGAAAATCAATTGTTAGTTCATATATTTATTCTAATTATAGCACGACACCTATATCTGATTCAATATCAGCGATATTTTTATGATATTGGAACTCCAAAGTGTGATGATAAAAATTAGGGATTATATTTATCAAGCACGTAAAAAATAGCCAAAACATTAATCCTGAGATTATTTGTAAAATATGACAGAATATAATTTTATAATTAAAAATTTGGTGTGGTTACCATACTACTTTCTTATACATATAAAACCAAGTGTACACGTATGACTTGTTGCTTGGATATGACTTTTATCAACTGTAATTACACTCGAGCTTTTTATTTTGCCGGATAAATTTCTGTTTGTACGAAACCTTGTTACCTAGCAATTTGACAAGAAAACTGTTTTAATAAAATCACGACACCGTAGGTGGAGTAATTTTATTTTTTAAACAGTTTTCGAGACAAATTGCTGTCAGGTGACAAGGTTGAGTTGTGAAACTGAAATTTATCCGAAGACAATAAAATGCTCGAGTGTAATTCGGCGAGATAATTTAACATTATTTGTGAAAAGGTTTATTTAAAAGTGCAATTGGTGAAAATACAATTATTATATATCATATATTTGACATTTAATGCAAATGACATTAGTTTAGATAGTATTTTGATCTGGTTGCTTTGAGAAACGTAAATAACGTTTTATCACTTGCAAAAAGTTACCTTCCTATTTATCTGTAGTCAAAACAATAAAATTGTTTTTTTCTTTATGGCGTACTTTATATTGGAGCAAAATTATATGTTTAGTAGTTTTTGAGAAACCGTAACTACAAAGCTCCATACAGACAGACAGACACACAGTCAGACATCATCGCGAAACTCTTAAAATTATCATCATCCACTGAAAACTCAATACCGAATTTTTAGCATGATTCCTAACCTCTCTTATAGGATGTGGCAAAAGATAAATAATAGAATTGATTGTTTCGTGTGTCCAGTAAACTTCCTCTTTCGATTTGTCAATTTCATTCAAAATCAACTCATCATTTCATATTTTCATGAAACTTATAAATTTCAAGTTTCGTTTACATATCTGGTTCATGAGATATTGCGCACACGAACATCCATCCATCCATCCTCACACACAGACATCATTGAGAAATTGGTCTTAACGGATTCAGTGGACGTCAAAATATGTATTTCCACAAAAATCTCGTCAGCGTTTTTTTCACGAGTCCACTACTTCCTTATACTTTGTATAAGAAAAGAATAATAGGAAAGATTTTTACGACTTTTGAATTAAGGAATCTCGCCTGTTATTTTATTTTGTTCTAACTAAACGATAATATTGACAACAACACTGATAACTTCCGTGAATTTGTTGATGTCACATTTGATTGAATTCGGAGTCATCTTTCTTAGACGTACGCCGTACGTTATTGTGTACTACGAAAATGCTATAACAATTATTGTAATCTATTGTTATTGTTATGGTTACGCGAATATATGAGTAGGTATGTACAAACATATGCACTGCGTCAAATGGAAAATTACTGACTTTCTTGGTATTTCAACAACGAAAGGCGAGAAGTTATTTGTAGGAAATGTTTGTTCGATTGTTTGATGTGTTTTCCTTGAAATAATTGTGCTACATTTTTAATTAAATTGAACTGAAATACATATGTATTTGTATCTCCTGTCTGTAGAGTTGAAATGTGGGGTATAGGGTTGTTTCAATGCTATTTACTTGTTACTCACTTGTAAACACTATTTACCCAAGCCCTCTATTGCATTTGAAAATGAATCTTTACAAGTTACTAATTTAAAGCTGCATGTAATTATTTTACAAGTTAGTAAACAAGGTAAACAATGCACGTTGCCACAGTAATGCTTACAAGGCTTATGCGAAATCATTTCAAATAAAATTTGACAGAACAGTTGTGTGTCACTGACAGGGCTTGGTTATAATTTTATTTTGATTTACAAATGAGTAACAAGTAAAATGTTGTACAATACACCCAAGGTAACTGTTTTACTGCTTCAAGGAGGTGACAGGCTCCCCGGTGATTTTCCCCACTCAACAGTAAAAACTGTTTTACCCTGCTTGCAATGTAAATAACTACTTTTTCTACGGCCACTGAGAAATCTGTTCATTGTACGTTTGTTGTTGCTAGGGATATGAGGTACATTGCAAGCATCGTGCGAAATGAATTTGTTTTGTGAGTATTTCAATACAGATCAGTTCATTTAAGTACAGGTGCCATTGCTAGGATACTTATTTAGAATTGTCAAATATTGGAATGGTGAAAGCGGGACAAATTTATTATTAAAATTGAAATAATTTTGAAATAATATTGTGGTCGTAGAAAAAGTATAGGGTACAACTCGCATGAAATGTTCATTTCATACTCGTAGGAAATGAGTTCCATTGTAATATAATTTATGATAGTTACCTTTGATTTGTTATTTTGCCTCACGACGGGAGAGAAAGTACACGAATCTCCCGTAGACATGAAATTGACTATTTCTAATATTCTGATATGATTTTCCTATTTTAGAAATCGAGTTTCTATAACACTGTTTTGGAAACTAGGCTTTCTACAATTAAAAATTGTTATGGAATCACTAACATTCCATACGCCGCGTATGGAATATTTTCGACGCATCAAAGCCGCATATTAGCGCGATATATGAAGTATCTTGATTCAGTTACTATGGTTACGCCTGTTTGTTTTAATTTACTTTTTTAATTTGACGTTTTCAACAGTTTTATTAGAGCTCTAGAAGAATGTAGGTATTCTCGTCCGCCATTTTGGGTCCAGATGTCATAAATAAAACAATTTATTGGAATCCAGTTACTTAAAAAAAAAAAAAACATTTAAAATTTGTATCTGTCAAATTTGAAAACATAATTCTTGAAATTCTGTAAAATCCAACTACACAAATCATACGGTAATATATTAGATAGTATTCTGTACACTTACCTGTTAGATATGAAATATAATAATTAAGAGAATGATATATCACAATTATTAATCAATATCAACTTCAAATTTGACAGAAAAGAATTAAAGTAACTGGATTCCAATAATTTGTTTTATTTTTGACACTTGGACCCAAAATGGCGGATGAGAATACTCATATATTCTAGTGCCTTAGTTTTATATTTGTATTTTTTGTTTAATTTCCAAAATCTTGTTGTAGAAAGTATAGTCTACAACATGTAACGGAATGGCATATCCCACACTCGCAAACCGTAGCCCTCGCCTTCGGCTCGGACTACATTATTTGTTGTAGAATATACTATTTCCAATCTTTCCATCTGGGAATAAACGATTATTCGTCGAATAAATAAAAAAATACTTACAAATATTATATGAGCCATGATTTTGATGCGACATTTTCCATCTATCCAACGTATAATTTATTCAATATCTTATTCGTAAATGGAAAGATCGGCTTTAAAAATCAGATAATAATATTCCAAGAATTTTTTTGATATATAATTATTAGTTGATAAAATAAAATATCCCAGTAAATCGATAAGATATCCGTGGTGACGGGCGCCACTGCACGTGACCATTCAATCACAATACCACGATCAAGCCAAATGATTACAATCATAGTACGTTTAGTTTCTTAAAATAGCCATGCGTACCAATGCGTCCAGTCATGCCATGACATAGAGTGCGCTGTCAACAGGGGTTAATATAATTGTATTACGGCGTAATTACTATGTTAGGACTTTGTCAATCATGGTGACGATCCCGTCCAGTGGCGGAGATTTCAACGAGGTGCCCATGTTTATCGACGAAAAGGAGGAGATTTAATGTTGACGTGTATCGTTTTATTTTTGTGTACCACGCATAACTTTTTATGAAGTCGTTCGATTTTGATGATTCTTTCTTTATTGGATAGGGTATACCTCGAAGTTTACCCAATTTAAATATGAAAGCACAATTTCATTTCTAAGGGTAGGAAAATAAGAGATTTGATTGTTCACCTTTTAAATTGATTCTACCACGCATAACTTTGTACTTGGTTATACGATTTCAATAATTCTTCTTTTATTGAATAGGGCATACCTTCAAGTTGGGTCCATTAAAATTTGAAACGAAAATTCTACACTTAAGGGTAGGAAAATAGGGAATAATTGATTGTTCATCCACTGAATTTATAGTTGTTTACATATTCTACGCATAACTTTGTACTGGGTTGTCCAATTTCGATTATTCTTATTTTATTGAAAAGGGTATACCTCGAAGTTGGTCCCAATTTAATTTTAAAATAAAATTCCATCCCTACAGGTAAGAATATAGGGGATGATTGATTGTTTATCCATTGAATTTTTATCTGTTATCTAATTCTACCACGCATAACTTCGTACTGGATTATCCGATTAAGATAATTCATTTTTTATTCAGTAGGGTATTCTTTTAAGTTGGTTCCATTTGAATTTTAAAATAAAATTTCACTCCTATGGGTAAGAAAATATAGGATAATTGATAGTTCAACTACTGAATTTTTAATTTTTTTTATATTGTACCACGCATAATTTTGTACTGGATTGTCCGATTTAGATAATTCTTTATTTATTGAGTAGGGTATTTCATTGAGTTAGTTCCATTAAAATTTTATAATAAAATTCCTCCTCCAAAGGTAGTAAAATAGGGGGTGACTGATTGTTCACGTACTGAATTTTTACCTGTTATTCTATTTTACCACGCATAACTTGCTACTGGGTTATCCATTTTCGATAATTCTATTTTTATTGAATAGGGTATACCTCGGAGTTGGTCCCATTTAAATTTAAAAATAAAATTCTACCCCTACAGTTAAGAAAATATGGAATAATTTGTTAGTACACCTACTGAATTTTTAAATATTTTTTTATCCTACCACGCATAACTTTGTACTGGATCATCCGATTAAGATAATTCTTTTTTTATTGTGTAGGGTACACCTCTAAGTTGGTCCATTTGAATTTTAAAAATAATTCACCCGCTAAAGGGTATCAAAATAGATAGCCATAAAAAATTAAAACTTTTTAACAAATTAAATTGATTAATTGTTTGTTTGGCGTCAACTCAAAATTCGTTTCGTTAGTTTTAGAACTTAGTTATTTTATTTTTTGTTTTTCAGTTTTCTTAAAAAGCTTTTACGCTAAATACCTGTTGCCGTAATCCATAATTTACTGAGATATTTCAAAATAACTTGATAGGGCTTCAAATAAACTACCACTTCCGGTTATTGGATTATCACCAAAAACTAATTAGCTCTTCCAGACAGAATACAGTTGATATGTACAAAATATCAACATTTTCAGTTTAGTAGTTTTTGAGAAACAGTAACATTTGTATTCTAGGGACCCTAAATTATATTCACTATCGAATTTTTAGCGTGATTCCAATACCTCCCTTACAGAATGAGGCGGGAAGTAAATACTTTATGTTGTTGTAGGATAATTTTAGCTGGAAATTTATTTTAAAATTTTCCACTTAAAAATTGCTGAATATTAATAGCTCATAAACAAATAAATATACTTTATGACGGCACTTTCTTAAATTATCCATAAAAATATACGAGAAAATGCAAACAATGTGACTCACAAAATATTTTTAAACTTGGAAATAATATTTTTAGAATATTTATTCGGTTACACGTAAAATAATTTGCATAGTTCTTATATAACAGAAATATATTCACTTATATGTTATTACAATCTTCTACGAAACTTTTACAGAAAATAATACAACACTGTAATAGACATCTCTAAATCTGTTTTATGAAATGTCAAATGTTCTTCGTTTTGTTTAATTTTCCATGGACTTTTTACAATTTTCTTTGAATATTAATATAATTTGATTGATACATAGTCAAGTACTAACATTTAGGTAAGCAAATGGGTTTAATTGCATGCATTTTTAAATTCTATGTATGTGCACTTTTGCTATAAAGTGAATAGGTAAAATATTACAATACAGAATTGAAATTTCAATTTTCCACCCGTTATATGAAGAGCAGAAGAAAAGTATGCAATTAAATCAGTAGTAGAATGACAACCAGAAGTAGTCGAAGCAAGTAAAATAAAAAAATCTGATGTGGCCAGCACATAACCTCCCGTCCAATACAACTCTTAAACGGTACAAAATAGTATTTGATGATACAGAAAAATATCTTTTTGTTTGTTTATTTTCTATTTGTATTTGAGATATTTAATTTTATTTCGTATATTTATTTAATTTTTTTGCCTTATATTTCACTAAGAAAACAGCTTCACAATCAAAATGACATGTGTCACATTTAGTAAAAAAATTACAATTTTGAAATGTTTGCATGGTGTACAAGGAATGCAAAATTAATGAAATTAAATTTTTTTATATTTTATTATAGCTAAATCAAATGAAAATTAATAAAATGAATGTATTCAAAAATACATCTGTTAATTTTTAATCGCCTGTTAAAAAATGTAACCAATAATAACAGAAGGCACTGAATAAAAATTGAAAATTTCATTTGACACATATATTTTTATTGGTTAAAATGGTTAAAATTCTTAACCGGTCGTTAAAAATTAACAGGCATGTTACAGTATAGGCTCTAAAAATTGTTGAAAAATTAAATTTAATACCGTGTTTTCACGGAAAACTGTTAAGGGCTTATTAGTAAACTGCTACTTCCGGTTTACCAATTTTATCCAAAATCTAATCAGCTCTTCAAAAAAAGCAAAAATATACAAAATTGTATTTTTTGGTATTCTAGTATTTGAGTTACATACATACATACATAGATACACACATACATACATACACACATACATACGTACATGCAGTAATCATAGTGAAAACTGTAAAATCGTGTTATAGGGACCAAAAACAATACCTCCCTTACTCATAAGCAGGCGAGAGGTAAAACAAACAGAGCTTAATCCCCTCCAACATATTTAGGGAGCTCTTTTTGCCGGCTGGTACATTCTGACCCATGCCGATTTCCGGTGCTGACGTAACTCCCGCTAAACATTCTCTCAGTAATGTTTGAGATAGTTTTAAACTAATCGTGCGTTTGCGAAACTCCCACGCGCTACTAGAATCTAATTTTACCCCAGGCTCGTCTGTTCGTGGGACGTCGTTCATTCCTCGCGCTGCTCTGAACCACAGCCAAATATTTATCTATTTATTTACATACAAAATTTTGCGACTGCAAAATATCGACCATATATCCAAAACAGGCTAGTTTTTCAGTCTGTGCTTATGAATGGATTATGTAAGATGTTATATTGGGAATCACTGATAAAGATATTGATTTATTGATAAGATATGGACACAATATTTGGAACACGCAATTTTTAATAATGTTTGGTAATTTTAATAGTTAATTTATTATTTGGCGTATAGAAATTTTAATGCTATTTTTTTGATATTGCTGAAAAATTTAAAGCTATTTACACTTTTGCTAAAAAGTAAATAGCTTTAAATTTAATAATGCATGCAATACTTACTACATTTTGTTACATAAATATTAGTATTCCAGGATATATCAATCAAATTGATATCAATATTTATTAGGAAAATTGTGAAATGATCATGGAAAATTAAACAAAAAAACTTTTGGTGTGGGCACCACACTACTTTCTTATACATATAGAATCTACTAAACACGTATGATTTGTTCCTTGCGTATGACTTTATTTTGACATTTATTTAAACATGTTTAATTTTTTGTTCTCGTTGTAATTATGATTAAATTTAAAAAATAGGTATTTATTAATTAATAATATCTAGTCTTTAAAACTTACTAAATAATAATATAAATATTGCTTTTATAATATTTCACACGACACATATTATTGACACTTCACAATTATTTGACATATATGTTAAAAATGTTTTAGTTTTTTTTTTCATTGTAACTAAGATTGTTGAAATATATTATTAAATATATAATTTAGTTTTTTGCCGATTGACATTAAACATGACACTTCACGAACTGCTAACAGTCTGTAAAATGTCACTTTTATACCTAGGCTGTAAAAAAAACATATCAACCGCTCAACAAATGTACAGCAACCGTCAATAAATACATAGCAACCGTTCAACACATGTATGGCAACATAATTTGACAGCGATAACCTTCAAAATGTCTACATAAAATAATCACTAAATTAACATTAATTTCAAATTGACAAAAAAATGATGTGATCAACTCGGCATCAAACACAGATTTATAGCTTCGGCAGCCTTCATTGCCTCGGCTTCGCCTCGTTAATGAAACGGCAGCCTCTGCTATAAATCTGGTATTTTGATGCCTATAATTAAACAAATAACTATTTTCTCAAAAATGTACAAGAAAAGTTAGTTATTTACTTTACAAATGGGCAAAGTAAGGAATTACGCACGAAGGAAATTTTAGCTCACGAAGCCGAAGGCGTGTGATAATTTTATCGAGTGGGTAAATCCACTTTGCCCACGTGTGAAGTATAACGTTTTATCCAACATCTCTTAATAAATGCAAGATTTGTTAAAGAAATATTATTGGACAGTAACATATACTTTAATTTTTTTAAATTAAAATGTCAATCGATGTAGTTATTATGATGTGTGTTATTATTATTGTTATAAATAGAAAATTACTCACTAGTGATTTTTATCAAAATTATACCCACTAGTGGGTAATCTGTTACTTTCCTTGTTTAAAATCATCATACTTATAAAGGCATTTATTGAGAGGTGTTGGATAAAAAACATTTTATATTTCAAAAATTTTTGCTAACATCTTTCATTTGAATTGATTGTTTTGTGTCCAGTAAACTTCCTCTTCCGGTTTTTCAATTTCATTCATTCATATTTTCATGAAACTTATAAATTCAAAGTTTCGTTTACATATCTTGTCTCGTTCATGAGATATTGCGCACACGGACATCCATCCATCCATCCTCACACACAGACATCATAGAGAAATTGATCTTAACGGATTCAGTGGACGTCAAAATATGTATTTCCGCAAAAATATCATCAGCGATTTTTTTCAAGATTGCAATACGTCTTTATACTTTGTATAAGAAAGTAAAAATAAAATTGAAATTTTTATTCATTTTATCAAATGTCCCCATTAAGAATAATGTTAATAACACATAATGTTCTTAATCATAATCATAATGCAGGTATGCAAATATCAGTTATTATTAACTCAGTATAAATAATAATTTTATTAACACCATATTGTAAATTAAACATATTTGTGATTATTTATAAACTAATTATTAAGCATTAAATTTGTTCACGTTTTCTGTGTTTGCTTATGCAGACGTAAATATGTTATTTTTATTAGTTATAAACTTTTTATTCCGATAATAAAAAAATCTGATATGGCTACTACATAACTTCCTACCAATCTTTAAATATTGAAAAATATTCAAATAAAATTTACAATATTTATGTCTGATATGGGCAACACATAACCTCTCGCTTACAGCAATTTAAAATTGTAGAAATATTAATATTTTCCTTTTATCATAAAATATTTTTTTCACAATATGCCAGGAAACCTCGCCGTTCTTCTTCCGAAATAGTGAGGAAAATGTGCTTTTCCTCTCTGGAGAGCAAAATATAGAAGTGTTACCAATATATATTTATTGTAAAAATTATAAATAAACGCCTAATTTGATTGAAAATATTTATTTTAGTAATATACATACTTTAAATTGTCTTACAATTATGCCTTATATTTTTATTTTTCTAAATTAAATCATAACTCGACATCTTTAATTTAGATTTAAGAATGGTTCATTGGCAACACTGCTACACCGCCTTGCATCTGATAATCTAACTTTAAACATGTCAGTTGTGTTCTCAAAGTGTATTTTAGGTTCGAGCAAATCGTTTTTCGCTCGAATTGTCTTATTCGCAGCACTCATGAGGCAAACTTCTAACTCGAGTGGGTAAAAGAAGCGCTTTCCTCTCTAGTTTGACATTGACATTTCAAAATCAATACCTGTAAATTTCTTTATATTTTCTAATCAAAAAGACAAAGACAGGTAGCCAAACAATTGCTTCTCTTTCTATAGGCATTTTCAACGTCAGTTAGCGTTCCATTATAATTATATTTCAGTGTACCCGGCAACCATTTTGAGTGTGACACTCTGCTTTAACAGATCTCAACAAAACGCAAAATAAAAATGTTACAATCTTGCAGCTCATACGTCACTTCATTATCAGTGAAACTATATTTTTCATGTCACGTCGGTTGTGTAGGTAGCTGTATATTTATTTAAACTGAAAAACTAATATTAACATTATGACGTACATGTGTTAATATCCGATAATATGCATACATCATAATGTGAACATAATAGCATATGTCACTTTTTATTTTCTGCAACAATTTAATCTGTATTTAAATATTTAAAATAATTTATATCAATGATGATCTAGATACCAAATATTTTCTTGTTGGTGATTCTACACTATCTAATGTGTGGCCAGCACATAACTTTTCCTGTACGTCCTAAACTTCCTTCTTACAAAATAAAATAACAATTATTATGAAATATACATTTAAAATATTTTGTACTGTTGAAATTTAAAAGTTGTGTAGGTGGGAAGTACTGTGCTGGCCACATCAGATATTTACCTCCTGCCTACCTCTATGTAAGAAAAGTATTGTTCAAAAAATTGAATAGTGAGTTTTCAATGAATAAGCACATTTTAGAGTCCCTACAATACAATTTTACTATTTTCGTCTCGCATAACTCAAATACTATAATACCAAAAAATACAATTTTGTGAATTATTGCTTCTTATATTTATATGAAGAACTGATTAGATTTTGGATAAAATTGGTCAACCGGAAGTAGCAGTTTACTTGAAGCCCTTAACAGTTTTTCGTGAAAAACACGGTTTAATTTAGTTTTTCAACAATTTATGTTATTTTGAAAATTGTAGAATATTTAATTTTACATGTGTTTTGATTACACTAATTTTATTAAGTATCATTAGATTTAGAGATAATAAAATATAAAGAAATTAAGCTTCATAAATCTTGCATTCCTTGTACACCATGGAAACACTTATATATTATATTATGATACAAGTGTATGCGTAAGCTTTTAAAGCACGTACGACGAGTTTAAGAGCACGACGCGAAGCGGAGTGCTTTTAACGTCGCTAGTGCTTTAAAAGCACTTATACACGTGTGTCATACGCTAGTTTTTATTATACCTGCATCATACTCTGGAAAAAACTGAAAAGCAACATTTTGATTTTGATAATTTTGCGCGTATGACGTTTGACGTATATCGTTTACATGGAGTTTGGTTAGTATTTATTGTTTATGTTTATAGTTTAGACAGATATTAACAGTAATTATTTGTGTTGTTACTTAGCAACCTTTAAAGCACGGCGTGTTTTAATCTTGCGTTTATGAACGCTGTAGCGTGTTTTAAACACATATTATGATGCAGGTACAATAAAAAATATTTAATTTTTTCCGAAATGTGACACATGTCATTGTGTTTGTGAGGCTGTTCTCTTAGTGAAATATATGTCAAAAATTAAATAAATATACGAAAGAAAATTTAAATTTCTTAAATATAAATAGAAATTATTATACTATTTTGTACCGTTTAATAATTATGTAGGCGGGAAGTACTGTGGTGGCCACATACGATTTTTCATTATTATCACAGATTCAACAGTGTAACAGCCGATAACAATCGATAGATTCTTATTTTTGTTATCTAAAATTATTTAGTTTTATTTTTATTTCGGATACTCAGTCTCTTTTGCAAGTTCATAATTCCAAAATATTAATCATATTTGGAAGGTAATTAAGTAATCTATGATCTTTAGATCATCTTTAAAATTATCTGTCTCATCAGCACTTAATGCACACTCGATAATTTTGCTAGGACTAGACAATTAATCTATTTATAAATGAAACTAAAACATAACATTGTTTTCAATAATATTTTGATTTGCTAGTCGCAAAAATTCCGTTATGTTTTGGAATGCGCTTTGCGCGAATGGAGGCCACACCTCTTGTAGCTTCATTCACTTTGCACAGCGCACGTTCACCCAGAAACCACTGCAGTGAAATTAGACGCAACATTGCATTTATATATTCCTTTGAAATTCATTTACGAGCCCAACTTTGAATGATTTCGTATCACCTGAAAAATATGCCGAATCAAATGTATTATTTTATTTTTAGACGCTGTATACAAGTCTAAATTATGACGTCATTTATGTATTGTACTGTACTCTTATGTAAATAATAATTTTTCGATAGATATTTGTAAGAATTGCTGTCTTAATTGGATCACAATACTTTGTACGCACTTCCACGGACCAAAATGAAAATATTTTTCAACCATTGAATGATTAATGATTAAAAGCAATATTCATTTACTTGTTGACTGGATTCCTTCCGTCGGCTAATAAATTAGATCTGTTTTAATATTAATGTAAATGCGAATATTTTTTATTATTTGACAATTGGCACAGGTTAATTATTTCTGAACCGAGCATAAATAGTATATTATATAACTAGTGCTGAAAGTTGAATATTTTACACGAGTGTGAAATACCCTTTCAGCACGTGTTGTATACGATACTTTTCCGACGACCACAATTAAGTAAAAAACAAAACAAAAAAATCTGATGTGGCAGCACATAACCTCCCGCCCAATACTACTCTTAAACGGTACAAAATAGTATTTGATACAAAAACATACCTTCTTATTTGTTTATTTTCTATTTATATTAGAGAATTTTTTGACATATATTTCACTAAGAAAACAGCTTCACAATCACAATGACATGTGTCACATTTCGAAGAAAAAATTGAAAATTTTTAAATGTTTCCATGGTGTACTAGGAATGCAAGATTTGTGAAATCTAATTTCTTTATATTTTATTATCTTTAAATCTAATGAAAATTAATAAAATTAGTGTAATCAAAACACATGTAAAATTAAATATTCTTCAACTTTGAAAATAACATAAATTGTTGAAAAAGAAAATTTAACCGTGTTTTTCACAAAAAACTGTTAAGGGCTTCAAGTAAACTTCTACTTCCGGTTGACCAATTTTATCCAAAATCTAATCAGCTCTTCATTTAAATATAAGGAGCAATAATTCACAAAATAGTATTATTTGGTATTATCGTATTTGTGTTATGCGAGACGAAAAAATTGCCACAGACTACACACACACACATACATACATACATACATACATACATACATACATCATCGCGAAAATAGTAAAATCTGATTGTAGGGACCTTAAAACGTGCTTATTCATTGAAAACTCACTACCCAATTTTTTGACCAAAAACAATACCTCCCTTACCTAGAGGTAGGCGGGAGGTAAAAACAATATAAAGTTTACAAGAAAATGGTATTGAATATGAATGAAACGTTTTTAGAAAAGCATCCAGACGAATTTACATAATGTATAGAATAATATATTGTATAATTAGTGTTGAAAATTGGATATTTCACACGAGTGTGAAAAACCCTTTCAGCACGTGTTGTACACGATACTTTTTTGACGACCACAATTAAGTAAAAAAAAAACAATATAAAATTTACATAAAAATATTAAAACAAATTATGTTTACATCATTGCTATCAGATTCAGAATTCACCAAAAATTATGTTATAATCTGATAAATCAGGGTCCACACTTTTAAATTCGTGTAAATTCAACAAATCATCTGCAACTGTCAAACTTTTAAATACAAATTTATAGGTTAGTTCGCCCAGTTATCGCAGCGTGTGATAAAATCATATCACACAGTTGCAGACGTATCTGATTGGCTAACGAGCTTCCATATCACACAGCATTGCTACTGATGTGCAATGACCAACTTTCAGTAATAGTTTAGCGTGTGATTATGTATACTTTTCGTACTGGTCGCCGGGAAATATTGTTTTTTCACGACCGGGAAAGAAATTCAATTCAACTGAAACAGCCAATTTCATATATACGGGACATTTGTGCACTTTCTCTCCCGTCGTGAGGGAAAGTACTTAAATAATTTGAAAAATGAACAAATCAAAGAACTATTATAAATTATGTTGCAATTCACAAAATATTTAAATGCATAGTATTATAAATATTGTAGTCTTGAAAAATAAGATAATACTATACTTTTTCTACTCCTGTAAATTCTAAAATCACTTTTAAAAATTATCGAAATTCGTTGAAAACACATTGAAAAACATCAACATTAAAATACACAATGACAAATGACTGCATGTCAACTGTCAGACGGCCGTTGCTTAGTGATCCACATCACGTCTTTAAAATAAACGTGAATTATGGATTTCTGGCTTTGTGATTGGTCGAGAAGCGTCGTGAATTATGGGTGCTATAATCCGTCGAAAAAATGGAAATAATGGGGATATATTTGTACAGTAGTAGAAAAAATAGTAAATACACCATAGAAGAGAAGTGT
Organism: Poecilus cupreus; assembly: GCA_963942605.1. Lineage (NCBI taxonomy): Eukaryota > Metazoa > Arthropoda > Insecta > Coleoptera > Carabidae > Poecilus > Poecilus cupreus. The sequence continues at coordinate 563,618 of OZ012724.1, forward strand.
ATTTTTCCCTTGTCGTATTGTAGCCCTCGCCTACGGCTTGTGCTTCAATTTACTCCGCGGTCAAAAACCATACACTTTTCTCCCTTAATGTATAATATATTATATTAGAGAAAATTTCTTATCAAATAATATTTTCAGAATGTACTGAATCTGAATTGTAACAATATTTTATACGCGGTTCAAAAATATTTAACCTGCGTCAAATCATCAAATATATTCATATTTACATAAAAACAGATTTAATTTATTAGCTCACGGAAAAATCTAGTCAACAAGTAATTGAATATTGTTTTTAATCCTTACACATTCAATATTATAAATATGGTTGATAAATATTTTCATTTTGATCCATGGAAGTGCGTACAAAGTATTGTAATCCCATTAAGACAGTAAATATTATAAATATCTATTGAAAAATTATCATTTACCTAAGAGTACAGTGCAATACATACATGACGTCATAATTCTTATTACAGTATATTTTTCAGGTGCTACAAATAAATACATTCAAAGTTGGTCCAATATAAAACACAAACAACAGTTTTCATTTAGATCCAGACACATTTCTGTAGTTCAAATAAACTGTCAAACACCTGATGCCATATTAAAATAAACACTATAATATCGAGGTGTGGCACTCAGTTCAATAATTCAAAGCAGATCCCGAGGTACATTTAAGGAAATAATAATACAGTTGATAAAAAATAGTCAACAATACAGATTTCAAAGCAATATCTGAAAGCAATCCATCAAGTTAAACCATTCGCATTCCTAACTCCTAGGCCAGGCTTAGCACGGGCTGAAGGCAGGCTGCAGGTATACAACACAGCTGTGAATGTTCAGCCTAGCCCATAGGCGGAGCCGCTATTTTTTCCCTTTTATAGGATTCATGGAAAATTCCCAAATTGTTAAATTGTTTGACGTTGTGATTTACGCTCCAAAATGGTTTCTCATATTGTATGGATGTACTTTTAAATAATAATTATTATATTTATTGAACTAGGGATGATTATAATTATAAATAAATATATTTTTTATATATTATAATAATAATTATAGCACATCAAACATAAATTGTTTATTTGTTTCGTGGACAAACAAAACGTAAATTTATATATTTAATTTTCACTTCTCTATTAATTCAGTGTGAATATGAATAATTTTTAGTGTTAACCTTGATATTCTATATTCTTATTTTGTGGACGAGGTGTTGTTTTATCAAAGATATAAGGCGATGACCCAACAAAAACAATTTAACAAAATTCAAGAAATGTAATAAAGTAGTTTTGTTTTCTTTGCTGCTGAGACTGAAAATCTATTTCCTTCATAATGATTTTCTAGTTATTCCCCATCTCGTTAATTTGAATTTATCTTCATTTAAATGTTTTATTGATTTCCAGCATTCCTGTAGTAATAAGTTTCCTTACTTAATGATTCTTTTGTTTTAATTCTTATTTTGTCTATTTTCATTTCTTCCAGTGCTACGACTATTAAATAATACGTTCATTTCTTATGTGTTTTTACCTCCCGCCTACCTCTAGATAAGGATAAAAAAAATTGTGTAGTGAGTTTTCAATGAATAAGCACGATTTACCTGCACTACGATTTTATTATTTTCAAATACTATAATACCAAAAAATACAATTTTGTGTATTTTTGCTTCTTATATTTATATGAAAAGCTGATTAGATTTTGGATAAAATTGGTCAACCGGAAGTAGCAATTCACCCTTAACAGTTTTCCGTGAAAAATCATGGTTAAATTTAATTTTTCAACAATTTATGTTATTTCGAAAATTGTGATTTGATTACACTAATTTTATTAATTTTCCTTAGTTTTAGAGATAATAAAATATAATGAAATTAAATTACATAAGTCTTGCATTCCATGTACACCATGCAAACATTTAAATTTTTTTAATTTTTACGAAATGTGACACATGTCGTTGTGATTGTGAAGCTGTTTTCTTAGTGAAATGTCAAAAAATTAAATAAATATACGAAAGAAAATTGAATTTCTCAAATATAAATAGAAAATAAATAAATAAGAAGGTATGTTTCTGTATCATCAAATAATGTTTTGTGCCGTTTAAGAGTTGTATTGGGCGGAAGGTTATGTGTGCAAGGTATAAAAGTATAATTTTTATTACGAATATGGAATTTAATTTCCGAAGTGATAACCGAGGAGAATAAACCATATGAGTAATAAAACAATACTTTATTGCTGAGGTATACATTATATTTTTTTCCGTAATCGTTAAATTATTAATTAAAAACATAAATAAATAGCATGATGTATTTGTAAAACGTCAGCTAGCTGTTGCGATGGGAATGGCTATGATAACAAAACTACTGTCAAACTGTCAAATATTAGTGTATAATTATCATTATTTTTACATGTTCTTAGACGTGTTCTGCATGTGATCTGCATTAAATCCGATAAATTATTATCAAAGCTAAATAATAAATAAATTCGCCAATAGTATTATAGAATAATTTGTTTGTTATTTTAGGTTTGTAATTCAAGTTTGATATAAGAGTCTGTAAAATTTAATTTTAACTACTATTTTGGCTAACTTCGCGTAGTAATATCGTGTACTTTATATCGTTTTTGAAAAAAATATAGTATTTAATTTTTATATATTTTGGATTATTACGTTATCTACCATTTAAATATTATATTATTTTTTATTTTTTTGTTTCCAATATTTCATAATTTGTTTTATCACTTTTAATACATTTTTACCTCCCGCCACATCCTATAAGGGGGTATAGGAAACATGCTAAAAATTGGGTAATGAGTTTTCAGTGGATGCGCACGTTTAGGGTTCCTAGAATACGACTTTAATAGTTTCGCGATGATGTCTGTGTGTGTGTGTGCCTGTAAGTCTGTGTGGATTTCTGGAGTTACGGTTTCTCAAAAACTACTAAACATAAAATTGTGATATTTTCTATACATCAATTGTATACTCTTTGGAAGAGCTGATTAGTTTTTGGTGATAATCCAATAACCGGAAGTGGTAGTTTACTTGAAGCCCTATCAAGTTATTTTGAAAATCTCAGTAAATTATGGTTTAATAAGAATTTGCAATTGTTATTTCAAAATGTGTCATAATGTTTTGAAGGGATGAGCGTTTCTTGATAGTGGTGGTCCGTGTTTCTGCATTGTTCGATAAGAAATATATGGCGGAAGGTACTGTGCTGTCCACAACAGATTTTTCTTTATTCTCTTCAGATGTTTATTACAATAATTATTTCTTTGTAATAAGTAGGTTTCGACGAATTTAATCAAATATAATTAATAATTATTAAATCAAGGTATCTTGTACACCTTCAACAGCAAGTCATTACCTTATATCCATGGCGTGCGTGCTAACGCCGTGCTAGCCCAGGAGAGGGGATAGTACGTTTTGCTAATAAGTAAGGGACTTAGGTTCTCACTCCACTGTTGTTACCCGTTCAATTCACTTCGCTGTTCGCGGTTTATCTTCAGCAACAATCAGTTCAGTATTAGTGCATCTCTGGCGATTCTACACAATCACCATGTCACGGAAACATAGCAACATTTCCGCGGTGCCCTTACAACCGGGTTATCCGGTAAGTATCATTTTACCACTTTTATTTTAGGGTAGAAATTATTTGGGTTTTATAAACATTTTAATTTCACCAGAAAAATTGTGAAAACTTAAAAAATATGCATCGAAAAATTAGTTGTTACAAGTAAAAAATACTCCGAGTTTTTGTGGTTATAAGTGTAATTATTTCTCGGCCGCCATGTTAGTGACGTCATGGAAAGTTTCACAAACTACACATGCAATCTTGCACAAAATTTCGCGTAGACTGTTTTGTAAACATTGCTAGAAATTGGCTACTAAATGCAACGTTGTGTATATTTCCAAACTAGCTAGTGTATTTTTCCATGAATGTACAGAATAATCAATACTTTTGCACCCTCCTGTATACCGCTATTTTTGTCGCACCCTCTATGAACAGCCGGCATGTGTCTGGCAGAATTTGCACATAAACAATAATAAAATAAAGCTGTGTCGTCTTGGAATATTTTTTTGGAAATTTATAAATATTTTTGTGCTCGCGCCAAATTTTACTCTGATATTCAAAGAGTAAAACGAAAAAGCAGAAGGAGAGCCTTGGCCTAATTAATATGAAAGAACTAGTGGATATAAATAAATTAGTTAGTTTTGTGAACCAAATATTGCATACACGTAAATTCTGTAATTTTGAGTTTATTTCAAATTTGAAGTTTTTTTTTGGTAATTGAGTCTTAAGAAAGTTGTGTGCTATCCATATCAAATATTAATTTTTGTTATCTAGAAAATTATTGGGTAATATTGCAATCTTATCACGATTTATCTAGAGTCAATATTGATTATTTATATAAGTAGGTAAATCTGCTTATCAGTGTGAATTTTCAGGCAGTGGTAGTACTATGCTTAAAGCACATTTTTTATATTTAAAATTTTAATCTATCAACAGGAAGTGTCAGTTCTAGTTTCCGTCATTTATTTAGAGTGTGGGAAGTTATCAAATTACAAACTTCACCTTTTTGATAAGTAGTCGCAAAAATTACGTAAATTATAAAAAATAAGACGCAAATTGATATCGAAGTAGGCATGTCTTACGTATCGTATAATGACTTGATATCGTGTTTCGAATTTCACATTGGTTAAACAATAATGTATTGTTCGTGTTCATGGCATAAAACCATAGGCGTACCGTAGTGGAACGATCGCGACCTGGAGGGGCACTCACCTAGATTGTGTTCATAGGTATTTGGAGTTGACTTTGACATGTATAATAATATATTATACAATAAGAGGAACTTTACAGTTCTAAAAAATATATGAATAGTATTTAATAAATTTACTATTACCCATACGTCCCATTAAAAGAGGGGGAGAGAAAATGCACAAATCTCCCGTAGATATGAAATTGTTTTTGTCATGATTTTGGTACCATAGAAAACGAGTTTCTCTTTCGGTCGTGAAAAATAGTGTATTGTATATGAAGGGAGAAAAGTTTATGATTATTTCCCGCGATGTATATACTTCAAAATTATTTGATTTGTTTAATTTTGTTCATTTTTCACATTATTTGAGCACTTTCCTTCACGACGGGAGAGAAAGTGCACAAATCTCTCGTAGATATAAACTTGACTGTTTCTGTCAATATTTTGGCATCATAAAATCCTAGTTTCTCTTCATGTCGTGAAAAAATTAATTTATCCAACACCACTCAATAAATGCTCTATAACTATGATGATTTTAAACAAGGAAAGTAACAGATTACCCACTAGTGGGTATAATTTTGAGAAAAGTCACTAGTGACTAATTTTATATTTATAACAATAATAATAACACACAACACCTTGGTAACTACTTCGATTGACATTTTAATTTTAAAATTTAAGGCATATGTCACTGTCAAATAATATTTCTTTAATAAATTTTGCATTTATTAAGAGATGTTGGATAACACGTTATACTTCACACGTGAACAAAGTGGAATTACCCACTCGATAAAATTGTCACACGAGTGTGTTAAAATTTCTCTCGTAGGCAATTCCTTACTTTGCCCACTTGTAAAGTAAATAACTATTATTTACATAAATAACAAGCTAAGGGTGGCACAATTTGACGGCTGGTATACAGCTCGATCACAGATACATAGAAACTTCTTGTGTGGCTAGTTTATCATTAATATTTTTTGGGGTTTTGTTTTTGACGGCTGGTACCTCATTTCATCTGCAGGATATCTGACTGTAGCAAAGAGTCAAAGTGGAATTTAAGATCAATGGAATACTGGTTATTTTAAACAGTAATATTTAAAACTGATGATTCAAAATGATTGCGTCAGCATATGTAAATATGTAATTAAATGAATAAGCAATAATATATTAATATTTATATTTTAAAATTGAAATACATGACTTCATTAAAAACCATAGATAGAACTCCTCGAATTCAACAATATTTCTTAATAACTTTTTCTTGTAAATCAGAATTATTAGTTTTTTTCTAACACCCTATAAATTGAAACTTTTTTCTATTTTGTGCCGTATAAACGTTGCTGAGAGCTGCAATATTTTTGGAGACACAAACCTACGTCTTCTAGATTATGAGACAGTGTTGCCACCTGTTGTAATTCACATCAGAATTGTTTGAGTACTGTTGTATATTCGAGCATTATCAGTTATATAAATATCAACAAATAAATTTTGATTTTAAAATATTTTTATCTGTGAAATAATTTACTATATATGCTATTAATTTTATTATTGTTTACTTATTTATATTTGCATACTACGCAGTTGTAACATTAAGCGACGAATTTAGCTGGAAATCTCAACCATACAATAATTTAAACTTTTACCTGTATGTGGCGTACTTATAGAGATTTCAATGCTTTTTTTGTTATTGCTGTAAATTTGTACCTATAGACTTTACAGTAAAAGTGTAAATACAAAAATTGTTCAGAATTTAAAAATACATGCAATATTTACTACATTTTGTTACATAAATATTAGTATTTCACGATATATCAATCAAATTAAAAATATATTTATTAGAAAAATTGTAACACTGCCATGGAAAATTAAACAATAGTTATTTGTATATCAAGGCACCAAAGTATAATTTTTTATTACAAATATGAACAAGAATAAGCCATATGAGTTTAGTGTCGAGGTATACATTATATTTTTTTCCGAAATCGTTAAATTATTAATTAAAAACATAAATAAACAGCATTATGTATTTGTAAAACGTCAGCTAGCTGTTGCGACGGGGATGGCTGTGATAACAAAACTACTGGCAAAGTGTCAAATTCTCAAATTTGGTTATAATTTTCATTATTATTATTTACATGTTCTTAGACGTGTTCTGCATGTGATCTGCATTAAATGCGATAAATTATTATCAAAGATAAATAATAAACAAATTCACCAATAGTATTATAGAATAATTTGTTTGTTATTTTAGGTTTGTAATTCAAGTTTGACATGAGAGTCTGTAAAGTTTAACTTTAGCTACTATTATGGTTAACTTGTCGTAGTAATATCATGTACTTTAGTATCAATTTCAGAAATAGTTATTTACTTTACAAGTGGGGAAAGTAAGAATTTACCCATAAGAGAAATTTTATCGAGTGGGTAATTCCACTTTGCCCACGTGTGAAGTATAACGTTTTATCCAATACCTTTTAATAAATTCAAAATTTATTAAAGAAATATTATTTGACAGTGACATGTGCTTTAAAATTTTTTATGGGGTAAATAGCTCTGTGGTAAAGCATCGGACTGTAGATCGTGAGATCCCCAGTTCGAATCCCACAGCTGGCATTTGCCAATTTAAATGTACCCCTGTGGTTCCTCCTCTACTAACAGCTTTGGGGGCTATGATTTAACGGCTGGTAACCGCACTTCATACGTGGAAATATGTCACTTACCGAGATCTGCGTAAGCAGAGTGCCACACCCATAATGGGTAAAAACCGTGATGATATATATTTTTTTAATTAAAATGCCAATCGAAGTAGTTAACAAGGTTTTGTGTGTTATTATTCTAGTTATAAATAGAAAATTACTCACTAGTGCCTTTTCCCAAAATTATACCCACTAGTGGGTAATCTGTTACTTTCCTTGTTTAGAATCACCATTATTAATAGAGCATTTATTGAGAGGTGTTGGATAAAAATATTTGTTTATATTTTGATAATTCTAAATCTGTTTTAGGAAATGTCAAATATTTTACATGATTGTTTAATTTTCAATTAATATTAATTTTAATTTGATTGATATATCGTGAAATACTAAGATTTAGGTAACCAAATGGACCTTATTGCATGCATTTTTATATTTTGAACAACTTTTGTATTTACACTTTTGCTATAAAGTAAATAGGTAAAAATTTACCAGCAATATAACTAGCTTTGAAATCCTTACATGTCCACAATTCAATTCTACATTCGGTATATTGTAAATAAATTATTCGGGTGTAATCCACTGTAGAGGTCTTATACCTGTGAAAGTACTGCAAGCCATGTGTTTGCCGGCTCAGTGTGTGGTGCGTCAGCATCGACAACGCATGTTTGGCATCTGATATTTCATAATAAGCACGTTGAGATCTTCAGAGATGAGCATTGCCAAATTTGCGGGCGTATTTTGGCACGGGCACCAACATTGCTAAAAAAATGCAACGCAGTTTGCAAGTAATGTGTGACGTGCGACAATAAGACATGCTAAAATAGTTCAGTGAGGAAAACAGAAACAAAACACTTATTTACAACGTAATAATTTCGCTATTATGCAATGAAATATATTTGTCTTTGCAGAAATATTATTTGATAGAATATTTCAAATAAATGTGTAACTTCTATTCAAAACATTTTTTTATAAAATAGTTTGACACTTTTTAAAACATCCAAAATTAAAGCAATCACTTCTTTACTAATATATGTGGGTGAGATTGAAGGTGAACGATTGCGTGGGCGTCCGAGGAATAACTGTTGAGTATGATTGATGGTTTGTTGCGTGAACGAATGGTGTATGAATGTGGACGAGGCGAAAGTGGTGTGTCAGGATAGGAATGTTTGATTGTTGGTTGACTGTGTTTCTGGGTTCGTGCTACCCCACTAAGTGGGATATAGCGTGATGTTATGGATGTATGTATTTCTTTATTAAAAGTGTAGCAAAAATATTTTCAACGTCAAATTTATCGAATATTATATCTTGTGTTTTTGACTAGGAATGTACAGGATTATTTGTAAAACATTGCAGTTTTTCAAACTATAAATTTACATTTTATCTTGAATCTATTTATAAATGTTATAATTAGCACAACGTACCTTGAGTTTATCAGAGATATTACAATTGTTTATACTTTTTATTATTTTCAAATTCAACATTTATTACAAGGCTATTATAGTTGGACCAAGCCGAAGTGGTCGGACATTAGCCCCAAATTTAATTATTTTTACCTCCCGCACGCAATATATAAGGGCAATTCAAAATTTATTGTTGTCAATGCCAAATTTTAAATTTAGATTTTAGACTTGAATTACAAATCTAAAATAACAAACAAATTATTCTATAATATTATTGGTCAATTTATTTATTGTTTCCTTTGATAATAATTTATCGGATTTAATGCAGATCACATCTAAGAATATATAAAAAATAATGAAAATTATAACCAAATATTGACAGTAGACAGTAGTTTTGTTATCACAGCCATCCCCGTTGGAACAGCTAGCTGACGTTTTACAAATACATAATGCTATTTATTTATGTTTTTAATTAATAATTTAACGATTACGAAAAAAACTATAATGTATACCTCGGCAGTAAAGTATTTTTTACCTCCCGCCTACCTCTAGGTAAGGGAGGTATTGTTTTTGGTCAAAAAATTGGGTAGTGAGTTTTCAATGAATAAGCACGTTTTAGGGTCCCTACAATACGATTTTAGTATTTTCGCGATGATGTCTGTATGTATGTATGTATGTATGTATGTATGTATGTATGTATGTATGTATGTATGTATGTGTGTGTGTGTGTAGTCTGTGGCAATTTTTTCGTCTCGCATAACTCAAATACTATAATACCAAAAAATACAATTTTGTGAATTATTGCTTCTTATATTTAAATGAAGAGCTGATTAGATTTTGGATAAAATTGGTCAACCGGAAGTAGCAGTTTACTTGAAGCCCTTAACAGTTTTTCGTGAAAAACACGGTTAAATTTCCTTTTTCAACAATTTATGTTATTTTGAAAGTTGAAGAATATTTAATTTTACATGTGTTTTGATTACACTAATTTTATTAATTTTCATTAGATTTAGAGATAATAAAATATAAAGAAATTAGATTTTACAAATTTTGCATTCCTAGTACACCATGAAAACATTTAAAAATTTTCAATTTTTTACGAAATGTGACACATGTCATTGTGATTGTGAAGCTGCTTTCTTAGTGAAATATATGTCATAAAATTAAATAAATATACAAAAGAAAATGAAAATTCTCAAATATAAAAATAATAAACAAATAAGAAGGTATGTTTCTGTAACATTAAATACTATTTTGTACCGTTTAAGAGTAGTATTGGGCGGGAGGTTATGTGCTGGCCACATCAGATTTTTATTACTTGAAATACAAATAAATATTATTATAAAATAAGCATATAAATATTTAAACGTACACAGTAAAAAATTTAAGCTGTGATTTGTTAATTTTGCATTTATTAAATATTTTTTGTTAATATTGATAAGGAAATAGTGCAAAATTAAAACTTTCATAAATATGACCATTTGTTGAAATTAAATATAGGTAGTCAATTTTCAATTTAGTTCAATTGTTATTTATACGAAATAATTTGCTAGAATAACAACTCTATTATGTTAAATAATAAAATAAATAAATATATCATCACGCCTTTTACCCATTATGGGTGTGGCACTCTGCTTACGCAGATCTCGGTAAGTGATATATTTTTGCGTATGAAATGCGGTTACCAGCCGTCAAATCATAGCCCCCAGAGATGTTAGTGGAGGGGGAACCACAGGGGTAAATGTAAATTGGTAATTGTCGGCAGTGGGATTCGAACTGAGGATCTCACGATCCACAGTCCGACACGTTACCACGGAACTATTTACCCCATTTTTTTTATATTATTAAAAATATTTATTTAAAATAAATACATTATAAATGTCAAATATACTATTTTGTAAGAAAATAAACAAATATAACATATTTGAAATTTGTCAAATTAACAAAAATTGACGGTGGATCATTTGGAACTAAAAACTTTGTTAATCGTGCCTATTTTCTAAATAGTTTCTACCCTAACAACTTGCTAATTATGACAAAAATGAATCGTTCTTTGACAGCTAATGAAATATGTCCCATTAAATAAAAAGTTTTGCTGCGATTTTGTCACCATTAACAAGTAACAACTTCGTTAGAGAATTGAAGCGAATGACTATAAATGTGTAATATTTCCTCTCTGAAAAATCCCTGAGTGCGCCGCTGTGTTGGCAACAGTGAGTGAGCCCCCAGACAACTAAAGTTCAATAAAAGAGAGAAGTACATTGCCCCAGGCAAAACAAAAACACAAGGCTTTCCTGTGTCTATAGTTTATAAAATACACTACGGATTGTATTAGTACAGGTACAGCTAACTGTCGGAGGTGAAGGAAAACGATTGGTTAGATATCAACGTCAGCGCCACCACGTGGTAAAACCAAGCTGCTGATATCACATACCGCAACCTTCCTTTCCTTTGGTACAGTTGGATAGTGATATCCTGATATCCGGTCGCGGTTGATTGGACTGTTTGGCTGTTTTCGTGTTTGTAACAAATATATGAATTTGCGAATTTTATCTGGATGAATTCTTACATCTACAGGATATTTTAATAAGCTTGCTACTTATTGGTAATGTTTATATTGGTTAAATAAGCAAAATTACAAATTTTTAAATTAAAAAAATATTGTCAAGAGTTCTCAAAATTAATATTACATTCTTATACAAAGTATAAGGATGAATTGGATTCATGAGATTTTTGCGGCATACATAGACGTCCACTGAATCCGTTAAAACCAATTTCTTAATGATGTTTGTGTGTGTGAGGATGGTTGGGTGGATGGATGTCCGTGTGCGTAAATTTCATAAAAATATGAAGAGCTGAGTTGATTTTGAATGAAATTGAAAAACTGGAAAAAGACACACAAAACAATAAATAGATTTCAAAAGAAAGATGTTAGCAAAAATATTTGGGATATAAAATGTTATTTGCATTTTTCTTGTACATGGTTTTAATTTTGAGAAAATATTTATTTACTTTACAAGTTAAATTACCCACGTATGAAGTATAACGCTTTATCCAACATCTCTTAATAAATGCAAAAATTATTAAAGAAATATTATTTGACAGTGACATATGCTTTAAATTATCTAAATTAAAGTGTCAATCGAAGTAGTTACCAAGGTGTTGTGTGTTATTATTATTTTTATAAATAAAAAATACTCACTAGTGGATTTTCTCATCTACTAGTGGGAAATTTGTACTTTCCTTGTTTATAATTGCTATAGTTATAGAGCATTTATTGAGAGGTGTTGGATAATAGTATATTCTACAACAAGTAATGGAATAGCACATATTCCACGCGAGCAAACAGTTTGTAGTCCGAGCCGAAGGCGAGGGCTACGGTTTGCGAGCGTGGGATATGCCATTCCGTTACATGTTGTAGACTATACTTTCTATAATAAGATTTTGAAAATATACAAAAAATACAAATATAAAACTGTTGAAAAAGTCAAACTTAAATAAATCAAATTAAATCAAACAGACGTAACCATAGTAACTGAATCAAGGTATTTCATATGTCGCGCTAATAAATGGCTCTGATTCGTCGAAAATATTCCATACGCAGCGTATGGAATGTTAGTGATTCCATAACAATTTTTAGTTGCGGAATGCCTAGTTTCCAAAACAGTGTTATAGAAAAATGTTTCAAACAACAATTGTAGATAATAATATTTAAAACATTATTCTAATAACAAAAATTGTCATTTAACCATAGTTTTCTGAAATATTTCAATAAAATTTGATAGGGCTTCAAGTAAACTACCACTTCCGGTTATTAGATTATCACTAAAAATTAATCAGCTTTTCCAAGCTACTGCCTGCTGATAGTTGAGATGTAGTCAGTTGTCATTGCGTATTTTGATGTTGACGTTTTTCAACGTGTGTTTTCAACGAATTTTGATCATTTTTAACATTGATTTCCGAATAAGCAGGAGTAGAAAAAGCAAAACAATTATTGCTACACCACTGGAATGTCTCTGATGGAATACAGGATTAAGTTAGGCTATACTGTATAGATTTTCATTTATATTCTGAGAAGTTAAGAATAGAAATTTGCAATAACAATTAAGCTGGCATTTGGCTATAAAAACCTGCACTTCTCTCTAGGTTTATCGAGTGTACGTAAAACATGTGAAAGTGCGACAACATCTGACTGGGATCCGACCAATGGCGTTCAGATTTGTCTGCTATTTCTGTCCGGTGTTTAGTGTGGGGTCAGGCAGGACTAGCGGCAGATCGCGAATTGCAGAGCGAAGTAGGTTGCATTGCAACTAGCGCGAGAATTCCTCATAATAGTTTCACAATAACTACTGGGCTGGTTATCTGTGCGATCTGCACTTGCAGAGCGAGATGTAATACCTCCCTTATGACATATGAATTATGACCAATCAGAATGTCTCATTTTCCATTGTTGTGCATTTTAGATAAGTGATTAAAGCAGCATGCTGTTTATCCCACGCCTTCGGCTCGGGCTACAAACTTTTTGCTCGCGTGGAATATGTGCCATTCCATTACTTGTAGAATATACTATTCTCTTACTGTCACCATTTACGAATTACAACACGTTACAGAAAATTACATTTTGACATTTTCATTTAAATCTACTAACATATGTTTTTTGAAATAGCACAACAGTTGAAAAATGTTTATTTTTGACATGTCTCATAAGGTTTTGAAGGTATGAGCGTTTCTTGATAGTAATAGTCCATGTTCTTGCATTGTTTGATAATAAATCTATGTCGGGAGTTACACAATTTTTAATGCGTAGTTTCCTCCTCGCGCCGGCCCTGCACGCGGTAACTTTCCACTATTCACCGTTATCTCTGCCGTGTCGCGTAGTGTAACAGTGTCGACTTCAATTCCAGCCGGCGGCCTAGGCCTAGTTATCTTGTTAGCGCGGCGCCAGTACCTCGACCTTGCCGGCACCTACCCCTGCGCCTGGGACCCTCTCCTCACGCGGCTAGTTTTAGTTTTGTTGGTAGCACTGACTCACCTTTGTGAATGAAATTCAAGATCTCTGACTCGGTGTTATGATTCATTGCGTACTGGCCGGTACCATTGAATAACTGTCGTACTAGAGGCGCCATTTGAGATACGATACTTGTTGATTATGTCAATGAATAGAAAAATCTGAGGTGGCTAGCATAGAACTGCACACATAAACAACTTTTATACTTGTTACTCATTTGTAAACAGCATTTACCCAAGCCCTCTATTGGCTTTGAAAATGAATCTTTACAAGTTACTAATTGACAGCTACATTGTAAAAGTTTTACAAGTTAGTAAACAAGGTAAACAATGCACTTTGCTACAGTAATGCTTACAAGACTTACGCGAAATCATTTAAAATAATTTTTGACAGAACAGTTGTGTGTAACTGACAGGACTTGGTTATAATTTTATTTTGATTTACAAATGAGTAACAAGTAAAATGTTGTACAATACACGCAAGCTAACTGTTTTACTGCTTCAAGGAGGTGACAGGCTCACCGGTCATTTCCTCCATTCAGCAGTAAAAACTGTTTTACCTTGCTTGTAATGTAAATAACTATTACGCGGTTCAAAATATAGGAAAAAGATTAAAATAATAATTGTAGTTTTAAATATTATATTACAGCTTTTTGAATTATTTGTTGAAATTTGTCTAAAACATCTGATAAACCTTCAAGTAGTTTGAACAAAATTTTAGTCAGATCGTAACTTAAATGTTTCAATTTTAAATATGAAAATTGTGAACTCACTACCAAAATTGATAACCAGTCACAATACCTCTCTTACATATTGTATGTGGGGGAACCAAAAAGCTTTCAAAACTAAATAAATAAATAAATATATCATCACGCCTTTTACCCATTATGGGCGTGGCACTCTGCTTATGCAGATCTCGGTACGTGATATATTTTTACGTATGAAGTGCAGTTACCAGCCGTCAAATTATATCCCCCAAAGATGTTAGAGGAGGAGGAACCACAGGGGTAAATTTAAATTGGCAACTGTCAACTGTGGGATTCGAACTGAAGATCTCATGATCCACAGTCCGATGCGTTACCACGGAGCTATTAAACTCATAAATAATAATGTATATTATACTTCAAGGCAGAGAAGTGTATGATTTTTTTTCTCGCATAATAAATAGGTACAAAACGACGAGAGATAAAATACACTTCTCTCCTGCAGTGTATATACTATATTTTTCATAACCCCAATATTTATAATGGTTTTTATGTATTTCAAAATTATTTGAATTTAATATAATTTATGATAGTGTTACTTTTGATTTGTTTAATTTTGTTAATTTTGCACATTATTCCAGCACTTTCCTTCACGGCGGGAGAGAAAATGCATACACATTTCTCGTAAATATGAAATTACATGTTTCTGTCATAATTTTGGTATCACAGAAACCAAATTTCTCTTCCGGTTGTGAAAAAAAGATTATTTTATAAGTTTTAACTGCAATAAATTTTTTAATAATATAAATAAATATCTAAATAGAAATAGTTACAATTTATGTTTTACAAAACAGAGGGAGCCATTGTGACGAGCCAAATTTTTACCTCCCGCCACATCCTGTAAGGGAAGTATAGGAATCACGCGAAAAATTCGGTAGTGAGTTTTCAGTGGATGAGCACAAATACGATTTTACTAGTTACATTTTGTCAAAAACTATTAAACAAAAAAATTGTTATATTTAGTATATTTCAACTACATCCTCTTGGGAAGAGCTGATTAGTTTTTGGTGATAATCCAATAACCGGAAGTGGTAGTTTACTTGAAGCCCTATCAAGTTATTTTGAAATATCTCAGAAAATTATGGCTTAATAACAATTTTTGTTATTACAATAATGTTTAAAATATTATCTACAATTGTTTGCAACATTATTCTCTTACTGTCACCATTTACGAATTACAACACGTTAAAGAAAAATTATATTTTGACATTTTCTTTTACATCTGCTAACCTGATTTATGAAATAACAAAATAACACTTGAACAATGTCTTTTTTTGACATGTGTCAAAATTTTTTAAGGGATGAGCATTTCTTGATAGTGTTGGTCCGTGTTCTTGCATTGTTTGATAAGAAATCTATGGTGGGAGGTACTGTGCTACCCACAACAGATGTTTACCGATAAAACATTGTGTAGACGGAATATCAGATTTTTATATTTTGTGAAATGTTTGTAGAACAAGCAGGAAAAGAATTATCGCCAAATCAAAATTGTATTTCCGTTTATATAATGTACTATAATCACATGATTAAAATGTCGAAATTTGTCCATGATCGAATAGTTAACTTAGTATAGCTTGTTTGTAGCTATAGTGAATTAACTTGACTTTCTTAATAATAATAGAAAGCAATTTATTATACCTCTGTAGGAGATTTTATTTCGCAGAACTCGCAAATAAAATTTCTTTTTTAAGAATAGTCGTTTACAGTTAAATGTGTCAACTATAACAGTTAATAATAATTGTTATTTTCACATTAACATAAATTAAGTCGACAGTAGTAATTTATATGTTAAGTTCGCTTGTTTTTATGTTGGAAAACAAGTGCTATCCGCAATTTCCACAATTTGAATAAACCAGTAATAAAATATAAAATAAAGTCAATAGCAAGCAGGTGAAACAGCCTCCAATTGTCTGCGAGGTCCTTTAAATATAATTTGCGTGTGACAAATGCACGCTGCGGATTTGACCACCGTAGTATTGAGAGCAAGGACGGATGCGCCAATTAGGAAATGGCAATCGTGATCGTCGACTGTCGACTGTGATTTTGTAGAGCACATTCATGATTGTTGTATAGACAACATTCGTTCATTTGCAAATCGCTTCACACGACTCGGTCTGGGAGCTGTGTTTATTATACTGTTGTGTTATTTCCGACGACCTTACCTTCATTGAAATCTCTCACTTTAATTAGCAGACATTCGCCATTTCCTTATTGTAGAAGATGGCAGATACTTCAGCACATTTTAATTTGCGTAAACCAGGAGTAGACTGGGGTTTTTCACCATTTTTTTAATTTTATTTTATGAAACTTTATCTATATTGAAGACTATCTACACTTTTAAAAAGTCTTAATTGTTATTCATTAAGCCACAATGATTTTTTTTAAATGTTGTGACGTCATAGTAGAGGTGTTGCTGGATCTAAAACAGTAGAGATTTAAATAATTTTTGTTACATAAATGTTCTATTTTATTGTAATAATAATAATAATAAAATAAGTAAAAAAATATATGACTACAATTATTTACAATCTGTACTGTTTTTGATCCAGCAACACCTCTACTATGACGTCACAACATTTAAAAAAAAATCATTGTGGCTTAATGAATAACAATTAAGACTTTTTAAATGTGTAGATAGTCTTCAATTTACATAAAGTTTCATAAAATAAAATAAAAAAAAAATGGTGAAAGACCCCATTGAAATGTGGAATATAGGATTTCAATGCTATTATTTATTTTTACCTATTCACTTTACAGCAAAAGTAAAATACAAAAGTTGTACAGAATTTGGGTAACTTAATGATAATATTACACGATATATCAATCAAAATAAAATAGTAATTATTATATGAGGGATTATGATAGTCATTATCCACGAAGATGAAATTTGCAAATCATCAGAGTGAATAATGTCCACAATCTTGAATATAATACTATACTTTTTCTACTTCTGGAAATTGGGAAAACACTTTCTACTCATTATTATGGTCATTAATCATCCGAATGAATAATGAGCATAATCCCAAATATAATATTATATTGTTTCTACTTCTAGAAATTGGGAAATCACTTTTGAAAATGATCGAAATTCGTTGAAAACACACATTGAGAAACGTCAATTAAAAAATACATAATAACAACTAACTACATGTCAATTGTCAGACGGCCGTTGCTTGGTGATCCACATCACTGCTTTAAAATAAACAGAAATAATTGATTTCTGGTTCTGTGATTGGCCGAGAAGAGTGAATTATAAATCATAATACACTGTCATGAATTATGACTTTTACATTTAATCAAAATATATTTATAAAGGAATAGAAAATAGTATATTATTACATGAAGAATTATGCTAGTTATTATTCAAGAAAATGAAGCTTGTGTCACGAGCCGTAGGCGAGTGAATAATGACCATAATACCGAATATAATACTATACTTTTTGTACTCCTGTAAATTCGGAAATCACTTTTGAAAATTATCGAAATTCGTTGAAATACACAATGACAACTGACTATATGTCAACTGTCATTCGGCCGTTGCTTGGTGATCCACATCACGTCTTTAAAACATCCGTGAATTATGGATTTCTGGCTCTGTGATTGGTCGAGCAGAGTGAATTATGAATAATACATTCCACATTTCATTTCTACATCCAGTATTTAGTATTGATCTGTTTAGACTACACAAGAATTCGTCAAAGAGATTATGACGCAATATTTGCTTAAAAAAAAATAGTTCTTAAAAAAATTGAGTTATTCAATATACGTATTTGTGTTGTATGTAAATTTATTGAAATGTCATTTTATTAAAAACTGTAAAAAATATCAGAAGCAGAATGAAAGGTCAATATCAATATTAACATAAAAACTGGAAAATTATTGAAATATGCGTAATAATCTACGTATTAATAATCTGATGTGGCTAACACATAACTTCCGACTTGTAGGTATAGTAGGTAAATATAACATTATTCTTTTCTTCTTAGACATTTATTGGTTCATTTATATACCGGTGGTACGCAAGTATCTAAATTTTTTTTCCTAAATTAAATAATACAATTTTATTTGAAATTTTTTTTCTAATTTGTACCATTTGAAATTGAAATATTCGGAAGATTATGATTAATTTCAACTCCCATAACTGTGGGATCGAACTGAGGACCTTAAGGAGCAATTTCCCCAAAAGTCGATTAATTGGTTAAAGTCAAAGTCAGAACCAGCTATCTACGGCGGTACATTATTTAAATTTATTTTATTACTTGCATCTAAAATACATGATCTAATATTTTAACGTGTTGTATAAGTCAAGAAACTGATATGCGTACATAGTGATATAACATCTACATGAGCGTTTAGTACATTCTGAGTCAAAAACCATCTCATAACTTATTTCAGGTGGGTAATTTCACTTTGCCCACGTGTGAAGTATAAAGTTTTATCCAACACCTCTTAATAAATGAAAAATTTATTAAAGAAATATTATTTGACAGTAACATATGCTTTAAATTGTCTAAATTGAAATGTCAATCGAAGTAATTACCAAGGTGTTGTGTTATTATTGTTATAAATAAAAAAAATACTCACTAGTGACTTTTCTCAAAATTATACCCACTAGTGAGTAATCTGTTACTTGTTTAAAATCGCCATAGTTATAGAGCAATTATTGAGAGGTGTTGGATAATAGTATATTGTACAACGAGCATGGAATGGTACTCATTTCCTACGAGTATGAAATGGACATTCCATGCGAATTGTACACTATACTTTTTCTACGACCACGATATTATTTCAAAATTAATTTAATTTTAATAATAAAGTCCCGCTTTCACCTTTCCATTATTTGACAATTCTAAATTCTAGCAATGGCACCTGTACTTAAATGAGCTGACCTGTATTGAAATACTCACAAAACAAATTCATTTCGCACGATGCTTGCAATGTACCTCATTTCCCTAGCAACAAGAAACATACAATTAGCAGATTTCTCAATGGTGAAATGTCAAATATTTTTCGTTTGTTTAATTTTTCATGTACGTATTATAACGTTTATAATAAATATTAATTTTAATTTGAGATATATCCAGACACATTAATAAATAGGTAATCAAAATGGGCTTTACTGCATGCATTTTTAAATTCTGAACAACTTTTGTATTTACAATTTTGCTGTAAAGTGAATAGCTAAAAATTTACAATAATATAAAAAAAATAATATATTCTACATTTTATTTGTACACTTGGTATATTACATTATTATTATTCAATGTTTATTTACAATACTTTACAAATAAATATAGCCAATTTAAATAAATACAATATGATTGTAAGTTTGGTAGAAGAATTGTCATTCTTCTGAATGTCTTACATAATATATATCTTTAAGAAGAAGATGCGTTGATTGAATTAGGAAATGGTGACAGCAGCACGTGCGACCTTGCCTTTTGATAGCCGACACCCTATAATGTTAGTTTATGAATACATTTAATAATATTTAACAAGACCTTCATTGGGTGTAAGTGTTATAACAGCTGCCGAAATTGATAAGATTATTTATATCTCGACGCGAATTCGTTCAAAGAATTAGTTGATCCTTTTTCAAACACATAGTAAGGATGGAAAGCTACTTATTTCTACTGAAAAAGATTAATAATAATTATTAAACAAATAACTGGGTATAATGTTTAATTTATACGTGAATTTAATTGTTTATCTTGTCTGTTACGATTTATATAAAAGCACAAAGTAATAAGACAATAGTAGTCAGTTTTAATATAATTTATTTTAAAATATTTTTAGTGTACAATTATTAAGTAAGTTTAACAAATTTCTCTAGCCACAAATATGTTCAAATATTAGTTTTTTCTGATCAGATATGATTTTATTTTTATTACTAAACATAATTCAGTTTTTTTTTGGACAAGAAATTTAAAATAGTATATTATTATAATATGAGAGAGCTATAATAGTCATTATTATGGTCATTAATCATCCGAATGAACAATGAGCATAATCCCGAATACAATTCTATACTTTTTTTACTCCTGTAAATTCGGAAATCTATTTTGAAAATGATTGAAAACATTTTGAAAACACATTGAAAAACGTCAACATATAAATACACAATGACAACTGACTATATGTCAACTGTCAGATGGCCGTTGCTTGGTGATCCACATCACGGCTTTAAAATAAACAGTAATTATTTATTTCTGGTTCTGTGATTGGCCGAGACTACTATAATTAATCGAAAAAAAAAAAATAAATAATGGGAATATATTTATACAAAAGTAGAAAATAATATATTTTTTTTCAAAAGTTTTCAATAAGGACAGACATCAGAATGAAATTAATTCATTTGTTATTCAACATCAGTGACGTAGTATTATTTTTATTGAAAATTACGTGTAAACCAGTGGCACTATAAATGTACTTTTTCGCGCCGCCGTCCGACATTGATACAATTACATATCCCTAAAGCGGTCGGAAATCATGTTTTTGTCGAACTAGTTCGACAAAAAATGCTAACTTTTTATGGTTATATGTTGGCATCACTTCACTAATTTTAGCTAACTTCTGACGCTAGAAAATGTCAAAGTATTATATTGACATAAAAATATTATGGCAATATATCTACAATTGAGTATTTGCAATACAAGAAAGCAATATTTATGGATTTTAAACATATTTGTAAGTAATTATAATTGAATTGGCAGTGTAAAATCCAAATAAAAATATGTTGATTTTTTTTGGTTATGATATTGGAAAAGAAACATAATTGACATTCAAATATTGTGAAGTTAGCAACATAAAAAAATTCCCTGTCATTAAGAAAATGAGTAATAAATTAAATTTATTTATTAAATTGGCGCGAAAAATCTTGTGTATCCCTCGGTTGGAAACTATTTTGCGAGTGCTCGTATTTGTAGGACTCGCCTACGGCTCGTCCTATCAAAATAAACTCGCACTCTCAAAATAGCAGTTTTCAACCGTGTGATACAAATAACTATTCTAGAAGCATGTCCATAATTTTGCGAATTTTGAAAAAATGCTTTTTGATTGTGCATCAACACATCAATATGTATATACCTTGATTTTTTTACTTTTTTTTAAACAACCTGTATAATAGGGACAGTTTAGGGGCGAAACGAGCGCAGCGAAGCGCAGCACATAATAAAACTTGTTACATAAACATCTAGTATGATGAACATCTGGGCATGGTTGTAAGTGTTTTGTTTGTTTCAGCACCAACAACTGAAGCCAGTAATAACAAAATTCGACCCAGTAAAGGGGGTTAAGACAGATATCGTGATGGCAAAGTAAGTATCCAAGTTCTAAGTCTCTGCTTACATATTTCAATCATCGAACATGCACCACATAATGCTTCTTCGCCAGGTATTACATCCATTATGTATTTTACTTTTATATTTTTATTTGCACTTGTTTCCTCTGCGCGCGCATTCCATTACATATTTATGACAAATTTCATTACTTTCTGCATTGTTTATGATGTTCCATTAGTTTCATTTACATCCTCCGTGTTGTTCGTTTGTTTACTTGTTATTGTTTTATTCAAATTTATGTTTTGGAGGCTTGAGAAGAACTGAAGAATATTTTTACAAATGTGCTTTTTAAAAGATAAACACTAGTTTCAGGATAACGTCTGTGTTTATATGTGTATGCATGTATGTGTGTGCGCGCGTGTATGTGTGTGTGTATGTGTGTGTGTGTGTGTGTGTGTGTGTGTGTGTCCACGATAATTCTAAATTTAATAAAACTTTCAATGTTGCATTTCAAATTTAGATTTTAGATGTTCATATTGCGAGCTGATTAGATTTTTAAAACAATTCATTAACCGGAAATGGTAGTTTATTTGAAGGTCTATCTCGATAAATAATTTTGTTGTACTCAAAAATATGTAAAAAAAAATATTAGCAACAATTTTTATTTGAAACATTTTTCTATATTTTGTACCGTTTACAAATTAAAATTTTCGAAAAATTATTTTGGCTATGTTTAGAAATATGACAAATTTTAATTTTTGGCTTTCATCTTTGGATCCATAGATCTATGTGTGGAACAAACCAGTTGAGGATGAAATAAATTTTTATCTCCCGCCACATCCTGTAAGGTATAGGAATCATGCTAAAAAATCGCTAGTGAGTTTTCAGTGGATGAGCACGTTTTAGGGTTCCTACAATACGATTTTAATAGTTTCGCAATAATGTTTGTTGTCTGTCTGTCTGTCTGTCTGTGTGTCTGTTTGTTTGTCAGCCTGTCTGTCTGTCGGTTTGTGTGGATTTCTGGAGTTACGGTTTGTCAAAAACTACTAAACAGAAAATTTTAATATTTTGTTTATATCATATACCTTTCAAAATAGTTGATTAGTTAAATTAGAATGTAGAAAATTAATTTTATTTTATTTTTACCTCCCGCCAAATCCTGTAAGGGAGGTATAGAAATAATGCTAAAAATTCGGTAGTGAGTTTTCAATGAATGAAAACGTTGTATGGTTCCTAGAATATGATTTTAATAGTATCGCGATGATGTCTGTGTGTGTGTCAGTCTGTGTAGATCTCTGTAGTTACGGTTTCTCAAAAATTATTGAAAAGAAAATTTTACTATTTTGTATATCTTTTGCAAGAGTTAATTAGTTTTGGTGATAATCCAATAACCGGAAGTGGTAGTTTACTTGAAGCCCTATCAAGTTATTTTTTAAATCTCAGTAAATTATAGTTTAATATCATTTTTTGTTATTAGAATAATGTTACAAATATTATTATCTACAATAGTTGTATGAAACATTTTTCTCTTACTGTCTCCATTTACGAACTACATGTTATAGTTATTTGTATATACCAAGGCCGCAAAGACACTCTTTAGCGTACCGAGAGAAAAATTGTGTACACACTAATTTTTGTGCAACCGTAAAAAATATTGTCTATAAATTTTAATAGTTATTTACTTTACAAGTGGGCAAAATAAGGAATTACCCACGAAAGAAATTTTAGCTCATGAAACCGAAGGCTGAGTGTGATAATTTTATCGAGAGGGTAATTCCACTTTGCCCACGTGTGAAGTATAACGTTTTACCTAACACCTCTGAATAATTGAAAAATTTATTAAAGAAATATTATTTGACAATGACATATAATATAATATAATAATAAATTTATTTAGTTAGCTTAAAATTTTAAATTAAAATGTCAATCAAAGTATTTACCAAGGTGTTGTGTGTTATTATTATTGTTATAAATAAAAAAATACTCACTAGTGGCTTTCCTCAAAATTATACCCACTAGTGGGTAATCTATTACTTTGCTGGTTTAAAATCGCCATAGTTATAGAGCATTTATTGAGAGATGTTGGATAAATATTTTTATTGTAAATAAAAAGGGGCTATGGCATCGACATTTGATAAACAAAACAATTTTGGATATCGCGTTACCATAATAACAACCACAATTTGTATTTACAACGTTTTCTTGTATTTTGTATCGGGTCTACAGGAGGTTATGTGCTGGACACACCAGATTAGAAATAAATGTGTGACAGTAGCTTGTGTGTGTGTTATCTTCTCAAGTCATCCACGTCCAAAATGAGCACATCTTCAGACGATGTGTTGTATGATAAAGAGTCTATTTTGGTTGAAGTGTGCACCATTTACTTGTATAACTATTGAAAGTTGTGTTGAAAGCAATTGGCAATCGTGGAGCCGACACTAACCACTAGCCTAGTGCGAGGGTGGCGCACGTGACGCCGTGGCAGATGTCGCTAGCGACCCGGCTACAGGATACCTGACGGTACATTATTGCACTATGGTTTCTATTACTACTGCCCCCCTGTCTAATGAAAAGTAAACGTCATTGGAGACCATAATCAATAGTGACTTATTTACACGAGCATCTGCGATGATACCGACAAGTTCCAGTTCTTGTTTAATTAATCGCGACATTCATTCAAATCAAAACAGACATTTTTCACTACTAGTTGGCACTATTAGGTTCTCCACCATTTTTTTAACAATTTTAATAACTATTTTTACCGATTGATATTAATGGTAACACTTTACGGACTGCTAACAGTGTGTAAAGTGTCACTTTTATGCTTAGGCTTTAAAATTATGTTACATAGCAACCTCTCTACAAACGTGTAGTAACCGTCAACAAAAGCATAGCAATCGTTCAATAAATACATGGAAATTCGACAGCCTCTGCTGTAAATCTGGTATTTTGGTGCCTAGTTAAACAAATAACTATTATTCACAACTGTCAAATAATATACCCATAATTTAACCGCTGTCTGTCTATTAATGACCCTTGTTACTGTTGCTAATGCAATAATATTGACAGTTCGATGAAATCATAATATTTCATTCGTTATGTTAAAATCAAATCTTACCTGTCAAATGAGTAAAATCAAAATAACTTTTAAGGCATTTTTTCCTCATAAGCTTAACCCTCTATTGCATACTGTTCCCGATAACATAAAATTTAAATTCTTCTTTTCTGTTCTTATGCAGTTTACATTCATAGCAATCATGTTGTAACCATTTGGGAACATTATATACATTTTGTCAATTGCCAATTAGGTCATTCCTCCCAATTTGACCAACATAAAAAAAAGTTGAAGTGGAAAAAGGATAATTACAGAAACTGAGAGAGAAAATGTAACATTTGAAGAAAGCAGCTTATTACCTGCTGATATATTACAGCTAAAAACACCTTTACAAAATTTCCAAAATATTTTTTTATCTGATGTTTTCCTAGAAGAGATTGTTTATCAAACAATTTTGTATAGTACACAAAGATGACCCAATAGACCAAAGTTCTATTGTAAGTTGAATTTGTTCATAATGTTCCCAATAGTGAACAAAACTTAAATATAATTTTTTTATTTTAAGAAAAAAATTTATGTAACACACTTATTTTAAATATATGAATATTTCTTTTGTGAAAAATAATTTTTTGAGCCCTTATTTTACTTTATCTCGTGACTGTTGTTATGGTAACGGCTGCGACATAGAGTAAAAAACAAACAGTTTGGATGCGGCTCCGAAATGCTTATTTCGCGTCCAGTTGCATAAAAAAAATTATAAACAAAAAATATAAATGCCGGTCCTATGGGAGAAACATGATTTTACAGTGAGGAACATGTTAAAAATGTTGTGACGTCAGAGTTGTCGTGTATTGTGGATCTCAAACAGTAGAGATTGTAAATACTTGTAGTACTATTTTATTATTTACAAAATTATTTAAATGGATTTAAAATAACTTTTCGTTGTTAATAGTTGTAATATACATGAATTTATTTCAGAAAGAAACATGAATAATAACTGTAAGATTAGTTTAGTCAAATGTTTGATTACCACTGATAAATTTTGCTAAACCTTGTCATTTAACAAGCCTTTAATTTCGCTGAGTAAATCTAAAGTAATATTTGTTAGTTACAAATAAATAATATAGAATTCAAATCCTTCAATTAGTTGCCAACCATTTTGACAATTTAACACTCAATAATAAGAGAAATATACTTTGACATCATTAAAACTCAAATATCTGAATAATAAGTAATATTTTGCAAACTTGTATTATATCTAGTACGATGTTTTTGGGTATACTCGTCATAATATAAATGACTTATTTACCATTGAATTTATCAAAATAATAACTTTTTTGTATAATTTATATCATAATACAATGGAAAATATATAATAAAATTTGCTAGGTAAATAACAAGTTTTTATTAATAATTTAGTGTTAGGCTATTGTAAACTCTCCTGAAAATTGTGACGTCACAACTCCAGCCGCTCACGTCATACCTACATGTCTGGCTTTGACTTATATATTATTAATATAAATTTTATTAGAAATGATTAACTAGTAGTGAAAACGCAGTAAACTTAAACAATAAAATTCATAATCAATTCCATCTAGTGAACTTGTCAGCTACCATCGTACTTGCTAATTTTGCTTTTTATTTCATTTGAATTAACTTTCCATTACATTGTCCATCATCAGACCTCTCCAGAGATCTCTCGTAAAACGTTTTACTAATCTTGCTCTGGTTTTCAGTTACAAAAGTGAGAAAAATGAAGTTCCTGTCACCCTGGCCAACGGCTCCACCGTTCCACTGGTGGAGCTCCCCACGAAAGATGAAGAGTTGGGGGATTACAACCCCTTTGAGCACCGGAAACTGAGTCATCCCACGTCGTAAGTTCACATTTTTTTATTTGCTCCAAGCAGAATATTTTTACGACAAATATAAATAAATATATTCATCACGATTTTTATCCATTTTGGGTGTGACACTCTGCAAGTAATATATTTTTGTGTATAAATTGCACCAATGACATTTGACTATTTTACCAACGATCATTTCGCAGGAAGTTCTGTTCTCTCATCAATCTCATAAATATTTTGTGTCATGTCAATAGTATATTGTGTCATTAGGAGTAAATGTGATACTTTGTGTGCTGAGCATGTAAGTTTGAACGACGAGCGAAGCGAGTCGGACAATTACATGCGAAGCACCCAAAGACACATTTACTCCGAATAACACATGCTATTTTTTCTTCAAACATAGAAAATAAAATTATAAATATTATAAAATGCTCAAAACTTTAAAAAATATTCTGTCTTATCTAACATTTCAAGTTGCCGTAGAATATGCTGTTTTGTTATTTTTGTTTATTTGTTTCATTTTTAACTGTCAAATTATTGAATTACAACCTAACTATTTTTCATAATATTTTACTTTGTCCGCCGCCGGCGTAAATGTGTTGCCAAGGAAACACTTTTACGCCGGCGGCGACAATATTGAACTTCTGCTTGTTGAATACAAATACATAACAACGTACTTTTATGACGTTTGAAGAAAAAATAAATTAAGCAGAATGTCATAATTGAATAAAAATATAATATGTTGCTAATACACTTCCGTTATATTTACAGTGACCTCGACACATTCATCCACCTCCTGAAGGGCTCCCTAGGCTCCGGCATCCTCGCCATGCCCCTAGCCTTCGCTCACGCTGGTCTAGGTTTCGGCCTATTCGCTACATTCGCCATTGGTCTCATCTGCACCTACTGCGTGCACATCCTGGTGAAGAGCGCTCACGCGTTATGCCACCGTCGCCGAGTCCCCTCTTTAGGCTTTGCAGAAGTCGCCGAAGCTGCTTTCTTAGCCGGCCCCGAACCCCTGGCAAAGTTCTCCCGATTGGCCAAAGCTATAATCAACACGTTTCTTGTGATAGATCTTCTTGGCTGTTGTTGTGTTTATATCGTGTTTGTTTCGAAGAATTTGAAGCAAGTAGTTGATTTCTATTACCCAGATGACACCTTAGATCTTCGTTTGTATATGTTGATGCTACTTCCGGTTTTGATTCTCATCAATCTTATCCGTAACCTCAAGTATCTTGCTCCACTTTCCATGGTCGCCAATGTGCTGATTGCTATTGGTATGGGTATTACCTTTTACTATATCTTCGTGGATCTTCCTCCACTGAGTTCTCAAGATAACTTCGCGCCTATTAACGAGTTGCCGATGTTCTTCGGAACTGCTATCTTCGCTTTGGAGGGTATTGGTGTAGTTATGCCCCTGGAAAACAACATGAAGACCCCCACGCATTTCATTGGATGTCCTGGAGTACTTAACCTGGGGATGTTCTTCGTGGTGCTGTTGTACGCTGCTACTGGGTTCTTCGGGTTCTTAAGATATGGACATAAGACTGAGGGAAGCATCACTTTGAACTTACCCGAAGAAGAAGTGTAAGTATTATTGTTATTATTATTAATTTTAAACGATTTTAAATATAGACAAATTTTCAAATAATTGAGCTATAATTTTAATAATAAAGTCTAAATTTATTGGTGATACATTTCTGTCATGAGATAGACGTAAAACAAAATGTATAATTTTTAGCTGTTTCCAGAGTGCCATGGTAAACAAAACATACAAACAGTCGTATTGTTTGAGTTTGACAGATGACATTTGACAGAGTTTTAATGATTATTATCTTGTCATGGACACATTTCTCATTTAGTAATTGATTTAACTTTATACTTTCTTATACAAAGTATAAAGAAGTATTGGAATCATGATAAAAGAATCGCTGATGAGATTTTTGCGGAAATACATATTTTGATGTCCACTGAATTCCTTAAAACCAATTTCTCAATGATGTCTGTGTGTGTGTGTGGATCAATGACGTCATTGGTGTGAATGGTTAGATGGATATCCGTGTGCGCAATATCTCATAAACGAGATTAGATATAATAACGAAACTTGAAATTTATTAGTTTTTGAAAATACGCAGAGCTGAGGTGATTTTGAATGAAATTGAAAAACCGGAAGAGGAAGTTTACTTGACACACAAAACAATTCTAGAATATTATTAAATGAGGAATTATGAGTACATTATTCACGAAGATGAAGTTTGCGTCACGAGCCGTAGGCGAGTGAATAATGACCATAATCTCAAGTATAATACTATACTTTTTTACTCTTATAAATTCGAAAATCACTTTTGAAAATGATCGGAATTTGTTGAAAAACGTCAACATAAAAATACACAATGACAACTGACTATATGTCAACTGTCAGACGGCTGTTGCTTGATGATCCACATCACGTCTTTAAAATAAATGTTAATTATGGATTTCTGGCTCTGTGATTGGTCGAGAAGAGTGAATTATGGGTACCATCGAAAAAATTGGGATATATTTATACAGAAGTAGAAAAATTAATTTTTTTTTATTAAGATCAGCTGTGAATTTAAATATTATTTGCAATTTTCCTATATAGAAAAAACTAAAATATATATTTAAGAATGTTTTAATAATCTTAGTTACAATGGAAACAAAAACTAAAATATTTTTAATATCTATATGTCAAATAATTGTCGAAATAAAGTCATATATGTTCAATTGGTTTTATATGTATAAGAATAGTTATTTATTTTACAAGTGGGCAAAGTAAGGAATTACCCACGTGTGAAGTATAACGTTTTATCCAACATTTCTTTATAAATGCAAAATTTATTAAAGAAATATTATTTGATAGTGACATATGCTTTAAATTTTTGAAATTAAAATGTCAATCGAAGTGTTGTGTGTTATTATTATTGTTATAAATAAAAAAATACTCACTAGTGGATTTTCTCAAAAATCGCCTTAGTTATTGAGCATTTATTGAGAGGTGTTGGATAAACATATTTTTGTATTGAGTTTTTGTCAAAAATTTATTAAAGAAAAGACTTGTGAACCTCATTAAATACACTTTCAATCTTTTACATAGGTTATGAACCACCCTGTATAGAAAAAAAATTCAAATACAAATTGTAGTTAATATCACTTCAAATTCTTTTATAATATAACAAAATTTGCTTTAACTCAATTAATTATTGAGATAACCACAAAAAAACCCAGATTATCTTTCAAGTAAACTACAACTTCCGGTTGATGTATTTCCTCCAAAATCTAATCACCTTTCAACATCTTAAGTAACACCAAATATTATTTATATTTTCAGGTTAGCTCAATGCGTCAAACTGATGATCGCGATCGCCATCTTCTTCACCTACAGTCTCCAGTTCTACGTTCCATTTGAGATCATCTGGAAGAACCTAAAAATCCACTTCGGCGCCCGGAAACTCATCGCAGAGTACAGCATCCGCATCGTTTTGGTCATCGGCACCGTGGCCATCGCCATAGCCATCCCCAACCTGGGGGGCTTCATCTCGCTCGTCGGCGCCGTGTGTTTGAGCACACTGGGTCTAATGTTCCCGTCTATCATCGAACTCGTCACGTTCTGGGACTCTCCAGGTCTGGGAAGATTCAACTGGGTGCTGTGGAAGAACCTGTTTCTGATTTCCTTCGGGATGATCGGCTTCGTCACTGGAACCTACGTGAGTATCCAGGAAATCATGAAGGACTTCTAGGTGTTCCTAATCTTGAGGGTTTTCCATTTGGACGAAATGGGTCAAGGATTGGGCGATCGTTTACACGCACCACCGCACCCCGTGGTGTGACGGCTGGTAACCGCACATCACGGCTAAATATATCACTACCAAGATCTGCGGTTGCATCTCGATGATATATTTATAAGTACTAGTAAGTGACTATAGCTAGACTGTGTAAACTAGGCCCTATAAAGCTTGCCTAAGCTAAGTTTAATTAGCTGTTCCTAAACTGCTGTTCATCTGTGAACAGGTGACGCAATTACACCACGTCGTCGTGTTTTGTTTCGTACAGACTTTGTACGTAGGTAGACAGGAATTCATTCCGACATTTTGTACATACATAGAACATTTGAATGCATCAACATCCATTCTGCATCGTTAGGTGGACCCAACAACAAACATTCCGAACTAAATTATACTTTTATTTAGGTTCGTTCGTCCAATAGAACAGAACTGTTCAAAACAGTTTTAATTTTTTTTGGCTAAACTGTAGTTTACGGCCACAAGAGAAGTTAGCTGCAGATCCAAGTTTCTTTAGCTGGCCATAGTTAAAGAAAAACAATTTAAAAAAGAAAGAAACTTAGATTTATTTTAGTTTTGAGGTTGAATAAACACGAATTTGTTCAACAGCATTTTCAGAATGCAAATTTATTAGGTTTTTGTTGTTTGACTTGCATCACCCCAAACTGTCATATCTACCAAACATCATTGGCGATCCGTAGCTAACTTCACAATAGTCGTAAACTACGGTTTTACCTTTTTTTCAAATACCTTTGACAGTATGATTATAAATGCCCTAATCAGTCTTTCACACAATTTGAATATACGACATGTTTTTAAAAACGATTTTCTCGGACCTTAAATACACTTTAATAATACAATTAAAATAAAAAGTTAGGTTATCAGCCACAAGGCGGTGTAACAGTGTTACCAATGAACGAATCTTAAATCTCAATTAAAGTTATCAAATTGTGATTTAATCTAGAAAAAGAAAAATATACGATATAATTTGAAGTATGTACTTTCAATAAAATTAGGAATTTATTTATAATTTTTACAATACATTTCCACACTATTTCAAAACAAGAAAGGTGGGGTTTCCTGGCATGTCGTGAAAAAAATATTTTCTCATGTTTAATTTAATACAAAAATAGACACACAAATATTTCAATTTTTTTTTTATTTCACTCAGCAATTTTTCATTTTAATGTGAATCAATTACACTTTGTACACACACAAAACACAACTTACAAATTTGACAGCTACTTGAAAACATGTGATATGCGTAAAGTTGGCAACGCGCAATTGCTACAATGCAAAAATCTACAGGCAGATTCATAAAAGGAATTAACGCTAACTCCATTTTTACAATATCTGTAACTTTGTTTCTAAATTAATTAAATTAACAAAATGTATCAAATCTTATACTTACCAATCTTGACTACAACCTCAGTTAAGATAAATATGTTCTGAGAATGGAAAATGAAGTTACGTCTAATAATAAAAATGGAGTTAGTCCTAAAGCCTTTTGTGAATCTACTTGTTTAAGATACTTGAAAAGTAAAATTTTATCGTGTATTTCAAGCTTTAAGAATCAAACTGTTTGACAACAAAAATATTCTTTAAAAGAAATTTTGGTTTAGAAACTGTTGCTAACTTTACAGCTTATGATTCAGTATCATAAAATGAGGCGAACATCAATTACAAATTTTGAAATAAAAAGTACTTTTGTCTAGAATAGAATAAAAACGACAAATTAATAATCAAATTATCGATAACATACAAAATACTAAATTATAATTTTTTGGAGGTTAGCAACAGTCTGGTGACAGAACCTTTATGAATTTATGTTGGTAATGCATATAGTTACAACTAAATATGTGGCGTGAAAAAAGTGGTTTGGATATAAATTAAAAACTGCATTAATATAAACATTTACAACAAAATTTAATGAATCACAGTGAAGGTATGTAACAAAACATTTTCTGATACAAATAAAACATGACTGTTCTCTTGGACGACTATATTTTGAGTTGGGCCCCCTTCATATTTAAATTATCTATTATGAGTGGTCCCTAGCGTATCAGTGACCACCTAGTACCTGTACCAGTATTTGGTTCGATTCCCGATTGAGGAACTCGAACAACGGTGCCTTGAACTATATTTCTCCTCTAGTAGAGGACTGTGATATGAATGTCCAGCCTGTCTCAAGTACAGCGTGTCCCACAATTCATTCGCATTAGCTCATTAATTTATTAATTTACATGTTGGAAGGTTTTGGGACAACTGTACAAATTAAAGTAGCATTTTTGTTTGAACGATCATATAATTATTATGTATTTAGTAAGTTTTTTTTAGGTTAGGTTATGTACGGAATTGTTCGTTTTGTCAAACAAAAGTGCTTTTTTGAGTGTGATGCAGGTTTTTGGACATAAATTAATGCAGAGTGTATGGTCTGTTCAACATAACATGTATTTTTATACAATATTTATACCAGCTCATATTTTTCTATGAAAAATATTTTTTACGTAACATCCAGTGAACAGAACTTTAAAAATTTTCAACATTTTATTATGATTATCTTTAGCCAGTGTTGTATGTATATACAGTTAATTGACAAATACATTGTTTTGCATAAATAATTATTATTTATTGGGGTTGACTAGTTCAACTCCCACCAATCCTTGTGGTTTCCTTTCCACTAACTTTTTTTTTGGGTTGTTATTTATTTAAATATATTTAGAAAAATATCCTATATACCAAAATCAGAAGAACAAGAAAATTTAGATATTCTTGAGTGTTACAGATTATTAAAGTTAGATCTCAAAATCGTTCAGAAACTGCTTGGTTTCAGACTTAAGAAGAAAATATCTAGGGACTTTTGTAACATTAGGGTTGGCATCTACTGGCTGTCAGTTTTGTGCGTTGGTTTTGTTCAGTGTTTGAGTGCTTGGAGGTTTGAGATTTCCATTAATTGTAATCTCAAATGTAAGTAATTATAATTAAATTATTAATAGTAGTAGCATGCACAACCAATAAATAAATGTCACCTTCGGTTCGACCTGTCAAAATATACTCGAGTACTCTATATACTAGTGATACAATAGTATGTTGAACAACTACATTGTAACACGTGTCTTTCATACTACTTTTTCTAATTCATGTTCACAAAGTCAATTAAAATAAAAATAAATAAGTACCTCTCCCTGTAATATTAATAAAACAAAGTGCTTTACAATTTGACTATTTGTGTTATTACTTCTATAAAAACTAATTGTAATAATTTTACGTGAGCAATGACAGATTAACAATTTTACAAATAATAAGTTCCCGAATAACAGTTGTACAGAATTCAATTTTGTAGCATTTATTTTGAGAAAAACAGTGTTACAAAATCGATTTGTGTACGTGAAATAACTATTTTTCACTACTATAGCTTAGTAAGATCACTGAATACACAATATGTATACTCACTGGTAAGATGCAATTATTGAGTTTGTTTTGAGTTGGTTTTTCTCTATCGGTTGTTTAGTAACAATCTATAATTAACCAAAATGAATTGTCAAATTAAAACAAAGTTGAAAGAGAATTTAATTTCTGCCTCCACAGTTTATGCAAATGTTAACAAATATACCTGTCAAAATGCTTGTTATTATTAATATTAAAATCGTTAGAAAAGATGTAAGAGCAAGCACTAAAACCTATACTGTAATAAACAGATTATAATTCATTGATTACAACAATGTATTGATTACAACAATGTAATTACATTGATTACAACAATACAAATGCACTGATTACAACAATACAAATACATTGATTACAACAATACAAATGCACTGATTGCAATAATGTATTGATTACAAGAATGTATTGATTACAGTAATAGTAAAAAATGTGCTAGTTAAACAGGAATTTTACAAATTCTGTGGTTGAAGAAATTTCATTGAGAATTAAATTTGTAATCATTGACATATTTTTATTATTCTATTCCATCTTCGTTTAATTTCGCGTTTATAAAGCATGAAATAATATATGCGGGAGGTACATACAATAATTAAGATGAGTAATTTTTGGTTTAACTGTCAGAATGAGATTTTGTATGTTCTAAAAAGTACAGAAGAGCCAAGTTCCGAACATTTTAAAATCCTATGTTCAGTCTTTCTGTGCGTATCCCGTATATACAGCTAGCACTTGTGCGCATGCGCATTTTAATTTAAGTTACTTTGACAGACTGATAAAAAGTTATTATAAATGTTAAAATAAAAATAAGTGATTATTTGAATTTAAAAAATGGTGCAATATTGTTGTGTAAAGTTTTGTATAGCTGAACACCATCGAATACGCATTTATCCTTTTTGAGGTACGTAATAAATACTTTAACCTAAAACTTTTGACATTTTTTGTATTTCATATTACAATTATTATTGAATTGTACATAAATATATTAGTTTGACAATTAGATACAATAACATTATTACTTTATATTTTATTTGAATTGGTTTTCCTAAAAATAATGAAGCACTGAAATGGCGGGGTTAAATAAAAATACGTTTTAATTTATTTAAAAATATATTCGATTCAGTATAAAGAACTGTAAGAAAATATTTTTGAACACATCTTTGTACAGATCTTGTCTTAATTAAAACAGCAAAGAATATCTATACAAATGAATCAAACCTTTACAATAAATATATTTTCAAAATAGAACCAATTTAAAAACAACTGTCCCTTTTGTATTTCACAAGTTAAAAAATAATGACTCAATTCTTTGGTCATATCACACAATTATATTAAGTATAAAACCATAAAAAATATTTATCGCCTTTCTCCCGCACACCCTTAGCTAATTAAAAATATAAGTTGCTAAACAATTTTTAATAAAGTAGAGGAATTATTTAAAATAAAGACCAGATAAAATTTTGGGCTGAATCCAAAAGTAGAGAGACGGGAGGAATGAAATACCCTACTAAACGAAGGAGATAATAGTAGAGGGTGAATATTACTGCTTTGTCCAACACGTACAGGCTGAAAACATAACAAAAATTAATATCATGCACTATAAAATTTACTACGTTTAGTTTCGTTATTATAATAATTGAACTATTTCTTTTTACATTTTACATCTGTTTTGTTTACACTAATCTATTAATTTACATTAGTTTATAAAGAAATTTACTTGTAAACCTCATTTACCCAAGCACTCTATTGCCTTTGAAAATGAATATTTACAAGTTACTAATTGACAGCTACATTGTAAAAATTTTACAAGTTAGTAAACAAGGTAAACAATGCACGTTGCCACAGTAATGCTTACAAGGTTTATGCGAAATCATTATAAATAATTTTTGACAAAACAGTTGTGTGTCACTGATAGGACTTGGTTATAATTTTAATTTGATTTACAAATGAGTAACAAGTAAAATGTTGTACAATACACGCAAAGTAACTGTTTTACTGCTTCAAGGATGTGACACACTCGCCGGTCATTTCCTCCATTCAGCAGTAAAAACTGTTTTACCTTGCTTGTAATGTAAACAACTATAAATTGCATAAATCTTGCATTCCATGTACACCATGGAAACACTTTTATAAATTTTCAATTTTGACACGAAATGTGACACATGTCATTGTGATTGTAAAGCTGTTTTTCTTAGTGAAATATGTGTCGAAAAAATTAAATAAATATACGAAATAAAATTAAACTTCTCAAATATAAATAGAAAATAAACAAATAAGAAGGTATGTTTCTATATCATCAAACACTATTTTGTACCGTTTAAGAGTTGTATTGGGCGGGAGGTAATGTTATATTATTTTACTTACAATTTCTGTTTGATCCTGCATCTGGGGATGGACGAAGGGTCCTCCTTCATGCAGTACTGCCTCGCACCCAGAATACAAACCTTCAAATAGGTTTTCATATCCATCACCAGAAAGTCAATACTGAATTTCTTTTTATCTGCCGGAGATAAATTATCCCACAGAGAAAATAAATTTGTGCAATCGAAATCCCAATAGTTCATTGTGAAAAACTCCAGCAAGCTAA
Source organism: Poecilus cupreus (assembly GCA_963942605.1). Lineage (NCBI taxonomy): Eukaryota > Metazoa > Arthropoda > Insecta > Coleoptera > Carabidae > Poecilus > Poecilus cupreus. Next base: position 600,235 of record OZ012724.1, read on the forward strand.
GACCTTCTGTTATTCTCCATTGTAATCGTACCATACTGAAAAAAAAAATAAAAGTTTTAATAAATAAATATAGCATCGCGCTATTTAAACATGTCTAAGTGAAATAGTCAGAGCAGATCTTAGTATTAAGATATGTTTATATCACTAAAATATAGTAATTCTGGAACGCGAATTAGTAAGCTTTTATGAAAGAGAAAAACAAGTCTGAGACAGATATACATTGTGGGTTATCCGTCTTCGTCTAACAATTATTTATAGAGCGGTTGTTACGGGTTTCTTGTACTCTTTGTTTGATATTTTTTAATAAACCGCCCTTTTCATGCCGACGTGCGAAATAGGTGAATAAACCATAAACGAAATTTGACAAATTTATATCAAAATCATGTAATATTTACGGAATAATTAGTAGTAGAGTATTTTTTTTCTTTTTAATATTTTGCAGTAAAGCGATATAACGAATTGAACATATTTTGACGTCACGGGTACTCGCATTGATTCTATTGGTCATAAATAAGAGTGGGCTAAAGTAGAACTACGAAATGTCATTTCATTTGTTTTGTTTGTTGGTATTTAAGATTATATTTGTTGGGCTTCTATTACTTGTTTCATAATTTCACTGTTTTATTGAGCTGTGATGAAAAACTATTGAATAAAATTGTGTGTTGAGGTTAGGTTACATCACTACCAGCGCCACTGTTCTCAAACTTTTGTATGTTATTTACTCGAATATCAAGTAAAATACTCTAAAGTTGCCAAAGGAATTTTATCTTTATTTATATTAAGTTTATTTGTTGTAAATTAAGACTTATAATATGTAAATATTATTTTTATATTAAAAAATATATAATATCTACTATTACGAAAAGTCGTTGTTTTAGTACCACTGGAGCAGTACCAGTGACGTCACACTAACTTTGAAAAATCGTATCTCGGGTAATATACGAAATTTAAAAATGAATATCCTGCATATTTTCATTAATTTAATGTTTTTTTTTTATTAAGCGATTTGAACTGCTAAGGTTATATGTTATAAGTCGCCTTGTTTTCGGTGGTGTTTTCTCAAAGCGGTCACCCATCCAACTACTAACCGCGGGCAGTGTTGCTTAACTTGCGTTATCGAGTAAACCGCTACCTATCATGACCGTTGCCTTATTTAAAGTGTTATATGAGGTCTGTTTCAAGTGGTCATTTCTGACAAGTTTGTGACAATTTCACTGCGCCTGCAATAAATGTAAACAAGTTAAGTATGAAACATAAGCTTCATTTCTTTTTTCGTAGCCAAAAATGTATGAATTTCTTTATTTATATTTATATTTAAGGTTAGCTGTCAAAACAAAAAATGAGCATACACATACGCTTCACTTCATTCACTGTTCCAGTATCTGTTTCAAACTTAACTTGTTTACATTTTTCACATGCGCAGTGAAATTGTCACAAACATGTCACAAACTTGTCAGAAATGACCACTTGGAACAAACCTATTATGAGCTATTGAGATTTGCGTTAACCAAAGTGCTACCCTCAAACAAGATAATAAAAAATAAACTTACAATCGCTTTTGTCCAAAAATCATCAGCAAGAAATCCAAAAAATAAGCAGGCAAGAAATGCATAAAAATGAGGTAAAACTTATGCACAAACTCCGAGGTCCTCATGTCGCCTCCCGGGTACCAAATGCACCACTCGAAAGGATAATCGTACACGATCTCTCGGCCAGTGTTCAGAATGTCTCCGAAGGAGATCTTCAGTACGGGATCTTGAGACATGTTGTACACTGGCACCTCTTTTGGTCTGCAACGAGAAAACAACAATTAAAATACTATAAATTTTATCTAAATTGAAGTGTATCTGCAGTTTTACAAAGTCTTAATTAGTATTCATTAAGCCGCAATGATTTTTTAAAAATGTTGTGATGTCAGAGATGCTGTTTGTTGTGAATCTTAAACAGTATGAATTGCAAATAATTGATGACATATAAATGTTCTAGTTTATTGTATAGAACAGATACCGGGAGTGTTTTTATCAGTATACATAGAGATGTATCATTACGATAGTTACAGTTAAAGTGATTGACAGCAATGTATTACCGCGTTTTTTTTTTAAGAATGAACATAGGGATAATTTACACTGATTATTAATAATAATTAATCATATTGAAACAAACACTGCAAGTTTAAACAAATAAGAAATTTGTTTCAATTGCTTTAGTACTTAATAAATGACATTGAATTGATAGGAATTATTATTTTTAATACCTGTAAGTTATCCCTATGTGCACTCATAAAAAAAACGCTTTAATACATTGCTGTCAATTATTTTGACTGTAACTATGGCAATGAAGCATCCCTATGTATACTGATAAAAAAAAAAAACTCCCGGTATTATACTATACATTAAGGGAGAGAAGTGTATGATTTTTTCCCGCAAAGTAAATTGAAGCACGAGCCGTAGATGAGAAAAATATACTTCTCTCCTTCGGTGTATATTTTTTTTCACGACCCCAATATTTATGATGGTTTTGATGTATTTTAAAATTATTTGAATTGTAATATAATTTATGATAGTTACCTTCGATTCGTTTAATTTTGTTCATTTTCAAATTATTAGAGCACTTTCCTTCACGACGGGAGAGAAAGTACACAAATCTTCCCCGTGAAATTGACTGTTTCTGTCATGATTTTGGTATCATAGAATAGTATATTCTACAACAAGTAATGGAATGGCACATATTCCACGCAAGCAAAAAGTTTGTAGTCCGAGCCGAAGGCGAGGCCTACGGTTTGCGAGCGTGGGATAGGCCATTCCGTTACATGTTGTAGAATATACTTTCTATAACAAGATTTTGGAAATTATACAAAAAATACAAATATAAAACTGTTGAAAACGTCAAACTCAAATAAATCAAATTAAAACAAACAGACGTAACCATAGTAACTGAATCAAGATACTTCATTATATCGTGCTAATGTGCGGCTCTGATTCGTCGAAAATATTCCATATGCCGCGTATGGAATGTTAGTGATTCCATAACAATTATTAGTTGTGGAATGCTTAGTTTCCAAAACAGTGTTATAGAAAAGAGAGATCTATATTTTAATATAAATAATAAATGCTAACAAATCTTCATGTAAACGATATACGTTAAACGTTACACGTATGAAATTATCAAATGAATCAAAATCAAAATGTTGCTTTCCAGTTTTTCCAGATTATGATGCAGGTATAATATATAAAAAATAGCGTATAACACGCGTCGTGCTCTTAAATTCATCGTACGTGCTTTAAAAGCTTACTTGTACACTTGTATCAAAATATATTATAGTGAAACTTTATTTTAATTGAAGACTCATTTTAAAAAGTCTTAATTGTTATTCATTAAAACAAAATTCAAATATTTTATAAACTTGTAGATATTATATTTAGTTCGATGTTTTTGGATCTAGTCATAATATAAATGACTTATTTGCCATTTTGTAACTCTATTCTATTCCTAATAATAATAATAATGAAATACGTACTTTCCCTTGGCATACGTAATGCCAGTTTTCCAACCGATGGCAATCAAAGCATTGATGGCAATGTCAACGGGGACGGTCTGAGCGGGGTAGTCACCCCTACACTTCATGGAGCGCAGGACACCCTTCCCTGCAGCTACCATCAGCCCTATAGGGCCGTTGAGGCTGTCCACCCAACCGGCCACGGGTTCAATAGCTGACGGACTCACTACACAAACAATTTAGATTAATTTTACACTGAAAAATCTGATGTGACAGCACATAACCTCCCGCCCTATACTACTCTTAAACGGTACAAAATAGTGTTTGATGATACAGAAACATATTTTGTTATTTGTTTATTTTCTATTTAAATTTGAGAAATTTAATTTTCTTTCGTATATTTATTTAATTTTTTGACATATATTTCACTAAGAAAACAGCTTCACAATCACAAGGACATGTGTCACATTTCGTAAAAAAAAGAAAATTTTTAAGTGTTTCTATGGTGTACATGGAATGCAAGATTTGTGAAATCTAATTTCTTTATATTTTATTATCCCCAAAACTAAAGAAAATTAATAAAATAAGTGTAATCAAAACACATGTAAAATTAAATATTCTACACTTTTCAAAATAACATAAATTGTTGAAAATTAAATTTAACCATGTTTTTCACGGAAAACTGTTAAGGGTTTCTAGTGAACTGCTACTTTCGGTTGATTAATTTTATCCAAAATCTAATCAGTTCTTCGTATAAATATAAGAAGCAAAAATACACAAAATTGTATTTTGGCATCCTCTGTTTTATAAATCATAAATTGTTCTTAGTAATTGTTTCTAGTTACTTCTTTATGTGTTTCAATTAGAGCTGCCAAATCTCCACGGATCTCAGATCAGGATATCGGGTATCCGAGTATCCGGATCCGGAATCGAGTATAGAGTATCCGGATCCGAGTATTTAGATCTGGATCCGAATCTGGATTTTGCTAACATTCTTGTACCAAATCGTTAATTAATTGACTAAGAGAATTATAAGTATTAGGTATATTATATGTATCAAAAATGTACATTCGTTTTCTTAATAATTTTGTTGTTATTCAAGGTCTATTATTACTTGTATAAAAATAGTTTTCGAAAATCTTACATGCACTTCCTTCAAAAATATTAAAATATCGAGATCCGGATCTTACAATTATCCGGATACCCAAATGTACTGATCTGAGATCCGGATATCTCGGATATCCGGACACTCGGATACTCGGATAATTGACAGCCCTACTTTCAATTGTTTTCCTGACGAAGAATGACGTACAGAAATTCGAAATGTATTTTAATAAAAATATTACAGAACTTGAATTCACAATCTTTTATTTATGAATTGTTCTGTTTTCACATTTTATTTAAATTTTATATGCAAAAGTTATTCATATTATTTTTTTTTACAACAGAATCAGCTTACAAATTGTATAATTTGCATAACTTAAAAACCAGACAAATTTGTGACGTAATCAATTTGTGGTTTTCTTTTTAATAATTCTTGGGCTTTACTAAAACTTAAAACTTTTTCAAAACTACAGGAAACGAAATGCTAACATCTAACATCTGAGGTTATTGACATTTATTTAAACAAGGGTCAATGGTACGAAGATATACAGGGTGTATCACGGATTGCGATAGGATTTATATATTTGGGTAGTATGTTCTCGAGGGATAGACGTATTGACCGGGAGATTGAAAGGCGGGTGTCTGCAGGGTGCAAGGTATTGGGTGCTCTGGGTACATTTGCTCGAAACGTGAATGTATCTAGTGATGCTCGATTGAGTGTTTATAATGGTGTGTTAGTGCCTATTGATGTATGGTTCTGAATGTTGGGTGTGGATGAAGAACCATGAACAATGTATAAATGCTGTGGAAATGAGGTATTTGAGAGGAAACGTGATCGTATACGGAATATATTGGTGCATGGTGAGTGTGAGATTGAGAAGAATGTTGTTAAGAAAGTGGGAGTTAGTTGAGGTGGTTTGGACATGTTGAGCGAATGTCGAATGAAAGGTTGGTGAAACTAATATATGTGGGTGAACGATTGCGTGCGCGTCCGAGGAATAACTGGTTGGGTATGATTGATGGTTGGTTGCGTGAACGAATGATGTATGAATGTGAACGAGGCGAAAGTGGTGTGTCAGGATAGGAATGTTTGATTGTTGGTTGACTGTGTTTCTGGGTTCGTGCTACCCCATTAAGTGGGACATAGCGTGATGTTATATATGTATGTATGTTTTGAAGAGATGAGCGTTTCTAGATAGTGATGGTGCATTGTTTGATAACAAATCTATGCCGGGAGGTATTGTGCTACCCACATTCTAACCTACAAATTTTCGTCTTCTTACCTATAGAGGGCCTCGTAATAACAATCGGTAAATTAGAAAACTGCTCCAACACCAACAGCTCAGCAAGTCTCTTAGTATAAATATACGTATTAGGATGCGGTGCAATAATACTCTTCGTCGCTTTCACCAACGCCTCCTCATTCATCCACCTCACTGCGTCCATAACATCATGAGGATTATCCCTAAACGGATACACCCTCTCCTCCATTCTCTTCACATCGCTATTACAAAACGCGGTGGACAAATGCACCAACGCCGCTAACTTCTTCATCTCTTGACATAGTTCGATGATCTTCTTCGTTCCGGAGACGTTCATGTCGACGGCGTCCTTCAAAGTGCCCTCTAGCTTGAGGGTGGCGGCCATGTGGAACACCACAGAGACCTCTTTGATGAGTTCTGCGCGTTGGTGGGGGTTGATGCCTAGGGCTTCGCTCACTAGGTCACCCTCGATAGGGGTGACTTTGTTGATGGCTGATGGGTATTCTGTACGAAGACGTTCGAACATCTGTGAAAGAATATAAGCGTGAATGGAGATTACAATTAAGTTTAGTTATATTTTAAGATAGCAATAGTTATTTTTACCTCCCGCCTACCTCTAGGTAAGGGAGGTATTGTCTTTGGTCAAAAAATTGGGTAGTGTTAGATTCATTTGTATAGTGCAGCTCGGAAAAGACTCACGAGATATGGTTTTATTGATACTTTCTTATAATGGGTGTTTTTTTTTTTAGGAGTATGGAACTTTAATAGTATATTATGATACAAGTGTATAAGTAAGCTTTTAAAGCACGTACGACGGGTTTAAGAGCACGACGCGAAGCGGAGTGCTTTTAACGTCGCTAGTGCTTTAAAAGCACTTATGCACGTGTATCATACGCTATTTTTACCTCCCGCCTACGTCTAGGGAAGGGAGGTATTGTTTTTGGTCAAAAAATTGGGTAGCGAGTTTTGAATGAATAAGCACGTTTCAGAGTCCCTACAATACGATTTTACTATTTTCGCGATGATGTCTGTATGTATGTATGTGTGTGTGTGTGTGTAGTCTGGGCAATTTTTTCGTCTCGCATAACTCAAATACTATAATACCAAAAAATACAATTTTGTGAATTATTGCTTCTTATATTTAAATGAAGAGCTGATTAGATTTTGGATAAAATTGGTCAACCGGAAGTTGCAGTTTACTTGAAGCCCTTAACAGTTTTTGACTTTTTGGTGAAAAACACGGTAAAATTTCCTTTTTCAACAATTTATGTTATTTTGAAAGTTGAAGAATATTTAATTTTACAAGTGATTTGATTACACTAATTTTATTAATTTCCTTTAGATTTAGAGATAATAAAATATAAAGAAATTAGATTTTACAAATCTTGCATTCCTAGTACACTATGGTAACATTTAAAAATTTCAATTTTTTACGAAATGTGGCACATGTCATTGTGATTGTGAAGCTGTTTTCTTAGTGAAATATATGTCATAAAATTAAATAAATATACGAAAGAAAAATAAATATCTCAAATATAAAGAAAATAAACAGATAAGAAGGTATGTTTCTGTATCATCAAATACTATTTTGTACCGTTTAAGAGTAGTATTGGGCGGGAGGTTATGTGCTGGCCACATTGTTTGAACTAGGCATCAAAATACCAGATTTACAGCAGAGGCTGTCGTTTCATTGACGAGGCGATGCCGAGGCAATGAAGGCTGCCGAAGCTATAAATCTGTGTTTGATGCCGAGTTGAATACAATTTTTTTGCCGATTTGGAATTAAAGTTAATTTAGTGATTATTTTATATAAATATTTTGAAGGTTATTGCTGTCAAATTGCGTTACCGTGCGTGTGTTGAACGATTGCTATGTATTGCTATGTGTTTGTTGAGCGGTTGTTATGTAAAATATTTTTACAACCTAGGTATAAAAGTAACACTTTGCAGACTGTTAGCAGTTCGTGAACTGTCATCTTTAATGTCAATCAGCAAAAAATATATTTTTCCGAAAGCGATATTAAAGTACATGATGTTACAATGCGAGGTTAGCCAAAATAGTAGATAAAGTTGAACTTTACAGACATAATTACAAACAAATTATTCTATAATATTATTGGTGAATTTATTTATTGTTTACCTTTAATAATAATTTATCGGATTTAATGCAGATCACATGCAGAACTCATCTAAGATTATATTAAAAAAAAAAAATCTAATGTGTCCAACACATAACCTCTCGCTCAATATAACTCTTAAACAAAAAATAAATAGTGTTTGATGATACAGGAACATACCTTCTTATTTATTTATTTTGTATTTATATTTGAGAAATTTAATTTTCTTTCGTATTTTTGTTTAATTTTTGACATATATTTCAGTAAAAAAACAGCTTTTCAATCACAATGACATGTGTCACATTTCGTAAAAAATTGTAAATTTGTAAGTGTTTCCATGGGGTACATGGAATGTAAGATTTGTGAAATTTAATTTCTTTATATTTTATTATCTCCAAAATTAATGAAAATTAATAAAATTAGTGGAATCAAAACACATGTATAAATAAATATTCTACAACTTACAAAATAACATAAATTGTTGAAAAATTAAATGTAACCGTGTTTTTCACGAAAAACTTTTAAGGGCTTCAAGTAAACTGCTACTTCCGGTTGACCAATTTTATCCAAAATCTAATCAGCTCTTCATTTAAATATAAGAAGCAAAAATTCACAAAATTGTATTTTTTAGTATTATAGTATTTGAGTTATGCGAGACAAAAAAATTGCCACAGACTACACACACACACACATACATCCAGACATCATTTCGAAAATAGTAAAATCGTATTGTAGGGACTCTAAAACGTGCTTATTCATTGACAACTCACTACCCAATTTTGTGACCAAAAACAATACCTCCCTTACCTAGAGGTAGGCGGGAGGTAAAATAACTTTAATATAGCTTAATTTTGAATGTGAAATTGGATTGATTTGGATTCATCCATTAGTGCTGAGTACAGAATCAAACTTTGATTGGGATATAGTGAATTTAGTTCTAAATGATTTATGCGCCAATGTAACGTATTATAATAATAGTAGCCTTGAGTTATTTCACAAACTTATATTTACATAATTAGATACGTTTTTGTGTTGAAATAAAATCCAGTTTAAAATATCTAATAATTTTTTGAAGGATACATTCAATGAACACAGAATATCGTGCAATGAACTTATGATTGGCCTTCAAGATCTTGTGTTTAACACATTTAGGTTATTTTCTGCGGAGATATTTTAAGTTGCTAGTCTACGCCGATAAATTAGAGACAATGGACGACATGGAAGCCAACATTCATCGCGTTAGTGATTGAAAATTAGAATTTTATATTTAGAAATCATATTCAAACACTAATGGCAAAAAATTATTATTACTGCGATTTTTGTATGTTTTATTTCAATATAAAGTTTAATACCTCTAAAATAAACAACTGTTATAAGAAAATAAGAGAGTTGTTTTGAAATATATGTAAGTAAAAATTGATTAAAACCTTTCGAAAAGTTGTTTAAATCAATTTCACGTTGATTTCATTGACTACCTTGTTCTTATTTCTTGACAAAAATCATATCAATGCTTAAATCTGAAATGTACTTTCACCGTATCCAGTTTACAGTTAAAACGACATTAATTTTGTGTTAAACAACATTTGCGAAATTACGAAAAAGCAACTTCGGTTTAATTGAATTTAAATGAAGAAGGAAGACGTATTAATATTGTCGCGAATTATAAAGTAGTTTTCATTAAGTACATGAGAGTAATAGTAGTTGAGTGTCTTCATAATTTATATATCATTAAATTGACATTACAGGACATTTGCAAATGTAGAATAGAAAGTAATGCTTTTCTGAATAGTCGTGGTATAAAATTGTGTGCGAAAATTACAGAAGAAACACTGCAAAATATAAAGAAGAGAAACCCACCTTGAGATTATCTGATGTGGGCAATACAAAACTTCCCAAATAGACAACATTTAAACGGTATAAAATAGGAGAAATTTTATGTGGCAGCACATAACCTCCCGGCCAATACAACTCTTAAATGGTACAAAATAGTATTTGATGGTACAGAAACATACCTTCTTATTTGTTTATTTTCTATTTATATTTGAGAAATTTAATTTTCTTTCGTATATTTATTTAATTTTTTGACATATATTTCAATAAGAAAACAGCTTCACAATCACAATATGTGTCACAATTCGTAAAAAATTAAAAATTTGTAAGTGTTTCCATGGTTTACATGGAATGCAAGATTTATAAAATTTAATTTCTTTATATTTTATTATCTAATGAAAATTAATAACATTAGTGTAATTAAAACACATGTAAAATTAAATATTCTGCAACTTTCAAAATAACATAAATTGTTGAAAAAGGAAATATAATCATGTTTTTCACGAAAAACTGTTAAGGGCTTCAAGTAAACTGCTACTTCCGGTTGACCAATTTTATCCAAAATCTAATCAGCTCTTCATATAAATATAAGAAGCAAAAATACACAAAATTGTATTTTTTGGTATTATAGTATTTGAGTTATGCGAGACGAAAAAATCGGCACAGACTACACACACACATACATACATACAGACATAGTAAAACCGTATTGTAGGGATTCTGAAACGTGCTTATTCATTGAAAATTCACTACCCAATTTTTTGACCAAAAACAATACCTCCCTTATTCAGAAGTAGGCGGGAGGTTGAAAATAATAATTATTATATTTGATAGTAACATATTTATCAGGTGGTATATACATTTGGGGTTGTACAGAGCAAAATACAAAAAAAAATTAAATAAAAATTGTATGTAAAATATTATTTATTATATCTTTTAATATAACAAAATTTATTCCATACTAAAATATTTTGGGAAAAGACGCACATCATCAACCTGCAAAAAACTTTAGAAAGTAAAAATTAACTTGTAAAGTTTATTAAGGTATGCTAATATTTAAAATAAAACGACGCAAATAATACTAGCATTAAGAAAAGTATATATTAATGCAATTTACAGTGATTTTATAATCAATTTCATTCCTTTAATGGAATTATAAATTAGTAAAAATAATTGTAGTTCATTTTTTGTTCGCTATGTTGTTACTATTGGTACATGATCACGTTTACATACAAAATCCATATTGATCTGACATTTTACTGTCAGACTTTACTGTGTAGAAATTTGTGCTCCACGCAGTGTTTTATAATATATACAAATATATTGCAACAAATTACGTCTAAAAATGGTGGCACGAGATGTACATATTTTCATTTTACCAAAAATTAGTATCTCATATAAATTTTGTTGCATAGTGACGTCATTATCTAGTAATATTTTTGATGACGTGTGTCTTCTAAAATACAATTATATACTGAGAAATATTTTTAATATTGCTGTATCTTTTGTTCAAACTTTACAATAAAAATGTTTAAAAAAATTGAAAATGTTTGCAATAGGACTAATTTAGTTATCAAAATATTAATATTTCATGATATATCAATTAAGTAAATTATAATTAATAAATGTAAAATATTTTTCGGTGGAATTTTTACAATACATATTAATTTAAATTTAATTGACATATCGTGAAATACTAATATTTAGTTAACCAAACGTGCCTTATTCCAAAGATTTTTATATTCAAGTCAATTTTTGTACTTACATTTTTGATGCGATGTGAAAAAACCTATTCGCCAAATTTAAATTCTACACTCTTATGGCGGGAGGTAAAATAAATATAAATAATCACCTACCGGTAGTTTCCACATGTCCTCAATGCGTTCAAGAGCACTCCGCCCCCTCTTCCCTCTCAGCAGTATATACACCCTCTTGATGTCCGGACAGCCATACAGCAGCTTCTCCAGCAGCACCTTCCCCATGAACCCGGAGGCGCCGGTCACGAACACCGACCTCCCCGCGTACCAGGGCGCGATCTCACCCGGGTCTGGTGCACTCATCCTGCAACCACACACACAGACATAATGATACACGAATGCTGTACCATCTATCACAATGTACCCACTAGGGGTGTATCCTAAAACTAGAGGCTGGTGTACTCATTCTGCGACCACACACACAGACATAATGATACACAAATACTGTACCATCTAGCACAATGTACGCACTAGGAGTGTATCCTAAAACTAGAGGCTGGTGTACTCATTCTGCAACCACACACACAGACATAATGATACACGAGTACTGTACCATCTATCACAATGTACCCACTAGAGGTGTATCCTAAAACTAGAGGCTGGTTTATGTAATGAATTTGTTTGTACGACCACTTAGAAATCTGCAAATCTGCTCATTGTATGTTTCTTGTTGCTAGGGAAATGAGGTACATTGCAAACCCAAGCTTCGTGCGAAATGAATTTGTTTTGTGAGTATTTCAATACAGGTCATCTCATTTCAGTACAGGTGCCATTGCTAGAATATTTATTTATAATTGTCAAATATTGGAATGGTGAAAGCGGGACAAATTTATTATTTAAGTATCAATTAATTAGGAAATAATATCGAGGTCGTAGAAAAATATATAACTCACATAGAATGTCCTTCGGCTCATGCTACACTACAAGCTTTCATACTCGTAGGAAATGAGTACCATTCTATGCTTGTTGTACAATATCCTATTATGGCTACCTATTTTTTTATTTATTCTTGGGAATGAATTAAAAAAAATAAATTAAATGGGAGCAACTTTGAGGTATTCCCTAGCCAATCAAAAAGGCTAAATGAATAATTCTGCATGGATATGTCTCGTGCACTTAAAATATTTCCGCCATATTGGATCCGCCATTTTCAATTTTAAAATTTTGACATTCATTCATGAGCGACCCCAAATACCCTACTATACAGTTTGATGGCTAAATTTATTGAACTTTTTCAAAATATGTCCACTATATTGAATCCGACATTTTAAATTTGACAATTTTAACTTCAAATTCGTAATTAGCGACTTCAAAAATACGTTGCGTTTCCATGATTACTGACCGTACCCTCTTTCGTTACATACATTTTTCAGAAATCGATAATAAAGTACACGATATTACTACGTGCAGTTAACCGAAATAGTAACTAAAATTAAACTTTACAGACTCTTATGTTAAACTTGAATAACAAACAAATTATTCTATAATACTATTGGTGAATTTATTTATAATTACATTTGATAATAATTTATTGGATTTAATGCAAATCACATGCAGACCACGTTTAAGAATATGAAAATAATTATGAAAATTATACACAAATATTTGACAGTTTGCCAGTACTTTTGTTATCACAGCCATCCCCGTCGCAACAGCTAGCTGACGTTTTACAAATACATAATGTTATTTATTTATGTTTTTATTTAATAATTTAACGATTTCGGAAAAAATATAATGCATACCTCGGCACTAAAGTATTTTTTATTACTCACGTGGCTTATTGTTCTCGGCTATCGCCACGAATGATAAATTCTATAATCGTAATATAAAAATTATACTTTAGTGCCTTGATATACAAATAAATGTTTTGTTACACTCTGAACGTTACATACATTTCTTTCCATAGGCCAACGGTAAAACATGTCCATGTGAAAAAAAAAAATCAAAATCGAGCAACTTTATAAATAAAAAATATATATGTCTTCTAGAGAACTTCCTCCCTATTTTATCAAATAAAAATCGTCATACAGACACACACACACAGACGTCATCATAAAAATAGTGAAATTTGTTGAAAACTCACTACCGAGATACCTATCCCTAAATACAGTTTATTATATAAATTTAAAAATAATCTCGGTGGCGTAGTGGCTATGACACTAGCCTGGCACGCCAGAGGTCGTGGGTTCGAATCCCACTGAAGAGCATGGTCGTTTGTGTTCACATAAATTCATGATCATCCACTCATGAGGCGCCATATGACCATAGTAGTTAGTCCGCTTTCCATCTTCATAATTTAAAAAAAAAAAAAATAATAGGAAAGATTTAAAAATATTTTCAAAGTATTCGTTCAAGTTGCCACGATTTGGTGTAACGGTACGACTACAAAAAAACAAGAGAAGTGCAGTTGTCACTTGATTCGAATAAAAATTGTGTTTTTAAAGTGTTAGCTGTAAATATTTATATATTTTGTGTTGATAATAGTTTGAAATGTGCATTTTCAATCGAAATTAGTATTATACTCCAGGTGCCAACGAAAATTTTAGCAAGGTAAATGTTTTTAATGTATGTAAAGAACGAGTGTAGAGAGTAGTAAATAAAATTCCATAGTTACCTATTGAAAGCAATTACAGTATTTTATAATACAAGTGTTGATTTCTGCTTATTATTACCTTCCGTACATACCGGATGTTTCATCAGTTTGTATTTTTAAATTTACTAAATTATTTCAAATATTACCAGCAATATTTTCAAACTAAGTTTATTTAAATTGGAAATGTCCACAAATCTATACTATAAATTCTTCCGTAATTGCATATCATTACGGAAAAATGAAATATATTATATTAACATATGTATTCCGAAATCCAACATTCTAAACAATAAAATGATTGCAGTATATATTTTTGAGACAGATAGTAGTTTTGTGATAGACGAAATAAAAGACAAGATTTGTTAAAACGAGTAGTAGCAAAATATTTCAAATAATATTCAAATATTTTATTTCGTGTATATTGTGTAGAATACGTGCAAAATCGCGGATCTAGTTTCAGCGGTCACAAGCTAAATATAGAAACATCAGTCCTCAGGATTTTTCAGGTTCAGCCGCACTTTCAATCGTCTGGAAGTTCGTCGCCTGATAGATTTTATATTCGACTTGATTATAAATTAACTGCATCGACTGCGCAAGTCACTCATTCAAATTTGGTGGCAAATATTTTGTTAGTACATGCTATTTAATTTATAGTAATTCATGCTTTGAAAAAAATAAAAGAATACTGTAGATAGAGTTCCATTAAATTGTAACAATTTTATTGGATGTTACAATGCAACTATGGCTTATAAATAATTAAAGTATAAGGTATCCTATATACTAACACTTTTGAGTGCAACTTTTAATCCAATATTTTTCCAGTCAACTTTGACTGCCAATAAAAAATTTATACAAATAACTATATTTTGGTACATTTTTTTGCAGGTAAAATTTTTTTTAAGGTTGTTGTTTTCAGGTAACTTTCCTCGACAACAACAATAACAAAATTCCTCAATTTCGGCTTTTGATTTTGATTATTTTATTTGTGTCGAAATGTTACCAAGCCACTATTTTTCGAAATGCAAATAATATTCCTTTGATATATTATTGCTGAAAATAATATTCAATACAGCAAATATTGCGCTTGTAAAAATTAACGACCTTTCAATAGAAATTAGCACAAGTAATGTTACTTAATTTTAAGCGATTTGAAGTGAAGCCAAAGTGAAACCCAAGCAAGTAATCATTGAATTGTCAACGTAAGTCTTGAATTTATTGTTTTACGATGATGACATCCATTAGGTCGCAGCTTTAATGAACTTTACTCTTACTTAAGTTAATTACTTGTTGTTTTGCTTGCTAATTAATTTTTGTATTCATATTATCGTATAAATGGTATTATGCAAATCTTTGCAGGTAGAATTTGTTGCAAAAGGCCTCAGAGATGGTTGAAATAGATATTTTGAAATGGGTTACTTTTACGTCGGACCGTACAGGTACAACATTTTGACATCAAGGTTAAATTCTACTCAGTCTAATGTAAATTAAATCTAAATGCGTTTTTAATCGATCATTAGTACAGTTCAATAATTTAATATATTTAAATAAATACAACCATTGAAATTACCTGGAATTTAAATATCAACATTTGTTGGATAAATAAAAACATCTATATATAATTATGTTATTAACATTTATAAATGTAGAATACACAAGTAACGCATTAAAATTTTATGGTTTTGACGTAAATATAATTATACAAAATTGTATAGGAATAAATCATAAATTCATAGATGTTTCAATTATCTAGGCTATTTCATAATGCACAGACAAGATTGAAATTGTAGGTAGGAGACTCGCCACAATAATATCTTTGCTTTAATAAATTTTTGGCAAAAACACAATAACAAAAAAATCTATTGTGGGCAGCACATTTAAACAAAAATATCAAAATATAATTTTTCTTTAACGTGTTGTAATACGTAAATGGTGACAGTAAGAGGAACATGTTTCAAACAATAACTGTAAATAATAATATTTGAAACATTATTCTAATAACTAAATTAACATTAAACCACAATTTACTGAGATATTCTAAAATAACTTGATAGGGCTTCAAGTAAACTACCACTTCCGGTTATTGGATTATCACCAAAAACTAATCAGCTTTTCCAAAGGAGATACAATTGATATATACAAAATATAAAAATTTTCAGTTTAGTAGTTTTTGAGAAATCCTAACACAGATAGACAAACACACACACATACGTCATCGTGAAAGCATTAAAATCGTATTCTAGGTACCCTAAAACGTGCTCATCCACTGAAAACTCACTACCCAATTTTTAGCATGATTTCTATACCTCCCTTACACGATGTGGCGGGAGGTAAAATGTTACAGCAAATTAAAGTTGAATTAATTAATGAACAGTATTTACAAGCTACATTAATTAAGTGTTTTAAATAGAAATTGGGAATATTTTAAAATTTGTTAACAATGTTTAATTAACAAAAAAAAAATTGTAAGATAATTTAAAGTATGCATGTCACTAAAAAAAGTATTTTCAATAAAATTAGGAATTTATTAATAATTTTTACAAAATAATTTTTGTAAATAACTCTTGTATATTTTCCTAGAGAGGAAAATCACATTTTCCTCACTATTTCAGGAGAAGAAACGTGGGGTTTCCTGGCATGTAATAAAAAAAAAGATTTCTTCAATTCACTGATTTTATTATTATTTTATGTTAGATGCATAATTTTAAATTACAATAATAACAAATTCGCAGATTTGAAATTGAAAGAAATATATTTATATGACAACGAAAAAATAATTAATTTACCCAATTATTTTCAGCGGTATTCCACAGGTGGGCGTTAATATAAAAGAACTTTTTGGTTATTGAATTTAAGTCAAAAGTTTATTAAGGAAATAATATTATTTTGAGCCCCGTATGAATAGATATACAAGTAAAAGAATCGTTTCGACCATTTTCCCAGTTTAATTATTAACCTAAATATCATATATGGTAATTGCAAGGAAGTCATGTGTAGGACACATCAGATAACAAATTGATTAGTCAGTTCAAAAGAAAAGAATTACAAAAAGTTTTGTCTTTTTCAGCCGGTCACGAATTAATCAATAAAATATCAGTAAAATAAAAAAAAACTGGTTTCTTCTTTTGTGTAATAATTACTTTTCAGGTTTTTATTAATATAAAATACAGACAAACATTTCTTATATTTCAAAATTGACGTCAAAATATTCAAGTAAAACAAAAACATTTCTTTCAAATGTTATAATAAGAATAATGATATTCTAATCAAAATATTTCACAACAAAAAATATTTATTAATGCTAAGGTTTCAGAATAAATTATTATTCTATTCATCATTAATTTTAAAACGTAAAACTACGGTAAGACATTTAATATCTATTTCTATAAAACATCGATTCAATTATTACATAACACTGTAATTAAGGTATTTACGCCGTGAAATTTGTCACTTAAAAGTAAAAAGTACGCAAAAAATCATTGCGAAAACTACCTACTCAAAATTAAAATGTCAACTGTTCGCGTTGGGATTCGAACTGGAGATTTCATGATGAACTAGGTACTCTTGCGTATTATGTACAATATTATATTATTATTATCTTATTTATTATTTAAATTCAAATGCTTTTTTACGATCGGGAGAGAAACTCGGTTTCTGTGATACCAAAATTATGACAGAAACACAATTTCATATCTACGGGAGATTTGTGCACTTTCTCTCCCGTCGTGAGGGTGAAAATTAACAACAATAAACAAATCGTAGGTAACTATCATAAATTATATTACAATTCAATAAATTTTGAAATACATAAAAACCATCGTAAATATTGGGGTCGTAAAAAAAATAGTATATACTCCGCGGGAAATAATCATACACTTCTCTCCCTTAATGTATAATATACTATAGTATCTAAAATTATTTTAAAATTAAAAAATCTGATGTGGCCAGCACATAACCTCCCGCCCAATACTACTCTTAAACGGTACAAAATAATATTTGATGATATAGAAACATACCTTCATATTTGTTTATTTTATTTATATTTGAGAATTTTAATTTTCTTTCGTATATTTATTTAATTTTTTGACATATATTTCACTAAGAAAACAGCTTCACAATCACAATGACATGTGTCACATTTCGTTTCCATGGTGTACCTACTAGAAATGCAAGATTTTTGTGAAATCTAATTTCTTTTATTATCTCTAAATCTAATGAAAATTAATAAAATTAGTGTAAGCAAAACACATGTAAAATTAAATGTTCTTCAACTTTCAAAATAACATAAATTGTTGAAAAATGAAATTTAATTGGGTTTTTCACGAAAAACTGTTAAGGGCTTCAAGTAAACTGCTACTTCCGGTTGACCAATTTTATCCAAAATCTAATCAGCTCTTCATTTAAATATAAGAAGCAATAATTCACAAAATTGTATTTTTTGGTATTGTAGTATTTGAGTTATGCGAGACGAAAAAATTGCCACAGACTACACACACACAAACACACACACACATACATACATACATACAGACATCATCGCGAAAATAGTAAAATCGTATTGTAGGGACCCTAAAACGTGCTTATTCATTGAAAACTCACTACCCAATTTTTTGACCAAAAACAATACCTCCCTTACCTAGAGGTAGGCGGGAGGTAAAAATATATCAGTTTGAAGTTTTCTATAATTTATTTTAATTAAATTGTATAATATTGGCAGTATTAAAGTAAAAGTTAGTGAAATTCATCTGTTTGGAAGTAGGACGCACATCAGACGTAAAACCAGTTGAATTCATTTCTCTCTTGAAAAATGTTCTATCATACCAGACTCGCCGACTAAGCATGCACTACAAGGTATAAGGTGTTGACTTAGCTTCATTGAACAACAAAATAATAGTTATATGTATATCAAGGCATTAAAGTATAATATGGAATTTATTTTACAGAAGCGAGAGCCGAGAAGAATAAACCATATGAATAATAAATAATACTTTAGTGTCGAGGTATACATTATATTTTATCCGAAATCGTTAAATTATTAATTGAAAACATAAATAAATAGCATTATGTATTTGTAAAACATCAGCTAGCTGTTGCGACGGGGATGGCTGTGATCACAAAAGTACTGGTAAAGTGTCAAATTAAGAATAAATTAATAATTTGTCAGATCTTTTGAAAACTTGTTGCCCTACGGGCATTCGTGGCTATTGCCAAATGGCAACAAGTTTGAGAAAGATACTTTAGAATTATTTTCTAATTTATCGAACTCTCGAGTTATATTTAATTAGATTATTGTTTTATTTCATCATCAGGCACGCCACTAAAACTGTCTTTTTGCTCATTTTTTACTTGTGTTGATGATAACTATCTGATATTTGACATTTGTAAACAAAAACAAAAAAGCTACAGATATTATTCCCGGGATTAATCACTAGAGCTTAATTCTCAATATGATAATGACAGGATTGGTTAAAACGCAAACATGTGACATACAATGAAGCATTTCATTAGTTTTAAAAAACGTCAAAAAATAATCATTATTATTTACATGTTCTTAGAAATGTTCTGCCTGTGATCTGCATTAAAACCAATTAATTAATATCAAAGGTTAATAATAATTAAATTCACCAAGAGTTTTATAAAATAATTTATTTGATATTTTATGTTTGTAATAACTCAAGTTTGATGTAAGTGTCTGTAAAGTAAAATGTTTATATAAGAGTATGTAAAGTTTAGCTTTGGCTACTATTTTGGCTAATTTCGCGTAGTAATATTCCTGTACTTTAATACCGATTTCGAAAAATAGTTATTTATGTATCAAGGCACTGAAGTCACCTTTTTATCACGAATATGGAATTTAGTTGCCGAGAAAAATAAACCATGTGAGTGATAAAAAGGAACTTCAGTGTCGAGGTACATATTAAGTTTTATTTGAAATCTAAAATACGAAAAATCTGTAAAAAAATTATTATACAGATTAAATTTATACATTTGTCAGTTGTCAATGGAACTGACACTCCGTGTTGCCAACCTCGAACAATTGAAGTTGTCGTAAATAACATTCAAAATTATGTGTTTTGTCCTCAATTTCGTCATCAGAATTAATTAGTTAATTCTTTTTGCAAATTTTATTTCATGTTACGTACAAATTTACTATAGTATTCCTGCCAAAATTATCCTACTTGTACAATAATTATTTAACGGTTGCCAACACTGCGTTGCTCAAAATCGTCGTATAATGGGTTACTTTAGTGACGATTTCTGAGCTTTTAATGACGATTTTCGAACACTTTAGTGCCGATTTCAAATAAAATATTATTATTATACTCTGTTCAGACATCATGGCAAAAATAAAAATAGTAAAATCGTATTGTAGGGACCCTAAAACGTACTTATCATTAAAAACTTACTACCCAATTTTTTGACCAAAAACAATACCTCTCTCACTCATAGGTAGGCGAGAGGTACAAAAATAGCATTGAAATGTACACCTGGTATATGTTGCAGATAATAATTTTAATTTGAGTCCAAATGAGATAGATTAAATTTAAATTCCAAGAACGATTAAAATATCTTTATAAAAATACATTAAGGATAATCTCTTAAAAATACAGCAATTAAATAACGGCAAAGTAGCAACTAAATACCGTTGAAAGTAGCTCCTAGTTTCATAGCGGACGACCTAAAAAATTTTCCTTGGCTTTCAACATATTATTTTCTTTTTCACGTAATTTGCCAATAAAGTTCTTATGGGCGTGACTTAATTTGTTCTACTCACTTCTATATATTTTATTAGTAGTTACAAGGCTAACAAAATTTTCGTTTTAAAATAATTATTATTAATTTAATTGCATATTGAAAAACCATGTGTACGTTAGAATTAAGTTAAGTGAAATATAATTTTTCTTTATCTTTATTACTGAGAAATCTAACTTAATATTAGGTTATACACGTATACAAAACAAAAAAACTATTTTTGTGGTTCATATTTTATCTTCCCCCACATCCTGCTTTCTTTAAGGGAAGTATAAGAATCATGCTAAAAATTATGTTGTGAGTTTTCAGTGGATGAGCACGTTTATTATTTTGAAATATCTCAATAAATTATGGTTTATTGACAATATTTGTTATTAGAATATTGTTTAAATATTATGATCTACAATTGTTGTTTGAAACATTTTTATCTTACTATCTCCATTTACGAATTACAACATGTTAAAGAAATATTAAAATTTTTAAATGTCAAATTATTGAATTACAAACTACTTTATGGGGTTTAAAAAAAAAGTATATTATTATATGAGGGATTATGATAGTCATTATTCCAGAAGATGAACCAAATCATCCGAATGAATAATGACCATAATCCCGAATATATTACTATATTTTTTGTACTTTTGTAAATTCTGAAATCACTTTTGTAAATGATTGAAATTCGTTAAAAACACATTTTGAAAAACGACAACAAAAAATACACAATGACAACTGACTACATGTCAATTGTCAGACGGCCGTTGCTTGGTGATCCACATCACGTCTTTAAAATAAACGTGAATTATGTATTTCTGGCTCTGTGATTGGTCAGGAAGAGTGAATTATGGGTACCACAGTATAAGAATTCACACAGTAGCGACACTTCAAATATTTTCATGATCCCAATATTTCAGTGGTGCGCAGCCGGGAATATGGCCGCTTAGTGTTCGCTGATAGGCTATCTTAGTAACCATATAAAAGTAAATATAATATGTCAGTGTCAGTTGTATCTGTCAAATATCAAGCTACAGTATTTCTGTCATGTCAAGTTCATAAAATGAGTGCAAAACAGAGAGGTATACTTATTTGTACCATGTAAAATTATAGGAACATTTATAGTGCAGGTGAAATAATATTTTTAGATTTTATCCCCTTTGCAAGTGACAGTTATTCAAATTTACCGCTGTATGCCGCGGCTGCCAATATGGCCGCTTGGCTCAAGGCCATCGGTCGATGCGACATAAAGATCAAAGGGACCGACAGTGAGTGTCGCTACTGTGTGAATTCTTATACTGTGTGGGTACTATATATACTATATATTTATAGAGGAGTAGAATAATTCTATTTCTATAACACTGCTTTGGAACTCATTCTACAACTAAAAATTGTTATGGAATCACAAACATTCCATACGCCGCGTATGGAATATTTTCGACGAATCAGAGCCGCGATATATGAAGTATTTTGATTCAGTTACTATGGTTACGTCTGTTTGTTTTAATTTGATTTATTTGAGTTTGACGTTTTCAACAGTTTTATATTTGTATTTTTTGTATAATTTCCAAAATCTTGTTATAGAAACATGTAACGGAATGGCATATCCCACGCTCGCAAATCGTAGCCCTCGCCTTCGGCTCGGACTACAAACTTTTTGCTCTCGTGGAATATGTGCCATTCCATTACTTGTTGTAGAATATACTATTTGTGTTTTCGTTCAAATCTGTTAACCTGTGTTTAAAAAGAAAAAAAAAAACAACGGTTAAGAAATGTCATTTTTTGACAAGTGTCATAATTAAAAAGTAAATATTTTGAAGGAATGAGCGTTTCTTGATAGTGGAGGTCCGTGTTTCTGCATTTGTTGAAAAGAAATCTATGGCGGGAGGTATTGTGCTACCCACAACAAATTTTTTTCAAGGCGCATGTTTGTTTTGACGTTTCACCTGTAAATATTTTTGTTTTCAAGCACATAATACAAATATTATCTTGTATTATAGTTAATAGTAGTAATTTAATTCATATTGACACATTACTGAATGTTTTGCTGTCAACTAAGTATAGCGTACAATATTTTTTATCTCCAATTTTCGTGACTAACGATATACTCTTGAATGAAATACAATTACAAGTATAAATTAATTCGAAAAACTGAATTATCGTCTAATTACAATTTTGCTGTGAACATGAAGATGCAATTTATATAATAATACATTTCGTAATGTCGAAGAATTATGGCCAGAATTACAGATACCTACATGTACGACTAAAATGTATTGTTTCGTGATTTGAATAATGCGATACACTCATTAGTTGTTAATTAATGTGTAATGTACCGAGCAATTTATGTTCTGTAAAATTTATTCTAATTTAATGTGTTACTTCTTTAATTTAATTATTTTAAAACAACAAATATACTATAATATAATAGATTAATAACTGTTTTTTTTTTTATTTCGCTCAGTTTTGTTGCAAATTTTTGAGAATAAATTTCAGTAATGAGTTTCCAACGTACGTACAAAGGAAGTTATGTGTTGGCCACAGCATACTGTTTTCTAGATAGTATCAGTTCAAATTTAAACGATCAGAAATACATCTCTATAAATAGAAATCTTTTCAGGGAAAATTAAATTGTGTTTAAGCAAACTTTGATAATGTATCTGACTGGCTGTAAAGACATACAATTTGTCGTCATACTTCTCTTGTTTCTTAGGTCGTGTGTGGATAATGTTTGCAAATTTTTATTTATATTTCTAAATCTGTTCAGAAATTTTATATTAAATGTATACAGTTGTTTCCTTGAAAACAACGAGCGCTTTTTTGCGCGAACTAATAATTTAGAGCAAAATGTTATATACAAAAAATGACCAGAAAAAAGGGCGCTATTTAATAGAAATAACAAACAGAAAATTAAACCAGTGGTTCTCAAACGACAGAATAAAATTATATTTTTACCTCCCGCCTACCTCTAGGTAAGGGAGGTATTGTTTTTGGTCAGAAAATTGGGTAGTGAGTTTTCAATGAATAAGCACGTTTTAGGGTCCCTACAATACGATTTTATTATTTTCACGATGATGTCTGTATGTATGTATGTGTGTGTGTGTGTAGTCTGTGGCAATTTTTTCGTCTCGCATAACTCAAATACTATAATACCAAAAAATACAATTTTGTGAATTATTGCTTCTTATATTTAAATGAAGAGCTAATTAGATTTTGGATACAATTTATGTTATTTTGAAAGTTGAAGAATATTTAATTCTACATTTGTTTTGATTACACTAATTTTAATAATTTTCATTAGATTTTGAGATAATAAAATATAAAGAAATTAGATTTCACAAATCTTGCATTCCTAGTACACCATGGAAAATTTTCAATTTTTTACGAAATGTGCCACATGTCATTGTGATTGTGAAGCT
Organism: Poecilus cupreus; assembly: GCA_963942605.1. Taxonomy (NCBI): domain Eukaryota; kingdom Metazoa; phylum Arthropoda; class Insecta; order Coleoptera; family Carabidae; genus Poecilus; species Poecilus cupreus. The sequence goes on from OZ012724.1 coordinate 624,553, forward strand.
GTTTTCTTAGTGAAATATATGTCAACAAATTAAATATACGAAAGAAAATTAAAATTCTCAAATATAAATAGAAAATAAACAAATAAGAAGGTGTGTTTCTGTATCATCAAATACTATTTTGTACCGTTTAATGCCCGATTTATCAATCAACTGTTAATCAAATGTTAACTAACAGCAAGATAAATAACACATCGTTCTCTATATTTAACAGGAGGATTAACATAACAACAACATAACAGTCGATTGATAAACCGGCCCTAAGAGTAGTATTGGGCGGGAAGTTATGTGCTGGCCACATCATATTTTTTTTAAATAGTAACCTATATAAATTTTTAGTCCATTACAGATTTCAACGATATAAATTTTATTTTGAGAAAAATGGTTTTAAAAATCAGAAATAATTTTACAATATTGATGTAGGCTATGTAATAAACAATGCTATGCCCCCACAGATACTTCGGCTGTGGAAGATAAAATTGCCTTCTATGAAGCCTTGACTTCCACTCTGAATAGCTTCCCTAGCTCCGATATAATAATTCTAATGGGGGACTTTAACGCTAAACTTGGTAGCGATAATACCAATATTGAACATATTATGGGTAAACACGCTGTCGGAAACAGAAATGGAAATGGTGATCTATTTATTGATCTGTGCTCAGCTCACAATCTAGTTATTGGCGGAACCCTCTTCCCCCATAAGAGTATTCATAAGGTCACCTGGAACTCTCCAGATGGTCGTACACACAATCAAATTGACCATATAGCTATAAGCAGAGGCTGGAGAAAATCACTGCTGGATGTTCGTGTGAAAAGAGGCGCTGATGTAGCTAGTGACCACCACCTGTTGGTCGGTCATATACAACTTAAACTAGTAGCTCAACGACAAACTGGGTCTATCCAAAAACGTGTTAAATTTAATGTAACCAAACTCAGTAATAAAAACACATTAAACCAATTCTCGGAGGTAGTAACAGAAAAACTGCAGGGGCATAATCTCTCCTGCAATACACGTGATATAGAAGAAAAGTGGAACCTAATCAGAGACGCTCTTCTTGAAACAAGCAAGGAAGTTCTTGGTAAAATTGATCCAAGACGCAAACCTTGGATTTCTGACCACACCTGGGCCCTTATTAAGCAAAGAAAGGATGTGAAAGGTAATATACTCGCATCCAAAACTCAAGAAGCTAAAAGTACTCTTGAAACGGAATACAACTATCTAAACAAAGCAGTCAAGAAAAGCGCCAGAAAGGATAAACGTCAAAGGATAGACGACCTTGCTAATCAAGCTCAGTTAGCTGCAGACGTAAGAAACGCCAGAGAACTTTACAAAATAACCAGAACTCTATCAAATAAGGGCTTTACCCAGAACTATGTCATCAAAAACCAAAATAACGAAATAGTAACTTCGAATATGCAACAATTAGAATTATGGACCGAACATTTTCGGAAAACATTGAACACAGAACAACCAGTATTACAGCCAATCGAGCAAATTGAGGAGCCACATAATCAACTTCGTATTGATACAAGCCCGCCCACTATTAACGAGATAAACCGTGCAATCTTACAACTCAAAAATAATAAAGCCGCGGGCCCTGATAACCTTCCGCCCGAGGTTTTTAAATATAACTCTCAAATTCTCGCACCTCTACTTCACCCTATTATTGAGAACTTTTGGAATCAAGAAAAAATTCCATCGTCTTGCAAAGAAAGTTTAATAGTTAAACTCCCAAAGAAGGGCGATCTCACGTTATGTAATAATTGGAGAGGGATAACTCTACAAAACATATTCTATAAAATCTTTGCTTATACTCTCTTTGCAAGGTTATCTATGCCCCTAGAACAAACTCTTAGAAGAGAACAGGCTGGCTTCAGACCACTTAGATCTTGCATAGACCAAATTAACTCAGTTCGGATCATTATCGAACAATCTCTGGAGTGGCGCTCACCACTGTACCTCATATTTATCGACTTCGAACAAGCCTTCGATAAATTAAACCAGGATAGTATTTGGAGAACCTTGCTTAACATAGGAGTTCCCCCGAAAATTATCTCTCTTTTGAAAGAACTTTACAGCAATGCTACATGCTGTGTTTTACATCAAGGTACGGCTGGCAACAGGTTTACTGTGCACGCTGGCGTGAAACAGGGCTGTATCCTTTCCCCTCTTCTATTCAACATAGTGCTTGACTCCATAATGAAAAACTGTACTTCTATTCAACGGGGGATTCAATGGACCCTAATTTCCCGCTTAGAAGACTTAGACTATGCCGATGATGTGTGCCTCTTGTCTCACACCTTCCAAGATATGCAAGCCAAACTAACTGATCTAGCCAATTGTGCCGCACAAGTAGGTTTAAAAATCAATATAAGGAAAACGAAAGCAATGCGAATTAATACAAGAAGTATCAATAAATTCACTCTTTATGACCAAGAAGTAGAAGATGTGACAGAATTTGCCTATCTAGGGAGTATTATAGCAACAGATGGAGGTGCTCTAATCGACGCTAAAAGTAGAATTCAAAAGGCCAGAAGTGCCTTTGGGCAACTATCCAACATATGGCGGTCTTCGCAATATAATGTAAAAACAAAATTACGTATATTTAACACGAATGTCAAGTCAGTCCTCCTGTATGGAAGTGAAACCTGGAAAATTACGGAAGAAATTATTCACTCCTTGCAAACCTTTATAAATAAATGCCTTCGAATTATCTTACGCATCTTCTGGCCAAATGTAATTCGAAACACCGATCTTTGGTCTAGAACCAACCAAGCTGAGATAAAAATAGAAATAATGAAACGAAAATGGAAGTGGATTGGCCACACACTGCGAAGGGAGGAAAGTCATATTGCTAGGCAAGCACTGAACTGGAACCCACAGGGTAGCAGACCTAGAGGACGCCCCAAATCTTCATGGAAAAGAACCGTACTACAAGAAGCTAAAGAGGAAGGAAAGACATGGAATGAAATCATAGCACTGTCTAGAAACCGAGTCAGATGGCAACGATTCGTAGAGGCCCTTTGCTCCACCTAGGAGTTGTGGTTCATATATATATATATATATATATATATATATATATATATATATATATATATATATATATATATATATGTAATAAACAAATGCAAACAAATGATACACGGGACAGATAGTTTTATTACTTACGTTAATAAGTGTTTGTTTTCGCAATTGTTTTATTACTTATTAATAAATTATTGCTTTGCAGTTGCAAACATTAACAAATTTCGACTATTTTAATCTTACTGCAAGGCAAGGAGAGTGTAGAAACAGTACAAAAATTTTCACGTAATGAAGAATTGATCTAGAATAATAATTATAACTAGGATTAACTTTTTAAAAAATTTAAGTTTCTGAATTTATTTAACTCATTAAACGCAAGTAAAATATTAATTATTAATTTAAAATTGCATGAAAGTATGTCATGAATTTTCACCCTAAAATTAAATTGGTAATTATGATTGAAGAATAACTAATTTTTATCCTATAAAATGTTACGTGAGTATGCTGTACTTTTACATGTGAAATGTGTATTTATGCATTTATTTATTGTAATATTTATTGTTAAATTTTTAAAAAGGTAAATGTTTATTCATTATTTATTTATTTTACATTGTATAGTTTTTTTAGAGTTATAATTGCATTTGTGTATTAAAAAAAACATAAAACAAAAACATGACAAACAGCCATTTTCATATCTACGGGAAATTTGTACACTTTCTCTCCCACCATTACATAAAAACCATCATAAATATTGGGGTCGTGAAAAAATAGGATAGAAGTGTTTTTTTTTTCTTGTCGTATTGTAGCCCTCGCCTACGGCTCGTACTTCAATATACATCGCGAGAAAAAATCGTACACTTCTCTCCCTTAATGTATAATATACTATTTATTTGAAATCGGCACTAAAGTGCTCAAAAATCGTCATTAAAAGCTCAGAAATCGTCACTAAAGTAACCTATTATACGACGATTTTTGGCATACTAGTATTGGCAACCGTTAAATAATTATTGTACAATTAGGATAATTTTGGCAGATATATTGACGTACTATAGTAAATTTGGACGTAACATGAAACAAAATTTGCAAGAAGAATTAACTAATTAATTCCGATGACGAAATTGAGGACAAAACACATAATTTTGAGTGTTATTTACGATAACTTCACTGTTCAAGGTTGGCAACACTGACTGTCAGTTTCAATTGATAACTGACAGCTGTATAAACTTAACCTATATTGTAATTTTTTTACAGTTTTTTCGAATTTTAGATTTCAAATACAACTTAATATGTACCTCGACACTGAAGTTCCTTTTTATCACTCATGGTTTATTACGGACCTCGCCAACTAAATTCCATATTCGTGATAAAAAATTGAACTTCAGTGCCTTGATACATAAATAAATATTTATAGTAGAAATTTTCTCTTAACGTTGTTATTTTTCAAAATGAAATGTCAAATCAAAACAATGTTACAAATAACAGAATTTAAATTGTGTTTCCCGAGTTTTTGTAGATGTTTCCAAGTAAGTAATCATAACAAAATGTTTACCTATGTTATTATTCATTTAAAATTCGTTGAAAACAATTTAAGACCTACGAGTGAAAAAAAAAAACAGAAATAATTTTTGAGAATTACCAGATCGGAACCGTTTGAAAATTATTGAAGTTTATTTGAGTATTTTGGCAAGAATTCTCGCTCTATTTACTACGTAATTCACAAGTAAATATGTATAACAAATTTCTCTAAATACACAATATTAGTACTGAACATACACCGGATATTGACTTTTGAGCCAGTCAACAAATATACGTATTTTGTGTTGGTTGTTAATAATGTTTATTTATTATGTTTTTCTGGTAAATATACTTTAGTTTTCAAAATATATCCATTAGTTCAACTCTTGTTTTAATGGAATATATTCCCATTTCTAGACACCCATTAACGTGATCAATTAAAACAAGTGCCATTACAAATATCAATTAAGAAAAATCCGGGTATTTTGGCTGAATCACTTCATGGTTGTCTGTTAAAATATTTTGATAGCTTTCTCTAATAATAAGTTTCACTTAATTGTTAGATACAAGATTCAGAAGGAAAGTGTTATGTATTATAAGTACTGGAAAAAAAAATAAATAAATACACCATCGCAACTAAATCTGAGAAAATTGTTTTATTTATTTTGGAAACTGCATTTTTATTTTCAGCATTTTCAATAATAGTATATTGTGTCATTAGGAGTAAATGTGATACTTTGGGTGCTGAGCATGTAAGTTTGAACGACGAGCGAAGCGAGTCGAACAATTACATGCGAAGCACCCAAAGACACATTTACTCCGAATAACACATGCTATTTTTTCTTCAAACATAGAAAATAAAATTATAAATATTATAAAATGCACAAAACTTCAAAAAATATTCTGTCTTATCTAGCATTTCAAGTTGCCGTAGAATATGCTGTTTTGTTATTTTTGTTTATTTGTTTCATTTTTAACTGTCAAATTATTGAATTACAACCTAACTATTTTTCATAATATTTTACTTTGTCCGCCGCCGGCGTAAATGTGTTGCCAAGGATACACTTTTACGCCGGCGGCGACAATATTGAACTTCTGCTTGTTGAATACAAATACATAACAACGTGCTTTTATGACGTTTGAAGAAAATAGTTATTTATGAGGCACTGAAGTTCAATTTTTTATCACGAATATGGAATTTAGTTGCTGAGGAAAATAAACCATGTGAGTTATAAAAAGGAACTTCAGTGCCAAGGTTTTTTTTATTATACCTGCATCATAATCCGTGTTTAAAACACGCTACAGCAACGCAAGATTAAAACACGCCGCGCTTTAAAGGTTGCTAAGCAACAATAATAGTATATTAAGATACAAGTATATAAGTAAGCTTTTAAAGCACGTACGACGAGTTTAAGAGCACGACGCGAAGCGGAGTGCTTTTACCGTCGTTAGTGTCATACGCTATTTTTTTTTATTATAACTGCATCATACTCTAGAAAAAACTGAAATCAACATTTTGATTTTGACAATTTTACTCGTGTGACGTTTGACGTATATCGTTTACATGGAGTTTGGTTAGTATTTATTGTTTACGTTTACAGTTTTGACAGATATTAACAGTAATTATTTGTGTTGTTGCTTAGCAACCTTTATAGCACGGCGTGTTTTAATCTTGCGTGAATGAACGCTGTAGCGTGTTTTAAACACGGATTATGATGCAGGTATAATAAAAAATAATTACTGTTAATATCTATCAAAACTGTAAACGTAAACAATAAATGCTAACCAGTCTCCATGTAAACGTCACACGCGCAAAATTATGAAATGAATCAAAATCAAAATGTTTGCTTTCCAGTTTTTTCCAGAGTATGATGCAGGTATAATAAAAAATAGCGTATGACACACGTGTATAAGTGCTTTTAAAGCACTAACGACGGTTAATGCACTCCGCATCGCGTCGTGCTCTTAAACTCGTCGTACGTGCTTTAAAAGCTTACTTATACACTTCTATCGTAATATACTATTTTGAAATCTAAAATTCGAAAAAACTGTAAAACAAATACAATATAGGTTAAGTTTATACATCTGTCAGTTGTCAATTGAAACTGACAGTCAGTGTTGCCAACCTCGAGAAGTGAAGTTATCCTAAATAAAACATTCAAAATTATGTGTTTTGTCCTCAATTTCGTCATCGGAATTAATTAGTTCATTCTTCTTGCAAATTTTGTTTTAAGTTACGACCAAATTTCCTATAGTACGTCAAAATTATCCTACTTGTACAATAATTATTTAACAGTGGGTTGCTCAAAATCGTCGTATAATGGGTTACTTTAGTGACGATTTCTGAGCTTTTAATGATGATTTTTGAGCACTTTAGTGCCAATTTCAAATAAAATTATTTTATAAATAATCTAATGTGTCCAACATATAACCTTCCGAAAATTTAATTTCTAAACGGTGCAAAATATTTGCTATAAAGTAAATAGGTAAAAATTTGCATCAATATCATTTAAAAAAATATAACTTTGTGTGATCTGTAATATGAACCACAAAAAAAAAATTTGTTCTACGCAAATGGTTAGATATTAAAAACATGTACCTTTTTTATTTGAAATACTTTTCGTAATACGTGATAGTTTAGAAATTACTTTAAAATGAAAGAATTAACGAAACTAGGTTTTTTTATACTATGCATTTTTTTCGGAGAAACAAAAACATCATTAACTTGTTCTACTATTATGGCAGCTTTTGTCTATAATTTAATCAAAATCGTAGCTGTTATAATTCTCAAGATCAAATAGTTCTTGTAGAGAAAGTATTTCTGTATTATTTCACATTAATATTTATAATTTTACTCTATCTGGAACCGGAAAAATGATGGAAATGTTAATTGGTAATTTTCTTATAACCATCCGTGTCATAAAAAAACAAAACAAATACCTACCTATATCAATTGAAAGTTATTGGTTTTATCTGTCATTTGCTGTCATCTGTGTTTGATTTCAAGTGTCTTAATATCAAATGTATAATTTGGTGAAATTATAATAAAATAATGCTCGACAAAACTGTATTAAATAAAATAAACTCTTAATTAATAGGTATCACATTTATTTTAATATTTCATGGCACTGAAGTTTTTATGAAAAATACCAAAAACATTTTCGTCATTTTTACGGTTCCATGCGGAGTAACATTATTAGTTAGTATTAAAAATATTAGTATCAAAAAATGCAGAATTTCTTGCTCTACAATAAACTATTTAACTTTTTTGTTGTAAGATATTTAGGAAAGCCAATAATTAAACATTTCAAAATATACTTTTTCGTAGGACATACGAAATGCAATATTAAAATTTTCTTTATGCGACAGTTCGTTCCTTATAAATTTTAGAACAAAAGTATAAATATAAAAAAATGTTCAGCAAAAAAAACTAAACCAAATGAACCAAAATTTATTGATGTGACACATTTCTGTCATAAGATGGACGTAAAATGAAATGTATAATTTTTAGATATTTACAGAGTGCCATGATAAACAAAACATACAAACAGTTGTTTTGTTTGAGTTTGACAGATGACATTTGGCAGTTTTAATAACTATTAACTTGTTTAAATTATTTTTCAGTAATCATAGACATATTTACCTTTTAGAAATAATTTAAACAAGTCAATAATCATTAAAACTATGCCAAATGTCATCTGTCAAACTCAAACAATACGACTGTTTGTATGTTTTGTTTACCATGGCACTATGAAAACAATTAAAAATTATACATTTTATTATACATGTATCTCATGACAGAAATGTATCACATCAATAAATTTAGGCTCATTTGGTGCAGTTTATGATTCTGAGTGTATTTTGTGTTTGAAAGTTTTGTTCTAAAATTCATAGGGAACGAACTATCGCATAATGAAAATTTTAACTCTCCAACTATTTTATTTTAATTGACAACATATTTTTATTGGCTCATTCTATGGAACATTTTTTCTGATTTTAACGATACAAACATATATTTAAATATATAAAACAACGGATAAAATATTATTTGTACATCAAGGCCCTAAATAATACTCATATAGTTTATTGCCCTCGGCTAACGCTTCGAAAAATAAATTCAATATGTGTAATAAAAAAATACTTTTGTGCCGAGGTATACATTACATTTTTTCCGAAATCTTTAAATTATTAATTAAAAACATAACTCAACAGCATTATGTATTTGTAAAACGTCAGCTAGCTGTTGCGACGGGGATGGCTGTGATAACAAAACTACTGGCAAACTGTCAAATTTGGTTATAATTTTATAAATATTTTTTAACTTGGTCTGCATGTGATCTGCATTAAATCCGATAAATTATTATCGGTAAATAATAAATGAATGCACCAACAGTATTATAGAACAATTTGTTTGTTATAATAGGTTTGTAATTCATGTTACCCCATTGGAGTAAATAGCTCCGTGGTAATGTGTCGGACTGTGGATCGTGAGATCCTCAGTTCGAATCCCACTGCCGACAGTTACAAATTTAAATTTACCCCTGTGGTTCCCCCTCCACTAACATCCTTGGGGGCTATGATTTGACGGCTGGTAACCGCACTTCATACGAAAAAATTTGATGTGTTTCCAGCACATAACCTCCCGCCCAATACTACTCTTAAACGGTACAAAATAGTATTTGATGATACAGAAACATACCTTCTTATTTGTATATTTTCTATTTATATTTGAGAATTTTAATTTTCTTTCGTATATTTATTTATTTTTTTGACATATATTTCACTAAGAAAACAGCTTCAGAATCACAATGACATGTGTCACATTTCGTAAAAAATTGAAAATTTTTAAATATTTCCATGGTGTACTAGGAATGCAAGATATGTGAAATCTAATTTCTTTATATTTTATTATCTCTAAACCTAATGAAAATTAATAAAATTAGTGTAATCAAAAACCATATAAAATTAAATATTCTTCAACTTTCAAAATAACATAAATTGCTGAAAAAGGAAATTTAACCGTGTTTTTCACGAAAAACTGTTAAGGGCTTCAAGTAAACTGCTACTTCCGGTAGACCAATTTTATTCAAAATCTAATCAGCTCTTCATTTAAATATAAGAAGCAATAATTCACAAAATTGTATTTTTTGGTATTATAGTATTTGAGTTATGCGAGACGAAAAAATTGCCACAGACTACACACACACACACACACACACATACATACATACATACATACATACATACATACATACATACATACATACATACATACAGACATCATCGCGAAAATAGTAAAATCGTATTGTAGGGACCCTAAAACGTGCTTATTCATTGAAAACTCACTACCCAATTTTTTGACCAAAAACAATACCTCCCTTACCTAAAGGTAGGCGGGAGGTAAAAATATATCACTTACTGAGATCTGCGTAAGCAGAGTGCCACACCCGTAATGAGTAAAAGGCGTGATGATATATTTATTTATTTATTTGTAATTCATATTTGACATAAGAGTCTGTAAAGTTTAACATTAGATACTATTTTGGCTAACTTCGCGTAGTAATTTCGTGTACTTTAGTATCGATTTCGGAAAATGCTAATTAAATTTCTAATTTAACCAATTTTGAATTTCTTAAAGTTCTCGTGATGTTAATGATAGCACAGTGAAATGAAACACCCTGTATATATTAGCAAAAATAATTTATAGTCATTTTAATGCTAGTGTAGAAATCGAAATGTACATCAAAAATATTTTATCCAACACCTCTCAATAAATGCTATATTACTATGGTGATTTTAAACAAGCAAAGTAACAGATTACCCACTAGTGGGTATAATTTTGAGGAAAGCCACTAGTGAGTATTTTTTTATTTATAACAATAATAATAACACACAACACCTTGGTAACTACTTTGATTGACATTTTAATTTAAAAATTTAAAGCATATGTCACTGTCAAATAATATTTCTTCAATAAATTTTTCATTTATTAAGAAGTGTTGGATAAAACGTTATACTTCACACGTGGGCAAAGTGGAATTACCCACTTGTAAAGTAAATAACTAATATAATTTTTTTATGTGTTTTAATTCACTTTAGTATACTTCTATGTATTTGATATCTCTAAATGTAATGTAATTTATTTATTTAGTGCAATATTGCAAAAAAAAACTGTAAGGGTCTTCAAGTAAACTTCCACTTCCGGTATATGGATAATTCCCAAAAAAACTATTGAGCTCGTAAACATGAATAACATACATGTGCGAAACACACAAACTCGCAAATCTCTGATACACCTCATCACGAAAATACAAATTATATTTAAGTAAATATAAGTAAATAATTATCACCAACCTGCTGATATACAACGAACACAGTTAAACTAACACCGAGATATTGAATGTGAGTTTAGTTTTCTCCTTGGAGCATCACTTGTGAGTACACTGTGGCTTCGCGATGAAAGGAAACTCGCGGCCGTCTCTTTCGACCAGAGTTCCAGTCAAACTGTTTGAAAACCGGACTGCGAGCAGATACATTCTCGCGGCCGCTGCTCTTGGGGTCCGGGTCCGAAGGTGGGCAGCCGAGTGAACTCAGGTAAACGTTGGATTCATTTGTATAGTGCAACCGCGGAAAAGAGCCACGAGGTAGGGTTTTATTGATCTTTTTACTTTCTTATACAAAGTATAAGGAAGTATTGGAATCGTGAAAAAATCGTTGACGAGATTTTTGCGGAAATACATATTTGACACCCACTGAATCCGTTCTCAATGATGTCTGTGTGTGAGGATGGATGGATGGATGGATGTCCGTGTGCGCAATATCTCATGAACGAGACAAGATATGTAAACGAAACTTGGAATTTATAAGTTTCATGAAAATATGAAGAGCTGAGTTGATTTTGAATGTAATTGAAAAACCGGAAGAGGAAGTTTACTGGACACAAAATAATAAATTCCATTTATTTCAAAAATAGAATCAAATTTGAGAAAAAGTTTCAAATAAAAGATGTTACCACAAATATTTGGAATATAAAATGTTATTTGCACTTTTCTTGTACATGCTACTAATTTTGAAAAAAAACTATATGTTTAAGAATATATTTCTATAATCTTAGTTACAATGAGAACAAAAACTAAAACATTTTTAATATCTATGTGTCAAACGTGTCAAATAATTGTGAAGTGTCAAAAATATATGTCGTGTGAAACGTGTGAAATATTATAAAAGTAATATTTTTATTATTAGAAAGTTTTGAAGACTAGATATTAATTAATTTAAATTTAAAATCAGGGTTGGCAAATATCATGATATTTATATAAATATCAAAATATCATAATATCGGATATATATATCGGATATATATCCGATATATATCCGATATATATCAGGAATTTCGTTCTTAGGCTATATGCAAAAAAAAACATAAAACGTAAAATACCTTTATTTTGGTAAACAACAAAAATAAAACTTTAGTTTAAAATAACAAAAAACAAGACAAAAATTATTATTATTTAAGTAACAAGAAATAACATTTTTCCTAAATATATTATATAAATAGTAAATACCTAAATGAGTAAATACTATTGTAGTTTGACATATGATATAAAATATTCATATTTTTATTTAAGTAACAAAAAATAATATTTTCCTAAATATTTATATTACATAAATATCAAAATAACTTGTCGTTTGACATGTTTTTAAGTTTCGCACAACCGGGCCAAAGGAATATCATCATCATCATCATTATCTTCACGTAACACGACTTCATCACTTTTTGAGAACACCCAGTCCAAGCTTTTGGCTTTTTTATCGGTATTTTGATTTAAAATATCAAGAATTTTTCACTCTGGGTATTTATTTTGTAAAAAATTAATAAGTGATATATATCATGATATATATCAATCAATAAATATCGGATATATATCAAGATATATATCATGATATATATCACTTGATATATATCTGCCAACCCTGTTTAAAATATATTCATAGTTACAATGAGAACAAAAAATATATCAAATAATTGTCAAAATAAATTCTTACGCAAGAAACAAGTCATACGTGTTCAGTTGGTTTTATTTGTATAGGAAAGTAGTGTGGTGCAACACCAGATTTTTTTTTTAGAGGTATAGAACTTTAATAGTATATTATGATACAAGTGTATGCGTAAGCTTTTAAAGCACGTACGACGAGTTTAAAAGCACGACGCGAAGCGGAGAGCATTGTACGTCACTAGTGCTTTAAAAGCACTTATACACGTGTGTCATACGCTATTTTTTTATTATACCTGCATCATACTCTGGAAAAAACTGGAAAGCAACATTTTGATTTTGATTCATTTCATAATTTTGCGTGTGTGACGTTTGACGTATATCGTTTACATGGAGACTGGTTAGCATTTATTGTTTACGTTTACAGTTTTGATAGATATTAATAGTAAATATTTGTGTTGTTGCTTAGCAACCTTTAAAGCACGGCGTATTTTAATCTTGCGTTTGTGAACGCTGTAGCGTGTTTTAAACACGGATTATGATGCAGGTATAATAAAAAATGAATTAAAACACGTTTTTTTTTAGTATAACCAGTTGGTATGACTAACCACATTTCATAAAATAAAATAAAAAAATATATCATCACGCCTTTTACCCATTAAGGGTGTGGCACTCTGTTTACGCAGATCTCGGTAGGTGATATATTTTTGCGTATGAAATGTGGTTACCAGCCGTCAAGTCATAGCCCCCAAAGTTGTTAGTGGACGGGGAACCACAGGGGTAAATTTAAATTGGCAACTGTCGGTACTGGGATTCGAACTGAGTTACCGTGATCTACGTACGCAGAGTGCCACACCTATAATGGGTAAAAGACGTTATGATACATCGTCAAATGTTTTTTTTTTATACAAGTTAATTGAACCCTATCGACTTTAGTATCAAATGAAAGGTCTCAGGAAGGAGAGTTAAATTTAAATGCCAAAAATTAAATTTGAACGATCGTCAATTGTTTTTGTAATATCTATTACAATTGTTTCTTCTTTGTTATAAAATTGAAGCTTTTTGAAAGGGGATTTATATTTTTAGGTAATGTTTTGAGTTGCCCAAAAAAAAATTTAATGTGCTTTGTGTATTCCATTATTTCTGAAACATCTGTTTTATATTTATTATATTTATATGTATGAATATAAGAAAAATTTTCATACATTTTAATTATATAAAAATTTATTGGTGTGGACACCACACAACTTTCTTATACACAGCACTATTAAATAATTACACCTAGCCTTAACACATGTTTGACATATACGAGTAGTAAAGATGCTTCTGTTATTTGTTTGCTCGGTAAATAACTATAATTTCGAGCGATTGTCAATTGTTTTTAAATAGTACTTAGAAGTTTTATATTACATTGACTTTTTCTGACAGGGTAATAGTTATTTACATTACAAGCAAGGTAAAACAGTTTTTACTGGTGAATGGAGGAAAGGACCGGCGAGCCTGTCACCTCCGTGAAGCAGTAAAACAGTTACCTTGCGTGTATTGTACAACATTTTACTTGTTACTCATCTGTAAATCAAATTAAAATTATAACCAAGTCCTGTCAGTTACACACAACTGGTCTGTCAAAAATTATTTCAAATGATTTCGTACAAGCTTTGTAAGCATTACTGTGGCAACGTGCATTGTTTACCTTGTTTACTAACTTGTAAAACATTTACAATGCAGCTGTCAATTATTAACTTGTAAAGATTCTTTTTTAAAGGCAATAGAGGGCTAGGGTAAATGGTGTTTACAAGTGAGTAACAAGTAAAATATATTAACATGTCATTTATCCAATTTTCGACGTATTTTCAGACATGTCCATAATGTTCTTGAGCTCCTATTATTTTTTATAAATTTATTATATTTACATGTATAAGAAAATTGTGTACTGCCCACACCAGATTTTGTATTATTCTTGAGTTCTTGGAGTAGTTTAGAAAAAAATACTTCAAATTAAATATTTACAAAATTATTTTATGTACAGTTCTAATTTACTAGAAATTTGACTCTAAAACTATATACCATCTGTCGTCAAATTTCACCTCTTTGATTTGATTAAGTGTTTAAATATGTTTGAGAACTTCCGAAAAATTATCTGAAAAGAAGTATGAACACATATGGATCTATATTTTTAATCGTGAATATCATCTTTTAGCAGACATTACTTTAAATTAAAATTGAGAGATATTAATTTATGTTTCTGAATTATTTTGAGTGTATTACCAGCCGTCAAAGTAGAATTTAATTTAATATAGTTTCATAAGAAATTCTTGTCGATAACATCAAAGTATAATATGAACACTTCTAGACTAAGTTCTGATGTTTCTTTAATTGTTTGATACATTTAGTTTGAAGTCAAACGGAATACCTTGCAATTGAGTCTAAATAAGAACCTTATATCTTTAATTTTATCTATTATACCTGAATAAATAAATAATTTAAATCATAATAAATAATTTAAATTATAATTGTATATTTGAAATGATTCAAAACAGTTCATTGTGTACAAAATAAAATATGTTAAACAAAATTTATTACATTTTCTCTTTACAGTTAATTAACTTAGTTTTGATAGTATGTCTCTTCTGTTTTAATCAACATTTACAGAACATTGTAATTAAGTTTTCGCGGAACTGAAAGGCGTATCAGTTTTTTTTTGTTCAAGTGTGTCTGTTCATACCTAATTGATCTATAACATAAAAAGTTTTTGGTGTATTTTTATCGTTTAAAAATTTAAAGATTTATATAAATTGCTACTTAAATACTTTGTTTACATCTGTAGCTGGCCTATCATTTAGAGTAACAAAAAATGCTACTTTTGATGTCATCTGTCAAAAATTAAACTGTTTGGAAGGTGTAGTACAGGGTGGGGCAGAAAAACCTATCCGATTTCAAATCCCTTTTTGACAGAAGGTAATCATGGCATTTTTTAGTATTTTGTGATTTGGAAAAAATGTATTTCATAGAAATATATTATTATAAACACAAAAAATAGATTTGATAAATATGAAATCTTTATATGTATTTTCTATACAGCTCAATGCTTGGTTCCAACGATTTAATTCAATTATCATTAATGAATCTGAATAGTTATGTTCGCCGATGCAATATTCTTTGGTTTTTGAAGCCGATCTCATGATAAATGTTTATTTTGCGTTAAAAAATCAAATGCTATTTATTAAGACATTTAAAATTCTAGGTTTTACAAGAAATGTATTTTACAAAGGATTGACATGCCTTGCAATCATTTTGTATTGGTTATCATATGAAAATTAAAATGTAAACCAATAAATATTTAATAATGTTCAACGTGAAATAATATTGTATTTAAATAAACAATTATTTACTTTTATGAAAACATTGAATACAGCAATTGTATATTTAATATTTTATTCTATTTTTATTTTAAATTTCATTATTCAGGTCAAATCTATTAGGCCCAATTAGTATTTAATAAGATTGCGTCGTCGCTTCAACAGGAATCATTAATGGCCAGCTCAAATATAAATAAGCTGTTGTTAGTGTAGACGGAGGTTTTCTATACTCTCGTCTCTTTCTAACACATTGAAGGAATACAAGTGAACGTAGAGTGGAGTACCACAGCAGCGCGATGCAAGTAGCTAATTGGAATTCCTTTACAATTTGTTCGTTCACTCGCCGCTCGTCCGTCTCAGAGCAAACTCGCGTCGCGTATTCTGTCTTCTTAGAAGACCATCATAAATTCAGGCCGCGAAACTTGTTCCGCTGGGTGGAGGGATCGCGAAAGGGGCGCAAAGCATCCCAGAGAACTGCCTCTACGTGGGGTTCAACCTAGTGCAACAACACAACGACTTAGGCGAGTATTTGTCAAAGTTCTCTGGAGATGTTGTCGGTCCGGGATGTGCCGGTGCACCGCGACGTGTGTGTTATCGTAGGGGTGTAAGGCTTCATACCATTGTTCAATAGGCGTAGAGTAGTCCTTTGTTCCCATTGCGAGGCTTCAAGAGGTGCGTGAGTCACGCCGTGATGAAAACTATTGTGCAATAGTATAGTCGCCAAGCCCCGTAATGCACCCGCGTAACTAGGCGTATTTCCTCCATGGGAGGGGCGTACACCGGCAAAGTGTAACGTTTTGCTAATTGACAACACGCTCCGGTTGTTGTCCTAGAGTCACTTGCGCCCTAGATTGTAAGTTAGCTACAGTGCGGAAAACTGTTAGGTAGGGCTAGACAGGCAAGAAGCGAAACCATCATTGAAACCATCATTGAAGCCAGCATTGAAGATGGGGGTGTGCTGTGGGATGAATGGTGTGCTGTGGGATGAATGGTGTGCTGTGGAATGAATGGTGTGTGCTGAATGAATGATAACCATAACTTGTTTTCTTGTACAATTTACTGCCTTTTATTTTGAGTTTATGTTTCAGATCATCAAACATCAACAAATATTGTATTTCCTAATCACAACATGTATGTTTTTTTCAGGTTCACAATTATTCTTTTGTCTAATACATTGTTTTTCTGTTTATAGGAACAGGTGGACAACATCAACAAATCTTTTCTTCTAACTATGTATGTTTTTTTCAGGTTCACAGTTATTCATTTATCTAATACATTGTTTTTATGTTTATAGGGACTCGTGGACAACACCACCGGAGCCTTCATCATCTCACCCCGACCATCTGGGCTTTCGTCCGCGCCTAGCTTTATGCAGGTCAAAGGTACCCTAGCTTTTGCTGAGGTAGTGCGTTTTAAAGCTCATTTTTCAATCTTCGTCATCGGAGCCTACATCATCAACATCAACATCTACACCTGGAGGGCTCAAAAACCCTCCGGCAACAGATTCATCAGGACCGACGCCCGCTGCCAGTAACTATAATGTAAGAAAATTAATTTTATTCATTAAAAAATAATCACAATTTTCATTTCATATTGTTTATTTTTAAAGAAAAATATAATTTAAATTATTTATTTTGATTGCTTCTAATTTTGATTTGTGTTTACAGATACAGTTGCAGCAGCGATGAAGCCGCACCCCTACTTCAGGTTTTGCCGGGAGTTTTCCTGGAGGGCTAAGGGAGGAATTTCCGGGGGTGAGGTCAGCCTTCTCTCTCTAGTCAATGCAGGAGACTGATCCAGGCTTTACATTTTAAATTGAAATGTACATACAAACATCAAAAATTGTATATACCTAAAACGCAAACATCAATAAAATAAACTACCTACCAATAAGTATGTATTTTTACTTTCTAGTATATTTTCAGATTATAAAATAAAGAAATCTGTAAACTCAATATATATTTTTTATTTTCTAATATCCCATTTTATCCAATACCTACTTATTCAGATTAAAAATAGAGCAATAAGTTATATATTTAAAAATTATTTGCAAAATGTCTTTTATTCTATAAGCACTTATAAACTAAATTTAATAATTATATTATTTTGATTTACTTAAATAGCCTAAGTTTACAAATCTTTTATATCAAGCATATGAATTGTTTGTCTTAGTAGAAATTATAATATGTTATACTAAATAAATAGTAATTTCTATTGATATGTTTCAAGTAGATGCGTAATTATATGCGTTAAAAAATAATTCAGATGAAATGATTTGAGCCCGCAGATTCCAGGCGCCGAATGTCCGCAAGCGACGCGTCGGAGCGCTGCTGTCGTTGGCTGCACTTTTGCGGTGATTTTTTTCCTCGTCTAATCGTAAAATAGTTCAAATAAAACTTGCTAAGAATTAAATAATAAACAATTAATGTCAATAAAATTTTACTGCAAAATAAGTAGTATAGCAATAAATTATGAAAATCTGTTTCCAATATATTTGAAATTTCAGGTATATAGTTCCTGATGTTGTCTAACGGAATATCACAGATGGCGCCAGCTACCACGCTGAAAAATGAACAAAGTAGTAAATTATCAGGCAGGCTACATACTGTTCGTTTTTTCAGCCAGAAGTCACTTTCTTTGGCCAAGTTTTTAATCGGTGGCACTTCTACCGCTAATAAGTGGCGGCACTTTCACTGCTAAATGTGTAAACACTTCAAAATCTTTACGCAGCGGTTAATTTACAACAGTAATAAAAAACTGTCAAGTGTGTAACCTGCCCTTGTCATAACATTTTTGTTCAATGTTCCCTCCACATAAATCTATTTATCGAAAAATCAATAATTTGGATTCGGCGCAATGCGTTTTTATTTGATATTTGAATCGATATGATTTTAAATCTTTTATTTCACATCACTCATTTAAAACTCTTTTTAAGACTTTGGTAAGTACGAAAAAATGTTTTTATTGTCTTGATTTTTCGATAAAATTATCACAACTAGCCTTCGGCTTCGTGTGCTAAAATTTCCTAACTATAACATGCATGTTTTTAATAGGTTCACAATTATTATTTTATCTAATACATTGTTTTTATGTTAATAGTGTACAACGTCACTGGAGCCTTGACCACCTTCAACAGTGTCTTCGGAGCCGATATCAGCTTTGAAGTACATTATTTACAACGACATCGTAAGCAAATGAATTAATACATGATTTGTCTGTTTATATAGGACCTCCATGGACCCGGAGCCATCTTCTGCTTCTGCATCATCATCGTGGAGCTGCTGATATTCTGATCAGTCTCGCCGGAGCCTGTACCATCGTGGACAACATCACCAGAGGCAATAACATCATCCGGATCGCTCTGGACGTTTACAGAAACATCAGAACCGACGTCCGCTGCTAGCAACATCAGTGTAAGAGAATTATGATTGTCGCTTGACGACTTTATTTATACTTGCAACAATTATATTCTTAGTGTTAATTTGTTTTTGTGTGTTCCAGGTCACAGTTGCTATGGCGACGAGGCCCCACCCCTGCTCCAGGTTTAGCAGAGACTTCGTATTTCCCTAGATCAATGTATCAATAAATAAATGTATCTGTATATTTAAATAATATAACAACAAATAAATATGTATGTAAAATAATAAATGATAAAATAAATAATTATTTTCAAAATGACTTCTCTTTTAATCAAAATCTACCCCATAAACCACTATTTTTCTACAACATATGCGAGTGTCAAGGGCCTAGGGCCAAGGGTTTATGATACATATTATGAACCACAAGTCAGCAGTGGGTCATAATATATAAAAGTTAAATGCGAATTACGTAAGAAATACTAACCCTAGGACATTTTAAATCACAGATTCGGAATCTACAGACCCTAATGAAGGGTGTAGCGCCCTTATCTCAATTTTTTTACCCCAAAAATTAATAGTAAAAACACCAAGACTATAGTCCAACTTTTTCTTGGAAAAACACCAAAAAAATCGAGTTAGGGGTGGATTCCTATAGATTCAGCCCTAAAAACTCCAATGGCGGTCTTGAAAATTGGCGCTCACCCTTAAATTTGGGGTAATACATATCCAATTTTATGTTCTTTATGTAGTATGTATATAAGGTTCATTATTGCATGTCACATTTCCTCAGCGTACCAGCAATTTTATATATTATGAACGGCAAGTCAGAAGTGATACATATTTATGAACCACAAGTCCGCAGTGGGTCATAACATATAAAAGTTAAATGCGCATTACGTAAGAAATACTAACCCTAGGCTATTTTTAATCGCAGATTCGAAATCTACGGACCTTAATGAAGGGTGTAGCGCCCTTATCTCAATTTTTTTTACCCCAAAAATTAATAGTAAAAACACCAAGACTATAGTTCAACTTTTTCTTGGAAAAACACCAAAAAAATCGAGTTAGGGGTGGATTCTTATAGATTCAGCCCTAAAAACTCCCGTGGCAGTCTCGAAAATTGGCGCTCACCCTTAAATCTTATGTAATTAAATAAAGCAAAGTAAATACTGCTCTAATTATGTAAATACACATCCCATCGCAAAATGGTTGATGAAATCATATTCAGCACATTCTAAAAGCGGTATACAATCATTTCCAGCCCTTTAAAGTTCATATTAAGGGTGATTTTTAAGGGAAACTGTTCTGAAACTTCAAAGCGTCATATCTCGGAAACGGTAAGAGATATCGCAAAAGTAACGAAAAACCGCGGTCCCTCTAGTAGTACCCTAAAGAATCGACCCTTCTCTACAACATATGAGAGTATGAAGGCCCTAGGGCCAAGGGTTTAAAAACCGCTAATTAATCAAGGTCACAGTTTCAAAAAACGAGCATCTTCAATTAGTTTTAATTATCAAATCGAAAAAATTTGGGTGTCGAGTTACCGCATCCAGGTAGTGCTGCCATCTCTCACAAAATTTGTGAACTATTGTTGTGAATACAGCGCGACAATATTTTCAAACAGCGATGATTTTTTGTAGTTTAGGAACCTGTACTTCTACAATGAAATAATAGATGGCAGCACCAAGATTAAAATTGAAATGAATAAATTAAAATTATGAATTTCGATTCTTTAAATGACAATATTAATTTTAAATTATTGTACTGCATATTTTAAAGTAAATAAAACACAAATAATTTGTTATAATTTTTTTATTATCTCTATAGATAAATACATGTTATTATATTTCATTTATTTTAGATATTTATTTATATTATATTTATAAGATAACAGCCTTCTAGTTACAAATAACACATATGTAAAATATAAACTACTACATTGATGTTGCTGCGAGCGGATGTCGGTCCTGATCAGCATTCTGTAAACATCCAGAGCGCTCTGGTGAAGATGCAGGCTCCGAAGACACTGTTGAAGGTGGTCAAGGCTCCGGTGACGTTGTCCACGTGTTGCTATTAACATAAAAACAATGTATTAGATAAAAGAATAACTAGGAACCTGAAGAAACATACATGGCATGGTTAGGAACAAATATTTGTTGATGTCTAAAGAAATATGAGGCAGTAAAATAATCAGAACTTAAACATGAAATGAAAATTGTGATAATTTTTTTAAGAATAAAATTAATTTTCTTACATCGTAGTTACTGGCAGCGGGCGTCGGTCCTGATGAATCTGATGCCGGAGGGTTTCTGATGATGCAGGCTCCGATGACGATGATTAAAAAATGAGCTTTAAAACGCACTACCTCAGCAAAAGCTGGATACCTTTGACCTGCTTAAAGCTAGGCGCGGACGGAAGCCCAGATGGTCCGGGTGAGATGATGAAGGCTCCGGTGATGTTGTCCACGAGTCCCTAAAAAAATAAAAACAATGTATTAGATAAAAGAAAAATTATGAACCTGGAAAAAACATACTATAGTTAGGAAGAAATATTTGTTGATGTTATCCATTTGTCCCTATAAACATAAAAACAATGTATTAGATAAAAGAAAAATTGTGAACCTGAAAAGAAACATACATGTTGTGATTAGGAAATATTTGTTGAAGTTTGATGATATCTGAAACATAAACTCAAAATACAAGGCAGTAAATTGTACAAGAGAACAAGTTATGGTCATCATTCATTCCACAGCACACCATTCATCCCACAGCACACCCCCATCGTTGGCTTCAATGATGACTTCAATGATGGTTTCTTTTCTTGACTTGTTTCTTGCCTGTTGCCCTACCTAAGTGGTTGTCTAAGTGTAGCTAACTTATAAACTAAGGCGCAATGACTCTAATGACAAACAACCGGTGTTGTTGTTGTCTCGTTAGCAAAAACGTTCGACATATGCCGTGTCGACGACCCACTCCGGGAGCTCCTAGTTACGCGAGCGAGATCCGAAGGTTTCACGCCTACCCGTCAGGTTGACGAGGGGATCAGACCTCCCCTGGACTCCAGGGCCCACAATTGGTGGGGACTCCCCCCGATCCCCCAAAAGGTGAAGACCTACACGCTAACACAGACTCGCTTCCCCAAATGGGGCCCGACTGGAACCCGGTCCAGTGCACCCGGTTCTCCATCGCGAATAAGCGCTTAACAATTGGCTGCACTACGTTGGTCCCGGTGGACAGCGCTTCGACGATCGCCCGAGCACGCGATACCCAGCCCCACGAAACGATTGCACCGAATTTAACACATGATGGCCCACCTAGTGCGGACGTAGAGAACAAATTCGCGGAGCGAGTGTCAAGCACACCCGTCATGGCGGAGATAAAGCAGCTAACTGGCCACAGAAAATGGCGCTGGAATGTTCTACTGCGCCGTCTCAAGTCCGCTGCGACGTACGTCCGGCTGACCAAGCCCATGCTCACAATGCTAAACAACACCAGTACACGTAGCGCCGAGCTACTCACGCTCGAATATTTTTAATTGAACTTAATTGAACAGACTTGATCCGATATTTACTGTGTAAAGAATTTATTCATTAGCTACTTTCTATATGTGGCTACGGTTGAATATGTACATCAATATAAACTGTATCTTTTATTCCATCCACGAAAATATACTGAATCGATTTAGATAAAATTTAAATACATGTGTATTTGAGAGTAAATCAGAGCTAGGACATATGAGCCGTCGAAAATTTTCATACGTTACATGCAATTGTAATACGTCATAATGAACTGGGATATGAATTATGAAGCTGATCGATCGTTTGAGTTAGCCAATAAAAATGATTTTATTAAAAATCACAAGAGTAAAGTGCCTTTTTGCAGCCGTCGAAAATTTTCATACGTTACATGCAATTGTAATACGTTACAATGAACTGGGATATGAATTATGAAGCTGATCGATCGTTTGAGTTAGCCAATAAAAATGATTTTATTAAAAATCACAAGAGTAAAGTGCCTTTTTGCAGCCGTCGAAAATTTTCATACGTTACATGCAATAACCTGAACATTAATTATCATCAATTAACATTGACAACTAACTGAATTTGATATATTAATGAAGAAAGAAGTATTAGATGAAATATTTATTGAGAAATTGTCGTGATGTGACATAATACAAAATATTGTATTCTTTTTTATTTATTCTGTAGAATTTGATTGTTTTATTATTTAAAATTGTAAACAGAATTTTTTAAGTGAAAAATATATTTTGTTACATAATTAATAATACATGTTATTGATCCTCTATTTCTTCTTGCAATGTATCAGATTAAGTTTAATTTTACCGCTTTTTGTCTTATATTTGTCCTGACCACTACTTGATACGTTTGGTACAGCTATACTTTTCATTTGTTTGACGTTTCGTACATAACCTAGTAAATATTTCCACGTGTGGACAGCAAACACTCAAATATTTTTATAAAACGTTTTTAAACTAACAAGTAAGTAAAAACATCTTTTATTTGCAGAAAAATATTGATTCAGTAATTTTACTGATATATCTTTGTATTATAAAGCTTTACGTATAGTAATTCGAAATGTATTTAAATAAATATTCTACAAAATTTAACCCAAAAGTCTTTTTAACTTACTATAAGTTCTGAAATGTTTTTCAAATATTTGTGTTATTTTTCTATACGTACATTTGATACAATCTCATTTGTATTATAATTATTTCATAACTTATTGTTTCTGCTAAACTTCGGTCTACACTTTGTATAGACTTTAGAAAATAAGGATAATTATTAGTTTTAATTTATTTCTTGTTTCAGGGCAATGGCAAAAAGTCTCCGAAGCAAACGCAGAAGAAAAATGCGAGCAATCAAACGTGTCCGATACGGCGAAAAAGAACTGGAAAGACTAAAGAAAACTTTAGCAAACGACACCACAACAACAAAAAAAGAAATTGACGAAGTCATGACAGATATTTCTGAGATTGCAACAGTATCTGACGCAAAAACGGTTAAAGAGAAAATTAAAGCTAAGCAAACTGACACAGACGCAGAAGAAATGGAGGACGATTCTGGAAAACATGATAAAGATACTATGAAGAATAAGTTTGGTTCGTATCCTGTTTGGATGCATCAGAGAAAGATTAAGAAGAAAGCTAAAGCTCTGAGGAAAGGCAAAGCTAAGAAAGGAACCAAGAAAAAGGGCCGAAAATAAATTGTTTATTTAATTTTATAGACTTTTTTTATAATTTTAAACTTAGTTATATGTGTTTGGTAACAAAATATAATATTTGAATTACAATAAATTGTAATTTATTGATTTAACTTTACATTTGTAAATAGAATGTATTTAATTAAAGGTGATTATTAAAGATATTTTGTGACATTCCTATTTTAATTTTTTAACATTTATGGTGAAAAACAATAGGGGTGGAACCGCCAATTTTATTTTTGGGTGTTTTAAAGAAAAAATTGTGGGGCTGAGTTATTTAAAAGTCTAAATTAAGGTAAAATGAATTGAACTTTGTACTCAAACTACGACAAGTGGCAGAAAATATAATATAAAATTTTCTTCAACGTAAATACTTATCAGTAATGAAATATACACTGATTTTACTGTTTGGAAAGTGGTAATTTTCCAACCGGTGTACGTAAAATATAGAAATAATTGACTTTCCAAATTTTTCAAAATCCGAAACACATATTTTAATTGATTGTAAATAGTAGTTATTTACTTTACAAGTGGGCAAAGTAAGGAATTACCCACGAAAGAAATTTTACCGAGTGGGTAATTCCATTTTGCTTACGTGTGAAGTATAACGTTTTATCCAACATCTCTATAAATGCAAAATTTATTAAAGAATTATTGTTTGACAGTAACAGATGCTTTAAATTTTATAAATTGAAATGTCAATCGAAGTAGTTACCAAGGTGTGTTATTATTATTTTTATAAATATAAATACTCACTAGTGACTTTTCTCAAAATTATACCCACTGTTAATCTGTTACTTTCCTTGTTTAAAATCGCTTTAGTTATAAAACATTGAGAGGTGTATAAAATTGGTTTTGCACTAATGCATGAAAGTGACGTTTTTCACATTGAAATTACAATCGAAAAGTATTACGTTTCTGTTGAGTAATAGATATTTATGTAACAAGTACATAATGTAGGGTTTTATGGACGAGACAGTTTAGGGGCAGATTATTTTTCTTCAGGTGTCCTTTTTTATTTGGTTACCAAGTTGTATATTGTAAACAATATAATAAACAAATAATTATAGTATAGTCGAACATAAAAAAAAGTATATATTTTTTTATTATACTTCACTATAAATATACAGTTTTACACAAAGAAATAAAGTCTTATTTAACTTACATATTTCATTCAAAATATTTATAGATTAGAAATCATATCCTTTGCTAAACTCATCTTACTTTCAAACAAATCTAAATGGTGTTAATCAGGTAATTACATCTTAATTCTAAATATAATTGGTACACAATGTATCACAAATAATAATAATAAAAATAATAATGTACTAAGAGCTCTGATTTTTGGGTGATTAAGAAAAGAGAAATGATTTTGCGTTGTACAAAGTTCAACAATTATTTTATAAAACTGATAGATGCAACTTTTATTCAAAGCATTTTTTATAGTTATTTATGTATCATACTGGTTACTTAAGTTGTTATTTATTAACTGAAATCATAAAAAAATTTGTAGAACTATAGTTGAATATAATGAAATAAATTTTACTTTTGTACGATAAAAATGTAACAAAAGTAAACAGTATGAACTTTGTACATCGTTAAAACATTTTTTTAAACACCAAAAAAAGAGCTATTGGTACCAATGAATAAAATAATCTACAAATAAGTGTATACATGTTATGAGACAAATTATCATCTAATATAAAAATATGTTTTACTATATACTGCGCTCAAATAATAAATAACATCTTTATTTCCAAAAAGAGCAAATACATAAAAGAAAAAATCGCATAATGATAGCAGTAAATACTTTGTCTTAGGGCCGGTATTTTCAACCTCATATAAACTAGAGAAAAACATATTTATTGTTCATTCCAGTGAGGATGAAAATACCGGCCCTCAAAAAAATACTAATCAATTTTCTAATTTAGTTTTCCGCGAATGACATTGTTGTACATGTCTGTGTAAATTAGCTTTAGTCAAATAGGATTTTTCACAAAGCTCACACTGATAAACAAGCTCTTCCGTGTGTGTCTTAATATGTTGTCGTAACAAATACATATTAGTGAATTTCATCTGACAAATCGTACAAGTATTTATTTTTCCGCTCGTATGAGTTTCTAAATGTTTGCGAATATTAGTTTTAATGCTATAAACTCTATCGCAAATAGGACAATAGTGACCTTTCCCCGACTCTGTTTTGACCTTAAAAGGCGTGGCGGTTTCTCTTTTGGCCTTTTTATCGGAATGGGTCAAAAGATGCATTCGTAAATTGTCGATGTGTATGAAATTTTTTTTGCAGACGCGACAGGAGTGCAGCTTTTGTTTCGCGGGGGATTTTGGTGGTTTAATGTTTGAGTGAGCGAATAGTTGGTGTGATTTGAGGTGGTCGACGTGTTGGAAGATTTCGTGGCAGGTTGAGCAGGGGTACTCTTTGATTGGTTTGGGTTTGGTGTGTTTGGAGAAAATGTGATCCTCTAGAACTTCTTTCTCGAAGAACTTTTCGTTGCAGATTGAACACAGGTATTTGTTTTCTAGATACTCAAATTGTATTACTATTGTATAGATTTAAAGCTTATAATTTGTCGCAAAAATATGTTACTGTCATGCATATTATATTATATTCGGTCGACAAACCGATGTGCGTCTAGAGGGCGACTTAAAATATTACATTTTAATCAATAGTTACATCACGAGGGTTAAGAATTTAATCGATTAAATTTGACATGTCTAGCTTATGCAAAAAATTTTGCTTAAAATGTGATTGAGTACATAATAATTTGAAAAAATCCCGAGACCGCAGATGGAGGGATTTTATCCTAAATTATTATGTACGATAACACTTTTTTAAAAGCAAAATTTTATAAATAAGCTAGACATCAAATTTAATCGATTCAATTCTTTATCACGAGGGGTATATGTCAAGATTATTTCATGAATTCATAGCATAAACTTTAATATTTGCCGAAGAAATTGAACTAAAACGTTGATTTTGACACATTTTCACATAAATAAATCGGTACACTCAAAAACAAAAATCACCATAAAATTATGTTGTTATAGTGTAACTATAGCAAATTGATTGTTTTTCTTTTTATTTGTCAAATAAATGTCAAAAATTTGTAAACAAAAATAGCTTGAATTGAATAATTTAGCATGTTCAAAGATATAGAATAACCAGTAAAGGTAAAGAACATGTAAGTATTTTGCTTCTGCAACTAATTATCCGGCTAAATATGTCTTCAAAATGTTCAAAATTTGCATATAAAAGCTAGCTTCAATTTAATCGTGAATAAACAGCATGCTGCTGTTTAATCATTTATCTAAAATGCACAACAATGGAAAAAGAGACATTCTAAAATTTGTAATGAGTGAAATAATCAAATCAAAACATTACTATTTTTTCTACTCCTTTATAAATATATACCCATTATTTAAATTTTTTTGATGAATAATATTACCCATAATTCACTTTTCTCGACCAATCACGAGCCAAAAATTCATAATTCACGATTAGTCAGTTATTATTGTGTATTTTTATGTTGACGTTTTCAAATGTGTGTTTTCAAAAAAATTCGATGATTTTTAAAAGTGATTTCCGAATTTACAGGAGTAAAAAAAGAAAAAAAAAATTGGTTATGGGATTCGAACTGAGGATCGAAATATTACCATGGAGCTAATTAATCCCAGTGAAATATAATAATACTGGAACGCTTACTAAAATAAATACGCAGATCTCTTTAAGTGATATATTTTTTTGTATAAAATGCGGTTACCGGCCGTCAAATCACAACCCCCAAAGTTGTTAGTGGAGGGGGAACCATAGGGGGATTCGAACTGAGGATCGCATGATCAACAGTCCGATGCGTTACCACGAAGCTGTTTACCCTTTAATTTAAGACCCTTAATTTGTCACTAAACTCGACAAGATTTAATTAACTATCATTATAAACAATTAACGATCATTCAAAATAATTTTTGACATTTTAATTTGATTTAAAAAACAATTGGCGATCATTCAAAATAATTTTTGACATTTTAATTTGATTTAAAAAACAATTGGCGATCGTTCAAAATAATTTTTGACATTTTAATTTGATTTTAAAAACAATTGGCGATCGTTCAAAATAATTTTTGACATTTTAATTTGATTTTAAAAACAATTGGCGATCGTTCAAAATAATTTTTGACATTTTAATTTGATTTTAAAAACAATTGACGATCGTTCAAAATAATTTTTGACATTTTAATTTGATTTTAAAAACAATTGACGATCGTTCAAAATAATTTATGACATTTTAATTTGCTTTTAAAAACAATTGACGATCGTTCGAAATAATTTTTGACATTTTAATTTGATTTAAAAAACAATTGGCGATCGTTCAAAATAATTTTTTGACATTTTAATTTGATTTTAAAAACAATTGACGATCGTTCAAAATAATTTTTGACATTTTAATTTGATTTAAAAAACAATTGACGATCGTTCAAAATAATTTTTGACATTTTAATTTGCTTTTAAAAACAATTGGCGATCGTTCAAAATAATTTTTGACATTTTAATTTGATTTTAAAAACAATTGGCGATCGTTCAAAATAATTTTTGACATTTTAATTTGATTTTAAAAACAATTGACGATCGTTCAAAAATGTTTGATAATTAATTTTTTATATTTTAATTTGACATTAAACTCGATAAGATTAAATTACTCAAGATTCAAATTTAGTTGTTATAAAAAAAAAATTGAAGGTCGTTCAAAATTAATTTTTGACATTTCAGTTCAAATCTTCTTCTCGAGACCTTTAATTTGATACCAAACACGATAGTATTAAAGATAAGACAATTTTCAAAATGTTTTATTATGATTAAAAATATAATTAGTTTTTCTACAAACCGGAAGCAAATATGAAAAAAATTACAAACAATATTTTATATTCCAAATAATATTACTAACATATTTAATTTGAAACTTTTTTCACATTAAAAATAAATTTAATTGATTGTTTTGTGTGTCAAATAAACTTCCACTTCCGGTTTAGAAATTGCTACCAAAATCAACTAAGTTGTCCACATTATTATTAAACTAACATTTATGAAGTTTTGTTACTCTCTATCTTTACGCGTTCGAGAGTTCACATTCACCCATCCATCCACACAGATGTTAATAAGAAAATGATGTTTTTCATTGCTCATATCAGTTTGTCGACCCATATAATAAAAATATTTAATATTTTTTGAAATGTTTGAGTATAAATCGTACATACCTTCATGAGTATGTTCATGCCTCCTCAAATTGCTTTTATGATTATAACTCTTCTCACATCTGTCGCACTGGTACTTCCGGTCCTGTTTATGCATCCTCTTGTGTTCATCAAAATTTTGTTTACGAAAGAAGTCCTTCCCACACTCTAAACACTTGTATTTCTTCTTTCCCACATGAGTCATCAGGTGAATCGCTAAATTTGACTTATGATCAAAAACTTTATTGCAAGTTTCACAACTTAAACTTTCCTCGGAACTGTTTAAATCTGGTTTGATTTCCGGTAGAGACAAATTGTGGCTGTCAAAATCGTCTTCAGAAGTGAGGTTAGAAATGTTTAAACTTTTATTTTTTTGCTTCTTCGGCGGAGTTGAAGTGTGTCGCCGATGAACACGGTCGTGTTCTTCTAATTCTTCTTCAGTTATGAATTTATTGCTGCACTTTGTACAATAAAAAAACTTGCAATCTTCATGCGACATGAAATGGTTGTACAGATTGTATCTGCGCGTGTAACTCTTGTCGCAGAGTGTACAATTATATTTTAATTTGTCATTAGAATCATTACGTAAATCATTTATTTGTTTATTAACTCCATTAACATGAACTTTACACAATAAAATATCGTTATAATCAAAACCTTTTTCGTATTTTTTGTCACTGTCACATCGAGAAAATGTTGAATTACTGTCGTCGCTTTCCAATTGGCTGGGCGTTAGGCTATTGTTATAGCGACTTTCTGCAATACCAACTTTAATTTTGGACAGTCGAAAACCATGGAGGTCCCCCTCGCAATTTTTACATAAATGTTCAGTGTTTTCAGTGAAAGAACCATATTCTTTTATACAGCGACAAGTAAATTTAGTTTCGAAAAGATCCCATTGATTTAAACTTATACTAAACATTGAAACACCATCAGGTTCTTCTTTAACAACAGTTTCTTGATTTTCTTGTTCAACGATTGGATTCATTGCTACGTATAAATTAGATTGAATGTGGTCAGTAAAATAAGATTGATTGGATAATTTCAATGCGTATTTGTGCAAAGTATTTGTGTTTTCTATACACATCTGTTTAAAATTGTACATTTGTTGTAAAAACTGCCAGCAGTTACTGCAGACATTTTCTGGTAACTGTGCACTATCACTAACCTACAACAAAATTAATGTATTGTACTAAATAACTAACTACTATTAACTACGAGTTAGTAGCTACAAGATGTGAACAGGTAAACTACAAATGATAACCTCTATGAGACAAACTTACTATTTCTGGTACGCAAAACCTGAGTTTTTCATGAATTTTGATCTTATCGTAATCAAATGCATGTACATTCATAAACTCTGTTGTGAATTCACCGAGACAAATGCGACAAATTTGTGAAAAACAATACATTTTAATAAAAAAATTCAAAACAATTTACCTAGATCTCAATTTCACAGTGTTTTGCAACGTGCACGCATGAAGTTTCATACCAACCAAAATTATTTTAACTTGAAAATACGAATTGATATTTCAGCAAAAAATTCATTTACCAATCAGAATTATTGCTTCATTTATATAAAATTTACTGTAACTGGTTTTATTTTGTATTTAGCTAGTTTTATTTTGTATTTATTTAATAAATAAACCCATAATTGATAAATAATTGTTACACATTTTTATTTGGTATCCCACCATTGGTAACACTGCGCACGTTGCTACGTTCGCTTGCTAGAATAATTGTAAACATATTATAATTTTCTATATAATACTATACTTAATTTACAATATTTCATATTAATAATACATATAGATTTATTTAATATATAAAAATATAAAATATTCAGTGCTATTTAAATTTAAAATGTTTGCACAACCAAACAAAAAAACCTATAACAGCTGATGTTATTTTGACGTTACAGTCGACATGTGATATACGCATTTTTAAATATTTGTAAAGTTAAAATGCCTCAAGGTAGGAAGAAAATTCCGTTTAGTGGCAAAGCCAAGAAAGAACAATTAAGAAGTAAGAAATTAAAGTCGCAACAAGGTAAATTACATTTCTTACAGTAGATTTCTAAGATATTTTCTCTCACTTCCCTGTTTGTTTGCATTTATATAGTTGTCATTGTACAGTTTTACAATCTTTTGAGACATATAAAAAGGTACATTTAAATGAAATAAATAAAGGAAAAGGCAGTTCGAGCCTTCGGGTGAATGTACAAATTTATTTTCGAGCGATAAGTTTGTTGATGTGTTTTATGGAAATTGTACGGAAAATTTTTAATTCATTAACTGCCAGCCTGCCAGCCTTAACAATTTATAAGTTGAGTGATATGTGATATGCAAGGAGGTGTTTTGTCTGAGAGAGGTTATGTAGATCAATTGTTTTCTCTTTGAATGATTGTCGAGAAGTCACTACATAAGAACAAAAAGATATTATGTGGCTTTCTCGATTTATAGACAGTGTTTTTAGAGATATTATATGGGCTGTACTTGTAGAGTACGGTGTGGATAGTAATTTGTTGTTGTTAAGAAAGTGAGATTGAATCAGTTGAGGTGGTTTTGAACATCTTGAAAGGTTGGTGAAGCTAATATATGTGAGTGAGATTAAAGGTGAACGATTGTGTGGGCGTCTGAGGAATAAGTGGTTGGGTATGATTGATAGTTTATTGTATGAATGTGGAGGCGAAAGTGCTGGAATGTTTGGAGGAGATTGATTGTTGGTTGACTGTGTTTCAGGGCGCAAAGCGATCCTCCTACAAAATTCCGATGAGGAAGACGATCAATTTCGCGTGAAAAAAATAAATCAACAACCACACAGAGGTGCAAAAAACAACGCAAACCGATATGCGTTACAATTTTATTGCGACAGCCCAGAAGAACTCAAACTAAACAGAGAAAATTCGAGAAAAGAGATCATACCAGTGGATGAAAAGGGTTTAGAGATTGCAAGCGATGATTTTTTCCCGGAAGAGGTGGATTTTCCCAAGAGGCCGTCTTGGAATTATGCGATGAAACGACAGGAATTGGAAATGAGGGAACAGAGGTATTTCACGGAGTATTTAAATAATTTGGAGAAGAATTTAGAGTGGAAGAAAATGAGTTATTTTGAGTTGAACTTGGAGACCTGGAGACAATTATGGAGGGTTTTGGAGATGTCTGATGTTGTGTTGTTCATTGTTGATATTCGATACGCTGTAAGTATTTTAGATAACAAATATTTTGTGCATGTTTTACCTCCCGCCTATTTTTAGTAAGGGAGGTATTGTTTTTGGTCTAAACATTGGGTAGTGAGTTTTCAGTGGATGAGCACGTTTTAGGGTCCCTAGAAAACAATTTTAATAGTTTCGCGATGATGTCTGTGTGTGTGTCTGTCTGTCAGTCTGTGTGGAACTCTGGAGTTACGGTTTCTCAAAAACTATTAAACAATACAATTTTGATGTTTTGTAAATATCAATTGTATCTCCTTGAGAAGAGCTGATTAGATTTTTGTGATAATCCAATAACCGGAAGTGGTAGTTTACTTGAAGCTGTTGAGAAATAATTATTATTTGACAAAATTCTGTAGATCTAGTTAGCATAAACAAAAATATGTTTTGTATTGTAAATCACTAATATTATTGAAAAATATCAGAATATTTATTTTACTGATTGAATAAATAAAAGTTTATTATTATTATTATTACATCTGAGAATTTATTCTTAACATAACTTAGCAGAAGCCCTATCAAGTTATTTTATAAACTTTGTATAAATCCTACTATGTTTGCTATCAAATTAAAGGTTTCATGAACGATATTTCAATTCAAGTGTCGAAAAGTTATTTTGGACGATTGTCAATTGTTTTTTCTTTCTTTATAAATGTTATTTAAATCTTAACGTATTTGGTATAAAAAAATTAAAGGTCTCATGAACGATATTTCAATTCAAGTGTCGAAAAGTTATTTTGGATGATTGTCAATTGTTTTTTTTTTTCTTCACAAATGTTATTTAAATCTTAACGTATTTGGTATTAAATTAAAGGTCTCACGGAGGAGATTTAAACTCAAGTGTCAAAAAAAGTTATTTTGGACGATCGTCAATTGTTTTTACATCCCGCAACATCCTGTAAGGAAATCAAGCTATAAATTCGGTAGTGAGTTTTCAGTGGTTACGGTTTCTCAAAAACTACTAAATTTAAAATATTGATATTTTGTTTATATTATATTAATTGTATCCCCTTTGGAAGAGCTGATTCGTTTTTAAATTTTAATACTATAATACCAAAAAATACAATCTTATATTTATATGAAAAGCTGATTAGTTTGAGTTAAATTGGTCAACCGGAAGTAGCAATTCACTAGAAGTCCTTAACAGTTTTCTATGAAAAAACACGCTTAAATTTAATTTTTCAACAATTTATGTTATTTTTAAAACTGTAGAATATTTAATTTTACATGTGTTTTGATTGCACTAATTTTATTAATTTTCATTAGTTTTGGAGATAGTAAAATATAAAGAAATTAGATTTCATAAATCTTGCATTCCTTGTACACCATGGAAACACTTATAAATTATATTTTTTACGAAATGTGACACATGTCATTGTGATTGTGAAGCTGTTTTCTTAGTGAAACATCAAAAAATTAAATATATATTCGAAAGAAAATTAAATTTCTCAAATATAAATAGAAAATAAACAAATAAGAAGGTATTTTCGTGTATCATCAAACAGTATTTTGTACCGTTTAAGAGTAGTATTGGGCTGGAAGTTAGATGTTTTTATGATTATTATTTCAGGGCGCAATGTTTCCACCATCCCTGTACAAATACATAACAGAAGATCTCCACAAAGACATAATTTTAGTGTTAAACAAAATCGATTTAGCTCCAGCAGCTTTAGTCGTGGCCTGGAAACAATATTTCCAAGAAAAATACCCTCAACTCCACATTGTGTTGTTTACCACTATGCCTGGCTACAATTTAAGAGGAGGTCAAAGTGAACAGCAATCAGGTAACTTTCTAATTTATCCAATAAATTATTTGAAGATTAAAATGTGTCGAGGTAGGTTTGAAGGTGCGTCGTCGCAAAGGTCGTCTCCGGATGGCGGCCGAAGGCGCCCAGATGCTCTTCGACGCCTGTCAGAGGATAGTGGGAGGTGAGGTGGATCTATCAAGTTGGCAGCAGAAAATACAGGAGGAGTTGAGCGACCAGGAGGATGAGGAAGCTGTTAAGGTTGATATCGGAGAGGTGGTGCATCTGGATAAAGTGGATACGGGCTACTTCGAGCACGAGAAGTGAGTGAGTAATTATAAAACTATTTTTTACTGGGAAATTAGTTTTTCCTTGCGCAAAAGTGGCCAATTAATTTTAGATAACTTCAAATAAATGTTGTAAATAATTAATGGGTCAATTCTGAACATTTTATCTGTAAGATCGTAAATCTGTCACCTATGATACGCTCAGATCTACTTTACGGTCAGGAGACGATTATTTTACGACATGCGTCTAACTTCACAATGATATTTTGTTTATCTGTAAGCGACATGTGACAGATAAAATATTTTAAATAATTATTTATACTTATACATCCATTTAAAATGAAGTAAGTACTGAAAATACTTAAATAATATATTAACTTAAGTCGAAACTAAATTATTTATTGTTTAAATTATGGAATTACAAATTCGGTACTGTTACTGAAAAAAAAAAATTAAAAAACGAAAACGGATGATCATTGTCAGATCTGGAGGCGCTAAAGTACTACTAATATTTTTTAATACTTTACTCACTTCAACATATCCAACAATTTGAACCAACTGGATTTTGGAAAGAACTACCACACACAACATATAAAGTTATGAAAACCTTAAAAGTAAAATTGATATTTTATATAAATTGGTAAGGAAAAATGTCTGTATCAAAATACCTAAAAAGGAATACGCATTGTTGGGTAATTATTGTCAAACTTCGCTAAGTAATCCAATAATAGTTATTTACTTTACAAGTGGGCAAAGTAAGGAATTACCCACGAGAGAAATAACTTTATCGAGTGGGTAATTCCACTTTGCCCACGTGTGAAGTATAACGTTTTATCCAACAACTCTTAATAAATGCAAAATTTATTAAAGATATATTATTTGACAGTAACAGATGCTTTAAATTTTCTAAATTGAAATGTCAATCAAAGTGGTTACCAAGGTGTTGTGTGTTATTATTATTGTTATAAATAAAAAAATACTCACTAGTGGATTTTCTCAAAATTATACCTACTAGTGGGTAATCTGTTACTTTGCTTGTTTAAAATCGCCATAGTTATAGAGCATTTATTGAGAGGTGTTGGATAAAATAATATTACCTTGATTATTTCACTCATTATAAATTTGACCAATCAGAATGTCTCATTTTCCATTGTTGCGCATTTTAGATAAGTGAATAAACAGCAGCATGCTGTTTATTCGCGATTAAATTGAAGCTAGCTTTTATATGCAAATTTTGAACATTTTGAAGGCATATTTAGCCGGATAATTAGTTGCAGAAGCAAAATACTTACATGTTCTTTACCTTTACTGGTATTCTATATCTTTAAACATGCTGAATTATTCAATTCAAGCTATTTTTATTTATAAATTTTTGACATTTATTTGACAAATAAAAAGAAAAACAATCAATTTGCTATAGTTACACTATAACAACATAATTTTATGGTGCTTTTTGTTTATGAGTGTACCGAATTATTTATGTGAAAATGTGTCAAAATCAACGTTTTAGTTCAATTTCTCCGGCAAATATTGAAGTTTATGCTATGAATTCATGAAATAATCTTGACATATACCCCTCGTGCTAAAGAATTGAATCGATTACATTTGATGTGTAGCTTATTTACCAAATTTTGCTTTTAAAAAAGTGTTATCGTACATAATAATTTAAGATAAAACCCCTCGACCTGCGGTCTCGGGATTTTTTCAAATTATTATGTACTCAAACACTTTTTAAGCAAAATTTTTTGCATAAGCTACACATGTCAAATTTAATTGATTAAATTATTAGCACTCGTGATATAACTATTGATTATTAATTTTTAACTGATTTAATACTTTGAAGTCTCTGGAGGGAATAAATAATAGTAGTGATATTATTCATAAAATAATGATGAATTTTCTCATTTTACAGTGACCGTAAAAGTTTACAGACACTTCAAATTCACCGTAACTTTTACGTAACATATTTACGATTTTCTGTAAGGAGCAGATGCCATCAGAATTGCCATTTGACCTGTAAGCATTTACAGATCTTACAGACTTTGCAGAATTTCTCAGAATTGGCCTATAGTCAGTAATAACATTTTATTTTGCTTGTTTTTTAATCAAAATTATCTACATTTATTTGAAGCCTTTTTGATTGTAAATCTGTTTATTTTAAATTTTTTTTCATATTTGCTCCAATCGATTATTGCATCTTTTTCATAAAATTTTTGATATTACGTTACGAGCTGATTATATTTTTCGAGTAATCCAACGGAAGTGGTGATTTACTTGAAGACCTATCAAGTTTCTTGGACATATTTCAGTAAATAAATTAGAGGAAATTTTGTTATATTCAAAAAGATGTAGAATTATATTAAATTTTTTTCCTAACCGTTTATGAGTTGTGTAAACAGAAAACTATTTTATCTTGTAGATATAAGAACGGCGTGTTGACTATTGGCTGTCTAGGCCAACCCAACGTGGGTAAATCATCATTGATGAACGCCATCATGGGTAAAAAGGTCGTGAGCGTGAGTCGAACTCCAGGCCACACAAAACACTTCCAAACCATCTTTCTAACACCCAAAGTGAGGTTATGTGACTGTCCAGGTCTCGTGTTTCCCTCACAGGTCCCCAAACCATTACAGGTAATTACTCAACTGACAACTTCAACCTCTTGAACTCACTGAAATATAGTAATACTGGAACGCGCATTTGTAGGTTTTTATGAAAGCGAAAAACAAAACTAACACTTGCTTGTTGAGCGGAGTGTAAACACTTGTTGTACAGTCTTGTTCAAAAGTTATAAATAATATTTAACATTGTATCGTTCAATTTTATATTAAACATTTTATTTTAAAACTGTTGATTTTTATATATTTTCTTATCAATGGGGTTTTACACTAAAAAAAAAAGTTGTGTGTTTTACAAATTATAAAAATTTAGATCGTTTCAGTCACATATTATTGAATATTTCTTATAATTTTTTAACATTTCATTCATAATTTCCTTTATGAAGTTTCGCGGTTGCAAAATCGTGACGTCATCTTGTAACAGAATGTACAGCATGGCGCGGCTAAAGAGGTGTTGATAACAAATAATAATTTGCTTTTCAGGGTTGTAATAATTACTTATTATTATTAAAATGAACACTCCGATAAATTAAATTAGGTATCCGTTAATTATAACGTTTTTAGACAAAGAGTTTAGGACGTGTTAAAACAAAAATGCTTTGATGTACTATATTTTGTCGCTTGTCGGTAATGTCGGTAGTCTCATTATCACATCTGTCATCTCAAGTCATATGTTGCAGTTAACAACGATTTTCAAATGAAACTTATGTTTATTATATTTGTTATATTATTTTGCGCAGCTAATATATTTGTAAAAACCTCTCAGTAAATAACAATGACAGATAACAGTGAACTTGACAGTTGGTGTAGTTCCTCGCTCTCCGCAAGAGCGTGTTTCGTACAATTACAAGATGACGTCACAAGCGAAAAATTTGAAATGGGATGCCAATTTCAAAAAATCGTATCTTAATAACTAAATGCCTTTTAATCTTAAAATTAGTTTCTATATTTATAATTTTACTCAAACTTACAGAAAAAAATTAAACGAAAAAAGGTGTATGACCCCATTAATTTATAATTTTTGTTAGGTTCTGATGGGCAGCTACCCCATAGCTCAGCTGCGCGACCCCTACACAACCATCCGCTTCATCAGCGAGCGTCTCAACTTAATCGCGCTGCTAAAACTGTCCCATCCGTCAGACGAGGACACCTGGTCCGCGGTGGACATCTGCGAGGCTTGGGCCCAAAAACGCGGCTTCCTCACTGCGAAAGCTGCTAGACTGGACTCCAACAGGGCTGCCAACAACCTCCTGAGGATGGCACTAGACGGCAAGATATGCTTGTGTTTGTATCCACCGGAGTTTGTTACCAGAAAAGGTACTCAACACAAATAGGTTTTTTTCTTTTTTCTTTTAACTAATTTTTATATATTTATTTATTTATTAGTCAAGCACGTTTCAGTACCTTTAGAACTCATTTTTTATTATTTTCATGGTCTGTGTTTGTGTGTGTGTGAGTATAAGTGTGGATGGATGGATGTGTGTGTGCAGAATTTCGTTCAGATTTTATTTCAAAATTTCCCACGTATTGCATGTCTCTCCCGGCTCGATCTTTCATTGTCAGTGAGCGTTCCAGTATTATTATATTTTAGTGGATTCAAACAGTGACGGTAAGTTGAGTTCATTCATTGCTTTAATCTTGGTTTAAATGTTTACATAAAACTATTAAGGTCAAACATACGCGTCAAAGAACAAATCCTTTATTAAAAAAAAACAACAAATTCTGTATTCTTTATTTATTTTCATTTTCTTTATGGTCCAACAACCTCCATCCGTCAAAATTTAATGGATTTTTTACAGTGACTTGTACATTGCAATGTCAGATGAAGTACATATTTTCGTTGGGTTCGTTCACTCCCATGAATTGTGTTTTGTAAATTCAAATTTGAATAAATTATTTCTTACAATTATTCTTATCGAAAAACAAAACAATTATCACAGTGAGGTCTTTGAACATTCTAGTATTTATATATGTGGATGAAAACGATAACTGAAACATTCAACTATAAAAATATATTAGTTGAAGTCTGGTTGGTCAAAAATTCAGAACTTTGATACTGTGTCTCTCATTCCCATGAACGACGACAGTAATGAAACTAATTCGTATATTTATAAATATGATCCTCTATAACATACTAAGTTTATTTTCAATTTGAATTTACGGTTTTTGAGAAACAAATTAAAATATACCAAAAAACACACTTTTTGATATATTTTTATTTGTTTCTCAAAAACTATAAATTCAAATGAAAAATAATTTAGTATGTTATAGACGATCATATTTATAAATATACAAATTATTTGCATTGCTGTAGTCGTTCATGGGAATGTGTGACATATATTTGACTACTTTGAAAATTATGTTTATATATAATTTGTAAACAAAATCAGCTTTTTAAATTTGATTACAAAACTTTGGACTTTTATCTACAAATGTAGGTATAAAACATTATATGTTTCATTTATTATAATAATGATATATTGTTTCAAAAAATTCATGTTCTTGTATGGTTGACCTTAAAAGTGGTTTACATAAAACTATTAAATTTATTTGTGGGTATCAGCACAGTATTAATAAAATGACATATTTTTTTTATATTTCCTAATATTTCAGAGGAATGGTTCATCCACCCAGAGGTAAAAACAGTCCAATGGATCCAGGCTCTGTCTGAAGAAGATGTTAAACTTTCCGAAGCGAGTTCAAGTCATCAAATTGATTTTTCTGAATCATCCGATGACGATTCAAGTGAACAGACTGAGGTGAAAGTTAAATCGTATAGAAATACCAATGAAGAGACTGAGAGCGAACATGAAGATGAATCGGAAGATACGGAAGACGAATCCGGAAATGAAGGAATTGTTGAGAAACATGCGAATAAGTTTGCTTTGTTGGCTGATGACTGAAAATGTTTGTTTCATTAATTTTGTTATAATTATTATAATGTATTTGAAGTTAAAATAAAATAAATAAATTGTGAATATTATATGTGGAGTATCAATCATAAAGTACTTAGTTCGATCCCTCAGCCACTAAAATCTTTGGAGGTCATTTGTGGCACTATATTTTAAAATAAGTATATTTTTTTCCGCCTAAACAACTTTTAAACGATACAAAATATTTTTAAAAAATACATTTTTTGAGGTAATCACTGAAATATATTAATACTGGAACGCGCACTTGTAGTTTTTTACGAAAGCGAAATTTTCTTCTTTGTCTAACACTTGTTTGTAAAACGGTTGCTATGCATTTATTGAGCAGTTGCTATGTAAAAACGTACGACAATAATAGATAGCCCTCACCTATCTGTCTCTCTCGGTTTGCAATTAAAACATTAGTGAACGATCCAGTATTATTATATTTCAGTGGGACTAAATAGCACTGCGGATTGTGAATCGCCAGATCCTCAGTTCAAATCCCACAACCAACAGTTCTAATTTTAACTTTACCCCAGTGGTTCCTCCTCCATTAACATCTTTAGGGGTCATGTCTTGACGGCTGGTAACCGCATTTTATTTCAACAAAATTTACCCTAATTTATCTAAATCAATTATTTACTTAAATATAGTCAAAATATCTGATAGGCCTTCAAATAAACTACCCCCTTTCTGGTTAATGAATTTGTAATTAATTAATTAATTTTTAACATTTTAAAGTAGCTCTCCTTCTTGAGACCTTCAATTTGATACCAAACTCGACAAGATTCAATTAACTATTGCAGAAAACAATTGACGATCGTAAAAAAAATTTTTGACATTTTAATTTAACTCTCTTTCCTGAGACTTTTCATTTAATACCAAACTCGATACTGGGTGTAATAAACAATTGACGATCATGCAAAATTTATTTTTAATTAAAAAACAATTGACAATTAGTCAAAATTATGTTTTAAATTTTAATTGGATACCAAATAAAAATTTCGGATATAAAATTAAAATTATTACACACCATTTCGCGGGTTTATGTACCGTTGTCGTACTATATATTGGTATCAGTATTTATACATGCATTCCGCTCCATTTCTGTGAAGTCAATGGGTGCGGAGACAGCTGAAAGTCACCTTCACAGTCAACTGTCAAGCATTGCAGAGCCGACTGCGATTTTAAAATTAGTGGAAATTTAGTAAAAATATAATCATGTAAGTAATAATTTACATTTTTTAATATTTACACTGATGATTAACGCAAAATAATATAATTTTAATTAATAATTAAGACAAATTAATTATTTTGACACTAGAAATAATTGCTTTGGATTACGAGCATGCACTAATTGTTGTTATTAATTTTTTTAAATAAAAAATATATTATTTTTGAAATATCGCAATAATTTTTGCGACGCACAATCTGTCAATAACTTATCAAATAATTGGCTTTCATTCAACACGCAAACAAATGTGTTTTTGTTGTTTATTGTTGCTAATTTTTTTGTTTATAGTTTAAACAATGGGTGACAGGGCAGGACACAAGTTTATTGAAAGGGGGGCCCATAAGGGCAAAGGGCTAGCCGTCTTCACAAGCGGGGGCGATTCTCAGGTAAATATTTTTAAATATTTTACCCATTTTACATTTTTTTATTAAATTAATTTATTGGTTTATAAATAATAAATAAATAAATCTTTCATTAATGTATTAATGTATTAGTTCATGTTGTGAAATATCTAGATATAAATAAATACTTAAATTGTTTGTTTTGGATCCACTGAAAATCTAATTATATTTTTGCAAAACCAATTAAGGTAATATACATAATTAATTTTAGTAATTTGAGTTCAAATTTCTGCGTATTAAGTTTGACATTTTTTATTTTACACCGACAGTCTATGAGTTTGTATTTTATTCTACTAGATTATTTTAAATATTACCGAAAATTTTTTCGTACAAAGTTTATTTTAAATTAAAATGTCCACATATATGCAGTACACATTTTTCTACCGAGTATTCCATTTTTGCGCAACAATATGCAACT
The DNA here is from genome assembly GCA_963942605.1 of Poecilus cupreus. Classification (NCBI taxonomy): domain Eukaryota; kingdom Metazoa; phylum Arthropoda; class Insecta; order Coleoptera; family Carabidae; genus Poecilus; species Poecilus cupreus. Next base: position 667,088 of record OZ012724.1, read on the forward strand.
TTATATTTTAATAAAAAATAGCGATGGACTATCCGGTATGTGTTTATTATAAACAATCAAAAATAATTTCTAAATCATGTTTTAATATTTTTATTTTGTAATATATCAGTGTCTGGTAATATAGTTATCTTCAGACATATAAAAAATTGTTTATTTTATTTTTAGATCAAATAAAACTGTATTGTAATGTATGTTTATCTTTTTGATAAAAATGTACTTTAATTTAATAATGCTTGATAAAAAATTATTTTATTTAGCAAATATATTTCGGGGGGATTGTATTTTGACGGAAAAGGATACGTAAAAATACATCACGTGACCTATTGAGGTCACAGTTAAACTTGGGTTAATGGTGAGATGATATAATTATTTATTTATTTATTTATTTTAGGGTATGAATGCAGCTGTACGTGCGGTCGTACGAATGGGTATTTATCTAGGGTGCAAAGTCTACTTCATCAAGGAAGGATATCAAGGTGTGTATCAACTATTGCTATCAAGATAAAATATCCCGGTGTGTTGAATTAAAATATGTAACACAGAGAATATAATATTTTTTTAATAGCGTGATTATTGCTTTCCTAATTAAATTAGAACAAAAATGTACATACAATAAATGTTTAGGATTAAAAACTGCATTTAACAAATATCTTTTTGTTGCTTAATTATTTATACAAAAGTTAGAAAAGAAATGTTTTTTTTTTTAAATTACGCATTGAGAGTTTTGTGGAAAAAATGAAACAATAGTTATTTACTTTACATGTGGGCAAAGTAAGGAATTACCCACGAGAGAAATTTTAGCTCACGAAGCCGAAGGCTGAATGAGATAATTTTATCGAGTGGGTAATTCCACTTTGCCCACGTGTGAAGTATAACGTTTTATCCAACATCTCTTAATAAATGCAAAATGTATTAAAGAAATATTATTTGACTATGACATATGCTTTAAAACTTTAAATTAAAATGTCAATCGAAGTAGTTACCAAAGTGTTGTGTGGTATTATTATTGTTATAAATAATAAAATACTCACTAGTGGCTTTCCTCAAAATTATACCCACTAGTGGATAATCTGTTACTTTGCTTGTTTAAAATCGCCATAGTTATAGAGCATTTATTGAGAGGTGTTGGATAAAATAATTTTTTTTCAACACCTCTCAATAAATGTTTTATAACTATGGTGATTTTAAAACAAGGAAAGTAACAGAATACCCACTAGTAGGTATAATTTTGAGAAAAGTCACTGGTGAATAATTATTTATAACAATAATAATAACACACAACTTGGTAACTACTTCGATCGGCATATTAATTTAGAAAATTTAAAGCATATGTCAATGTCAAATAATATTTCTTTTTAAATAGATGTTGGATAAAACGTTATACTTCACAGGTGGGCAAACTGGAAGTACCCACTCGATAAAATAATTACACTCAACCTTCTCTCGTGTGTAATTCAATACTTTATCCATTAGTAAAGTAAATAACTATTATTATAATCTTTCTTCTTAAGGCCGGTTTATCAATCGACTGTTATGGTAAAATATAGATAAAATATGTATTATGTTGCTGTTAGTTAACATTTGAATAACAGTCGATTGGATAAATTAGGCATTAGAAAATATTTCCATATTTAAAAGATTTTACAACAATTAACCCATTAACCAGAGACAAATATCTAAAGAGAGACGCGACAGTCCCAGCAAAATTAAGTGTGATAGAAGTTCTGCGCCATCTATGGATAGAGCACCCGAACTAAGGCGATATTTGAAATGAAAATGCGGGAATTTAATGAAATTCAAATTTCAAAGTACTAAAAATAATAAAATATAAATTCATGTATACAAATTTATTTTTTAATTAATGAATACATATATATCTTTACAAATTTATATAGCTTTTTCTTAAACGCCGTTTGGAAGGACGTATCTTCAAAATGCAAACTACACACTCGCACGTGTGTAAGTGCAGCGTCCGACTTGCCTTCCAGCAGCACCGAAATCCCCAAATTTTGCATCCACACGTTACATAAACTTGGGTTTTTTGGTAAGCAGAACAAGGAAATGTCAGGATGACCCGCACTATCCATTCTGCAGCTTGGAACAGTGCCCCTTTTGATCTTGATGTTCTGAAACAAATTTATTATATCAAAATAACGATCTTTTATTAGATTATATGAACAGCCTATTTTGTTAAATCGGTGAAAATAAATTGTTAAACTGCTTAAAAATATACAAACCAATCGAAAGTTCAAATTTAAATAAAACTTTGAAGGAACATGCAAATGCTCTAACAATATTTTAGATAATAACAAAGAAAGTAATAAATTAAAAATGCTTACCTTTCAAGTAAATTGAATCACTTCACTAACTAATCACAAAACTTTAGATATTTGTCTCTGCACAAAACACAAGGTAACGGTAACGGTTTCAATGTTTCAAACGTCAGTTTCAAATTTCAAATGAACTGTTTGTGCGGCCGCCTACTAGTTGTAGTTATTAACCAAACGCTACAGCATTTCCATCTATGTTTAGAGCACCCGAAGTAATCAAAAACAAAAACTTCTATCACAAGAAATCCTATACTACTGTCAGCCCCCTGCCATTAACCAAAGTTATATTTCAGTAACTCTCAAAGTTTATAATAAAAATTATTTTTTCTTCAAACGTCATAAAAGTACGTTGTTATGTATTTGTATTCAACAAGTAGAAGTTCAATATTGTCGCCGCCGGCGTAAAAGTGTTTCCTTGGCAACACATTTACTCCGGCGGCGGACAAAGTAAAATATCATGCAAAATAGTAAGGTTGTAATTCAATAATTTGACAGTTAAAAATAAAACAAATAAACAAAAATAACAAAATAACATATTCTGTGGCAACTAGAAATACTGGATACGGCAGAATATTTGTTGAAGTTTTGAGCATTTTTTAATGTTTAATTTTCTATGTTTGAAGAAAAAATAGCATGTGTTATTCGGAGTAAATGTGACTTTGTATGCTTCGCATGCAATTGTCCGACTCGCTTCGCTCGTCGTTCAAACTGACATGCTCAGCACCCAAAGTATCACATTTATTCCTAATAACACAATATACTATTGTTTCATTGTTCGTCACACACACTTTAAAAAATCATATCTATGGTAATATATGGAATTTTCAGATCGGGTTTTCTCTGATCGTCATAGAATCTAATAAGTTTTCATAAAAAAATGGTTTATGGGCCCTTGTAATATAATTTATGACAGTTACCTTTGATTTGTTTAATTTTGTTCATTTTCCACATTATTTGAGCACTTTCCTTCACGACGGGAGAGAAAGTGCACAAATCTCCTGTAGCTACGAAATTAATGGTTTCTGTCATGATTTTAGTATCATAAAAACTGAGTTTGTCTCCCGCTCGTAGAAATACTCTTTATTAATATCGCATTTATGATTTTAAGATGATTACCAATAAATATTTCCGGTATTTGAAATTGAATTCTGCAAGTATTTTTTTTTTTTTTTAATGTTGCAGGCATGGTAGATGGCGAAGAATATATCATGGAAGCTAACTGGTCGTCTGTAAGTAGCATCATACATAAAGGTGGTACAGTTATCGGGTCAGCACGTTGTCAAGAATTCAGGTAAAACATTTTATAATTATTTTTCGTTATACATAAAATTTTTATCATATTTTTTATTATTTGTGTGATGTATATAGAGAGCGCGCAGGTCGTCTGAAGGCCGCCAAAAATTTGGTGCAAAAAGGTATTACCAACTTGGTGGTAATTGGAGGTGATGGTAGCTTGACAGGTGCTGACCTCTTCAGACAAGAGTGGAGTTCATTACTGGATGAACTTCTTACAAATGGTAAGTAATAAGTATTTGGGGAACGCACACACTTTTCAAAAACACATTTTGCGAAAATACAAATCACAAAAATACATTTCTCGAATATACAAATGTCAAAAATTATATTTAGAGTTTGTACATTTATTGAAAATTCAATTGTCAAATGTTAGAAATAATATAAATGTCGAATGTTACAAACTTCGAAAATACATTCGTCGAAATCGAACAATACCAAATGTCGTATTGTAATCATTGCTCACTAGATGGAACTATGACATTGTCAATGAAACAACAACCTCTGCTGTAAATCTAGTATTTTTGTGCCTAGTTCTATAAATAACTATTGTCTTGTTTATAATTTCCAGGTGATATTACTGCTGAACAAAGATCAAAATATAGTAGTTTACACATTGCTGGGATGGTGGGATCAATCGATAACGATTTTTGCGGAACTGACATGACTATAGGAACAGATAGTGCTTTGCACAGGTAAACATTGTGTTATATGTCCAAATATACTGTTAAATATTGTTAATAATAATTATGTATGCATCAAGGCACTGAAGTTTAATTTTTTATCACGATTATAGAATTTATTAAATCATGTGACTTCAGTGCCGCAGTACATATTCAATTTAATTTGAAATCTACAATGGGGTCTTTCAACATTTTTTTAAATTTTTTTTATGAAACTTTATCTAATTTGAAGACTATCTACACTTTTAAAAAGTCTTAATTGTTATTCATTAAGCCACAATGAATTTTTTTTTAATGTTGTGACGTCATAGTAGAGGTGTTGCTGGATCTAAAACAAAACAGATTGTAAATAATTGTAGTCATATATTTTTTTACTTATTTTATTATTATTATTACAATAAAATAGAACATTTATGTAACAAAAATTATTTAAATATCTACTGTTTCATTAAAAAAATATAAAAAAATGGCGAAAGACCCCATTAGAAAAAACTGTAAAAAAATTATTAGGTTAACTTTATACATCTGACTGACACTCAGTGTTGCCAACCGCGCATATTGAAGTTATCATAAATAACACTCAAAATTATGTGTTTTATTCTTAATTTCTTAATCGGAATTAATTAGTTAATTCTTTTCGTACATATTGTTTCATTTTACGTATAAATTTACTATAGTACGTCATAATCTGTCAAAATTATCCTACTTGTACAATAATTATTTTTTCCAACACCTCTCAATAAATGCTCTATAAGTTTGATGATTTTAAACAAGGAAAGTAACAGATTACCCACTAGTGGGTATAATTTTGAGGAAAGTCACTAGTGAGTATTTTTTTATTTATAACAATAATAATAACACACAACACTTTGGTAACTATTTCGATTGACATTTTAATTAAAAAATTTAAAGCATATGTCACTGTCAAATAATATTTCTTTAATAAATTTTTCATTTATTAAGAGGTGTTGGATAAAACGTTATACTTCACACGTGTTTGATAAAATTTCTCTCGTGGGTAATTCCTTACTTTGCCCACTTGTAAAGTAAATATTACGGTTGCCAACACTGCAATGGGTTACTTTAGTGACGATTTTTTTTTTTTTTTTTTTATAGAATAATTGAAGCAATAGACGCGATAGTGAGCACAGCCTACTCACACCAACGCACGTTTATTATGGAGGTCATGGGTCGACATTGTGGGTGTGTATATCTTTTTATTAATTATATTAATTATTAAAACAGGTCCAAGACAAATATTTTTCTAGCTAGAATAAATTTTCTCCCAAGTAGTTCATAGATAAATAGTTTTGTTAGATTGTTTCAAAAGTCAGGTATCTTGTTTTGTGGATTATTCCGATTTGACTGATTATGATTTTAGTTACTTAGCTATAGTGGCAGCCCTGGCTTCCGAAGCTGATTTTGTTTTTTGCCCCGAGTCTCCGCCCCCAGAAGATTGGCAAGTTAAATTGTGTAGGAAATTAGAGCAGGTACTAAATCGCCACTGTACCTGATTCAAATCAACATAAATTACTCTGTCAGTTTTTTTTATGTGTATGTTACAATAATGCCTTTTTAACTTAGAGTGTACTTGCTTTGTCCATCTATATTTAATTTTCGAATTGAATAGCTGAGGAGTAATTTATGTTTCTAAAAAACAGTTTATGAAAAATTAACAAACTAAATTATTGCTTTTTGATTTGTGTTTTGTTTAGTTGTTGGCCCTGCATTTTTGAGTGGATACTAAAACTGGCACAAAACACATAATCTTATGTGGCCAACATATAACTTCCCATATATACAACTTTTACAACTGGTACAATATACAGGAAAAAAAAGAATAAAATAAAAATTGTCAGTACTATTCCACATATGATTGAATATATTTACTCTAACTCAATTATTTATGGAGATTTTAAATTTGACATTGGTAGCTTCATTAGATTTTGAGTTATTACGGACTAAATAATCGTGAAAATAGTGAAATTGTATTCTAGGGACCCTAAAAGGTGTTTATTCTTTGAAAACTATACCGAAAATTTTGACTCGTCACAATATTGTGACAGATAAAAATAATTTGCTGTCTATCACTATACAGGGTGATTCATAACGTACGGAAAAGATTGCAAGTGTTGCTAGGGGGATCCAAAATAATGCTTTATTCTTAATAAACTTTTAACAAAAACTGGATAACCAAAATGTTACAGCAAATTAAAGTTTTTTTTAATTTAATGCTTATCTATTGAATACCGCTTTTTTATCATAAAAATATGTTTTTTTTCCATAAAAATATGTTTCTCCGAAATCAATACTTAAAATACACGATATTACTACACGAAGTTAGCCAAAATAGTAGCTAAAGTTAAACTTTACAGACTGTTATGTCAAAATTTTACTTTACAGACTCTTATGTCAAACTTGACTTACAAACCTTAAATAATAAACTTCTATAATACTGTTGGTGAATTTATTTATTGTTTCCTTTGATAATAATTTATCGGATTTAATGCAGATCACATGCAGAACACGTCTAAAAACATGTAAATTATAACCAAATATTTGACAGTTTGACAGTATTTTTGTGATCACAGCCAACCCCGTCCCAACAGCTAGGTGACGTCTTACAACTACATAATGCTGTTTATTTATGTTTTTAATTAATAATTTAACGATTTCAGAAAAAATATAATGTATTGCTTGGCACTAAAGTATTTTTTATTACTCATATGGTTCCATATTAGTAAAAAAAAAATTATACTTAAGTGCCTTGATACACAAATAACTATTATTTCAAATCTGACAACTTGCTGTCATCTAAATCTAAATTATGCACCCAACAAAATATGATGACAAAAGCAGAAAATTGCAGAATTTTTTTTTACATATTCCTCATTACTGAAAGTATTAACAATTTTACACTTAACTATATTTTATTTTCTTTTTGCCCGGTTGCACCAACGTTAGTTAAATTTCAATCTTGGTTTAATTAAATAAAAGCGCATCTAATTTTTGACATCAATGTCAATTAGGGACTCCATATGACATATAACTTCGATTTGCCTTTATTTATTTAAATCAAGTTTAAAATTTAACTAACGTTGGTGTAACCGGCCCTTTGACGTTTATTGAATTGACATTTAAATTAAATTCAACGGCAACTAGTTTTCCAGTTGTTTTTGTTTTTCAGTGGCTCATTATCATGTAGACAGAAATGTTTGAACAATAAAAGAAAAATTTAAATAGTCGTAACTTTTATAATAATAATTTTTTAACTAAACATTATTCAACTAATTTTTTTAAGTATTCCCAGTTTCTATTTAAACATAATGAACTGTCGTAGTTTGTAACAAGTGCTCATTAATTGATTCAACTTTAATTTGCAGTAACTTTTTTGCTATTCAGTTTTTGGCAAAATTTTTTAAGGAAAAGACATTATTTTTCCGTATCTTTTTCGTACGATATGAATCACCCTGTATGAATATAAAGCACCAGGAATATTTTGCTACGTCCAGTAATAATATTAGAATGTGGGGTGTGCATGCATGTGATAAGCGGGGTATTTCCAGCTATTTGGCCTTGGTGGCCGCCCTGACGTCAGAGGCGGACTTTGTGTTCATCCCCGAGGACCCGGCCGTAGTGGACTGGCCCGCCAAACTGTGCAGCAAACTGGCGCAGGTACACAAACCAATTATACCAACACCGGAAGAGGCCTTCTTATGAATTTCACACTCATTCTTTACCATTACCAATTTATATTTACTCATAATTACAATATTGAATATTGTTAAATTGTTCCTTTTACACAAGCTATGTTGATTAACAAATAATAGTTGTTTATGTGGATGATTTGCTTTTGAAATGTTTCGCATGCAAATTAACAAATTAAATTGGGAATATTCTTACATATTGATATTATTATTTAACAAAATAAATATTATGAAGTGTGTTTGTAGGAACGGGCAGCAGGACAACGTCTCAACATAATTATAGTAGCGGAAGGAGCTATAGACAGAAACGGACAACCAATCACAGCTGAACAAGTGAAGAAAGTGGTGGTTGATAATTTGAACCAGGATACAAGAATTACCGTTTTAGGTCACGTGCAGCGTGGGGGCAGCCCGAGCGCCTTCGATAGGATATTGGTGAGTTTATATTACATACTTTATTATTAAAAATCATAAATATTTCACCGCAACATTTACCCAAGTCTGCTCAGAACAGATATTTTTATTTTATCACGGAGCTATTTATTTAGTATTGATTTTAATTATATAAAAGCGTAGTGTAAAGACCACGCAACTTTCTTATAGATACAAATATAATAAGTATAGAACGTGGAACAGATATTTTAGTTATATGTTATAAACGGATACACATCCATCCATCCACACAGGCGTTACTAGGAGACCTCATAACATGTATTTCATTTTACTTTACTTTCTTATATTATGTATAAGAAACTAATCATATATTATTATATGAAGGATTATGATAGTTGTTGAATATTGAATAATGACCATAATTCTGAATATAATACTATACTTTTTCTACTCCTATAAATTTGGAAATCACTTTTGAAAATGATCGAAATTCGTTGAAAACACACTTTGACTGATTGACACACTTATTACATGTCAACAGTTTAATTAATGGGGTCATACACCTTTTTTCATTTTTTTTCTGTAAGTTTGAGTAAAATTTTAAATATAGACATTTCGCTTCTTGACGTCATCTTGTAATTGTACGAAACACGCTCTTGCGGAGAGCGAGGAACTACACCAACTGTCAAATTGACTGTTGTCTGTCATTGTTATTTACTGAGAGGTTTTTACAAATATATTAGCTGGGCAAAATAGTATAACAAATATAATAAACATAAGTTTAATTTGAAAATCTTTGTTAACGTTAACATATTATGATAGGTGTGATAATGAGGCTACCGACATTACCGACAAGCGACAACATATAGTACAACAAAGCATTTTGTTTTAACACGTCCTAAACTCTTTGTGTAAAAACGTTATAATTAACGAATACTTAATTTAATTTATCGGAGTGTTCATTTTAATAATAATAAGTAATTATTACAACCCTGAAAAGCAAATTATTATTTGTTATCAACACCTCTTTCGCCTTGCCATGCTGTATATTCTATTACAAGATGACGTCACGATTTTACAACCGCAGAACTTCATAAAGCAAATTATGAATGAAAAGTTAAAAAAATATAAGAAATATTGAATAATATGTGACTGAAATGATCTAAATTTTTATAATTTGTAAAAAATACAACTTTTTTTAAGTGTATGACCCCATTATGGGTTCTATAATTCATCGAAATAATGGAAATATATTTATACAGGAGTAAAAAATAATAATAAATAATGTTATTACAGGGATGTCGAATGGGGGCCGAAGCAGTAATGGCCCTCATGGAAATGGACGATAAAGCAGAACCCTGCGTTGTGTCGTTAGATGGTAATCAAGCAGTGCGTCTACCACTGATGGAATGTGTCAAAACTACCAAAGCAGTTTCTCAAGTACGTCTTGTTTTAAAATGCCACACAAATATTTATGACACCTATAATTTTTGGGGGTTTTTCACCATTTTTTTAAATTTTTTTTTATGAAACTTTATATAAATTGAAGACTATCTACATATTTATAAAGTCTTAATTGTTATTCATTAAGCCACAATGATTTTTTTAAAATGTTGTGGCGTCATTGTAGAGATGTTGCTGGATCTAAAACAGTACAAATTGTAAATATATGACTACAATTGAGGGGTCTAGTATCAAAACCGGCTATGTCCAATTTTTTTGAAAATAGAGTTATGCACACCACTGGATTCGTAAAAATGAATACTTTTTTATTATCCCGAAGATGAAGTTAAAAAACTGCCAAATTCAGTACTAACTTAATGTGAAATATGAGATTAGTTTCAAAACCGACTCTATCCACTAGGGGTTTAGATGCAAAACTGGCTATATCCATTTAGCCAATAGGAAGATAGTATACGGTTGCCACGTGGTTTATACAATATTCAGATGTTAGGTTATTATTTAAAAAGTCAGATTTATTATTATATAATATTATTTATTTTTTTTATATTATATATAAAAAAATATTATTATATAATAATAAATTATTGTTTTATCCTATACAATTAAATCTGGTATTTCTGAAGGCATTACGCAGTCTTCTTGCTCTTCAGTTTTATCGTAATTTGAATTATTATCTATCACATCTGAATAATATTTCAAATGGTTATTTTTCTTTCAGTCATCGCCGAAATGTTTCGTTAATAATTTATTGACGTCTTGCAGTTTGAGGGGCTTTACTGAATACCCCAACGTAAATAAAAATACATTAACAAAAAAAAGTGTTATATTTAACAGACTTTTTTTTTTGTTTATGTATTTTTATAAGAGATTTTTTATCAAAATGTGTTTTTATTTTATAAATACAAAAGTTTATTTTACAACTCAAAAATTGTGTATTTTTTTATTCTTAAAATAACAATATTTGTCATAATGCATTACAGGTAAACATTTGTTATTTTAGTTTCAAAAACGGCTACATCCCTATCACTGAGTTTCAAACCCGGCATTCCGTATAAGTGAGTTTCAAAACCGACTATGTCAATCTTTTAAACCTGTATATTGCAAATAATACTAACATTTTAAGTGCAAAGTAGAATTGTCATAATACAAAATGATCTATTTTTAAACATCTAAACATAAATTATTACATTTTGTTGCAAATTAAGCGCAAAACTAAAAATTTCAATTTACTCGAAACTGAAAAAAGTGGACATAGTCGGTTTTGATACTAGACCCCTCAATTATTTACAATTTGTACTGTTTTAGATCCAGCAACATCTCTACAATGACGTCACAACATTTTAAAAAAATCATTGTGGCTTAATGAATAACAATTAAGACTTTATAAATATGTAGATAGTCTTCAATTTATATAAAGTTTCATAAAAAAAAATTTTAAAAAATGGTGAAAGAACCCATTGTACAATTAAAAATTAATACTTAAATAGACTGTGTGTTTTTTTGTGATATTTGCAGGCAATGGCAGACAAAAAATGGGAACTAGCAGTTGAACTTCGAGGCAGGTCCTTCGCAAGAAATTTAGACACATATAAAATGCTGACGAGACTGAAGCCTCCCAAATCTGCTTTTGACGATTCCGGAAAAGGAGTGGTGAGTAGTCTTGAAATATATTTAATTTTAAATTATTGACTTTATTTTATCATTTGCATTCAGAATGTATTGACTAAGGTAACACCGCATTTTATTTAATTTCCATAGTTTTTTCAATGAATTAATTACTGTATTATATTTAGCAAGACACTCTATGGTGTTCGGTAAGATAAATGTGGTTTTCTGCACCCTCCTGTTATTATATCGTGTTTACCAACTATTCCACTGTATTCTACTATATTTTTGTTAAGATAGAAATGTTTTTGATGGATGTCTGTGAATATAATAGGAGTAGTTTCTAGTTAGGTTTTATAAAATCGAAACCTTGACTGTGTGGAATATTCCAGGAGGGGTACACTTTGGCTGTGATGCATGTTGGGGCCCCGGCGTGTGGCATGAACGCCGCTGTCCGTTCTTTTGTGCGTAACTGTATCTACCGCGGTGATACCGTGTATGGTATTCAAGATGGCGTTGAAGGATTGGTTGGAGGGCAGTTTAAGAACATGGGTATGTAATATTGTATGCACTTTTTTCTGCAAGTTTTTTTTACTTTTTGTTACAAATTATTTTCAACGAAATTAAAATACTAGTTTTACAAACTCTCCAGAAGAAAATCATAGCAACCGGTTGATATGACAGTTAAATATTCAATTGGTATACAAATTATTAGCGATTATAAATTGTTTTTATAGGTTATGATACACAAAAATCGATGTAAAATTATTATAAAATAAATAATCTAAAAAATCTGATGTGCCAGCACATAACTTTCCACTTAGGGAGAGAATTGTATGATTTTTTCCCGCGGACTACATTGAAGCACGAGCCGTAGGCGAGGACTAGAATATACTTCTCTCCTGCGGTGTATACACAATTTTTTCACGACCCCAATATTAATGATTGTAATATAATTTATAATAGTTTCTAAGGATTTGTTTAATTTTGTTCATTGTTTACATTATTTGAGCACTTTTCCTTACGGCGGAAGAGAAAGTACACAAATCTCCCGTAGATATGAAATTGGCTGTTTTTGTCATGATTTTGGTATCATAGAAACAGTAGGCCGTGAAAAAAATATTTTATTTTTACTCCTGTACAAATATCTATTATTGTTTTGTTTTGTTGTTTTTTTTTTATGAATTCTCGACCAATCCTATTTAAAAAATTAAAATGTAATTTTTCTACTTCTATATTATAGTCCAATTATAGTACCCATAATTCACTCTTCTCGACCAATCACAGAACCAGCATAATTCACTGTTATTATAAAGACGTGATGTGGATCACCAAGCAACGACAGTTGACATTTAGTCAATTGTCATTGTGTATTTTTATGTGTTTTCAACGAATTTCGATCATTTTCAAAAGTGATTTCCGAATTTAGAGAAGTAGAAAAAGTACAGTATTATATTCGGGATTATGGTCATTATTCCTCATATATACAATACTTTTAAGTTTAATCCCTTGCAGGCAGATTTATAAAAAAAATTAGCGTTAACTCCATTTTTTTCAATCATCTGTAACTTTGTTTCTAAATGAATTATTTTATCAAAATGTGTCAAATTTTATGTTAACCAATTTTAATTACAACCTTAGTTAAAACTATTAGGTTCTGAGAATGGGAAATGAAATTACGAATAATAATAAAAATGTACAAAAGTTTGATAATTGTCTATGAAACATATATATTAAAAAATATAAAGACAATAAAAGTTGTCAACTGTTTCATAAAAAACAGCCTCAGAATAATAATAAGTTATGAATTCATTGAGACCGGCCAAGCCAATCAATCGGGAACTACAGACGCGTTTCGCTCTTATTGGAGCTCATCAGTGTAGTGAACCCACCAATGAATTAATAACTTAGGCTGTTTTTACCTCCCGCCTACCTCTAGGAAAGGGAGGTATTGTTTTTGGTCAAAAAATTAGGTAGGGAGTTTTCAATGAATAAGCACGTTTTAGGGTCCCTACAACACGATTTTACTATTTTCGCAATGATGTCTGTATGTATGTATGTATGTGTGTGCGTGTGTGTGTGTAGTCTGTGGTAATTTTTTTCGTCTCGCATAACTCAAATACTATAATACCAAAAAAATACAATTTTATAAAATATTGCTTCTTATATTTAAATGAAGAGCTGATTAGATTTTGGATAAAATTGGTCAACCGGAAGTAGGAGTTTACTTGAAGCCCTTAACAGTTTATCGTGAAAAACTCGGTTAAATTTCCTTTTTCAACAATTTATGTTAGTTTGAAAGTTATAGAATATTTAATTTTACATGTGTTTTGATTACACGAATTTTATTAATTTTCATTAGATTTAGAGATAATTAAATATAAATTAGATTTCACAAATCTTGCATTCCTAGTACACCATGGAAACAGTTAAAAATTTTCAATTTTTTACGAAATGTGACACATGTCATTGTGATTGTGAAGCTGTTTTCTTAGTGCAATATGTGTCAAAAAATTAAATAAATATACGATATTATATTATAAATTGAAATTCTCAAATATACATAGAAAATAAACAAATTATAAGGTATGTTTCTGTATCATCAAATACTATTTTTTACCGTTTAAGAGTAACATTGGGCGGGAGGTTATGTGCTGGCCACATCAGATTTTTTATGAAACAGTTGACAATTTTTATTGTCTTTATATTTTTTAATAAAAATGTAGTTAGCGCTAATCCCTTTTATGAATCTGCCTAGTCGAGATAAAATTTGTTACTTTAGTCTGCAAGAAAAAAGAATAAATTAGGGTATTCGAACCCGGGAATGCAAAAAAATAAATATTAACTCCTAAATCTTAAAGTAATAAAGTAATAGTCAAGATTGAATTAATATTTTTTTTTATGTTCGAACAAAATTATACGCAGATCCCAAAATCTATGATTATGGGGATATATGTATTTTTGTTATGTTGGCAGGATGGTCCGACGTAACAGGCTGGGTAGGCCAAGGCGGCGCCTTCTTAGGCACCAAGAGAACCCTCCCCGCCCCCTACATGCCGTACATCGCCACCAAGTTAGAAGAATACAAAATCCAAGCTTTGTTAATCATCGGTGGATTCGAAGTATGAAACACTTCCAAAATATTTTTTCTTCGCTTAACAAATTTCTCTTGCAGGCCTACCAAGCAGGGTTGCAACTTTGCGAAGCCCGCCCGCAATACCCTGCTTTCCGCATCCCCCTGGTAGTGATTCCATCTACCATTAGCAATAATGTTCCCGGGACCGAATTCTCTCTGGGGTGTGACACAGCTTTGAATGAAATCACGGAGATCTGTGATAGGATTAGGCAGAGCGCCCAAGGCACTAAAAGGAGGGTTTTTGTAGTGGAGACCATGGGAGGGTATTGTGGGTACCTCGCCACGCTCGCAGGTAAGAAGAAGATGATTTAATCATATTAAAACTACACTCAAAAACATTGTACTAGATATAATACAAGTTTGCAAAATATTATTAAATATTCAAATATTTCAGTTTTAAAAACAACAACTCTGACGTCATTATGTTTGTCTGTGCTTCTCTCTCACACATCTATTCTATTCTCAATTCTTTGTACTTCTCTTATGTCTTATTTTATTGAGCTGTCAAATTATCAAAGTGTCAAATGACTGCCAAATAATTTAAAGATTTTTTGTTTTGTTTTGAATTCAGATAACACAAATCACACTTGTTTGAAAATTCGCGCGATATAAAACCACGTGGTTAGGTCAACACAACCAAATTAAAAACATGTTGAATGACATGGGTTAGCAAAATTTATCAGTGGTTGACTAAAATAATCTTACAATTTATTTATGTTTCTTCCTAGAATATATTTTAATTATTTACCACGAAAATTTATTTCAATTCTATTTAAATAATATTCTAAACAATATGACTACAATTATTTACAATCCCTACTGTTTGAGATCTACAGCACACGATAACTTTGACGTCACAACAATTTAAAAAATCATTGGGTTTAAGCGTGCATACACGATGAAGTATTTCTTTTCAAGTGACCTGGACCCCTATTCTGTAACTTTAGAGCTAGCTCTAAACAGGCAATGTTTCTATATTCAGTGGTGGTGTCTAGCGGAGATGACTGGAAACAAGGGTATATGACGTCATGCCTGTCTTTATCTGTAGAGCTACCAATGGAGGTGTTTCTACTTCGTAGAGCTAACTCTATTTTGACATTTGGTGTAGAGAACATGAGTTTTTTTTTTAGATATTTTGTTTGTATTAGTTCATCATTATAATTTCTTTTATTTTTAATTTGATTGATTATGTGGTTCAGTTTATGGATTTTAATTTATATTAGTACAGAAAATTATAAAACTAAATAAAATATACAAGCATTAAAAAACCGAACTTAAACTAATAATAGAGTATAGAACCAAACAAAAACAATAAATAAATCTGTAAAAATTAAAATTTGAAAGAATAAACAAACACAAAAAGAATCAAATTTGCTACCAACCTAAATTTTTAAAACTTATACACTACAAAATTCCTAGGATAGAAACAGTTTTTATTCAGATTATAGAAACATTCACTGTTGCTCTGACGTCATAGTTATAGAGCTAGCTCTTAGCTCTAAGTTACAGAATAGAGGTCCACAAAAGTTTTCTCTCTCGCATAATGACGTAAGTGTAAGAGAAATAAATGAGTCGACTTGTCACGTAAAACTTACAACGAAAAACTGTTATATGGGGTATTTTTTTTTTTCATTCATTTCATCATTAGTATCTATAAATAACAAAACAAATATATCAATTGAAAGTTATTGAAAATAATACTTTCTTTAATCACTTGAAAACAACCACTGATGACAATAGATGACAGATAAAATCAATAATTTTCAATCGATACATTTGTTTTGTTAGTTCCTAACACTAACGATGAAATTAATGAAAAAAAAAAGTTTAAGTAAGTTTTACGTGACAAGTCGACTCGTTTATTTCTCTTACACTTACGACATTATGCGAGAGAGAAAACTTTTTCACACTTTTAAAAAACCCCACGATTTTCATCTCATTTTCCACATGCGCAGCATTCGTATAACTTGGATGCGACTTCGTTGTAAATTCAGTTTCTATAATCGTTTGTTTGTTTGTTCTTATAGTCCAAAATAAAAAAGTTAGGTTTTGGCAAATGCTTTGTTTTCAATAAAAATATATGGTTTAGAAAGGTTATTAACTGTTTAATATCTTTCTATAAACCTAACAAATACTCCTTAGATAAAATTCCTAAAAAAATTACACCCGATTATGGAATAGTATATTCTACAACAAGTAATGGAATGGCACATATTCCACACGAGCACAAAGTTTGCGAGTGTGGGATATGCCATTCCGTTACATGTTGTAGACTATACTTTCTATAACAAGATTTTGGAAATTATAGAAAAAATACAAATACAAAACTGTTGAAAACGTCAAACTCAAATAAATAAAATTAAAACAAACAAACGTTACCATAGCAACCGAATTAAGATACTTCATATATCGCGCTAATATGCGGCTCTGATTCGTCGAAATTATTCCACACGCGGCGTATGGAATGATAGTTGTTCCAATACAGTTTTTAGTTATAGAATGTGTAGTTTCCAAAACAGTGTTATAGAAAAGTAGTAACTGTCAAAAAAGTGTAACTGTCCAAAGTTATAAATTCTTTATTATAATGTGTAATGTTTTAGGTTTGGCTGGTGGGGCGGACGCGGCATACATCTACGAAGAAAAATTCGCTATTAAAGATCTGCAACAAGACGTCGTCCATGTAGCTAACAAAATGGGGGAGGGCGTACAAAGAGGCCTTATACTCAGAAACGAAAAGGCGAACGATAACTACAACACAGAGTTCATCTACCGGTTATATAGCGAAGAAGGAAAAGGGTTATTCAGCGCCAGAATGAATGTACTGGGTAAGAAATCCTCACAGCCTGATAGACACACACAGACACAGACATCACAACAAAACTATTGAAAACGTTTTCTAGAATTAATAAATGAAATAGCATAAACTAATACAAAATATTTCCCACTAAATTTAAAAGAGTGAGTTGCGCAGTCGATGCAGTTAATTTATAATCAAATCGAATATAAAATCTATCAGGCGACGAACTTCCAGACGATTGAAAGTGAAGCTAAACCTGAAAAATCCTGAGGAGTGACGTTTCTATTTTTAGCTTGTGAGCGCTGAAACTAGATCCGCGATTTTGCACGTATTCTATACAATATACACGAAATCAAACATTGAAATGTTATTTGAAATATTTTGCTATTACTCGTTTTAACAAATCTGTCTTTTATTTTGTCTATCACAAAACTACTGTCTGTCTCAAAAATATAACTGCAATCATTGTATTGTTTAAAATGTTGGATTTGGGAATACATATGTTAATATAATGTTTCATGTTTGCGTAGTGATGTACAACTACAAAATAATTTATAGTATAGATTTGTGGACATTTCCAATTTCAATAAACTTAGTTTGAAAATAATGCTGGTAATATTTTAAATAATTTAGTAAATTTAAAAATACAAACTGATGAAACATCCGGTATGTACGGAAGGTAATAATAAGCAGAAATCAACACTTGTATTGCCTTTGATAGGTAACTATGTTATTTTAATTACTACTCTCTACATTCGTTCTTACAAACTTTAAAAACATTTACCTTGCGAAAAATCCGTTGGCACCTGGAGTATAAAACTAATTTCGATTGAAAATGCATATTTCAAACTATTATCAACACAAATTATGTAAATATTTACTGCTAACACTTTAAAAACACAATTTACATTCGAATCAAGTGACAACTGCACTTCTCTTGTTTATTTGTAGTCGTACCGTTACACCAAATCGTGGCAACTTGAATGAATACTTTCAACTTATTTAAAAATCATTTCTATTATTATTTCAAACTTATATAATAAACTGTATTTATGGATAGGTATCTCAGTAGTGAGTTTCAATAGATTTCACTATTTTCATGTTGACGTCTGTCTGTGTGTGTATGACGGACGACATTTAACAGACGAAAAATAGGAGGAGGTTTTTTTATATATGACCACGCATAACTTTTTACAGAGTAGTCCAATTTTGATTATTCTTTTTTTATTGGATAGAGTATACCTCGAAGTTGGTCCTATTTAAATTTGATAAAAAAATTTCACCCCTAAAGGTAGGAAATTAGGGGATAATTAATTTTTCATCCATTGAATTTTTACCGGTTAACCCATTCTACCACGCATAACTTTGTACTGGGTTATCCAATGTCGATGAATCTTTTTTTATTGGATAGGGTATACCTCGAAGTACCATTTATATTTGATAAAAAAATTCCATCCCTAAGGGTAGGAAAATAGGGGATAAATAATAGTTCATACACTGAATTTTTATCTGTTAACCAATTCTACCACGCATAACTTTGTACTGGGTTATCCAATTACAATGATTCATTCTTTTTTGAATAGGGTATATTTCAAAGTTTGTCCCATTGAAATTTGGTATAAAAATTCTACTCCTAAGGGTAGGAAAATAATGGAAGATTAATTATTCACCAACTGAATTTAAACCGGTAACCCATTCTACCACGCATAACTTTGTACTGAATTATCCGATTTCAATTATTCTTTTTTTATTGGATAGGGTATACTTCGAAGTTAATCCCATTTATATTTGATAAAAAAATTCTAACGCTAGGAGTAGAAAAGAAAATAGGGGATGATTGATAGTTCACCCACTAAATTTTTACCTGTTAACAGATTTTGCCACGCATAACTTTGTACTGGGTTGTTCGATTTTAAAGTTTCTTTTTTTATTGGACAGGGCATACCTCAAAGTTAATACCATTTTATTTTGAATAATAAATTCCTCCCCTAAAGGTAGAAAAATAGGGGATAATTGATTGTTCACCCAATGAATTCTTATCTGTGAACCAATTCTACCACGCATAACTTTGTACTGGGTTATACGATTCCGATGATTCTTTTTTCCACCCCTACGGGTTATCACTAGTTGTCACAAAAAATTAAATATACAAACTTTTAACCAAAAATTAAACCAACCAAAAAAAAAAACTAAAATTTATTATTTGAAACATTTTTCTATTTTCCCATTTAAAAATAATTAAAAGTGAGGTTATATGAAATTATTTTTTTAGGTCACATGCAACAGGGTGGATCCCCAACGCCTTTCGACCGCAACATGGGAACCAAAATGGCCTCCAAAACAGTTGAATGGATGATCTCAACCCTCAAACGTTGTACCAGCCCAGACGGTAAAGTAGATGCCAGTACAGACGACACTGCAGTCCTCATGGGAGTAATTCGTAGACAGTATCAGTTTTCCCCATTGACAGAACTAAAAAAAGTCACCAATTTTGAGTAAGTGCCATTTTATTTCAATGAAATTTAATCTGATGAAATTATTTTGCAACTCCAGAAAACGAATTCCAAACGAGCAATGGTGGCTGAAACTTCGACCATTGTTACGTATTTTGGCGAAACACGATTCTGCGTATGAAGAAGAAGGAATGTACATGACAGTTGAAGATCGAAACTCGACGGATATAGGTGTGTAAACATCATAAGTAAAATTGTACTGCCCGGCAACATAAACATTCATAACGAACAAAATATACTTTAGATAGATTTTTAGGTTATGTTGCGGATTAAAATAAATTAATTAATAAATAAAGGTTTTTAAATAAGCTATACATATAGTCAAATTGTTGTTTGTAAACATACTTTAAATACTTTTTCTACAAATATTTAGAAAGAAAAATTCACAATAATTTTCTTTTAAATATAATGGGGTCATTTCACATTTCAGTTATAATTTATATTTAATTTACCTCCCGCCTACCTCTAAATACGATTTTACTATTTTCTCCATGATGTCTGTATGTATGGATGGATGAGTGTGTGTAGTCTGTGGCAATTTTTCGTCTCGCATAACTCAAATACTATAATACCAAAAAATACAATTTTAAGTGTTTTTGCTTCTTATATTTAAATGAAGAGCTGATTAGATTTTGGATAAATTTGGTCAACCGGAAGTAGCAGTTTACTTGAAGCCCTTAACAGTTTTCCGTGAAAAACACGATTAAATTTAATTTTCAACAATTTATGTTATTTTGAAAGTTGAAAAATATTTAATTTTACATCTGTTTTGATTACAATAATTTTATTAATTTCATTAGATTTAGAGATAATAAAATATAAAGAAATTAGATTTCACAAATCTTGCATTTCTAGTACACCATGGAAACACTTTAGTATATTGAACAACTAGTGTTATAATGACCTCTTTTGTAATACGAGTATAGTTTACGTAAACGAGCCGCAGGCGAGTTACGCAAAATACGAGTATTACAATTAGGCATTGTAACACGAGTTGTTCATACTACTTTTCCTATTTCACGTTCATAAATTCGATAAAAATAAAATAAAATTCTACGACATGTTTAATATACCACTGGTCACCAAGGGGCTTTGCCCGCGGGGCCTATCGGGTCCTAGGCCGCAACCCCGACGCAGGGGCTCCGATTCAATAATTTTACTTGAGCAATGACAGCCCCAAGTTTGGCAGACCGTTAATTTTACAAATAATAAATTCCCCAAAAACAGTTGCACAAAATTCAATTTTGTGACACTGTTTTTATCAAAAACAGTGCAATGTACGTGAAATAGGAAAAGAAAGTTTCAATTTTGTACGAAATGTGACACATGTCATTGTGATTGTGAAGCTGTTTTCTTA
Source organism: Poecilus cupreus (assembly GCA_963942605.1). Classification (NCBI taxonomy): domain Eukaryota; kingdom Metazoa; phylum Arthropoda; class Insecta; order Coleoptera; family Carabidae; genus Poecilus; species Poecilus cupreus. Next base: position 688,366 of record OZ012724.1, read on the forward strand.
GTGAAATATATGCCAAAAAATTAAATAAATATACGAAAGAAATTTAAATTAAAAAGAAAATAAATAAGAAGGTATGTTTCTGTATCATCAAATACTATTTTGTAGCGTTTAAGAATTGTATTGGACGGGAGATTATGTGCTGTCCACATCAGATTTTTTTTTAATGACTCCATTATTATATATCACTGCTGCACCCAAAAATATATTATTTTTCATTTGACTGTACCTACTGAATCTTCAAAGTTATTTTGTATGTTTATAAAAAGTTATTCTATGTTTTTAACATTTACAAGTTTCGATTTTATAAAAAGTTTCGTTAAATCGATAATCTAAATTAAAACTGATGTTTCCTTTTATTCAACAGTAGTAATACTAGTAATTCAGTATTAAATGCTTTATTTAATATAAAATGTTAATTATTAATATTTAGAATTTGTTATAATGTAAGTTTTGTAGATGTATTGTTTTGCTCTTATAAATTTATTCTGTTATAAGAAATAATAAATAGATGGATTGTTAATATTTAGAAGAATTAAATAAATATTTATTATTAAATATTGTGTTATTTACTCACTCATTATCTAGAAGAATTGCTCCAGGACCGGCTCGAAGAGTTTTGAGATGCAGGAAGAACTAAAACAAATAATTAAAATAAAAATAAATACTTTGGTTTTTAAAATAAATAAAACAACTTTTAAACGGTCTCAATCAGGAAAAGTTTCAAATAAAAATTGTAGCAATTCTACATCTTTTTGAACAACAAAATTTACCATATCTCAATTATTTTTCCTATTTCACGTACACAAAGTCAATTTTGTGACACTGTTTATTTCAAAAACAATACTATAAAATTGAATTTTGTGCAACTGTTTTTGGGGAATTTATTATTTGTAAAATTAACAGTCTATCAAACTTGGGGTGTCATTGCTCAAGTAAAAGTATTGAATCGGAGCCTCTGCGTCGGGGTCGCGCCCTGGGACCCGATAGGCCCCGCGGGCAAAGCCCCTTGGTGACCAGTGGTATATTAAACATGCCGTACAATTTAATTTTATTTTTATTGAATTTATGAACGTGAAATAGGAAAAGTAGTATGAACAACTCGTGTTACAATGCCTAATTGTAACACTAGTTGTTCAATATACTATTCTACATTATGTCAACAGTTCAAAATAGAGCACAGTTTCAAGTAACACTAAACTTCTGTTTAATTTTATTAACTTACAAATTAATTGTTTTCATTCACATAATCATATTAAAAACCAATTTTCTTTTGTAATATATCACTTTCACAAATGAACAACGAAGTTTATTTGAAATCGGCACCAGAAGAACGTCAAAAGCTTTGAAATCGGCACTAAAAGTAATCATGATTTTGACTAACATAGTGTTGACAACTGTACAATAATTATTGTACAAGTAGAATAATTTCGATAGAGGTAGGATATACGATAATAAATTTGTATGTAAAATGAAACAATATGTGCAAGAAGAACTAAATAATTAATTCCAATGAAAAAATTAGGAAGAAAACACATAATTTAGAGTGTTATTTACGATAACTTCGATGCCTGAGACTGGCAACACTGAGTCTCAATTCCTACTGACAACTGACAGATATGTTAAGCCTAACCTATAAATAACTATAAACAAATTAAATGAACGAATTTGTGATTTATTATTGTATTACATGTCAACTTTGATTTATTGTTGCATTACATGTCAACTAAACTATAAATATCCTTAAAAATTACATCAAAATACAGAGAGAAAACAATTTTAATCATCAGGCTCATCTTCGTAGTCCAGCAAATGATCCAACTTAACTTCTTTCCCTTTTGCAACAGTCTCTGCTTTCCCAATCGCACTTTTCTTCACGTTTTTCTTAGCTTGCCCAACCACATATTCCGGCATAACAATTTTACTGCCCTTAAAACTCTGCTTCTCGTCAGATTTCTCATTATTTTCCGCATTTTTGCGACGAATAACTGCGCTTCTATTAAACTGAACTTTATTGGAATCAGTGTCCATTTCATCGGTATCATTCAATTTTCTTTCTTCCATTTCGCGTAAAAACGACAGAGCAGCAATTGTGTTTCCTCTTTCGGAAATGTCAACATGGTCCAAACTGTATCTTTTCCATTTATGTGGATTTTTGCGAAAGTCCGGGACGTGTCTCATAGGTAAACATTTCGATAAAGGTTCTTCTGGTCGTTTGAAAATGCTTTCTTTGCCTTGAAAACTTTTGGTTTCGCTTCGTTTTCGTTTATATGACCATTTCATGGCATACATTTCCGTTACAGATTGTATTGGAAAAATTCTGTTTTGATTTGCATCTTCGGCTTTTTTCAAATGATCAAACAGATTTTTTTGTCTATCAGTGAAACTGGAAATGATTTCGTTGCTTGAGGATTGAGTTTTAGGTATAAATATTTCGTCTGTATCCATATTTATATTTGTAGTTTATTAATCACATTAATATTGCAAAAGATAACCTTAACACTGTTTGCACTGTTTCAATAAATGTCAACGTTTAGGTATTTTATTATTATTAGGTTTCCTGTCTGCCTCGCACAGTGCCGTGCGGTTACTCAAATTGGGGTCACTCACTATTTTAAAAAAATTATTTTGAGATATTTTATCGAAATCGGAGAGTACCTACAGTTTAAAAAAATCTTAATTGTTATTCATTAACCCGTTATAATTTTTTTTAATATGACGTCACAGCTGTAAAATTATTTTAGTACCACCAATAAATTTTGCTAACCTATGTCATTCAACATATCTTTAACTGAACCACGTGGGTTCATATCGTGCGATTTATGTTATTTGGTAACGAATTCAAAACAAAAATCTTCAAATTAGTTGCTAAATATTAAAGAAATAATAAATTAGAAATGAGTTAAAATATAGAAATTTTAGTGCGGCACTGGTTTTGCGAGACTGGGGTTTTTCTAGTTTCCCCCAAACACGTGAAAAGTAATGATCTAGTTAACTTCTGTCAAAAACATAGACAAGTAAATTAAATAAATGTGGAGTTTTAAAAAGTGTTATTAAATTTCGTGGTATGATTATAAAATTTAATGTTTCCTACAATAATGGTAGTAACAGTCAAGTAATTAATGAAATGATTTTTTATGAAAATACATTTACTAGTAAACGTATGTATCAAGTTAACCTAAAATACAGTTAAACACATGTAAATATTTATTGTTACCTTCCAGTTTTCAGTTACATGTCAACGTGGAATGGAACCCGAATCAAAATTAAACCCCAGAAAGTTAGCCCGTCTCGAAAACAAGAAAAAGAAAATGATTGCCTATTTGGAAATCGCTAGATTGAACGACGCCGATCGTCTACCGAAACTAAACCCTGACGACTTTGAAGATGAACCAAGTGCGAAGAAGCTAAAAACTGAAGAATTCATCCACGAAGATAACACTTTGACAGAGATGACAGACAAGAAAAACATCATCGGGAAGCCGGTCCTCACGGGGGAGGACTACGAAAAGCTGCGCAAGGAGCTTAAAGAACGTAAGAAAGTGTTGAAAAACTCCCCGAACTTCCGCTTGAAGACCGTTGGCGAAGAAGCCGCGATTTCCGTGAACGTCGACGATCGAACTCCAATTTTCCTAAGTGACATTCAGAATTTAATTCTCTTTGCCGTGATTGGTAATTCCACTTCTTTTCTACCGCAGCGCTGGTGCACTTTCGAAAAACTCTCAAAATTAAAACACACTATCGTTTTTGTCGTCGAAAACTTCTCACTTCTCGATTATCAAAACAATGAATTATTATTTCCTAACCTCAATTCTATGTTTCCAAATAAACTTGAAATTATAACTCCCAGTGTTTACAAAGGAGACTTAATCGAAGAAATCGCGGCAGTTCCTCTCACAACCACACAAAAAGAACACTTAATTCACGAATACGGCTCTTTAGAACAAGCTTTAGATTCCACTAAAGTTTTCAAAATGTTAAAAGCGGTTTTTCCAGTTCATGAAAAAAGTAAACTAGCTTTATCTAACCAGAAAAGGTTACCAGATAGCGACAAATTCCCTAGAACACACTTATTGCTTTCGGCCTGGCAAATGGTGGACGAAAGATACCCAATACCTCTTAAAGGTTGTTTAAGTAAAAAATACCTAGATTACGTCATGACAAAAGATGTATATAATGACGTCACCGATCATTCACCTCTTTTCGCGCTTGATTGCGAAATGTGTCGAACTACTTCCGGTCAACTTGAGTTAACTCGCGTTTCTGTTGTTAACGAAAAACACGAATTAATCTATGAAAAACTAGTTAAACCTTACAATAAAATAACTGATTATTTGACTCAATATTCGGGTATAACGGCTTCGATGCTCAAAAACGTTACAACGAGAATTGAAGAGGTCCAAAGAGACCTCCGAGATTTACTTCCTCCGGACGCTATTTTAATCGGTCAAAGCTTAAACTCCGATTTACACGCACTTAAATTAATTCATCCGTATATTATTGACACTAGCGTAATATTTAATGTCACGGGTGATCGCTGTCGAAAAACTAAATTAAAAGTTTTGGCGAAAGAGTTTCTAGATATTTCTATTCAAACTGGAAACGCTGGACACAATTCTATTGAAGATTCTTTAAGTTCACTCAAATTAGTTCAATTAAAATTACGAAATTACCTCGAGTTTGGCGATGCTGTCCTCTCTGGTCAAAAAGGTTGTTTACGTAACTTTCGAATGCAAGGCGACAATTATTACGGCACAAGTTTACTCCATCACGTAACTAAATCCGATAAAAAAGCCGTCGTAATCGCAAAAAAGCCTGACGTATCTCGATACAGCGCTTTTATCCACAAAAAAGAGGTTAAAATCAATAAATTAACTTGTATCGAAAAAGAAACCAATAAACAAATCGTAAAACAAATACTAGAATCTTCAAAACATTTTGACATGACTCTGGCACATGTCACCCTAGCGGACGACGAAGTAACTACAGAAACAATTGCTGATACGTGTAAGGTTCTTGACAAGCACGTGCAAAGGATTTGGCAGCACTGTCCGGCCAATACGTTGTGCGTTGTTTTGTTTGGCGGGAATTTTAAATCGAACGGAGCAGGATTTATTAATCTTAGGAAGGATGTACATGTACACAAATAAAAGAAAGCATAAATAAATTGTTGAAAAATCAAAGGTTTGTTCTTATGTTGATATATGTAAGGATTCATTTGTTTATTTTTAATTAATTTTCCTGACTCTAGAGGGAAATATAAGATAAATGTTGATTGTAAATTGATGTAATTAAATATATCAAATATTTTCTGAATATACTGTTATATGGACGACACAAATCTTTATTTATTTAATTTTTTACCTTTCACTTATCCTGTATATATAACACAAAATGCGGGCCATAGACTATATATTTTCCAAAATCGTTAAAAACATAAATAAATAGCATTATTTATTAGTAAAACGTTAGCTAGCTGTTGCTGTCATAACAAAACTACTGTCAAACTGTCAAATATTTGTGTATAATTTTCTTTATTATTTATATGTTCTTAGACGTGATCTGCATTAAATCCGATAAATTATTATCAAAGGTAAATAATAAATAAATTCACCAATAATAGTACAGAAAAATATGTTTGTTATTTTAGGTAGTAATCAAAGTTTGACAGATTATTTCGTAAAGTTAAATTTTGACATAAGAGTCTGTAAAATTTTACTATAGCTACTCTGCTATTTTGGATAACTTCGCGGAGTGATATCATGTACTTTAGTATCGAATTCGAAAAAAAAAATCATTTACTATTAGTTACAGTAAATTTTGTTATATTGGCTACAATTTTCATTTGAAACATTTTTTTTTTATTTTGAACCGTTTAAAAGTTATTTAAGCTGGAGGTTATGTGTTGGGCACATCAGATTATTTCTAGATATTTCTTTGTTTAGCTAGAATTTTTATTCGAAACATTTTATCTATCAAAATTTGGTACCGTTTCAAAAATTAATTATTTTTATGGGAAGTTCAGTGCTATCCACATCATTTAATTCCATAAATTTAATTAAAACTTCATACATATTATTTTGTCAAACATAAACAGTTACAGTAGCAAACAATAAAAAGTTTAGTTTAATTATTGTAATCAACATTCCAATTGTTGTAATCGACAATCCAATTGTTGTAAAATTTTGTTGTATTAGCTACAATTTTTATTTGAAACATTTTTTTTAACCGTTTAAAAAATTTTGAGCTGGAGGTTATGTGTTGGCCACATCAGATTATTTTTATATATATTCCTTGTTTAGCTAGAATTTTTATTCGAAACATTTTATCTATCAAAATTTGGTACCGTTTAAAAAATGAATTATTTTTATGGGAAGTTCAGTGCTATCCACATCATTTAATTCCATAAATTTAATTAATACTTCATACATATTATTTTGTACAGTAGCAAACAATAAAAAGTTTAGTTTAATTGTTGTAATCAACATTCCAATTGTTGTAATCAGCAATTCAATTGTTGTAATCAATAATTCACCAAATATTCAACAGAAACAAAGCTAACCTTATTTATAGATGAAATTTTATAAAACACTAAACAAAAACTTGAATCACTTTTCTTCAGGGCACTGTAGTTAATCGTTCCAAAACTAAAGCGTAGTAAAATAGTCGTTACACTATGCTTCAGGGTACCGTAGTTCTGCCAAAACATTGAATTGAACAAAATTTACTATATTTTCAAGTTACCACTTAAAATGTTGCTTTGTAAATACAAAATAACAATGAAAAAACATTACTGAATAATTGTTTAATTATATTTTCACTTTATTATTACAAAACTTGAGGGAAAACACTGCAGTGAAAAATAAGTTGTTTACGTCAAAAACAATTGAATTGTAGGTAGCGGCTAATAACCACAGCACTCTACGCTACTGAAATAAATTAAATAATTGAATAAAGCAAGCAAATATTATACGACCAACATTACACATATGTACAACCGGATTCTGCAGCTCAAAAATATTTTTCAAATCTTATCAAATATTTGTTAGTTTATATTTGTAACTTTCAAACATAGCAAATAATTTTACGCTAATATTAGAGCAAGCCATGGTTCTTGAAAATTAATTATTTATTGCAAAACTGTACAATGTATTAATACAAAAACACTTGAATTCATTTCAACCCGCATAAAACAACTAATTTAATTTTTGCTAAACTTAATTCGTTAACGACGTATAGGCTGTTTACAGATATAGAGCATTGGGTTTCAATAGGTTAATTCACTATATCACTGGACATACTATACACAGCATTGCATTCAGTGTTGTGTTTATATTAGCGATAAAATATAGTTCGTTTTAATTTCATTTTGTGACTAGTGTGTAAGAAACGAAAATAAACGATGATTATAGTAGGCGAGTATTGATCCAACAAAAACAAAACAGAATCATTAGAAAGTATTAGTCAGAAGTGAAGCAACCTTTTAAAAGATTACAAAATGTTGTGTTTATTTCTTTTGTTTATAAACATTATAATTATTAATAGCTTTACTTTACAAATATAAATATTTATCGAGTGTAGAATTGAAATGTGTTTTTTGATATTGCTGCAAATTTTTTCCTATTCACTTTAGAGCAAAAGTGTAAATACAAAAGTTTTTCAGAATTTAAAGATGCATGCAATAAGGCCCATTTGGTTACCTAAATGTTTGTATTTCACGATATATCGATCAAATTAAAATTAAAATCTGACATACCAAAAAACAGTTTTATGGTTATTTATTTATTTAAGAGAAAGGGAATACTTCCAGCTATCTATTTCAATAAAATGTGCCCCTTTCCATTTAAGAATATATAACTTTCATTCCCCGTTCACCCTAATATTTTTACTTTCTTATACAAAGTATAAGGAAGTATTGGAATCACGAAAAAAACCGCTGACGAGATTTTTGCGGAAATACATATTTTGACGTTCACTAAATCCGTTAAGACCAATTTCTCAATGATGTCTGTGTGTGAGCTGTGAGGATGGATGGATGGATGTCCGTGTGCGCAATATCTCATGAACGAGACAAGATATGTAAACAAAACTTGGAATATATAAGGTTCATGAAAAAATGAAGAGCAGAGTTGATTTTGAATGAAACTGAAACACCGGAAGAGGAAGTTTACTGGACACACAAAACAATAAATTACAATTTTTTCAAAATTAGAATCAGCTGTGATAAAAAGTTTCAAATGAAAGATGTTAGCAAAAATATTTGGAATATAAAAAGTTATTTGCATTTTTCTTGTACATGCTTCTAATTATGAGAAAAACTAAACTGTATATTTAAGAATATATTGCAATAATCTTAGTTACAATAGGAACAAAAATTGAAACATTTTTAATATCTATGTGTCAAACGTGTCAAATAATTGTGAAGTGTCAAAAATATGTGTCGTGCGAAATATTCTAAAAGTAATATTTGCATTGTTAGTTAGAAAGATTTGAAGACTAGATATTAATCGATATATCAAATAATTGTCAAAATATATTCATATGTAAGGAACAGGTCATACGTGTTCAGTTGGTTTTATTTGTATAAGAAAGTAGTGTGGTGCCACACCAAATTTTTATTTTAGCAATCATACAATGGAGTACTATACTATTATTTTTTTATAAAAATTATAAAAATTTAATTGTTATTCATTAAGCCGAAATGATTTTTTAAAAATATTATGACATCAGTGTTGTTGTGTGTGTGTGTGTTATTTCTTTACGAATTTAAAACAAAACAAAAATCTTCAAATTAAGTGCCAATCATTTGACACTTCGACAATCTGACAGCTAAAATAATAAGAGAACTACAAAGAATTTAGAATAAAATTGAAGGGTGAGAGAGAAGCTTAAACAGATTAAACATAATATTTGATGATGTCAGAATTGTTAGCTTTAATATGAAATATTTTTTTCTATTCCTGTATAAAAATATCTCCATTAATAAATTTTTTTTTTCGAAGAATTATAGTACCCATAATTCACTCTTCTCGACCAATCACAGAGCCAGGTTATTTTAAAGGCGTGATGTGGATCACCAAGCAACAGCCGTCTGACAGTTGACATGCAGTCAGTTGTTATTGTTTACGTTTCCCAATGTGTGTTTTCAGCGAATTTCGATCATTTTCAAAAGTGATTTGAGAATTTAGAGGAGTAAAAAAAGTATTGTATTATTATTCGGGATTATGGTCATTATTCACTTGGATGATTTGCATCACTCGCCTACGGTTCGTGACTTCATCTTTGTGAATAATGACAATCATAATCCCTCATATAATAATATACTATAATAATTATTAATATTTTATAAACATTGTATTATATCTAGTACGATTTTTCTGAGTATAGTTACATGTAATATAAATTATTTATTTGCCATTTTAAGGCTTGAGTAAAGGATCCTAACAAGAAAAACTGACTCATTCTGTACATTGGACACATCAGATTAATTTTCTGATTGCAACGTTATAAACATGTCGCATGTACTAAGGAAAATTTATGTATATGTATGTTTTATTTAAATTTGAAAGAAATAAAAATGTTTTACAGAGAAAACGATTGAACATTGTTTTTCCTTGTTAATTGTTAATTGTAATGTACATAATTACATTGTTAATTTGGAGAAGAAAACTGTAGGAATTAAAACAACTATATTAATTTATTAAACATGCAAAACAATATTTAAATTATATCAAATGTAAATGAAATTATGAATCATTTTCGTTTATAGCAGGTATTACAATATATGAGCCCAGAATCATATCATTTGGCCAAATTAAGACTTTTAGAATAACTTTATATCGGTGTATTTATGTATCAAGGCACTGAAGTTTAATTTTTATAACGAATATGGAATTTATTTGCCGAGGAAAATAAACCACGTGAGTGATAAAAAGGAACTTCAGTGTTGCGGTACATATTACATTTTATTTGAAATCTAAAATTAGAAAAAAACTATAAAAACTTATTATATAGGTTACGTTTATACATCTGTTAGTTGTCAATTGAAATTGTCACTCAGTGTTGCCACCCTCGAACATTGAAGTTATCGTAAATAATAATCAAAATTATGTTTTGTCCTCAATTTCTTCATCGGAATTAATTAGTTAATTCTTCTTGCACATATTGTTTCATTTTACGTTTTACTACAATACGTCATATATCTGTCAAAATTATCCAACTTGTACAATAATTATTTAACGGTTGCCAACACTGCGTTGCTCAAAATCGTCGTATTATGGGTTACTTTAGTGAAAATTTCTAAGCTTTTAATGACTATTTCTGAGCACTTTAGTGCCGATTTCAAATAATAGTTATTTATGTATCAAGGCGCTGTAGTTCAATTTTTTATCACGAATATGGAAATCGAGGAAAATAAACCATGTGAGTGATAAAAAGGAACTTCAGTGCCGCGGTACATATTAAGTTTTATTTCAAATTTAAAATTCGAAAAAACTGTAAAAACATTACAATATAGGTTAAGTTTATACATCTGTCAGTTGTCAATTGAACCTGACACTCAGTGTTGCCAACCTCGAACATTGAAGTTATCGTAAATATAACTCAAAATTATGTGTTTTGTCCTCAGTTTCGTCATCGGAATTAATTAGTTAATTCTTCTTGGAAATTTTGTTTCACGTTACGTCCAAATTTACTATAGTACGTCAATATATCTGCCAAAATTATCCTAATTGTACAATAATTATTCAACGGTTGCCAACACTGCGTTGCTCAAAATCGTCGTATAATGGGTTACTTTAGTGACGATTTCTGAGCTTGTAATGACGATTTTTGAGCACTTTAGTGTCAATTTCAAATAATAATTTGTATATCAAGGCACTAAAGTATAATTTTTTTATTATGTATTAATTATGTGAGTAACAAAAAATACTTTTATTATTATTACTTCAATGTTCGAGATTAGCAACACTGACTGTTAGTTTCAATTGACAACTGACAGATAAATAACCTATATTGTATTTTTTTTACAGTTTTTTCGAATTTTAGATTTCAAATAAAACTTAATATGTACCTCGGCACTGAAGTTCCTTTTTATCACTCACATGGTTTATTTTCCTCGGCAAATAAATTCCATATTCGTGATAAAAAATTGAACTTCAGTGCCTTGATACACAAATTACTATTGTATGATTTTAACTGCGCCAAATGTTACAATTCTAGGCTGGTATTTTCGCAACAAATAACAACCCCTTTAACCTTATTATACACTGTAAAACATCCCTGATTTGAATAAAACAATATCTGTATTTTCTTGTCTCAGTATTGACCGCAGTTTCGTAAACACGCGACGCGCGCGGAACACGCGTGCGCGATTATATTTTGGCTCACACTCACAGTACGTTCGCATGTTCTTGCGCTGGTTGTGTTCGGACTCGAGCTTGCAGACGCAGAAGCACTGTGGCTTCGACGCCAATCGCTGCCTTCACCACCCTTAAGATTAGTGCACGGTTTGTGAATAGGGTGCTAGAGAACATAAGTGGAAGAATTTTTAGTTTGTGAAAAGTTTTAATTGAAAGTTGTGTTGTGTTGTAATGATTCATTTGTGTTTGATTGATTTTTAATGTTTTGACATTTTGGGTGACCCTTGGATATTATCAGACATTATTGATGTGAGTAAACAAAATATGTTTATGTTTTTTCAGGTGTGCCGAATAAATCTTTCAACATGATATTATAAATTGATTTGTTGTTATTTAATTTTATAATAATATATTATATATTAGAGATCTGCTTTGAGCAGAGTGCCACACTAAAATATGGGTCATTGACGCAATATATACTGTATTAATAATCTAAAAGATCTGCGGTTGCAGATTTCATACAGGGTGGTGAATCAAAAAACGCACCATATCGTTTTCAATGCTATTTTTGAAATGTTCAATTATTGGTTTCCCTAATAATTTTACATCAAAAATTATGTTGTGGGAAGCACAATACCTCCCGCCATATATTTCTTATTGAATAATGCTGGAACACGGACCACCACTATCAAGAAACGCTCATCCCTTAAAATAATTGAGTTTTCAATTATGACACATGTCAAAATTGACATTTTCTTCCATTTTTCAACCGTTGTTTTGTTTTGAAAAATGTCAAAATATAATTTAACCAACACCTCTCAATAAATGCTCTATAACTATGGCGATTTTAAACAAGCAAAGTAAAAGATTTTCCACTAGTGAGTATAATTTTGAGGAAAGCCACTAGTGAGTATTTTTTTATTTATAACAATAATACACAACACCTTGGTAACTACTTCGGTTGACATTTTAATTTAAAAATTTAAAGCAATGTCTGTCAAATAATATTTCTTTAATAAATTTTTCATTTATTAAGAAGTGTTGGATAAAACGTTATACTTCACACGTGGGCAAAGTGGAATTACCCATTCGATAAAATTATCATAGTCAGCCTTCAGTTTCGTGAGCTAAAATTTCTCTCGTAGGCAATTCCTTACTTTGCCCACTTGTTAAGTAAATAACTATTTTCTTTAACGTGTTGCAATTCGTAAATGCTGACAATAAGATAAAAATGTTTCAAACAATAATTTACTGAGATATTTCAAAATAACTTTTCAGGGCTTCAAGTAAACTACCACTTCCGGTTATTGGATTATCATTAAAAACTAATCAGCTCTTCCCAAGGAGATACAATTGATATATATAAAATATCACAATTTTCAGTTTAATAGTTTTTGAGAAACTATAACTCCAGAGATCCACACAGACTGACAGACAGGCATACACACAGACATCATCACAAAACTATTCAAATCGTATTCTAGTGCTCATCCACTGAAAACTCACTACCGAATTTTTAGCATGATTTCTATACCTGCCTTACAGGATGTGGCGGGAGGTAAAAGTTAATGACTTTATTGTAAAGGAGGAATTTCTACATTTTTTGACACTTATATTTATTATAAAATAACCGCACTTCATACGCAAAAATATTTGAATTACAGAGATCTGCGTAGGCAGAGTGCCACATCCGTAATGGACAAAAGGCGTGATGATATATTTTATATTTTATAAAATAACAAAATAAATGGTATGTTAATTGAGAGTTTATTTTTTTGCGATTGATATTACATGTGGCACTTTACGGACTTGTAACACTCTGTAAAGTGTCACTTTTAAGCCTAGGCCGTAAAAATAATTTACATAGCAACCGCTCAACAAACACATAGTAATAGTTAACAAATGCATAGCAACCGTTCAATAAACGCATGGAAACATAATTTGACAGCGACAACCTTCAAAATATGTTTATAAAATAATAACACCAAACACAGATTTATAGCATCGGCTGTAAATCTGTTATTTTAGTGCCTAGATAAACAAATAACTATTATTTAGTACATATTTGTCGAGCACTATTTTGACCATAAAACCATTTCACTATATCTAATTTTTCTTCCAATTTATACATTTCTAATGAAGACACTTGAAATCAAACACTGATAACAGCAGATGGCAGATAAAACCAATAACTTTCAATTGGTACATTTTGATGATTTTTAAGAAAATTACCAATAAACTTTTCCGGTTCCTGTAGCTATAGGTGCAGATATTCTTGGAAGGTTATTTTATATTCATAATATTTTTAAAAGATATAATTTTTGTGCAAATATATACAAACAAAAAATAACAAAATAAATATTAAAATTCGTTCTCACGATTTTATAATCAGAAATTATTATATTGTTAATAATGATAACAGAAATAGTCGGATGTTTGGATGATGAATGATAAGCAGACAGAAAAACTCAACTTATCTTTTATAAACGTTTCGATGTGTTATATTTACTCTTCATTAGTGTGTACAGGAAAAAATATAAAAACAGAATAATGTTTATAAATAACACGTTATATTTATTTACTTTACAAGTGGACAAAGTAAGGAATTACCACGAGAGAAATTTTAGCTTCTAAATAATTTTATAGATTAGGTAATTACATTTTGCCCACGTGTGAAGTATAATGTTTTATCCAACATCTCTTAATAAATGCAAAATTAAAGATATATTATTTGACAGTGACATATAGTTTAAATTTTCTAAATTAAAATGCCAATCGAAGTAGTTACCAAGGGGTTGTGTGTTATTGTTATAAATAGAAAATTACTCACTAGTGACTTGTCTAAAATTTATACCCACTAGTGGATAATCTGTTACTTTCCTTGTTTAAAATCGCCATATTTATAGAGTATTTATTGAGAGGTGTTGGATAATATTTTAAATTAACATCCACCTATTAAATACGAGTAAAATAATCATTATTATTTTATTTCCATAAATATGTTTCATTCAAATCTGACAATTTGCTGTCATTTTAATTTTAAATTATGTATGAAAATAATTGGCAAAAGCAGTGAATTGTAGAATTATTTTTACCTCCCGCCTACCTCTGGGTAAGGGAGGTATTGTTTTTGATCAAAAAATTGGGTAGTGAGTTTTCAATGAATAAGCACGTTTTAGGGTCCCTACAATACGATTTTACTATTTTCACGATGATGTCTGTATGTATGTATGTATGTATGTATGTATGTATGTATGTATGTATGTGTGTGTGTGTGTGTGTGTGTGTGTGTGTAGTCTGTGGCAATTTTTTCGTCTCGCATAACTCAAATACTATAATACCAAAAAATACAATTTTGTGAATTATTGCTTCTTATATTTAAATGAAGAGCTGATTAGATTTTGGATAAAATTAGTCAACCGGAAGTAGCAGTTTACTTGAAGCCCTTAACAGTTTTTCGTGAAAAACACGGTTAAATTTCCTTTTTCTGCAATTTATGTTATTATGAAAGTTGAAGAATATTTAATTTTACATGTGTTTTGATTATACTAATTTTATTAATTTTCATTAGATTTAGAGATAATAAAATATAAAGAAATTAGATTTCACAAATCTTGCATTCCTAGTACACCATGGAAAAATTTTCAATTTTTTACGAAATGTGACACATGTCATTGTGATTGTGAAGCTGTTTTCTTAGTGAAATATATGTCAAAAAATTAAATAAATATACGAAAGAAAATTAAAATTCTCAAATATAAATAGAAAATAAACAAATAAGAAGGTATGTTTCTGTATAATCAAATACTATTTTTACCGTTTAATAGTATTGGGCGGGAGGTTATGTGCTGGCCACATCAGATTTCTCATTAATATACTTATTCCATAAACCATAATAGGCTTTTAAACCTTAAAATTAAACATATTTGGAAGAAATATTCAATAATTCGCTTGAAAACAATGTCAAAAAATATAAAACTTTATTTAAAAATTAATATTACTCCTATAATTAATTATTAAAAGTACATTATATCATTCACTGACACTCTTGGTAAATAATATGATTCTTTATCTCCAGAATGTTTACGCTATTTCATAAAATATCTAACAGACTGAGAGACTGAGGGCAGTTTTTTCTCTACTCTCAGTAAGTTCTATTCGACATTTTTGCCGTTTCGCTTCTTTTACTTTTGTAAATAAAAACTGCATAAAACTACTTGTATAATCGTGTTACTCATTTAGATCATATACAGGGTGATTCATAACGTACGGAAAATATTAAAAGTGTAGCCAGGGCGGCCCAAAATAATGCCTTAATAAACTTGTGGAAAAAACTCAATAACAAAAAGTTACAACACATTAAAGTTGAATCAATTAATGAGCATTTATAATCTACGGCAGTTCATTATGTTTTAAATAGACACTGAGAATATTTAAAGTTAGTTGAACAATGTCCTGTTAAATTTTTTTTTATAAAAGTTATGGCTATTAACATTTTCTTTTATTGCTCAACAATGGGGTCTTTCACCATTTTTTTTTTTATATTTTTTTATGAAACTTTATCTATATTGAAGACTATCTACACTTTAAAAAAATCTTAATTGTTATTCAATAAGCCACAATGATTTTTTTTAAATGTTGTGACGTCATAGTAGAGATCTAAAACAGTAGAGATTTAAATAATTTTTGTTACATAAATGTTCTATTTTATTGTAATAATAATAATAAAATAAGTAAAAAAATATATGACAACAATTACTTACAATCTGTACTGTTTTAGATCCAGCAACACCTCTACTATGACGTCACAACATTTTAAAAAATCATTGTGGCTTAATGAATAACAATTAAGACTATTTAAAAGTGTAGATAGTCTTCAATATAGATAAAGTTTCATAAAAAAAAAAAATATAAAAAAAATGGTGAAAGACCCCATTGTTGTCCACATGGTTGAGAGCGATTTAAAAACAAAAACGCAATTGGGAAACTAGTTGCTGTTGAAATTCATTTAAATATCAATTCATTAAACGTCAAAGTATAATAAAATATAGTTAGGTGCAAAATTGTTAATACTTTCAGTAACACTAGACTTTTCAACCAATTTTTTTTATTTTATTTTTCGAAAATAGACCTTAAAATATGAATATTTTTTGTGGTTTCATCTATATTATAATATAATTACGCCTGTAATTAATTACGAAGGATTCTATTTAAAATCGTGTGACGTCATAGTGCCTGATGACAGAGCAACGCTGAAATAAATAATAATTTTTAATTTTGATGCTGTTGTTTTCATAACTTGGCACAAAGCAATACTTTATAACTATAATTGTAATTTTAATGATTATTTTTTGACGTTTATTTAAACCAATCAAATGCTTTATTGTATGTCACGTGTCTGCGTTTTAACCAATCATGTCATTATTATACTGAGAATAATGCTCTTGTGATTATTCCCGGCAATTTTCTCTGTAGCTTTTTTGTTTTTGTTGACAGATGTCAGATATCAGATAGTTATCATCAACACAAGGAAAAATGAGCAAAAAAGATAAATTTACTGACTTGCCTGATGATGAAATCAAATAATAATCTAATTAAATATAACTCGAGAGTTCGATAAATTAGAAAATAATTCTCCAGTATCTTTCTCAAACTTGTCGCCATTTGGCTTTCGTGGCTATTGCCTGCCAACAAGTTTTCGAAAGATCTGTCAAATTATTTTCAATTTATTCTCACCCTCTTGTTATATTATTACTGAGAATTTAAAGATTCCAACAAATAAAAACAATAATACAACTGACAGAACTCAACGTCAAGATGGCTAAGATGATGCGCGCGCAACCTCTATCTGTCACTAGGCGGTCTGACGTCACACGAAAAAAACAGAGTTAAAAAGGCATTAACGAAGTAATTGAAGAGGATATCGTAGGTAGTAAATGTTAGAGAAAGTTACTGATTTGAACCAATAAACGAAAACTAAAATATTTATACTACAGTGTAATAATTCAGACAGTAGCGACACTTCAAATATTTCCCAATATTTCAGCGCTGCGCTACCAATAAGATGGCCGCTCAGTGTTCGTTGATAGCCTCATATCTTACTAACCATACAAAAAAAGAATATAATATGTCAGTTGTATCTGTCAAATATCAAGCCACAGTATTTCTGTCATGTCAAGCTCATAAAATGAGTGCAAAACAGTCAGGTCAACTTATTTGTACCAAGAAAAATTGTACGAACTTTTATAGTGCAGGTGAAATATGTTTATTTAGATTTTATCTCATTTGTAACTGGCAGCTATTCAAATTTACCGCCGTATGCTGTTACTGCCAATATGGCCGCTTGGCTCAAGATTATACAGTTCAAACATTCCGTTAGCTACTGTGTGAATTCTTATACTGTGCTACTAGTATCATACTTCTAAAATTAAATTAGAACTACAGATAAAAGAAATCATATCAAATTTATAAAAGGTTAACAACAATGATTTATTCAGTTTTCCGTACAGACAACATAACTAGTAATTTTCCATTTAACAGTATTTATTTTCCTTGTTTCAATAATTTATTAATAAATTTAATTATCATTTAAAATTCTAAAAGATCCTGTGTTTATAAATATGTAAAAAGTTGGTAGTTTCATGGATAACCTTGGCAGAAAAACTATAAATTCTTATGGTGCGCTAAACAATATAGTTCAGTAATGACCCATAAAAAGTGTTTTCTCTTTTACTGGCAGAAAAACTGACCAAACGGTTGTTCCGCTATCGTTTTCCGTCATGTAATAATTGTAGATATTTCAAATAATCCGGAATGTCAATAACCAAAGATAAATATTTATTAAACTGTACAATTTAGAGAAACTAGTTTCAAATAAATATTGTAGGCAATATTATTTTACATATTTTTTATTATAACAAAATTTATTCTAACTTATTTATTTACTGAGATATGCTTAAAATACCTGATAGGTCTTCAAGTAAACTACCACTTCCGGTTTGTGGATTACTACCAAAATTTTATCAGCTTGTAGTTTAAACATAAAAATTCTAAATATAAAATTTCAAAGTAATATCTTTATTAGTTTTTGAATTATTGTAGATGAAATATCGTCACATACATGTAACATCGTAAATATAGTGTAATCATATTCTAGGGATTCCAACACATGAAAACTCACTACTCTATATTTGAATTAATAAATTAATGGACTCACCATTGAAACTCTAGGGTATTTCCAAGACAGGACCACCAATTTTGAATTCTGAAATAAAAATATTATAAATTATTTTTCCAGTAAATTATTTTTGCAATTTATTGGGAATCTCAGAGTTGAATATAAGATTTATTTTTTGTATTATTCAATATTAATTTTATACTGTGTTTCATTTACTCATGCTTGATAATTATATTCTAGTAATTGTCTAATATTTATTTTTACTACAATTACGAGTCCAGAATCCTATCATTTAGCTCAGTTAAAATCATAAAAAGAAAAATTGTTTAATTAATATTTAATTAATATAGAAAAATTGTAACGGGGCCAACGAAAATTATTTGACATTTCAACAGTAACATATATTTTATAATGGAGTCTTTCACCATTTTTCTTTTTAATTTTTTTTTCTATGAAACTTTATTTAAATTGAAGAATATCTACACTTTAAAAAAAGCCTTAATTGTTATTCATTAAGCCACAATAATTTTTTTTAAATGTTGTGACGTCATTATAGAGGTGTTGCTGGATCTCAAACAGTAAAAATTTAAATAATTTTAGTCACATAAATGTTCTTTTTTATTGTAATAATAATAATAAAATAAGTAAAAAAATATATGACTACAATTATTTACAATATGTACTGTTTTAGATCCAGCAACACCTTAACTATGACGTCACAACATTCAAAAAAAATCATTGTGGCTTAATGAATAACAATTAAGACTTTTTAAAAGTGTAGATAGTCTTCAATTTAAATAAAGTTTCATAAAAAAAAATTTTTTTAAATAGTGAAAGACACCATTTGCCGTTATATCATTACAATATTCTACGAAATTTTCACAAAAATAATACAATAATGTAATAAATGTAATCTAAATTTGTTTTCTGAAATGTCAAATATACAATTTACAATTACAATTTTCCTAATCAATATTGATTTTAATTTGAAATACTAATATTTGGATAACTAAATAGGCCTTATTGTATGCATTTTTGAATTCTAAACAATTTTTGTATTTATAGTTTTGCTGAAATGTAAATAGGTACAAATTTACAGCAACAGCAATATAATAGCACTAAAATCCCTATATCCCACATTTCAATTCTACACCTAGTATATAAGGGAGGTATTATGCTGATTAGATTTTGGGAACAATTCATCAACAGTAAGTGGTAGATTATTTGAAAGCCAATCTGGGTTTTTGGGCATATCTTACTAAATAAATAAAATTGAGTGATTTAGAATAGAAATATGTAGAATAAATATTACATACAATCTTTATTTGAAACATTTTATTAGATTTTGTTGTCATTCAACAGTGTTCGTGGTACCAGCCAATACCTTTGGGCCAAATGAAATCTTTATGTTAGTGATTTTTGTTAATTTGTTATTATTTCTCCTTAAAATAATCTTAAAACTAACAGAATTTAAGTTACAAATAAATTGAGTACAACAATTTTTCTTTTGTACAATCAGAATAAATTAATTAATAGTATATTGTACAACGAGCATGGAATGGTACTCATTTCCTACGAGTATGAAAGTTTGTAGCATGAGCCGAAGGCGAATACTGCAAATCATACGAGTATGAAATGGACATTCCATGCGAGTTGTACACTATACTTTTTCTACGACCACGATATTATTTCAAAATTAATTTAATTTTAATAATAAATTTGTCCCATTTTCACCATTCCAATATTTGACAATTCTAAATAAGTATCCTAGCAATGGCACCTGTACTGAAATGAGCTGACCTATATTGAAATACTCACAAAACAAATTCATTTCGCACGATGCTTGCAATGTACCGCATATCCCTAGCAACAACTAACATACAATGAGCAGATTTCTAAGTGGTCGTAGAAAAAGTTATTTTAAAAGTCATAATTGGGCCAAATGATATGATTCTAGACTCGTGTAACACCGAAGAAATTATTGGAAGAGGTCCATAGTGCTGGTTGCATTTAACATCAAAAATATTCTGTGAAAGAGTTAATTTTTGCTGAGAAGGTTGCAACAGATACCAGCGGCATTGAAACTGTTACATATTTAGGTAAAGGTCGGTGTACACTTGACGTGTACCCGCATTATAGCGGAACGTTCAGAAAATCTAATGTAAACATTGCTTCACTTCCTTATTGGACTGGAATACGATTAACAACTCAAACTTGATATCAAATGTTGAGTTAGATTATTTATCTATTTAGTAATCTGACGGTTTCTGCACATTGCATATTATTACTATTATCTGATTATTTTTTGATTAAAGATAATTAATATAAATTAATGTTGGACCTTGGCAAGCAAAAGAAAATTTTCGGAAATCTATTTTTTATTTTCTAATTGTAATATAGTTTGTAAGAACGAACACTATTTTTGAAATGTAAAAACGGATTATATAAACGCACACTAGAGTAGATGAGGACTTGGAGTTAGTGAAAAGAGAAATAACGGTTGTGACGATAAAAACTTGTAGTTTGGTATATAATTAATAAAACTAAAGTATATCTAGAAACATCCAAGTGTTTTATTCAAAATAAACAGTTAATACACTACACTAATTAGGAATTAAAAATTGGAAAACCAAAGCAAGAAACAGAAAGGAGTGGAAAGAATTTATACAACAAGCCCAGGGCCTGCAAGGCCTGTAGAGCTAATATACATATATAAATATGTTATTATAAACATTTATAATAAATAGTACGTTAATGAAAACGAAGGCGTTAATGAAGCTCTTCACTCACGAAAAATGAGTGGGATAAGTGACATTTAACTCAACGTGTAATAAGTATCAAAAGGTTGGTACTAGTATATTGTATACTAGAAAATAAATTAAATACTCCTCCAAACATAACTTGAAATTTATTACTTATGTTTAATTTAAACATGAATAAACTCATTGCTGTAGTACGCATCGTAATATGTCTTATATTTATCGAAATATGGCGATTTGTAATATTTTTCGAAATACGGAAATTTCCCCAAATATGACTAAAAATTGTATTTTTTTAAATTACATTTCTTTATAATATTCGCGCCAGGAAACCCATTGCAGCAGAGCGCATCGTCATATCTCTAATATTTTTCGAGATATGATAATTTTTTATATTTTCCGAAGAGCAACTTTGAGGGGCTGTAACTCGAAAACTATACCAGATATCGAAAAATATCTCCAGTTTTGTGTTTTTCATGCCATTTATAATAAATTAGTAAATTTTGAAAATTATGAAATTTTTTGAATTTTTTTTCAAAATTTCGATTGGAGATATCTCGACAAATATGAAAGATACCGACTTGCAGTGTTCACCAATCGATTCAGCTCAACGAAATACATAAACCCTGAAAATTTCAGAAAATTCAGACAACCGGTTGAAATGTTAGAGCAAAAAATCTGAAAATGGCCAAATTCAGGCCAAACGTCAATGGGTACCACTTGACTTTTTGGACAAAAAACGCCATTTTCAGGCTTTTTGCTCTAACTTTCCATCCCGTGAAGCGATTTTTATGAAACTTTGCATACTTATGTATTTCGACGAGCTGAATCGATTGCTGAACACTGCAAATCTGTATCTGTAATATCTGTCGAGTTATCGCCGATTGAAATTTGAAAAAAAAAATACAAAAAAATTTCGAAATTTTCAAAGTTTGCTAATTTGTTATATAAGGCACCAGAAACGCTAAACTGAAGAGAATTTTTAGATATCTCGTGTAGTTTTTGAATTACAGGCCCTTAAAGTTGCACTTCGAAAAATACCAAAAATCGACGTATCTTGAAAAATATTAGAGACCTGACGATGCGCTCTGCTGCAATGGGTTTCTTAGCGCTTATATTATAAAGAAATGTAATAAAAATATATTACAATTTTAAGAGGATATTCCGTGAGTTTCAAATTTTTCTATCGGTATGTGAATCTGTATTGAATGATTAATAATTACAGTTTGTGTTATTTGTTTGTTCCCATAGCAACTAAAATTAATTTATCAAACATATAATTCAGTTTTGTCAAAAGAAGCAAACAAAATCTGGTGTGGGCACCACACTACTTTCTTATCAAATAAAACCAACTAAACACGTATGACTTGTTCCTTGCGTATGACTTTATTTTAAAATAGAAATCTATTAATATCTAGTCAGCAAAACTTTCTAATAATGCAAATATTACTTGCATTTATAATATTTCACAAGACACTTCACAATTATTTGACACGTTTGACACATAGATATTAAAAATGTTTTCGTTTTTTTTTTCCCATTATAACTAAGATTATTGAAATATATTCTTGAATATATAATTTAGTTTTTCTCAAAATCCATCCATCCTCACACACAGACATCATTGAGAAATTGGTCTTAACGGATTCAGTGGATGTCATATATATATATATATATATATATATATATATATATATATATATATATATATATATATCATCATCACGCCTTTTACCCATTACGGGTGTGGCACAAAAATTAACGGTGGATCGTCTGAGCCTAAAATTTTGTCAATTCTGACTATAAATATTTTACTGTGAACATTTTGAGGGTTGTTATTTGTGATAAGTTGACAGATTTTTATCATGCCATACATCATTATAACTGTAACATAATACTATCTCATGTTTAGGTTATTCTTTTTGAGATCGTGTTTATTTTTTTTCTTTCACTGCTACGTTCTGGAGCTAGCACAGGATACTTTAATGGACATTCCCGCACGTTCTTCGTAACAATATATTATATTATATCGTAGTAGTAGATAGACTTCGACAAAACTAATACAAAATATTGTATTTTAAAATTAATTGATGCGTTTTCAACACTATAAAAATAAATAAATATGTCATCTCGCTGTTTATTTATATTTCCATAGGTTCCACCACCATCATTAAGGGTTGTTATTTAAATATATTAGCTCTAAGAAGAATGACACACTCAGACATGAAAATATACTGGATAATTTTATTATGTTTATCTGTATTATTTATAATTGTAAACTAAATAAAATTAATTACTAAACGAACTTGAACTATTGTACATAATGTAATGTTTAACGTAAATCAAAGCGAAATTAAATGTAAACATAGATAACCTACAAATGATGTTGTGAAAGATGGAATTCCGTTATTTTATGTCTGATAAATATGCAACGGTTATTGTAATTATGCAGTTTTGCAAAAAGTGCACTCAATTATAAATAATAACAATTTCACAAATACATATTAAGATAAAATGGTAGGCTTTACGATCAATAAATAGATATTTACATTTTATTTTCTGACTTTAAATAGTTTTGTTAATTATTTTTCTTGACTACTGTTTTGACATATTAAGTGTCTAAATATTTTTATTTGTAATCGGCACTAAAGTGCTCAAAAATCGTCATTAAAAGCTCAGAAATCGTCACTAATACGACGATTTTGAGCAACACAGTGTTGACAACCGTAAAATAATTATTGTACAAGTAGGATAATTTTGACAGATATATGACGTATTGTAGTAAAACGTAAAATAAAACAATATGTGCAAGAAGAATTAACTAATTAATTCCGATGAGGAAGTTGAGGACAAAACACATAATTTTTAGTGTCAGTTTCAATTGACAACTGACAGATGTATAAACTTAACCTATATAATTTTTTTTTTACAGTTTTTTTAATTTTAAATTTCAAATAAAATTTAATATGTACCTCGGCACTGAAGTTCCTTTTTATCACTCACATGTTTCAATAAATTCCATATTCGTGATAAAAAGTTAAACTTCAGTGCCTTGATACATAAATAACTATTTTTCTGATTGGCATTAAAGGTAACACTTTACAGACTGTTAACAGTGTGTAAAGTGTCACTTTTATGTCTAGGCTTTAAAATTATTTTACATAGCAATCTCTCTACAATCGTGTAGTAACCGTCAACAAAAGTATAGCAACCGTTCAATAAATATATGGCAAATTTGACAGCCTCTGCTGAAAATCTGGTATTTTGGTGCCTAGTTAAACAAATAACTATTATCCACAACTGTCAAATAATATACCCATAAAACAACCGTTGTTTATCAATTAATGACCTTTGTTACTGTTGCTAATGAAATAATATTGACAGTTCGATGAATTAATATTATTTCATTCATTATGTCAAAATCAAATCTTACCTGTCAAATTAGTCAAATCAAATTAACTTTTAAGTAATTCTTTCCACATAAAAAGCCAAAAACAGTAGTTTTCTAATTTTTATACTTTTATTTTCTTTTTAAACTTAAACTGTAGCTGAATAATTGGTTTTAAGATTTTCTGCTAAATGCCAAATCACTTCAAAATTTTGTTACAACAATACGTAGCCTAGCGATGGTTGCTACAATTTGTCTATGTTGATAAACAAACAGCTTTTTGCATTTGTCAAAACAAAAATTCTATTTATCTTATAATTTCGAAAGAAATATTTGACGAAATGTTGTGGATAAAGTATAATATTCTACTCGCATGTAAAGGCTATTACTCATTCGAATGAATTACAAACTCCATTCTCAAAATAGCTTGCATTACATGCTCATTGAATAATATACTATTATATTTGTTACAATAATTTGATTACTTATTTACTATTTATATTTCGATTATTTACTTATTTATTGGAAAGATTTTTTGTTAATTAATTAATATTGTTCAACATATATTGAATTATGTATTTTTTGTATAAACTCGAAACGTTCAAAATAAACATATTATAAAATATACATATCTTTTTATTGATCCCAAGGTCTACCATTTTATTTAGTTGTTTAAGCGGTAGGTAATATTTTTACGCGTTTAATTGGGCCTACCATCCGTCAAGTCACGCCCCCTTAAAGATGTTAATGGAGACAGAACAACAAAGTTAAAGTTAAAAGTATTAATATTTTCTACATTTTTATTACATATTTACATTATTGTCAATGTCATGCTCTTATACCTATGAAAGTACTGCAGTGTTGCAAAAATATAAAAGTTTCATCTTTTATATATTTTTTTATTCATTTAAAGATTGCAATCAACAAGGCTGGCAATCTATTGATGTGATAGTCTTTTATTAAGTCACCTTGCATTGAATATAAAATTGCGAAATTTTCATGAATTTATTAATTTACTTTTTGGCTATATTTTGAGATCTTGGCCTTACCCAGTGACCGCGAAGTAATACATTAAATTGAATGTACTCACGATTTTCAGTTCAATTGTGTGGGTTTATTACTAATTATTTAAGCAAAATATTCTTTTCAAAATATTTTACATTATCGAAATTCTGGGAAAAATCAGCGCTATTTTTGGGCGAACTTTGATTTTAGAGAAAAATGTTTTATACAAAAAATAACTAGGAAAAAGGACCTCAGTTAATAGGAATAAGAAACAGAAAATTCAACCAGTGGATTTCAAACGGTAGTATAAATTTAATTTTTTTAAATAGTAACTTATATAAATTTTTAGTCCATTTGATAGAGAATGCTTTTCTTAATTCATATTATTTATAGAAAAATCAGAAATAGTTTTAAAATATTAAAGTAGGCTATGCAATAAACGGTTACGAAAGTACATTATTTTTTATGTAAAATAACGTGTTTTACTTAGAAATTATCATTTGTTTGTTTATTGCAAGGCCTACTTCAATATTGTAAAATTATTTTTCTCGAAATAATTGTTATATAACTCCATATCATATTTAATTTGTTGAAATAAGAAAAAAATTCTCTATCTAATAGACTAAAAATTTATATAGGTTACCATTAAAAAACTTATTCTACAGTTTGAGAACCACTGATCGAATTTTCTGTTTCTTATTTCTATTAAATAGAGCCCCTTTTACCTGGTCAGTTTTCGTACATGATATTTTATATTAACTTGATACCAAATGCCAGAAAATTCTAATAAATATTATTAAAACAAGTGACGATCTTTCAGAATTAATTTTAATTTAATTTCCCTACATAATACCTTTGATTTCATATGAAACTCGACAGGATTTCAATTATTTAAAAAAAAAAATCTGATGTGTGCAGCACATAACCTCCCGCCCTATTGAAAAATACGTTCTTATTTGTATATTTTCAATTTATATTTGAGAAACTTTTTTTTGTATATTTCTTTAATTTTTTGACATTTCACTAAGAGAACAGCTTCACAAACACAATGACAGGTGTCACATTTCGTAAAAAATTGAAAATTTGTAAGTGTTTCCATGGTGTACATGGAATGCAAGATTTATGAAATCTAATTTCTTAATTAATAACATTAGTGTAATCAAAACACATGTAAAATTAAATATTCTACATTTTTCAAAATAACATAAATTGTTGATAACTGAAATTTAACAGTGTTTTTTCACGGAAAACTGTTGAGGGCTTCTAGTGAACTGCTACTTCCGGTTGAGCAATTTTAAACCTAGTAAAATCGTATTATAGGGATCCTTATTCATGCTTGTTCATTGAAAACTCACTGCCCAATTTTTTGACCAAAACAAACTAGAGGTAGGCAGAAGGTAGAAAACAAAACAAATGATCGACCAAAATAATTTTATCTCACGATTTGTCTTTGTGTGTAATAAACATTTTTCCGCAGCTAATTTTGTATTCAAATAAATTGAATTTATTGTTTTATGTCAAATAAACGTTTCCGCTTTTTCAATTTATACCAAAATCAACGCAGTTCTCTGCATTGACATAAAGTTTTCTTCTTGTTCGTGAGTTATAGAACATACACACATTCATCCATCCACACAGACATCATTAAAGTACCTTAAAACATGTATTTCCGTGAAAATCAAACCATTTTTTCATGATTGCTCTACTTCCTTACAACAAAGTAATAAAATATAAAATACGTGACTTATTTTATATTAGCTGTTTTTGAGTTTTATCTTCGGTCATATTTTCATTTCAGTCACGTTAGGTTAACCTGGTCAACTAAAATAATATTAGGCCAGTACACCACACCCAGATGCACTCTGCACTTCTGCAGAAATACAAAATGACGTAGAGAATGTGCAACATGCATCATTTGTTTAGTGGAATTGTCATACTTCAAATAAACGTGTTGACTTCAGAGTTATTGCACCATATTATCACCTATAATTATATTGTCTAAAATATTTATGAATCAGAATTTTAATCGTTCCTTTCTAGAAGATGACAGTTTATTTAAATGTCGGCAATCGTGTGATCAGCATGGAAAATAAGTAAAAATATTAATCGATGAAAATAAGAAAACATGTAAATCGATTAAAATATAAATTATTTATTTATTATTTCCACGAAACTGGCATTAAATGAAATACTTGTTACTGAGAAAAATTCTGTGTTTCCCATTGTGTGTGCTAATGAAACCACTGAAATACAGTAATACTGGAATGCGCTCGAAAGCGAAAAACGAGCCTGAGACAGATCGATGTCGAGTAAAAAAGTTGTTTTGCGTTTGTTGAACAGTTGCTATGTACAAACGTTGTACAACAAAGACAGATTGCCCTCAACTAGTTGTGTCTCTATGCTCGTATTTTCAACGTCAGTGAGCGTTCCAGTATTATTATATTTCAGTGATTAAAACAAGATGTGTGCTCGATAATAAGCTACACTGAAAAAAAGGATTGTTTATGAGTTTTTTTTTCTTATTTTGAGTATGATTTATTGGATATAAAGCAGCTTTATTCATAACAAATAACTCTTGTCAAGTGCAAATAATAGTTATTTATGTATCAAGGCACTGAAGTTAACATTTTATCACGAATATGAAATTTATTTGCCGAGGAAAATAAACTACGTGAGTGAGAAAAAGGAACTTCAGTGCCGAGGTATATAATTAAATTTTATTTTAAATCTAAAATTAGAAAAAACTGTATAAATATTATTATATAGATTAAGTTTATACATCTGTCAGTTGTCAATTGGAATTGACATTCAGTGTTATCAACCTCGAACATTGAAGTTATCGTAAATAACAATCAAGATTATGTGTTTTGTTCTAAATTTCTTTATCGGAATTAATTAGTTAATTAATTAATTAGTTAGTTAATAAATAAATAGGTGATATTTGACAGGTGAATGATTAATTTGACGGGTAAAATATCAAATAGACAGAAAAACGACAAGCATTTATATATTTTTGTTTCAATTCTATGGCTATTTGAAATTATGAACGTAATTTTCAGTGTTTTCATATTTAATTTCTGTAGTTACAAACCAGGTTAAAGTAATTCTGTTTATTGATTTAAATACAGAATTTTATGCTCTACAACATGTATTTGAAGTATTTTTGCATAAATTAATTTGGGGAGCAATGCGCACGGAAAAACTATTTCATCCAACACCTCTTAATAAATACTCTTTAACTATGGCGATTTTAAACAAGCAAAGTAAAAGTTTACCCACTAGTGGGTATAATTTTGGGGAAAGTCACTAGTGAGTATTTTTTACCTCCCGCCTACCTCTAGGTAAGGGAGGTATTGTTTTTGGTCAAAAAATTGGGTAGTGAGTTTTCAATGAATAAACACGTTTTAGGGTCCCTACAATACGATTTTACTATTTTCGCGATGATGTCTGTCTGTATGTATGTATGTATGTATGTATGTATGTATGTATGTATGTGTGTGTGTGTGTGTAGTCTGTGGCAATTTTTTCGTCTCGCATAACTCAAATACTATAATATCAAAAAATACAATTTTGTGTATTATTGCTTCTTATATTTAAATGAAGAGCTGATTAGATTTTGGATAAAATTGGTCAACCGGAAGTAGCAGTTTACTTGAAGCCCTTAACAGTTTTTCGTGAAAAACACGGTTAAATTTCCTTTTTCAACAATTTAGGTTATTTTGAAAGTTGAAGAATATTTAATTTTACATGTGGTTTGATTACACTAATTTTATAAATTTTCATTAGATTTAGAGATAATAAAATATAAAGAAATTAGATTTTACAAATCTTGCATTCCATGTACACCATGAAAACATTTAAAAATATTTAATTTTTTACAAAATGTGACACATGTCATTGTGATTGTGTAGCTGTTTTCTTAGTGAAATATGTCACAAAATTAAATAAATATACGAAAGAACATTAAAATTTTCAAATATAAAGAAAATTAACAAATAAGAAGGTATGTTTCTGTATCATCAAATACTATTTTGTACCGTTAAGAGTAGTATTGGGCGGGAGGTTATGTGCTGGCCACATCAGATTTTTTATTTATAACAATAACACACAACACCTTGGTAACTACTTCGATTGACATTTTAATTTAAAAATTTAAAGCATATGTCACTGTACTATAATTTTTTTTTAATAAATTTTGAATTTATTAAGAGATGTTGGGTAAAACGTTATACTTCACACGTGGGCAAAGTGGAATTACACACTCGAAAAAATTATCACACGAGTGTGCTAAAATTTCTCTCGTGGGTAATTCCTTACTTTGCCCACTTGTAAAGTAAATAACTATTTTCATGTTAATCGCCTATGTACACAGGTATGATGTTCCACCCGGTATATCGTTGAAAAATGAATACTTTTATTCTTTTCCATTTAAGAAAATATAACTTTCATTCCCGCCACATCCCCTAATAATTTATAAATTATACGCGTGTGTATTTATTGTTTCTTTAAAGTTATTAGTTTTCTATCAAAAATGATTGGTTGCTTTTAAAAACTTACCCTAAAGAATGTACACTTACTAAGTATTAGATAAAATGGCATGTTGATATATTTATAATTATAATTAAAAATTATGATAAATATGAATCATTATCAAAAAACTGCAACCAGTTAATAAACAATTATCATAATAGCGCTCAGCCGCAACTCAGGGCCGTTTGGCACTTGCAGCCATTCAACTATTTACTTTTAATGATTCTACAGTATTTACCAATCATATTACATTTTACATTTTACAATAGCGGTGTCGGCGATTTCTTCATCGCTCGAATACGTATCAGTATCAGTAGTTCACTGTGGAGTTTTCGTTTTCGCAATTTGACATCGAAATAGTTTAATTTCAATTAGATCTGACCTCTCCTTAGGCCATCGTGGCGTCATGCTAAACGTTTACATTATTAAATTAATTTAATAATAATTATTATAGAAAACATACAACAAAACGATGCAGAGATTTTCATATGTAATCTTCTAAGTGCTAGACTTGATTTACTGCCTGGATTATTGAGTTTTGAGTATGAAAATTACCACGAGTCACAGACGAATGGTAGCAACAAAAACGAAATATTCCACAAGGTAAATTTCCACAGGAAATCGAAACACATAAAATAAATTCAGCTAGAAAATCGTATTTTGTTGTTAGATTAATTAGACACATCTATTTATGAAAATTAAATGCATGATAGTTTTTGGAATAAATCAAACATTTATGTTTTATAACGATTTATTCATTCAACTATATATTTATCAGAAAAATGTGACAAGTACATCAATTATTTTTTTATATTCATAATTTCATAGGCAACTTGGTTTTCTATCTAATATGAACATTATTAATATTGATTTGCTTCAACAATCGTGATTTCTATATAAATAGCGCTGCAAGAATTTCAATCAAAATTGCTCAATTATGATTGGCTGATAAATGTAAAACACCAAACAATATTCAATTTTGGAAATAATTAACAAAATAAAATGACATGTGTCATAATTAAAAACTAATTTTTTTGAAGGGATGAGCGTTTTTGCTTTCTTATACAAAATATATTGGAATCATGAAAAAAAAAATCGCTAACGAGAATTTCGCGGAAATACTTATTTTGACGTCCACTGAATCCGTTCAGAACAATTTCTCAATGATGTCTGTGTGTGAGGATGGATGGATGGATGGATGTCCGTGTGCGCAATATCTCATGAACGAGACAAGATATGTAAACGAAACTTGGAATTTATAAGTTTCATGAAAATGTGAAAAGCTGAGTTGATTTTGAATGATATTGACAAATCGAAAGAGGAAGTTTACTGGACACATAAAACAATAAATTTCATTTTTTTTTCAAAAATAAAATCAGCTGTGAAAAAAGTTTCAAATGAAAGATGTTAGCAAAAATATTTTGAATATAAAATGTAATTTACACTTTTCTTGTACGTGTTTCAAATTTTGAGAAAAAATAAAAGATATATTTCAATAATCTTAGTACCAATGGGAACAAACAACTAAAACATTTTTAAAATTTGTATGTCAAATAATTGTGGTGTCAAAAATATGTGTCGTTTGAAATATTATAAAATGAATATTTGTATTATTAGTTACAAAGTTTTAAAGACAATAAGAAGAAAAAAATTTAAGGTTTAACATCTATGTGTCAAATAATTGTCAAAATAAAGTCAAACGCAAGAAACAAGTCATACGTGTTTAGTTGGTTTTATACAGGTTGTTTCATAACTTCAAGTACATACGTTAATGGTATATGTTGTTTAATATGCTTATGCGAATCTAAAAGAATTTTTTTTTTAATTCGAAAAATTAAGGGTTGTTTACCTAAAACATTTTTTGTAGTACTGCACTGGATTCGCTTTCCTATTAAACACAAACAATGAAGTAGGTAATCAACAATTTAAATTACATAATACTAGTAAAATAAACAAACAAAATTTAATTATTTTTAAAGAAACGATAATTATTAACATAATCATCCAGCCAGTGGAAGTGGCAACGAAAAATTTTGGACTGGGAAACATGGAAAATAATTTTGCGATTAAAAAAAATATTCTTTTTAATTTGTAATCAGCATATCAAATAACATATACCATTTACGTATGTACCTAAAGTTATGGAACACCCTATATGTAGGTATAAGAAAGTAATCAGATTTTTTTTTGTAGTTATTAAAATAATAGATAAATATTTGTAGACCACGCGGTATTTGAGATACTTTAAAATAATCTCAATAATAAAAAAATAGTAGCGCTTTTGCTTACCAATATTCCACTTTACCCCAATCAAGAAGTGTCAAGTAAATTCACTATAAATAAAAACAGACAGTGGCATTGCACACATATCGTTTCGTGTGTAATACATGCGGGTATCTTCTGAAATTAGTGAAATTGTTTCGATAAATACGAAATTATCCTAATTTTAGTTTCAATGTCGGAACCTTTAATTATTAATTCATTCGACCTACACCTAAAAATACTCATTTAAAAATACTATCACCAAATCGATATCTGCGTTCTACATATGTACGTATGTGTGTGTGTGTGTTAATTATGTTGAAATTATTGTTAATTGTTAGATTACGTGACAAATATATGACATGATTTTATGTTGAGTAAAAAACGAAATATATTTTTTGACTGTCACCGCATTTCTCTGTTCATTGATTTTAATTTTTAATTATTGTACAAATTAATTTTAGTTCTACATTTAGCAGCAAGAAGAGGGACGTAATTGTACGGTTGGTACAATAAAATTATTAGAGGGATGTAGCGGGGAGTAATGAAAGTTATATTTTCTTAAATGGAAAGGGGTATTTTTTGTATTGGAATGGATAGCCCTCTTTTTAACGATATACCTAAAATTAATATTAAGGTCACAAAGTTCAAAGAAACATTAACATTTTTAATATGAAATATGTAACTTTAGGTAGGCCGTGGAATAAAACAAGTTATTGTTTTTATTGTTGATATAGTATTAAAATAATCAGTACAAAAACTATTCATGTTATTCCGTAATTTTTTCGGTTCCAGGTAGAGTACTATTATAAATATTAGTGTCAATAAATACAGAAATTCTTCCTGTACAATAAACTATTTAACTTTTTTGTTGTAAAATAATTAGGGAAGCCAATAATTGAACACTTTTAAAACAGCAATGAAAACGTATGGGAAGTAAAAAAAATATTTAATTTCAAAGATGGCATCAACTATTGAGAGAAATTCTGTTACTCACAACCTGATCTATAGTTTGATGGTGAGGATATTTATTTTGGTAAAAACAGAATAAAGAAATCTCAGGAAGAATGTTTAATTTTAGATTTGACATAAATACCAAAACATTTTCGACCGAGTCAGAATTCCAAAATAAAACTAAAAATACAAACATATTTATACGTACTAATCTACAAGAAAAAATCGGTTGTTGCAACACAGAACCTCCCAACAACTTTTAAATAATACAAAATATAGAAACAGTTTGTAAACAAAATTTATACCCAATATAATTTACATCTTTATGAATGAATTACTACATCTACGTTATAAATATGAAATTTGAAAATTATATTGGCATTGCAAGCTATAATGTTGTATCTACAGAAACGTCAAACTCCGAATCTGACGGAAGTCTAGTGAACATATCATTTCCGGTGGTAAATATGTAATGTACTGTCATTATCAACAAACAGATAAGAGTAAATATAAACAATAACAAAATATTTTTGCCTCGAACGTCATAGTAGTTATTTGTATATCAAGACACCAAAATATAATGTTTTATTACGAATATGGAATAAATGAGTACTAAAAAATATTTTAGTGCCGAGATATACATTATATTTTTTCGAAATCGTTAAACTATTAATTAAAAACATAAATAAATAGCATTATGTATTTGTAAAACGATTTTCTCTTGAAATATTCGTCTAATATATCCCTCGTGCATGGCAAATACAAACAGAATATTTTTTCCTATATCACGTACAAAAAATTGAATTTTGTGCAACTGTTTTTAGGGAATTTATTATTTGTAAAATTAACAGTTTGTTAAACTTGGAGCTGTCATTGCTCACGTAAAATGATTGAATCGGAGCCCCTTTGTCGGGGTTGCGGCCTGGGACCCGATAGGCCCCGCGAGCAAAGCCCCTTGGTGACTAGTGGTATATTAAACATTTTTATTGAATATATGAACGTGAAATAGGAAAAGTAGTATGAACAACTCGTGTTACAATGCCTAATTGTAACACTAGTTGTTCAATATACTATTTTCTACGACCACTGAGAAATCTGCTCATTGTATGTTTGTTGTTGCTAGGGATATGAGGTACATTGCAAGCATCGTGCGAAATCAATTTGTTTTGTGAGTATTTCAATACAGATCAGCTTATTGCTAGGATACTTATCTAGAATTGTTAAATATTGGAATGGTGAAACCGGGACACATTTAGTATTAAAATTAAATTAATTTTAAAATAATATCGTGGTCGTAGATAAAGTATAGTGTACAACTCGCAAGGAATGTCCATTTCGTACTCGTATGATTTGCAGCTTTCGCCTTCGGCTCATGCTACAAACTTTCATACTCGCAGGAAATGAGTACCGTTCCATGCTCGTTGTGCAATATACTATTTTATATGGTTGCTAAGATATTAAAGTATCAGCGGACACTGAGCGGCCATCTTGTTGGTAGCGCAGCACTGAAATATTTGAATACTGTGGTTGCAGCTTTAAGTTCATTATAACTAATGTATTTAATTGCTCCACGGAATGTACTTCTAGCACCAGCTACCACATGAATGTCCGATTCCAATTTTAGATCTATTAATACCGGGCAGTTCGCCAAGAATTCACAATATAATCTAAACCTATCTCATTTCTTGTATCCTGTTTTTCATTGCTACTCCAACGTCCAACATAAAAACCAAAGCATTAATTCTTTCTCAATTGTTTCTGTTCTATTTTACGCCGTCTGGACACTTCACAGATTCAAACACACTCATATCTCATCCTTTGGCATATGAAGCGTCATCTATGGTGGATATGGCCTGCTGGACGTAGTGAAGTGATAATTCAAACACACAGAACAGAGCTATGAACGATAGGAATGTCATTAGCAGAGAGGGCGGACGGAGAGTGTGGAGTGAGTGCTGTGTGGGTTGTTTATTTCAAGACCTATTTGCAGATCAGAATGTTGAGATTTCGCTGCATACCGGATGCTGTGATGTGGATGTGTTTATATAAGGAAAATTCGCGCGACGTTTGTTTTCCTATTTCTGTAAATATTCAATATTCAGACTCGGATAATTTGAACGTTGCAGATTCTTACATTTGCAGCACTCTATGGCTTCTTTTCCCCCAACATCTTTAATAATTGTTATTATAAATACTGGTTATAAAACAGCCAAACAAACTGTTTTATAATAACCTCCATGTTATTAAAGATACAATAAATTATTATAAGATAATCTATTAGCCAATCTTAGAGAACAAAAAGGCACATTTAACTTTGAAAGAAAATATTTTTTAAACCAAACTTGGACACAAAGATATATATTTTTTGCATGATTAGTCTTTTTACCTCCCGCCACATCCTGTAAGAGAGATATAGGTAACATGCTCAAAATTTGGTAGTTACGATGTCTGTGTGTATGTAAGGATAGATGGATGTATGTGTGGATCTCTTTTAAAAACTACTAAACTAAAAATTTTGATATTTTGTATATATCTATTGTATCCTCTTTGGAAGAGCTGATTAGTTTTTGGTGATAATCCAATAACCGGAAGTGGTAGTTTACTTGAAGCCCTAACAAGTTTATTTAAAATATCTCAGTATATTATGGTTTAATGACAATTTTTGTTATTAGAATAATGTTTCAAATATATCTCCATAAATTACCACACGTTAAAAAATAGTTATTTATGTATCAAGGCGCTGAAATTTGACATTTATCACGAATATGGAATTTATATAAAGGAACTTCAGTGCCGAGGTACATATTAAATTTTATTTAAAATCTAAAATTAGAAAAAACTGTAAACAATTTATTATATAGGTTAAGTTTATACATCTGTCAGTTGTCAATTGGAATTGAAAGTCAGTGTTGCCAACCTTGCACAGCGAAGTTATCGTAAATAACAATCAATATTATGTGTTTTGTCCTCAATTTCTTCATTGGAATTAATTAGTTAATTCTTCTTGCACACATTGTTTCATTTTACGTATAAATTTACTACAATACATCGTATATTTGCCAAAACTATTTTACTTGTACAATAATTATTTTATGGTTGCCAACACTGCATTGCTCAAAATCGTCGTATAATGGGTTACTGTAGTGACGATTTCTGAACTTTTAATGACGATTGTTGAGCACTTTAGTGCCGATTTCAAATAAAAATTATATTTTGACATTTTAGTTTAAATCTTTTAACCTCTGCTTATTGAAAAAAAAACAACACTTGAAAAATGTAATTTTTTTACATAATTGTTTTTTTTTTAAGGGATGAGCGTTTCTTGATATTGGTGGTCCGTGTTCCTGCATTATTTGATAAGAAATCTATGGCGGGAGGTATTGTGCTGCCCACAACAAATTTTTCTATTTCGTATCTTTTAAATTTTTTTACTCTTACATTGATCACTTTCTCATACGAAACTAACTGGTAATATAAAACCCTAAAATGCGTGCATTGCACCCTTAAGATTATAATCTTTCTCTTTCATCCCTTCCTCGATCGTTGTACGCTGTTCCTGGGGTGTTTGACCTACATCCAATATACACGTGCTTCTACCTTCATTTGTTTGTGTGTGTGTATGTGTGTGACCCTTCACGAAACTTCTTTGTATGTACTTTGTACAAGTGAAGAACATTAAGGCTTATTTTGGCTTGTCGTATAATTCCAAACTTTTGCTCATTTAAATTATTAATTACATTGTACAGCTGTAATTAATAATTGTATGATCGCGCTATTGGGTCATCTCTGAGTGTGACACTCTGCTCAAAGCAGATCTCGAATATGTTTAATTAAATAACTACTAATTAAGATGCCAGTAGATGGTGGAAGAAAAACCACACGGGTAATTTTTGTGTTTATTTTTCGTAAATTTCTCTGGCAATATATAGTTTTGCTGGGAAACTGAATTGACTAATTGCTGTATTTAGAAACAAAACGTGGTTAATTAATTTAGTTTATTTTAGTTCAGGTTTCCGCTGTTGACGGTGACCACTAATTGCCCTATTTAAAAGGTTAAGGGTTAAATGAACGGCGCATATTTTATTTACTGTTTCCGTTTTGCAGGTCAACATACATTATATAATAGAATGTTATTATATGAGGGATTATGGTAGTCATTATTCACAAAGACGAAGTTAGCGGTATGAGCCGTAGGCGAGTGACGCAAATCATCCGAGTTAATAATGACCATAATACCGAATATATTACTGTACTTTTTCTACTTCTAGAAATTCGGAAATAACTTTGGAAATTGATCAAAATTGGTTGAAAACACACGTTGAAACCATAATCCCGAAAACAATACTATACTTTTTCTACTCCTGTAAATTTAGAAATTACTGTAAAAAATGATCGAAATTCGTTGGAAAACGTCAACATCAAAATACACAAAGACAACTGACTACATGTCAACTGTCAGACGGTCGTTGCTTGGTGATCCACATCACGTCTTTAAAATATCAGTGAATTATGGATTTCTGGTTCTGTGATTGGTCGAGAAGAATAAATTGTAAAACCTAATTCGCAATCGATAAAATTGAAATAAATAATAGTTATTTACTTTACAAGTGGACAAAGTGAAGAATTACGCACGAGAGAAATTTTAGTACACGAAGCCGAAGGCTGAGTGTGATAATTTTATCGAGTGGGTAAATCCATTTTGCCCACGTGTGAAGTATAACGTTTTATCCAACATTTATTACAATTTATTAAAGAAGTATTTGACAGTGACATATGCTTTAATTTTTTAAATTAAAATGTCAATCGAAGTAGTTACCAAGATGCTGTGTGTTATTATTATTGTTATAAATAAAAAAAATACTCACTAGTGGCTTTTCGCAAAACTATACCCACTAGTGGATAATCTGTTACTTTGCTTGTTTAAAATCGCCAGAGTTATAGAGCATTTATTGAGAGGTGTTGGATAAATAAATAAATATATCATCACGCCTTTTACCCATTATGGGTGTGGCACTCTATTTTTGCAGATCTCGGCAAGTGATATATTTTTGCGTATGAAGTGCGGTAACCAATCGTCATATCATAGCCTCCAAAGATGTTAGTAGAGGGGGAACCACAGGGGTAAATTTAAATTGGTAACTGTCAGCTGTAGGATTCGAACTGAGGATCTCACGATCCACAGTCCAATACGTTACCATAGAGCTATTAACCCCATATATAAATAATAATAATAGTAGAGATATATTTATTCAAGCCAATCACAGAGCCAGAAATGCATAATTCCTGGTTATTTTAAAGACGTGATGTGGATCACCAAGCAACGGCCGTCTGACATTTGACATGCAGTCAGCTGTCATTGTGTATTTTGATGTTGACGTTTTTCAACGTGTGTTTTCAATCGATTTCGACCATTTACTAAAGTGATTTCCGAATTTACAGGAGTAGAAAACATATAGTATTATATTCGGGATTATGGTCATTATTCACTCGAATAATTTGCTTCGCAAATAATGACTTTCATGTAATAATATACTATTTTTATTTGAAATATATTTCTCAATTTACGATAGTTTAAAACATATTTACAAATATAAAGATTTGCGAAAATAATATTTTTTATGTATATTTGGTAACTTTTGTCTAATAATTATACCATAATTTAACCAGAGTAAATGGTGAGTATCTAAATTGAAATAGACTGTATATTGTATAAATATGATTACCAGCCGTAGAAGAACAACAAAAAATCAAACAAAAGCAAGTAATGAGTGAACTAAAACAATTAATTATTTTTTGATTAAATAATTTATAATTCATAAATAAAATGTTTCTCACAAAATTCTATAAATATTATTTACATACATCCTGCATTGTTAGTCATATTTTAGCATAAGCTAATGAAAAACTTATTTATTTTATAAAAATTTGCAAAAAATAATCAATGCGAGCATTGTATTCGTAAAAGTTTTTTTCGTGTAAATTAACTTGAAGGACTTAAATATAATAGGTGTAAATTGAACAAAAATAATAGAAATATGAAATAAAAAATAGTTTTTTCGGTAAATAATAATTTTAAAGTTTCATAAATATTTGAAATTTAATTAGACGAACCACTGACATCTTTGAAGCTTGTTATTAGCTTCAAAATTATTGCTATTAGCAGAGTGCCACACTCAAACATGTGTCAATAGAGCAATAATATATTTTTCTACTCCTGTATAAATATATCCCCATTATTTATTTTTTTCGATGAATTATAGTACCCATAATTCATGACAATGAATTATGATTCATAATTCACTCTTCTCGACCAATCACAAAGCCAGAAATCCTTAATTCACTGTTATTTTAAAGACGTGATGTGGATCACCAAGCAACGGCTGTCTGACAGTTGACATGTAGTCAGTTGTTAGCGTGTATTTTTATGATGACGTTTTACAACGTGTGTTTTCAATGAATTTCGATCATTGTCAAAAGTGATTTCCGAATTTACAAGAGTAGAAAAAGTACAGTATTATATTCGGGATTATGGTCATTATTCACTTGGATGATTTGCATTACATCAAATTTGTCGACCAATTTTAGCCATATAGGAATGATGTGTTCAGATAATCACCAAACAGTAAATCTAGTGATATGTGGAATAATTAATAATAAAATATTTTTATCGACTAGTTAATTAGCAACCGTCAAACTGTGATACCTATACTAGCTTTAAGTACGAGTAAGTGCGAGGGGAATGTTTTAAATACATATATCACGAGATAAGCAAATAGAGCGATGTTATATTTATTTATTTATTGTAAAAATTTAATGAATATAATAGATCAACATTGTTTCTGAAAGTTTATTTTTAAATTAGTTTATCTAAGTTATAGTTATGTTTATTTATTTGAGCTTGTATGAGTATATTAAGTAAAAAATTATATTTCTAATTATGAATACTTTTTCAATATTTATTATTGTAACCTTTTAAGTTACATGAAATTGTTTGACCTTGTCCTGACAGTTTTAACAGATGTAACTGTAATAATTTTATTGATAAAATTAATCATAAGATCCTCAGTTCGATTCCTCACAACCATCAACA
This sequence comes from Poecilus cupreus, assembly GCA_963942605.1. Taxonomy (NCBI): domain Eukaryota; kingdom Metazoa; phylum Arthropoda; class Insecta; order Coleoptera; family Carabidae; genus Poecilus; species Poecilus cupreus. The sequence goes on from OZ012724.1 coordinate 728,888, forward strand.
TCTTTGAGTGTTGTTATTTATTAAAATATATAACGAAAATTGCTCTGACCACAGTGCCACATTCAGATTTACACAGTTAAAAAAAATTGATTTGCGATTTGTTAATTTTGTGGTTGTTAAGTATTTTTAGTTAATATTGATAAATATATTGTGGTAAATTAACAATTTGAACAAATATGACAATTGGTTCAATTAAATTTCTGTCAATTCTGAATTTTTAACAAAAAAAATTGTTGTTTTTCTTTATTTGTTGGATTTATAAAATTTAACAAATAGACTCGTCAATAATAGCAAGTAAATTTAGCTAACTTATCAATTTGAAATTCTTAAAGAAAGTTTGTAACAACTTAATTTGTTATAATAACTATGATTTATTGTTCTGCTTCAAATTGATTATTAAAATATTTATTCAAAAGCATATACAAATAAATGTTAATAATTACTTTATTCACAAATATATTTAGTTACGAAATACACAAAAATAATTTGTTACTTTCTAACAATTTTGAAACTTGTTACATTAAAAAAAATTAACGGTGGATCGTCTGGGACCAAAAATTTTGTTAAATTTTTGACAATTTTGACTAATTTTTTTACTGTGCAATACAAAAGCGCGATTATTATTTATTTATTTTTAAAACCTAAATCTAATGTGGACAACACATAATTTCCCACCAATTTTAATTTCTAAACAATATAAGGTAAAATAATTTGATATCCCAACACATAACTTCTCGTACATTTTTAATTTTTAAACGGTTATAAAATGTAGAAAACTATCTGATATCTCTTTAACAATTAACCCCCTCTAAATTTAAATTTTTAGAATGGTATAATAAGAAAATAATGTGATATGGGCAGCACATAACCTTCCGTAAATTTTAATTTGTGCATGGTACAATATACAAAAAATAATCTGAAATGAATAAATTCATCCTTAGCTTCAGCAACCTACTAAACATAGACGATGAAATGGTCACACATGGATATTGGTGACTTTTCCTCCCGCCACATCCTGTAAGGGAGGTATAGAAATATGCTAAAAATTTAGTAGTGAGTTTTCAGTGGATGAGCACGTTTTAGGGTCCCTACAATATGATTTCAATAGTTTTGCGATGATGTCTGTGTAGGTGTCTGTCTGTCAGTCTGTGTGGATTTCTAGAGTTACGGTTGCTCAAAAACTACTAAACTGAAAAATTTGATATTTTGTATATATCAATTGTATCCCTTTTGGAAGAGCTGATTAGTTTTTGGTGATAATCCAATAACCGGAAGTGGTAGTTTACTTGAAGCCCTATCAAGTTATTTTAAATATCTCAGTAAATTATGTTTAAATGACAATTTTTGTGACTAGAATAATGTTTCAAATATTATCTACAAATATTATTATTTGAAACATTTTTCTCTTACTGTCACCATTATATTTTGATATTTTGTTTAAATCTGTTAACCTGTGGTTTTTGAAAAAACAAAACAACGGTTGAAAAATGTCTTTTTTTTTTGCTTTGTGTCAAATGTTTTGAAGGGACGAGCGTTTCTTGATAGTGGTGGTCCGTGTTCCTGCATCATTTGATAATAAATCTATGGTGGGAGGTACTGTGCTGCCCACAGCAGTTACAATTTTATTTTCTTATAGTAGCTACAGTTTGTTTTGTTTACAATAAATGTTTAGAATTAAATCTATTCCTATTTTCTATTATATTTCCAAACAATTCTTTTTATCCAGCACCTCTCAATAAATGCTCTATAGCTATGGCAATTTTAAACAAAGAAAGTAACAGATTACCCACTAGTGAGTACAATTTTGAGAAAAGTCACTAGTGAGTATTTTTTTATTAATAACAATAATAATAACACACAACACCTTGGTAACTACTTCGATTGACATTTTAATTTAGAAAATTTAAAGCATATGTCACTGTCAAATAATATTTCTTTAATAAATTTTTCAATTATTAAGAGGTGTTGGATAAAACGTTATACTTCACACGTAGGCAAAGTAGAATTACTCACTCGATAAAATAATCACACGAGTGTGCTAAAATTTCTCTCGTGGGTAATTCCTTACTTTGTAAAGTAAATAACTATTATTGCTGATGGAGAAAAACAGAAAATGCAGTTTGGAAATATTAATAATATTTTGACAATTCTTTCTACAAAAATATCCGTTATATTTTTTTTTTTCAATTTGTCTTCATGCCAAGTAGTAATTAGTCTCAAATTGTGATATTTTTTTGCATTTATTTTATAAAGGATACCGATTTGATGATGACCGCACGCTAAAGAATTTCCTCGTGATTTTCCGAATACATTTTCAACTATAACGAACTAATGAATCAGTTACATCTCGAGTTATATACGAGCTGATCACATGACCAAATGATTCACGCGATGCAGACACTCTGCTGAGCCTGTTATCGCTATCTCACTCAGTTTCACAGCGCGGTACTTATGAGACACAAGGAAACACTTTAATCTCTGCTAATATTGTTTTAATATTGCGCAATGATATTTGTAATCTTGTTTCGCACTTTTAGGTTGCTTCATATTTAAACAGAAGTAGATATTAGTAGATAAATATTGGCTGTTTATATTTTTTATTGCTTGTCGTAAACATTTGAAAGTGAATGTTTAACAATTGCACCGACACATAATTAACATTTTATAGATGTTGTAGTTGTTTGTTTATTGTTATAGCAACTATAGTTTAATTGGAAACCAATTGTTTTTAACGTTCAATTAGAAACTGATTCATAATTATTCAAAATCTAACATAAATACATTTGTCAAAATAAGGATTTGTTTTTATCTATCCTATGGTTCGCCTTCCACTAACATTTTTGGGGGCTGTGCTTTGACGGCTGGTAACCGCACTTTATACGCAAAAATATATCATATACCGAGATCTGCGTAAGCAGAGTGCCACACCCATAATGGGTAAAAGGCGTGATGATATATTTATTAATTATTTATTTTATTTGAACATTAGAGATCGTAAATAATTGTAGTCATATTTATAAATGTTCTATTTTATTTAAATAGAAATAGAAATAACTTTTTGTGGTAAATAATTAGAATATATTCCAGGAAGAAACATAAATAAACTGTAAGATTATTTTAGTCAACTACTGATAAATTTTGCTAACCTCTGTGCCATACATATCGCGCGAATTCTCAAACAAGTGTGATTTGTTTTATTTGTAACTCAAAACAAATAAACAAAACAAAAATCTTCAATTTAGTTGTCATTCATTTGACACTTCGACAACGACTACCTGGCAGCTCGATAACAAGACATAAGAGAAACACAAAGAATTTAGAGCAGAATAGATTTGCAAGAAAATTGCTATCTTTAAAACTCAAATATCTGAATAATTAATAATATTTTGTAAACTTGTATTATATCTAAGTACGATGTTTTTGGGTGTAGTTATAATATAGATTATTTACTATTTTATGATCTTAATGAAGGACACAATTTTGTAAAATTATCCTCCTGAACAGTTGAACAGAGATCTAAATAGAGATACATGAACCAAACTTGATGTTCTGATAAAAATTGATAATACAGAGAGTTTAGAATAGAAATGAGGAATATAGGGATTTCAATACTATTTATTTCATAAGTCTAAATAGAAAGAAGGTGTCAGAATATTAAAATACATAATATATCAAGCAAACTAAAATTAATATTTATTAGGAAAATTGTAATACGACAATGGATAATTAAACAAATACGAAAAATATTTGACATTTCTAAAAACAGATTTGAATTTATTTATTACAGTGTTGTATTATTTTCTATAGAAATTTCGTAGAAGATTTTAATGAAATGGCGAATTTGAGAATTTATGTTTGTGTTAAATAAATAAATAACTGCAATACCCGGTATTATAAAAAAAAAAATTAACTGTCACATAAATTTACTTTCAATAATATATTATTATACGAGGGATTATGATAGTCATTATTCACGAAGATGAAAACATCCGAATAAATAATGGCCATAATCCCGAATATAATACTATACTTTTTCTACTTCTGTTGGAAATCACGTTTGAAAAAGATCGAAATTCGTTGAAAACACGTTGAAAAACGTCAACATAAAAATACACAATGACAACTGACTACATGTCAACTGTCAGACGGCCGTTGCTTGGTGATCCACATCACGGTTTTAAAATTACACTGAATTATGGATTTCTGGCTCTGTGATTGGTCGAGAGGAGTGCATTATGGATACTATAATTCATCGAAAAAATTTTAATAATGGGGATATATTTTTACAGGAGTAGAAAAAGCAAATTTATTTGTTTTTAATAAATGCTCATTATTTGAATTTTTTTATGACTTAACATTGTTGTTAAAAATTTAATGGTCATTTGGATAACTTGATATTAGTATGGAAGTAAATTTAACTAGAATTTAAATTTCTTTATAATAATTCATTTTAGTTTAATTTTCCATAGCCGTATTACAATTTTTCTAATAAACATTGATTATTATTTAATAGATATATCATGAAATACTAATATTTAGGTAACTAAATGGACCTTATTGCATGCATTTTTAAATTCTGTACAATTTTTGTATTTACACTTTTGCTGTAAAATGAATAGGTAAAAATTTACAAAATCAAAAAAATTGCATTGAAATCTCTATGTTCCACATTTAAATTATACACCCGGTATACTCGAATATTTAGTAGTTGTTTCTTACAGGAAAGTTCGAAGTTTAAAACATATCTTGTGGTATGTACCTACATATTAACCAAGTTAATCAAGATTTAAAAATTAAGAATAAGGTCTATGACTCGCATTTAGATTACAAGTAATACGATTTTAGATAAGTGATCATAAATTTCTTGTGATTCTAAATATCTTTAACCAATTGTTTGTAATTGTTTATATGTTTTGATAATATCTATTGTCAATATTTTGATAGCAAAGTTAAATAAATAAATTAAATTTCTTCGCTAAAATTTGACCCATTTGGAAATCAAAAACAATAATAATTGAAAGGTTATATCCCTATGCCAGAAGTTCTCAACATTGCTGACATCTCGATGTGGAAATTTATAATGTAATGTTTGAATAAACTATTGTTTAGTAGTACAAACATGCATCCATCTATCCATTTATAAAAATAAATATTATGTACTTTTGAACGGCCGGAAAGACAGAAATAAGTTTTAAATAAAACTGCTAGCTAATATTATTCTGAAATCTTTTTTATTATAATAATATTTACTCTAATTCATTTATTTACTGAGAAAACCATAGTAGCATATTATACATTAAGGGAGAGAAGTGTGTGATTTTTTCCCGCGGAGTAAATTGTAGCACGACGCGTAGGCGAGGGCTACAATACGACATTTCTCTCCTGTAATGTAAATACTATTTTTTTCACGACCCTAATATTTATTATGTTTTTTATGTATTTCAATTTTCAAAATTATTTGTTTTGTAATATAATTTATGACAGTTAACTTTGATTTGTTTAATTTTATTCATTTTTCACTTTATTTGAGCACTTTCAATCACGACGGGAGAGAAAATGCACAAATCTTCCGTAAATATGAAATTGGCTGTTTCTGTCATGATTTTGTCATCATAGAAACCTAGTTTCTCTCCCGGTTGTGAAAAAAATACCGGATAGGCCTTCAAGTAAACTACCACTTCCGGTTGATGGTAATCATCAAAATCTAATCAACTTTTGATTTTAACATCCCAGACATGACATTTGAAAAGGATTGTATGTAGAATTTGATGTGGCCACTACATAACTTCCAGAGAATTTTAACTTCTAAACGGTATAAAATATTGAAAAATGTTTCAAATAAAAATTGTAGCTAATATTATTTTACATCTTTTTTATTATAACAAATTTTACTCTAACTCAATTATTTACTGAGATATTCTCAAAAAACCTGATAGGCCTTCAAATAATCTTCCACTTTCGTTCAACGGTTAGCTCCCAAAATTTAAGGAGCTTCTAATATCAATATGTAAAATCTAAATTTCAAGTTTGACATTGATATTTCCTTTTCACATATGCACACACAAACGTCATTAAATAGTAAAATTCTATTCTGGAAACCCCAAATAGTTATTTGTAGTATATCAAGTCACGAAAGTATAATTTTTTACTACGAATAAACCAAATGAGTAATAAAAAATTTGATGTGGCCAGCACATAACTTCCCGCCCAGTACAACTCTTAAACGGTGCAAAATAGTTTTTGATGATACAGAATCATACACTCTTATTTATTTATTTTCTATTTATATTTGAGAAATTTAATTTAATTTCGTATATTTATTTAATTCTTTGACATATATTTCACTTAGAAAACAGCTTCACAATCACAATAACATGTGTCACAATTCGTAAAAAATTTAAAATTTGTAAGTGTTTCCATGGTGCACTAGGAATGTAAGATTTATGAATCTAGTTTCTTTATATTTTATTATCTTTAAATCTAATGAAAATTAATAAAATTAGTGTAATCTAAATATATGTAAAATTAAATATTCTTCAACTTTCAAAATAACATAAATTATTAAAAAAGGAAATTTAACCGAATTTTTACGAAACACTGTTAAGGGCTTCAAGTAAACTGCTACTTCCGGTTGACCAAGTTCATCCAAAATCTAATCAGCTCTTCATTTAATTATAAGAAGTAAAATTCACAAAATGCATTTTTTGGTATTATAGTAACACACACACTGCCTACCTAGAGGTAGGTGGGAGGTAAAAATACTTTAGTGCCGAGGTATACATTATATTTTTTCCGAAATCAAAAATTATTAATTAAAAACATAAATAAATAGCATTATGTATTTGTAAAACGTCAGCTAGCTGTTGCGACGGGGATGGCTGTGATAACAAAACTACTGGCAAACTGTCAAATTTGTTTATAATTTTCATTATTTTTTATATATTTTTAGACGTGTTCTGCATGTGATCTACATTAAATCTGATAAATTATTATCAAAGGTAAATAATAAATAAATTCACCAATAGTATTATATAATAATTTATTTGTTATTTTAGGTTTGTAATTCAAGTTTGATAAAAGAATCTGTAAAGTTTCACTTTAGGTACTATTTTGGTTAACTTCTCGTAGTAATATATTTTTATATGTGTATCACACACCTAAATGTTGACTCAAACTTTATTATTAGATATGTTTAGATTTGCAGTCCGATAATTCAGGTATCTATTACCTATAGATAGATAGAGAAAAAATAAAATATTACTAAATTATTTTTTTGTTATCAATGTGAATACCTATATGAGCAGAGATTCCGATCTTGATTAGGACTTCACTTGAATAAGGGGAATTATTTAATTGTCATAATTAATTTCACCAGTGGTGCAATTTTCATCAATAGTTATTTACTATCACTTTCAATTTATGAATCACAAGATAGGAACAATTACTAGACGACAAAATACTATTGATTTAAAATATTGTTAAATGAATGAAACTAAAATATTAGTAGAACGATTTTTTGGTTAATTTTGAGTCAATAATGCTAATGCAAAAAATTTGTGCCTACAATAAATGTTCGATTAGAATTAAACGAAATTTTGTATTGTTTATATTTTTGTAGACAAATATTTAAAGTTTTGTAACTTTTACTGTCTTTTACTTTGGACCATTTACTCAATGAGGTCTGCGAGGATGAATGGATATGTATCCGTATGTCCTATAGCACACACACGAAAATAGATAGAGTAACAAAATTTCTTAATTATAAATTGAAATAAATAAATAATTGACTGTACAAAATACTTCAATTTTTCTATGCTTTATTATTTAGTTGTTTAGGCGGAAAATTTTGTTATTTTACATCCCGCCTACTTCTAGGTAAGGGGGGTATTGTTTTTGGTCAAAAAATTGGGTAGTGAGTTTTCAATGAATAAGCACGTTTTAGGCTCCCTACAATACGATTTTACTATTTTCGCGATGATGTCTGTATGTATGTATGTATGTATGTATGTATGTATGTATGTATGTATGTATGTATGTGTGTTTGTGTGTGTGTGTGTGTGTAGTCTGGCAATTTTTGCGTCTTGTATAATTCAAATACTATTATACAAAAAAATACAATTTTGTGTATTATTGCTTCTTATATTTATATGAAGAACTGATTAGATTTTGGATAAAGTTGGTCAACCGGAAGTTACAGTTTACTTGAAGCCCTTAACAGTTTTCCGTGAAAAAACAAGGTTAAATTTAATTTTTCAACAATTTAAGTTATTTTGAAAGTTGTAGAATATTTAATTTTACATGTGTCAAATATAAATAAATTAAAATTTTATAAATTTTTATAAATCTTGCACTCCTTGTACACTATGGAAACACTTAAAAATTTTAATTTTTTTACGAAATGTGACACATGTCATTGTGATTGTGAAGCTGTTTTCTTAGTGAAATATGTCAAAAAATTAAATAAATATACGAAAGAAAATTAAAATTCTCAAATATAAATAGAAAACAAACAAATAAGAAGGTATGTTTCTGTATCATCAAATATTATTTTGTGCCGTTTAAGAGTTGTATTGGGCGGGAGATTATGTGCTGGCCTCATCAGATTTTTTTTTCACATTTTTATAAAAGTACACGTAATAATTTCAAGTAAAAATCTAAGAAATCCATGATAGGAAAATAAAAATTGAATATTACACAATGAAAAAAGGTTATTGGCTACTACGGGAATACTGTTTATTTTCTTTATCAGTTTGTGTCAATGATAAGATTAAATTAGCAACACTTCTATATAAACTGAACACCGGGCCTCCCTGCTTCATTCAGTGTTGTGATTTGTTCCCTATTGCACACAAAAGCACCATTGAATAAGTACTACACATATAGAGAAGATACAGCACTGCAGTACAGTATCCTGACGCCATCTTTACACTAGAGTTTAGTTAAGGTATTCATAGATATTTTAAATAAATAAACATACGTACAGGGTGGTGAATCGAAGGACACACCATAGCGTTTTAAATACTATTTTTAAAATATTTAATTATTGTCTTTCCTAATTATTTTACCTATAAAAAGTTAAATATTTTATTGTAGAAAAAAAATTAATGTATTTATTCACACTAATATTTATAATTTACTCTATCTGTAACCGGAAAATGACGGAAATGTAAATTGGTAAATTTCTTACAATCATTAGTGCCAATAACAAAATAAATGTAATATTAATTAAGAGCTAAACGGCTCTATCATGTAACACATCGCTAATAATAAGCGACATCGATAAATTTTAGCTATGGGTTGTATTTTTAAAGACTCTTTCTTATTTTGATATCATGTAAACCGTATTGCTAAGGTAGTCGATAATTTATAATTTTTATCGACATCGGTAATATACTAACGTTGCTAGCATTGGCAACATCGCATTTGTTCTGACGTTTGTCATATTTTGAGGTTAATTGGTTTCATGTAAATGTTAAAATCTAATTATAAGAATTTTTATAGTGTTGAAAGCCATTAACAGGACATCCAGAACTACAAGACATAATGATAGATTTTATTTGTGCGAAGAAAGAAATGGTGACTCAAGATAAAGCAAATCCAAAAGATATCAGTACATATCAAAATAAATAATGCATGAGTATATTATTTGAGCTGTTAAAGGATGATACATTAATGCTCTGGTTTTTGTAAGACATCTAAATCGTATTTTTAATAAGCAAATGCATCGTTCTACTGCATTTCTGACAAAGCAGTGATATTCTATATATCTAGCTCTTGGTGTACTAGCTACTGAATTTTCAACAGGAGTTAATAACCACGGCTCCAACGGATAGCCCGAATCTCCTAAGAGCCATGAATTACTCTCTCCATTTTCATATTTTGTAAGTAAATGTTTTCTTATGACTGATGTCGCCCATATTGCAGAATCACGACATGAGCCAGGTAATCTGGCATTTGAAGAATAATTCTTAAATTTGAATCGCTCAAGAGTTGAACATTAATACTATAAAAACCTTTTCGTTTAAAGTAAACTGTCGGTGCATAATTTTCATCTGTAATAGGTGGTGCTCTTATTGCTACATGAGTTCCATCGATGCAACCGAAAGTCCCACCGACATTAAATTTTTGTGCAAATCTGTTATTGAAAAATCAAACTAAAGTAACTATTTTTTTTAATTACTGAAGAACAAATTCATGCTTGCTTGACAATAATAATTTCTTCATCAGTAATAGGAAATTTTACGTACTCCCCCAGTAAATAATTTACAAATATGTTAGTAGTTTTATATACACAAGCACTAACTGAAGCTTGGAAGAGACCATTTTTTTCTGGTAACAACCATGTTCAAAAAAATATAAAACAGCTAATACCTAAAATAAAATTGCATTGTTATATTAATTATTCTGAATAATTAGTCAATACTCAAAGCATGCCTTTAAATGTTTAGGTATTTTTATATTCCGTACACTATTGATCAGATGTGGAGATATTATTTCAATATAATCTCTTGTCATATCTTTATTAAAACGGAATAACTGTTGGAAATAACAATTTGATAAATCAGAAGGGTTACTTAAATCTCTAATCATTCTTCTTTCTAATCTCATTTCATTTCTAAAATAAGGAAAATTGTAAGATATTGTTATAGGTTATAATTTTTCTAGATATGCATTCATTCTTCGATTTCTTGCAATTCTTCATATAATGGCATATAATTAATCTGAATGCCATTTCTACAGTCTCACTTTTAATTTTAACGTTAATTTCGCAAAATTTGCCGTATAACATACATCGTTTATTATTAACAACAGGCCGTGCACTGTCTTTAAAAATTAGAAATTTACCGATGTAAATAAGCGATCATCGTTATTGTAAATTGTTACATGATAGCTAAATTTAAATGTTGTCGATAAAAAGGAGTAGCGACGTCTTTAAAAATTAGCGATGTGTTACATGATACAGCCGTATTTTATTTAATACATTTTTGTCGAGCACTATTTTGACCATAAAACCATTTCACTATATCTAATTCTAAAAATTATATATTTTTACATTCTTATACAAAGTATAAGGAAGCATTGGAATCATGCAAAAAATCGTTGACAAGATTTTTGCGGAAATATTTTAACGTCCACTGAATCCGTTAAGACCAATTACTCAATGATGTCTGTTTGTGAGGATGGATGGATGGATGTCCGTGTGCACAATATCTCATGAACTAGACAAGATATGTGAACGAAACTTGGAATTTATAAGTTTCATATAAATACGAAGAGCTGAGTTGATGTTGAATGAAATTTATTGGACACATAAAACAATAAATCCCAATTTTTTCCAAATATAGAATCAGCTTTGAAAAAAGTTTCAATTGAATTATTAATAAATAAATAATATATTTCAATAATCTTAGCTGCAATGGGAACATAAACTAATAGTTATTTATGATATGTGTTAAAAGTGAAATTTTATGAGTAAGTGGAGAAGTTTGTGAAAGGAGATGAAGCCGATTGAAACAACCCCACGAATGAAGCAAATCACTTTTAACATGATATCATACAAACTTTTATCTACGATCATCCTACTATATTAGTAAATACTAAAAAATGCAGAATGATATTTTGACAGGTAGGGTTATATTTGTTAATTAATTTATACAGAAGATCGTTAGCAACGTATTAAAAGTAACAATAAAATCACTTTTAACTCGTTGCTATGTTACTTTTAACACTAGCCTCAGAAAGTGACACTTACAACTTTGCTAAGCAACCGTTAAACAATATATTATTTATGTTAAAAGGGCCATTTTTAACAACGGTAGTAGATTTTTAATATCTATTTATCAAATAATTTTGAAGTTTCAAAAATATATTAGTTAGAAAATTTTAAAGACTAATTATTAATTAATACATATTTTAAACTAGGCACCACACTACTTTCTTATACAAATAAATTGTTTACTAGAAAATAAATTAAATACTTTTCCAAATTTAACTTGAAATTTATTACTTATGTATAATTTAAACATGAATAAACTCATTGCTGTAGTACGCATCGTAATATGTCTTATATTTATCGAAATATGGCGATTTGTAAAATTTTTCAAAATTCAGAAATTTCCCCAAATAAGACTTAAAACTGTAAATTTTTTTTATTACATTTCTTTATAATATTCGCGCCAGGAAACCCACTGCAGCAGAGCGCATCGTCATATCTCTAATATTTTTCGAGATATGACGATTTTTTATATTTTCCGAAGAGCAACTTTGAGGGACTGTAACTCGAAAACTATACTAGATATCGAAAAATATCTCCAGTTTTGTGTTTTTCGTGCCATTTATAACAAATTAGTAAATTTTGAAAATTTTGAAATTTTTTTGAATTTTTTTTCAAAATTTCGATAGGAGATATCTTGACAAATATGAAAGATACAGACTTGCAGTGTTTACCAATCGATTCAGCTCGACGAAATACATAAACCCTGAAAATTTCAGAAAATTCGGACAACCGGTTGAAATGTTAGAGCCAAAAGTCTGAAAATAGCCAAATTCAGGCCAAACGTCAAGGGGCACTTGACTTCTAGGACAAAAAACGCCATTTTCAGGCTTTTTGCTCTAACTTTCTATCCCGTAAAGCGATTTTGATGAAACTTTGCATACTTATGTATTTCGACGAGCTGAATCGATTGGTGAATACTGCAAATCTGTATGTTTCATATTTTAAAAATTTGCTAATTTGTTATATAAGGCACCAGAAACGCTAAACTGAAGAGAATTTTTAGATATCTCGTGTAGTTTTTGAATTACAGGCCCTTAAAATTGCACTTCGAAAAATACCAAAAATCGACGTAACTCGAAAAATATTAGAGATCTGTCGATGCGCTCTGCTACAATGGGTTTCTTAGCACTTATATTATAAAGAAATGTAATAAAAAATATTACAATTTTAAGAGGATATTCCGTGAGTTTCAAATTTTTCTATCGGTATGTGAATCTGTATTGAATGATTGATAATTACAGTTTCTGTTATTTGTTTGTTCCCATACGTATTCAGTTGGTTTTATATGTATAAGAAAGTTTGTTTGGTGCCCACACCAGATTTTTAATCAAAACATTTGAAATTAAACACTGATGACAATATGCTAAAACAGATAAAACCAATAATTTTCAATTGGTACATTTTGATGATTTTAAGAAAAGTATCAATAAATATTTTCGTCTTTTCTCCTGTTAGCTGTTACAGTTAAAATAAATTTATAAATATTAGTGTCAAAAAATGCAGAAATTTTTTTTTGTACAATAAACTATTTAACTTGTTTAGCTTTGAAAACCCTTTGATTCACCACTTTTTATAATCACACCATTGACAACTATATATTTACAAATTACAACCCTTAAACATCAAATCATTTTTAATACTTTTTCCCTACTCATACAATGTTTAACTCTCCAATAATTTCATTTTTCCAGCGTTCACCCTCAAGCACAATGGTGATCCCCTGCAACCTCCCCTCCCCTACAGACTCACCCCCGTACACCACGGTGTCGGGCAGTGCGATGGACGGCAGCTGCGACGTGTTTTTCGTGGTTGGCCCCGATGGAGACACCTGGACCATTCCAGGACGCCGCGCCCTCCTGGCGAGCAAGAGCGACGCCCTGGCGATGATCCTGAGGGATGCTGGACCCACGGTCAGGTTAAAGGATGTGGATAAACGCGGATTTGAACTGTTGCTGAGGTTAGTGGAAAGTGATATTTTTAAATTTTCCTAATTGTTGCTTAGCAAAACAGTGAAATAGTTTTTTGTAGAGAAAAAAAATGATATTTTATTTTATAATTTTTCTTTATGCGGAACAAGATAAATTAATTAAATAAATGTTAATTTTATTTGAATTTTTCTGTTTGTGATTACTACCCATTTCAATATAATCTGCTCATTGTATGTTTGTTGTTGCTCGGGATATGAGATACATTGCAAGCATCTTGCGAAATAAATTTATTTTGTGAATATTTCAATACAGGTTCTTTGCTAGGATGCTTATTTAGAATTATTGTTAAATATTGGAATGGTGAAAGCGGGACAAATGTATTATTTAAATTGAATTAATTAGGAAATAATATCGTGGTCGTAGAAAAAGATTAGTGTACAACTCGCATGGAATATCCGTTTTATATTCGTAGGAAATGAGTACCATTCCATGCGTGTTACATAATATGCTATTCTGAAATGTCATGAAAAAATAGAAATAGTGAAATGGTGAAAACAGTTTTTATTGTAAAATATATTTAGTAAAATATAATGCTACCAATTATTGTTAAATATCAGACATTAATTTGATAACAGCTCAAAAATATTGTTTGTTAGTAAATGAAAACGTCACGTCACGAACCGTAGGCGAGTAATGCAAATCATCCGAGTGAATAATGACCATAATCCTGAATAAAATACTATACTTTTTCTACTCCAGTAAATTTGGAAATCACTTTTGAAAATGATCGAAATTCGTTGAAAAACGTCAACATAAAAATACTCATTGACAACTGACTACATGTCAACTGTCAGACACCAGATTTTCTTAACGTGTTGTAATACGTAAATGAAGACGTAATGAAAAAATGTTTTAAACAACAATTGTAGATAATAATTATGTTAATAACAAAAATTGTTATTGAACTATAATTTACTGAGATATTTCAAAATAAATTGATAGGGCTTCAAGTAAACTACCATTTCCGGTTATTGGATTATCACCAAAAACTAATCAGCTCTACTAAATGGAATAAAATTGATATATACAAAATATAATAATTTTCAGTTTAGTAGTTTTTGAGAAACCGTAACTCCAGAGATCCACACACACACACAGACACACCTATACAAATACACAGACATCACCGCAAAACTATTTAAACTATAATATAGGGACACATCCACTGAAATCTCACAAGCAAATTTTTAACATGATTTGTATTTAACTGTTTTGTTAAGAAACAATTAAGAGAAATAATATTTGAATATGTAATAAAACAATAACATTGAAATCCCTATGATGCGTCTTTAACACACTACTCTGTATATACAAATTAATGTTTGATGATTCTATTTTTCTCTACAGACATTTGGAAGGCTCAGAGACCCAGTTCCCGTCCATCCACACAGCCAGGTGCACCCTGGACGTGTCCTGCAGGTTCCAGTGTCCAGGCCTCACCGCAGCGTGCGTCCGCCACCTGGACCGCCACCTGGCCGTGGACAGCGTGCTCGAGGTGTTCCGAGACCTGGCGCAGTTTTGCAGCAACGAGCACACGAGTGAACCTAGTGCACCGGAGCTCGGGGCCGAGGGGTTGTCGCAGATTGGCAGAGCCATACAAGACTGGTGAGTCGGTTGATTAAAAAATAATTAGTAAGATTTTTATTGTATTATTTATTAGATTGTAATCGGTTGCATTTTATTTTATGAATTGGTGAACTTAGAATTTCTGGCAATTTTTTTCGCTTGGGTTTCTGTCTGTTCAAAAATATACACCAACAAACTTTGTGTTCTGTTTTAATCTATTGCTATCTATTCTATTATCTATTAATATTTTTTGGACACATCTATTCAAAGATATAATATGTACCTCTGAACTTGACGTGAAAAAAAAGTTTTTTTCAAAACGTGCAAGTCGCGCGTCTGCCGTTGCGCCCAGCGCCTATTACGGGCTAAAATAGAACTACGAAATGTCATTTCATTTATTTTGTTTGTTGGTATTTAAGATTATATTTGTTGGGCTTCTATTACTTGCTATATAATTTCACTGTTTTCTTGTGCTATGTTGAAAAAGTATTGAATAAAATTGAGGTTAGTGTTGAGGTTAGGTTACATCACTACTAGCGCCACTGTTTCGTATGATGTTTACTCGAATATCAAGTAAAATACTCTAAAGTTGCTAAATTAATTTTATATTTATTTATATTAAGTTTAATTGTTGTAAATTAAAACTTATAATGTCTAAATAATATTTTCACATTAAAAAATGTATAATATCTACTATCATGAAAAATCGTTGTTTTAGTGCCACTGGAGTAATACCAATGACGTCACACAAACTTTGAAAAATCATATCTCGGGTAATATATGGAATTTTCACATCGGGTTTTCACTGATCGTCATATATTCTAATAAAGTTTCATAAAAAATTGTTATTTATGTATCTAGAACGAAAAGTGAAACTTTAAGGTACTAGTAAGTTGTTTACTTACTTGCGAAATTACTTGCGAGGACCTTAAAGTCACTTTTCGTTCGAGGTACATACAAAATTTTATTTCATACTGGTTTCTAAACTTGTTAAATTATAGTATTTATTAACAGAAATTATCAAAAATTCGTAGAAATATGAGTTGATATAAGTAGACTAAATAACAATTTCTATAGGAACAAGTATTTGTTTATAAATAATGAACCAATTAAAAGTCAAATTTTACTTTAAAGTCCTAGGACTTTAAAGTTTCACTTTTCATACGATAAATAGTCCGAAAAATGTAACATAAGTAACCAGTATGACATAAAATTATTTATGAACTTAAACAGCTTTTCTATATTTATTATTTATTTGTACAAGAAAGTCAGATTTTTATATTGCTTTCACATTCGAAATAAAACAAATATTGTTTTTTTATATCCAATAAATCTATTCAAGTAATCAATATAATTCGTTTTTAATTCCAGATTTATTGCATGCATATAAACCACCAAAACTAATAAACAATTCCTCTTTCAGGTGCTCCGCCCTCCTCCACAACTGCCTCATACTAATCGACGCCCACACCAGTTCCATCATCACTCAAGAAGCTTTCGAAACCCTCTCCTACCACGATTTTTCCACCATCGTCTCTCGCGAAACCCTAACCTTAAAATCCGAGTTCATCTTATACGAAGCCGTCATCCGTTGGTACCGCTGCCAATGCAAGAAGATGGCCAACAAACCACAGAACCCTACCACGAGGAGAGAACTCCTGGGGGACACCATCTTCAGGGTGAGGTTTGCCCTGATGGACAGAAGCGAGTTCTTGACGGGTCCAGCGCAATCTGGCATTTTCACCAGTAATGAAGTTAATGAAATACTTAATATTATTGATAATCCAAATGATGCAGTTATTGAAGGACCGTTTAGGAATATTAACGCTAAAAGAAAAACTAGTAATGCTGAAGCTAAATATTTGAGCGAAAGGACGGAGCCGAAAAGCAAGAAGATAAAGAAGGGAAAAGATGGGAAAGAAAGTAATACGTTGTTGAATTGTTTGACAGTTTGGACTGTTTTATTTGACTAGTTCGGTAATGAGAGTAGTTAAACAATATCTGTTCTAATTAACCAACCATTGTGCTACAATTACCCATGTTGTTCAAGGTTACTCATGGCACGTGTGTCCACCTTGAGCTTAGGTCCCGTGTAGGTTGAAACAGTTGTAGCACAATGGTTGGTTCGTTGTTTATAACTCGCTTTGTTTAACTACCGATGATAATAATGCAGAATCTCAACAGTTGATGAATAAATTAATCGAAGATGAACAGTATTAAAATGTATGATTTTTTTGACGCTTAAAAGATCTGTTAATTTTTAACGGTTTGTGAAAAATGAAAATTTCAATTTTTATTCAGTGCCGTCTGTCATAATTGGTTAATTTTTTTTAACAGGCTGTTAAAAATTAACAGATAACTTACAGAATAATCATCAACAAGGGTTAAAAATAAAATATTTGTACTAGGTTAAAACTCTAATGTGGCCAACACATAACTTCCCGCAGACATATAAACATAAATTTTATCTTAGGTTAGAGGGAAATAAAATTCAAAATGTCTACGATATAACTACGCAAATTTAACCAACCAAAAAAGTTTAACTTTAATGACTTTTATGTCAAACTTGAATTACAAACCTAAAATAACAAACAAATTATTCTATAATACTATTGTTGAATTTATTTATTATTTATCGTTGATAATAATTTATCGAAATTAATGCAGATCACATACAAGAACACGTCTAAGATTATATAAAAAAATAATGAAAATTATAACCAATTATTTGACAGTTTGCCAGTAGTTTTGTTATCACAGCCACCCCCGTCGCAACAGCTAACTGACGTTTTACAAATACATATTGCTATTTATTTATGTTTTTAATTAATAATTTAACGATTTCGAAAAAATTTAATGTATACAGGATGTTTCGTAACTTCGAGTACATACGTTAATGCTATATGTTGTTTGATATGCTGATTACGAATCTAACAGAATTTTTTTTTAAATTCGAAAAATTAAGGGTTGTTTACCTAAAACATTTTTTGTAGTACTGCACTGGATTCGCTTTCCTATTAAACACAAACAATGAAGTAGGTAATCAACAATTTAAATTACATAATACTAGTAAAATAATCAAACAAAATTTAATTATTTTTAATGAAACGATAATTATTAACATAATCATCCACCCAGTGGCAGTGACAACGAAAAATTTTGGACTGGGAAACATGGAAAATAACTTTGCGATTTAAAAAAAAATTCTTTTTAATTCGTAATCAGCAAATCAAATAACATATACCATTAACGTATGTACCTGAAGTTTTGAAACATCCTGTATAATATTTTTATTTTGTACGTGTATACGTTTAGAAGTTGCTTAAGTGGGAGGTTATGTGTTGGCCACATAAGATTTTTAGTACAAATATTTTATAGATATACGAATATTAATTTATTTATCAATACTTGTATGTATTTGCCATATTTTGTACAATTTATTTATTTATTAAACTATTTAAAATAATTATGTATTTCATCATAATTAATTGAGTATATAATAAGGTAGGAATTGGTGCACTATTGATGACTTAAATTAATTAATAAATTATTAAATTAATTAATTTAGAAAAGATAGGTAGACATAATTATGATGAAACACAAAATTATTTCATTTTTATTTGTGCCAACCAACAATTTAGTTTTATTTCATTTTGTGCAACCAAACGATTTTAGAGAAAAATGTTTCAAATAAAAAATGCAGACAACTAAATTATCTACCAAATTTACTTGAAACATTTTTCTGTAAAACAATTAATTAACACTTGACGTCACAAAATAAATATAACTACTCTCGATTTCAATTAACCAGTGAAATAAAATTATTATTTATAATATATTTGGGAACACCCTATATGTGTGACAAATATTTAAGGTGCAACATATGCTATGAAGTTTGAAAACATAATCTGCAAAATATCAGAGAGCAGTAAAAATATATATAATAGTTATTTACTTTACAAATGGGTAAAGTAAGGAATTACCCACGAGAGAAATTTTAGCACACTCGTGTCATAATTTTATCGAGTGGGTAATTCCACTTTACACACGTGTGAAGTATAACGTTTTATCCAACACCTCTTAATAAATGCAAAATTTATTATTAAAATATTATTTGACAGTGACATATGCTTTAAATTTTCTAAATTAAAATGTCAATCGAAGTAGTTACCAAGATGTTGTGTGTTATCATAAAAAATTACTCACTAGTGACTTTTCTCAATATTATATCCATTAGTGGGTAATCTGTGACTTGCCTTATTTAAAATCGCCATAGTTATAGAGCATTTATTGAGAGATGTTGGATAATTTTTTTTTTTTTTGCAGTTAATTTAAAATGTTTTATATCAAACAAATTATTTTGCACCTTTACTTGTGTTGTGAATTTGTTACCAATTATGTGTTGTGTTCAAATATTTTTATTTAATTATTACTGCTTTATATAAATGTTAGAACATCTAGAAGTGAAAAACTGTGATTTTATATTTACTAATTATTATATAAATGTTAAATTTTTCTATATCTGTTTTTGATTAAATATTTATTCAACAAAATTGGGCAGGACCCATGGGAAATTAATTCTTTATTCCATTATTAAAATTATCTAAAATGCTGAGTTCACTGACCTCAAATAAAACCAAAATTGGACAATATATTGGATAAAAAAATTATGATCCCCTATAAATATTTTTAAAAATTAATCAGATAATCAAGGGTAGTGAACTTTGCTGCAAATATTTTTAAACTTAAATTTCTTATAAAATATTTATATTATATGGCACTAAAATATTCAAATCTAAGCTTAAACGATGGCTTGTAGCTCGACTAGTCCCGGTTTCAAACCAGGTTACTTTAAATATTGTCAGAGTAAATAGTTGAGGTGCTGTGATTGATTGCGATCTGCAATTGCAGAGCTGTCCTAATTAAATTACAAGAAATGTATTTCATAAACACTAATAATTTTATAGTATCTAATTATTCTTTGATGAATTGTATAGCTTGTTAATTAATTTATGCAGAGAATTAGAAACATTTTATTGGACATAACAGTTTCAATTTTGTATACCGTGTGTCCCACGTAAATGTTGGCATAGGCAGTTAACATGTAAAATCAGTTTTTTGTAAATAAAAAGTGTCCGGCAAAAAATTATGCATCCAAATTTTATATCACAATACTGTCAATATCCCTACATCTTATTTAATACAAATTACTTTATTTTGATACCGCAATTTAAAGAAATTAATAATAATAATTCCTATTTTTCGCCTACTCTTTTTATTGCTACTGACGTATAGTGCCTGTAATTTGTTTTAAATATTTTAATCTGTCACTGTCAATTTCTGGCGATGGAAATTATTCAGCGTTCATTCCTGTGGTGTGTTCAGATTTTTGTCTTGCACTGCGCCCCCATAGTACATTCTAATAATATTTACACGGTTCTCGACATTTAATGTATTCTTGATGACAGTGACAGATTAAAATATTTAAAACAAATTGCAAACACTACACGTCAGTAGCAATAAAAAGAGTAGGCGAAAATTAGGAATTATTATTATTAATTTCATTAAATTGCGGTATCAAAATAAAGTAATCTGTATTAAATAAGATGTAGGGATATTGGCAGTATTGTGATATAAAATTTGGATGCATAATTTTTTGCCGGACACTTTTTATTTACAAAAAACTGATTTTACATATTATTTGCCTATGCCAACCTTTACGTGGGACACACGGTATAGTTCCAGAGTTTCTCCAAGAGATGGCTGTAGTCATCTCGTTTTAAACTAGAGTACTTGTATTTTTTTTTCAATTTACGAGTAAACGGTTATTTCTAGAAAAAAATTATTAAGAAAGAAAATGTTCTTCTTTCTATTCTCTACAACTTTTATATGAAACATTTTTTGATGGTTCCTCATAATTACAAGAAATTTTCATCCAAGTGTACTGTCATTTTTTTCATATTATAGCTAAACGGTTGACTGTACAAAAAAATTGTTAAGAAGCAAAATGTTCTTCTTTATATTCCCTACAAAATTAATTTGAAACATTTTTTATTGTACCCTCAGTTTCGCGCTATTTTCACTGGTATATTATTTTTGAGTATTTCGTAACTAAATATATTTATAAATATAGTAATTATTAATATTTATTTTATGTGCTTTTGACAAAATATTTTAGTAATTAAATTGAAGCACAACAATAAATCATAGTTATTAAAACAAATTAAGTTGTTACAAACTTTCTTTAACAATTTCAAATTGATAAGTTAGCTAAATTTACTTGTTATTATTGACGAGTCTATTTGTTAAATTTATTAATCCACCAAATAAATAAAAACAACAATTTTTCTTGTTGAAAATTCAGAATTGACAAAATTTAATTTGGCAAATTGTCATATTTGTTCAAATTGTTAATTTACGCAATATATTTGTCAATATTAACTAAAAATACTTAACAACCGAAAATTAACAAATCGCAAATCAAATTGTTTACTGTGTTGTTGTTTTTATTATAGATAATGCTGTAATCAATTTGTCAACAATTGTTGTCGATGTGAAATCATTGTTGACAGGAATATCAATAAAAAAATAATAACTTGTTTTGTTCAACGGCCTACTTAAAGTTTTGTTTTTCATATTAAAATTGTTAGTTTTTTTGAACTTTGACATTAATTTTAGGTATACGAAACATGTTATATTGTTTGAAATATTTTACCAGCCGTAAAATTATATCCCCCTCCTTGCTGTATAAGCCTGTGTATTTATTTTTTCTCTAAAGTTATTAGTTAACTAGCAAAACTAACTAGTTGCTTTGAAAAACTCACCCTGTATAGTTTAATAATTTGTAATTTCGTGTGAAAACATCAATACGTGTTACCTCAATTTGTGGGTAAACCGTGGACTTTACAAAAAAATTGTAAAGAAACAAAATGTTCCATATTTATTGCTCTACAACTTTTATTGAAAACATTTTCTTGTAAAATAATCAAGGCAGCACTGACAGTGCAAAAACCAAACTATTTTGTTCCAATAACTTCAACTAAGCTTGGTGGAGTTATATATCCACTTAAAAATATAAAATAAATTCACTTGCCTATTTTGAATCACTGTTTATTAATTTTAATAGTATATTTTATTTGAATGTTTTGTTAAACACATAAATGTATAGATAAGTATATAAAGAAGTATCATAGATATTTGTAACGGCTGTTTTCGTTATGTTATGTATACATATGTTCTGTTATGCTATGTGTAACTATTTGCTTTTATTATATGACGTTTCAAACGCATAGATATGTAAAATGTAAGAAAAAACTATAAAATGATCTCGTCAATACGAATAAAGACTATGAAAAAATTATGTGATTTTTATTTAAACATTTATGTGGAAAAATTACTATATTATAAATAGTATATTATACAACAAGGGCATATATACTATTTTTTTCTACTCCTTTATAAATATATCCCCATTATTTTATTTGTTTCATTCATTAATTATAGTACCCATAATTCACCACAATGAATTCTGATTCATAATTCACTCTTCTCGACCAATCACAGAGCCAGAAATACAAAATTCACGGTTATTTTAAAGACGTGATGTGGATCACCAAGCAACGACCGTTTGACAGTTGACATGTAGTCAGTTATCATTGTGTATTTTTATATTAAAGTTTTCCAATGTGTTTTCAATGAATTTCGATCATTTTCAAAAGTGATTTCCGAATTTACAGGCGTAGAAAAAGTATAGTATTATATTTAGTATTATGGTCATTATTCAATCGGATGATTTGCACCACAAGCCGTAGGCGAGTGATGCAAGCTTTATCTTCGTGAATAATAACTATCATATTATTTAATTATTTATTTTAATTGTAATATATAATTTATGATAGTTACCTTTGACCACGGTGGGAGATAAAGTGCACAAATCTCCCGCATATATGAAATTGGCTGTTTCTGTCATGATTTTGGTATCACAGAAACCGAGTTTCGCTCCCGGTTGTGAAAAAAAATAATTATTTTATTTAATGTATAAGAAATTTAAAAAAAACCTTTTTTTAATTGTTTATATTGTTAACAGTATAGAGATCTGCGAAAGCAGAGTGCCACACTTAAATTGAGTAAATAGTGCGATATATTTATCAATACAGTTCAATGCAAGCAGCCAACTATGCACATGCGTCGAACTGGTGGCTTTCCTTAATGAGTAAGAGTGTTTAGTATTTAGGTAAGTAATGTATATAATATACACTACAGTATGTTTTAATTTGCAGGCTCACTTTAGAGAACTAAATTTTTTTTTTGTTATTCCATTTATATTTACTAGGTATCTGTACAAAGATATTCCCTAATTTTAGTTTTTTTTTACTCAAAATTTAGAAGATTTAGAAAAAATATCTCAGTAAATTATAGATTAATGACATTTTTTGTTGTTAGAACAAGGTGTCAAATATTATTTTCTATAATTATTGTTTGAAATATTTTTGTCTTACTGTCTCCATGAATTATAACACGTTACAGAAAGATTATTTATGTATCAAGGCACTGAAGTTTAACTTTTTATCAAGAATATAGAATTTATTTGCCGAGGCCCGTAGGGTTGAGAAAAATAAACCATGTGAGTGATAAAAAGGAACTTCAGTGCCGAGGTACATATTAAATTTTATTAAAAATCTAAAATTAGAAAAACTGTAAAAAAATTATTATATAGGTTAAGTTTATACATCTATCAATTGTCAATTGGACTAACACTCAGTGTTGCCAACCTCGAACATTTAAGTTATCGTAAATAACACTCGAAAATATGTGTTTTGTCCTCAATTTCTTCATCGGAATTAATTAGTTCATTCTTCTTGCACATATTGTTTCATTTTACGTTTTACTACAATACGTTATTTAACAGTTGCCAACACTGCGTTGCTCAAAATCGTCGTATAATGGGTTACTTTAGTGACAATTTTTGAGCTTTAAATGATGGTTTTTGAGCATTTTAGTACCGATTTCAAATAAAACGTGTTAAGAAATATTGATTTTCTGCAACGGAGCACATATTTAATGTATTTATTTATATTACAGTTTATATAATAAAAAAATAATATAAGGAATATTATTGAGCGACGCATTTCTGTTTCTTGACTTATATACAGCCTCCAATAACATTTTGTATGGCATGAATAGCTCCGTGGTAACATGTCGGACTGTAGATCTTTAGATCCTGAGTTCGAATCCCACAGCTGACAGTTGTCAATTTAAATTTACCCCTGTGGTTTCCCCTCCACTATCATCTTTGGGGGCTATGATTTGACGGCTGGTAACCGCACTTCATACGAAAAATATATCACTTATCGAGATCTGCGTAAACAAAGTGCCACACCCATAATGGGTAAAAGGCGTGATGATATATTTATTTATTTTATTTTATAACATTTTGTTGATAGTTGTTTTTGTCACAAAATTATATCTCCAAATTTAATCTGAGCAGAAACAGACTCAGATTTAAGTTAATAGAATGATGTATTTATTTATTTAAATATTTAAAAAGTCAACAGACAAAACTAAGAACTTTTACAAAGCCTTAATAATAATAATAATAATAATAACATTAAATTTCCAGGAAAATTAAATTAAATACACCAATTAACTCCAACTTTACTATCATCAAGATACGTGTACATTTCTGTATATCGCGTCTCGAAAGAAAAAATTCTTTTGAATTCTGTTTATTTTTTCTTGTTCCCCCTTTGTTTCAAGCAAAAATACAGTAAATAAAACCTAATTATTTCTCTTGAAACATGTATAATTATTGCGTTTTTTGCATAAATTACACCCACAGCGATAAATAACAGAACTAAGTTCACCGCAACAAAGAACTGGATGAACGAATGTTGGCAAGATGTTATCATCACATGCGCGTCAAGGTTTTTGTAAGTTTGTTTCTGTAATTGAAGTATAATTATAATCGTAGAACCATAAGTTTTAAACAGACCAAAATATATAAATAAATAAAAATTTTGGCATCTTTTTACCTCCCGTCACATCCTGTAAGGGAGATATAGGAATCATGCTAAAAATTCAATAGTGAGTTTTCAGTGGATGAACACTTTTTATGGTCAATAGAATACGATTTTAATAGTTTCGCGATGATGTCTGTGTGTGTGTCTGTCTGTCAGTCTGTGTGAATCTTTGGAGTTACGGTTTCACAAAAAATACTAAACATAAAATTGTGATTTTGTATATATCAATTGTATCTCCTTTAGAAGAGCTGATTAGTTTTTGGTGATAATTCAATAACCGGAAGTGGTAGTTTACTTGAAGCCCTATTAACTTATTTTATAAACTTTGTATAAATCCTACCATATTATCAAATTAAAAGTCTCATGGACGAGGTTTCAATTCAAGTGTCAAAAAGTTATTTTGGACGATTGTCAATTGTTTTTTTTTTTATAAATATTATTTAAATACTACCATGTTTGGTATTAAATTAAAGGTCTCATGCAGGAGATTTAAACTCAAGTGTGAAAAAGTCATTTTTGAAGATTGTCAATTGTTTTTTACCTGCTGTAAGAGTGGTATAAGAAAGAATAGACAGAATAGTATATTCTAAGTAATGAAATGGCACATATTCCACGCGAGCAAAAAGTTTGTAGTCCGAGCCGAAGGCGAGGGCTACGGTTTGCAAGTGTGGAATATGCCATTCCGTTACACGTTGTAGACTATACTTTCTATAACAAGATTTTGGAAATATACAAAAAATATAAATATAAAACTGTTTTAAACGTCAAACTCAAATAAATCAAATTAAAACAAAGAGACGTAACCATAGTAACTGAAACAACATACTTCATATATCGCGCTAATATGCGGCTCTGATTCGTCGAAATTATTCCATACGCCGCGTATGGAATGTTAGTGATTCCATAACAATTTTTAGTTGTGGAATGCCTAGTTTCCAAAACAGTGTTATAGAAAATTATATTTTGACATTTTCGTTTAAATCTGCTAATCTGTGTTTTTTGAAATATCAAAACAATGCTTGAAAAATGTCATTTTTGAAATGTGTCATAAATGAAAACTAAATGCTTTGAAGGGATGAGCGTTTTTTGATAATTGTGGTCCGTGTTCCTGCATCATCTGATAAGAAATCTATGGCGGGAGGTATTGTGCTGCCCACAACAGATTTTTATTATTAGAATAATGTTTCAAATATTATTATCTACAATTATTGTTTGAAACATTTTTCTCTTACTGTCACCATTTACGAATTACAACACGATAAATAAATATTATATTTTGATATTTTCGTTTAAATTTGCTAACCAATATTTTTTGAATAAAATAATATAACGCTAGAAATAGTTATTTGTATAACAAGGCACTGAAGTGAAAAATATATCACTTACCTAGATCTGCGTAAGCAGAGTGCCACACCCATAATGGGTAAAAGGCGTGATGATATATTTATTTTATTTGATATTGGTGTTCCTGCATTGTTTGATAAGAAATCTATGACGGGAGGTACACAACAGTTTATTTCTCGTGTACAGTAACATCATGTCTCTGATGTTGTCAGCACGTTATACCGTTGAAAGTACTACAACTTCAGTGACACATGCAATTTCCCTGAATTGCAATATTAATTGAGTGAATCTACACATGTTCCTTTACACACCAACACTCCGAATTGGTGGCATTTATTTCTTTTGTTTATTTCATTTGTAACCGCTGGCTCTGCCAGTGACATCATTCGACCTATTACTACCAGTAAACATGTACAGTCACTCAAAATACTGCATACAATGTACAGTCTGTGACAAAATTGAGGGGTGACTCGATAAATTGTCACTGTGTAAAAATTACCGCTAACGCCATTATAGTTATTTACATTACAAGCAAGGTAAAACAGTTTTTACTGCTGAATGGAGGAAGTGACCGGCGAGCCTGTCACCTCCTTGAAGCAGTAAAACAGTTAACTTGCGTGTATTGTACAATATTTTACTTGTTACTCATTTGTAAATCAAATTAAAATTATAAGCAAATTCTGTCAGTTACACACAACTGTTCTGTCAAAAATTATTTGAAATGATTTCGCGTAAGCCTTGTAACCATTTCTGTGGCAACGTGCATTGTTTACCTTGTTTACTAACTTGTAAAATATTTACAATGCAGCTGTCAATTAGTAACTTGTAAAGATTCATTTTCAAAGGCTATAGAGGGCTTGAGTAAATTGTGTTTACAAGTGAGTAACAAGTAATAGTTATTTGTCAAACAAGAGAGGAAAGTGCTTCTTTTTCCCCCTCGAGTTCGAAGTTTGCCTCATGAACGCAGCGATTGAGGCATTTCGAACGAGAGTGGAAGAAGAGCTTTCCTCTCGTGTTAGACACATTTTTTTCACATGTTTTTAAAAACGATTTGCTCGGACCTAAAATACACTTTGAGAACACAACTGACAGACTGACACAACTTTAAAAGTTAGGTTATCAGACACAAGGCCGTGTAGCAGTGTTGCCAATGAACCAATCTTAAATATCTTTAATAGGTTGTCAAATTGTGATTTATTAAGAAAAAGAAAAATATAAGACATAATTGTAAGATAATTACAAGTATGTATATCACTAAAATAAGGTTTTTATTTATAATTTGTATAATATATTTTTTGTAAATAACATTCGTATTAGTAACACTTCTACATTTTCCTCTCTAGAGATGAACAACACATTTTCCTCACTATTTCGGGAGAAAAACGGTGGGGTTTCCTACCATGACTGACAAAAATGTCGACTAAATTTTCTCTAATTTAATCATCGCCAATATTATTCACCACAATTTTCTAAATTGAAATATTATTGCTGGCTACATAAATAATTATTTTTAATTCGTTCAGGAAATGTCTCATCCTATTAGCACAGAATGGACGGAAAAGTACTAACAAAGAAATTTGCAAACGTAGTACGCATTACAATTTCTCGTATGAGTAGTATTCAATTCAAATATAATATCAATTAATTATGTAGGCATATAGATCTATTCATTATTATTCTGCATCGTGATGACGTCAAATTCGTACGAAAAAAAAATCTACGTCATATGGCATTGTTTGATTTTTATCATGTTGTACCAGAACAACGCAAGCAAATAAAAAAGCAACCGAGTATATAATTATGGTATGAAAATAATTAAGACATGTCTATATGCGTAACAATACCATTGATATTTATCATAGCACTACGCTGTTTGAATGCGTAATGTTGGTGTGAGATTGTAATTGAATCAATCATATGTAGGGATATTTAATTCATATTTACATAACTGTAAGTAATAATATAATAATTTATAATTTTAATAATTAGGCGACAAAATTTCTTTACAGGGCAGTAGTGATGAATATTTTTTTTCGCGCCGCCGTCCGACATTGACACAATTACATATCTCTAAAGCGGTCGGAAATCATGTTTTTGTCAAAAAATGCTAACTTTTTATAGTTATATGTTGGCATCACTTCACTAATTTTAGCTAACTTCTGACGCTAGAAATGTCAAAGTATTACATTGACATAAAAATATTATGTCAATATATCTACAATTGAGTATTTGCAATGCAAGAAAACAGAATATTTATGGATTTTAAACATATTTGTAAGTAATTATAATTGTATTTGCAGTGTAAAATACAAATAAAAATATGTAGATATTTTTGGTTATGATACTGGAAAATAAACATAATTGACATTCAAATATTGTGAAGTTAGCAACATAAAAAAATTCCCTGTCATTAAGAAAATGAGTAATAAATAAATATAATTATTAAATTTACATAAATGTTGGCGCGAAAAATCTTGTGTATCCCTCGGTTGGAAACTATTTTGCGAGTGCTCGTATTTGTAAGACTCGCTTACGGCTCGTCCTATCAAAATAAACTCGCACTCGCAAAATAGCAGTTTCCAACCCTGTGATACAAATAACTATTTCACGGCCGGGAGAAAAACTCGGTTTCTGTGATATCAAAATCATAACAAAAGCAACTAATTTCATACCTGCGAGAAATTTGTGCACTTTCTCTCTCGTCGTGAGGCGAAGTGCTCGAATAATGTGAAAATGAACAAAATTAAACAAAGGTAACTATAATAAATTATATTATAATTCAAATAATTTTGAAATATAAAAACCAAAATAAATATTGGGGTCGTGAAAAAAATTGTATATACACCGCAGAAAAGTAGTGTATTTTCTCCATATCGTATTTTAGCCCTCGCCTACGGTTCGCGCTTCAATTTACTCCGCGGGATAAAATCATACACTTCTCTCCCTTAATGTATACTATACTATTGCAGCATTTTAAAATAATTTAATTTAAATAATAGTTACTTATGTATCAAGGCACTACAGTTTAACTTTTTATCACGAATATGGAATTTATTAAACCATGTGAGTGACAAAAAGGAACTTCAGTTCCGCGGTACATATTCAATTTTACTTAAAATCTAAAATTAGAAAAAACTGAAAAAATATTATATAGCTTAAGTTTATACACCTGTCAGTTGTTAATTGGAACTGACACTTAGTGTTGCCAACCTCAAACATAAAAGTTATCGTAAATAACACGAACAATTATGTGTTTTGTCCTCAATTTCTTCATCGGAATTAATTAGTTAATTCTTCTTGCACTTTGTTTCATTTTACGTATAAATTTAATACAATACGTCACATATCTGTCAAAATTATCCTACTTGTACAATAATTATTTTACGGTTGCTTACACAGTGTTGCTCAAAATCGTCGTATAATGGGTTACTTTAGTGACGCTTAATGAGCTTTTAACGACGATTTTTGAGCACTTTAGAGACGATTTCAAATAAAGTAGCTTCAAAAATGAGTATGAAATGTTACAATAACAATTCAATATACGATACCCCGGTTTTTTTTCTTAAATATAAAAATAAAAATTCACTGACCTTTTCTGAACCTTCAAAGCAGCATCTATAACAATAAAAGAAAATAGTTAATATAACATAACTACTGAGTGACAAATTTTTTTTATAGGACATAGGA
Organism: Poecilus cupreus; assembly: GCA_963942605.1. NCBI lineage: Eukaryota > Metazoa > Arthropoda > Insecta > Coleoptera > Carabidae > Poecilus > Poecilus cupreus. The sequence goes on from OZ012724.1 coordinate 759,268, forward strand.
AATACAATGTTTAAATTTTTATAATGCGATAATTCGTTCGCCATGAATTTTTGAACAAATTATAAAGTATGTGTCAAATATAAATAATTAAACAATAAATATTATGGGGTAAATAGCTCCGCGGTAACGCGTCGGATTGTGGATCGTGAGATCCTCAGTTCGAATCCCACAGCTGACAGATGCCAATTTATATTTACCCCTGTGGTTCCCCCTCTACTAACATCTTTGAGGGTTATGATTTGACGGCTGGTAACCGCTCTTCATACGCAAAAATATATCACTTACCGAGATCTGCGTAAGCAGAGTGCCACACCCATAATGGGTAAACGGCGTGATTGATATATTTATTTAATATTAGACAGATTAAATTTCGCGACATAGACTCTAAACTATCATATACTAACTACTAACCATTTTAAAAGATGCTGTACTCTTATAAGACTGCAACAAGATATCTTATCACTTATCACTAATAACCCCGAAATTTAATAGTTAAAAATGCATTTATGATTGGGTATATACACTGTCTTTCACATTTAGAGACTTTGAATTTAAACCAAAGGTCTACTGAATTTACTTTTGTATATTTGTTATATTTTTAACACAATTTCTATCACCAAATCTAATTTAAAACCGCGAGAATTCACTGCACATCTGCTTCGAACAATAAAAAACACTGAACTGATCACAAAACTAAAATAAAATGCTAGATCTACCAGCAATTACCAGACAAAATTTATTGGAGTTCTATACTGTTCTGGCATCGGATCAGACAGGATTAATTAAGGAAATAAGTTCAATTCTACGATTCAAATACGCAAACAGAACTATATTTTTATGATTTAAAATATGTGCTGCAAAAATTGTACACTGTTGTTATATGGACAGTAAATTTCAATGCTATTTTTTTTTAATATTGCTGTACCTTTTTAGTTATTCATTTGACAGCAAAAGTGTAAATAAAAAAGTTGTTCAGAATTTAAAAATGCATGCAATAATACTCATTTGGTTACTTGAATATTAGTATTTCACGATATATCAATCAAATTGAAGTGAATATTTATTAGGAAAATTGTTATATGGTCATTTAATTAAACAAAAACGAAAAATATTTGATATTTCAAAAAACAGATTTATATTTATTTATTAATAATAAAAATAATAATAATATATCATCACGCCCTTTACCCATTATGGGTGTGGCACTCTGCTTACGCAGATCTCGGTAAGTAATATATTTTTGCGTATGAAGTATAATAATGACAGAATTGGTTAAAACAGAGTCACGTGACATACAATAAAGCATTTCATTGGTTTTAAGAAACGTCAAAGAATAATCATTATTATTTATATATTCTTAGACGTGTTCTGCACGTGATCTGCATTAAATCCGATTAATTATTATTAGGGGTAAATAATAAATAAATTCACCAATAGTATAATAGAATAATATTGTTATTTTAGGTAGTGCTAAAAATTTGACAGATGAGTCCGTAAAGTTAAATTTTGACATTAGAGTCTGTAAAGTTTAGCGACTATTTTGGGTAACTTCATAGAGTCATATCGTATACTTTAGTACCGATTTCGGAAAAAAGTAATTTTTTGAAGGGATGGGCATTTCTTGATAGTGTTCCGTATTTGATAAGAAATCTATGGCGGGAGGTAGTGTGGTTCCCAGAAACATTTTAAATAAAAAAATCTAATGTGGGCAGCACACTACTTTCTTATACAAATAAAACCAACTGAACACATATGACTTGTTCATTTATTTGATATATAAATGTTAAACTTGTTTAATTATACAAATATTACTTTCATAATATTTCACATGACATATATTTTTGACACTTCACAATTATTTAACACGTTTGACATATAGATATTAAAAATGTTTTAGTTTTTGTTCCTAGTGTAACTAAGATTATAGAAATATATTCTTAAATATTTAATTTAATTTTTCTCAAAATTAGAAGCATGTACAAGAAAAAAGGAAATAACATTTTATATTCCAAATACTTTTGCTAATATCTTTCATTTGAAACTTTTTTTCATAGCTGATTCTATTTTTGAAATAAATGGAATTTATTGTTTTGTATGTCCAGCAAAGTTCCTCCCTCGGTTTTTCAATTTCATTCAAAATCAACTCAGCTCTTCATATTTTCAAGAAACTTATAAATTCCTAGTTTCGTTTACATATCTTGTCTCGTTCATGAGATATTGCGCACACGGACATCCATCCATCCTCACACACAGACATCATTGAGAAATTGGTCTTAACGGATTCAGTGGACGTCAAAATTGTATTTCCGCAAAAATCTAGTCGTCGATTTTTTTTGTGTACCAATACTTCCTTATAATTTGTATAAGAAAGTAAAAATGCATATAAATTTAACAGCATCTGACATTTCAAATCATCGAGACAGGTCTCGTTTATGTATGTATGTATTTACATTTTAATAATCATATTTGTTATTAGAATATTTATATACCTGAAACATATATTATATTTATATGTATAATAACTTTTGGAAATGCTCTGTAGTTATTATTCTGTGCAGGTATTTCGTACAATATTTAAACACAATTAAATAACTGTTTACTGTTTATAAAACAGTGGCAAAATTTTGGCTGGCCTTCAGAAGTTTCTCTAATACATAAACATTGAACATTCACCGATGATTTATCGGCAGTCGATACATCAATGTGTCAATAACTGCGTCATCTCCTGGTGCACACTGGTGTTATGCACATAACTGCATCGTTGACAATAGTGCATATGATAAACGAATTCGCATTCCACGCCTCTGCCAAAAATGCAGCCTACATTATGTACTTACTTATAAATATATGGCTTGCAATTCGAAATAAATATGAGCCCAACCCCAAATTTATTCGTACCACCATGAAAAATATACTATAATAAAATATAATTATTATTTCTTCCGAAATCGATACAAAAGTATACGATATTACTACGCAAAGTTAGCCAAAATAGTAGCTATAATTAAACTTTACAGAATCTTATGTCAAAATTTTACTTCACACACTCTTATGTCAAACTTGAATTACAAACCTAAAATAACCAACATATTATTCTGTAATACTATTGGCGAATTTATTTATTATTTACGTTTGATAATCATTTATCTGATTTAATGCTGATTACTTCTAACCTACATACATTACATACATACATAACATCATGCTATATCCCACTCAGTGGGGTAGCACGAACGCAGAAACACAGTCAACCAACAACCAAACATTCCTATCCTGACACACCACTTTCGCCTCGTCCATATTCATAGTGCAATTCATACATGCTTGTTTATTCTTCACATTCGGAATCATTCGTTCACGCAACAAACCATCAATCATACCCAACTAGTTATTCCTCAGTCGTCCACATAATCGTTCACCTTCACATACAGGGTGTTTCATAACTTCGAGTACATGCGTTAATGGTATATGGTGTTTGATGTGCTGATTACGAATCTAAAACAATTTGTTTTATATTCGAAAAATTAAGGGTTGTTTACCTAAAACATTTTTTGTAGTACTGCAGTGGATTCGCTTTCCTATTAAACACAAACAATGAACAAAATTTAATTATGTTTAATGAAACGATAATTATTAACATAATCATCCACCCAATGGAAGTACAACGAAAAATTTTGGACTGGGACAAAATGGAAAATAATTTTGCGATTTAAATAAAATTCTTTTTGATTCGTAATCAGCATATTAAATAATATATATATATATATATATATATATATATATATATATATATATCATTAACGAATGTACCTGAAGTTATGAAACACTCTGTATATTAGTTTCACCAACCTTTCATTCGACATTCGCTCAACATGTCCAAACCACCTCAACTGACTCACTCCCACTTTCTTAACAACATTCTTCTCAATCTCACACTCACCATACACCAATGTATTCCTTACACGATCACTCTCCTCTCAAATACCTCATTTCCACAGCAATTATACGTCGTTCATGCTTTTTCATCCACACCCAACATTCACTAGGCACTAACACACCATTATAAACACTCAATCAAGCATCTCTAGATAGTCTAGATACATTCACGTTTCGAGCAAATGTACCCAGGGCACCCAATACCTGGCACCCTGCAGACACCCGCCTTTCAATCTCCCGGTCAATACTACCCAAATATACAAATTCATTCACTTGTTCCAGTCTCACATCATTCTATGAAACATTAGCAACATAGGTTTTTTGTCACGATTGGATTTACAAATCAATATCTGGACAAATGTCTGACAGTGTTTAGATCAATTATTTATTTAACAGAAAAAAAAAGGAAAAGAAAGGACCTGTCAAATTCACCATCATGTCATTACAATCTTCTAAGAAATTTTCAGTAATAATATAACAAGAGAGTGAGAATAAATTGAAAATAATTTGACAGATCTTTCGAAAACTTGTTGCCAGGCAATAGCCACGAAAGTTATTGCCAAATGCCGACAAGTTTGAGAAAGATACTGGAGAATTATTTTCTAATTTATCGAACTCTCGAGTTATATTTAATTAGATTATTTTTTTATTTCATCATCAGGCTCGTCACTAAACCTATCTTTTTTGCTCATTTTTACTTGTGCTGATTATACATATTTGACATTTGACATCTGTCAACAAAAACAAAAAAGCTACAGAGAATATTGCCGGGAATAATCACAAGAGCATTATTCTCAGTATAATAATGACAGGATTGGTTAAAACGCAGACACGTGACATACAATAAAGCATTTCACTGGTTTAAATAAACGTCAAAAAATAATCTACAGAAAATAATATAACACTGTAATAAATAAATGTGAAACTGATTTATGAAATGTCACATATTTTGCAATCGTTTTTAATAAATATTATTTTTACTTTGATTGATATATCATGAAACACTAATATTTAGGTAACCAAATGGGTCTGGTTGCATGCATTTTTAAATTTTGAACAACTTTTGTATTTACACTTTTGCTATATAGTGAACAAGTACAAAGAAATTGCAATATTAATTCTACATATATTAGAAATATAATCGAGCCGCATTAATCTAAGTTTGATTGTGGAACTCTGCTCAAAGCAAATCTTCAGATATATTAAATAAATCACAAACTATGGAGCACTTTATAATATAGTAAGTTCATTAAATAACTGCAGTTAATTCTAGTTGTATGTAAGTAGAAGCGGCCTTTATTTAGTAATGAAGTGGAATGAACTGGAATAGCGATCATATCGGATTGATAGACAGTCATATATAGTCAGAAATACACAGTGAGCACCTCTTGACTATATTCGTACATATCTTTATGAATTTATAAACTTGTTTTCTGAAGTAATGCACGGGTGATAAACTTTTACTAGGCTTGCTTTTATGTTAAAGGTAGAATAAACTATTTCATTTTTTATATTCACCATATGACTCTCTTATAAACATAAACGTTAATGTTTCACATATTCCTTAAAATAAACTTTACTAAGTTTTACTGATTACTAAGGAATCCTTATATCTTAAGTTTGTTGCTCACGTTGGTTAGCTAGTCATTGTTTAGTTCTACATTTTGTATCTAAAACTAGAGACCTAAAACTGAATTTCAAAAACGAAGAAAAATCTTTGGAAACTTAACATTAAAAAGCCCAGAATATCTGTGACTAAGAACATGTTAAATTTTATCAACAGTCATTTTGATCTGTCCGGGCATTCTAATGTTTACGAAAATTTCATTTTCTACTGTTCGAATTTAGTAAGTTGAATACGAATTGTCAAGAAGATTTGTGACATTTCAAACTGTAGTATTCGCTATTTCAGGATGATACAATAAAACTCACTAAAAGTTTGTAATAACACTTTATTCCACTGCTAACTATCACGTCTATACTCTACAACAATCTTTTATTGACTGCCTAAACTAATGATACAACCAAATATAATTATAATGGAGGGTTATACAGAAGCAAATTTTCGTGCTGCCATCTATTGATGTTTTCATTGAACTACGATGAAATTCACATGGGCGAAACACAAACAAAACGCTGTCAAAATGACAGTTCTTAAAATGATGCTAAATATGAAAAATAAAGTGTGTGTATGGTTTGTGCATAGTAACTCCCTTTATTACTATAAAGAATATATGGTCAGTGTTAAATTTATTAAATTACCTAAATAATAAACTTCAAAAATAAAACATAACCTCTCAAACGTCAAAACATGGATGTTTGTGTTATGAACTTCCATCTCAACTTTTACCTCATCTTTCTCTTTCTTGCTTGTGACGTCAAAATCATAACCCTCCATTCATTTATGATCTAACAATAACAATTATCTAATACACTACACAAACATTCAGGAAATTCATTAATTTATTAAGAAGAATTTCCAAGTAAGTTAATTTTGTAATAATTTTATTTAGTGATATTAGCAATTACAGAAAAACGATTTTAGTATTTTTTGTTAAACGAAATCGTACAAAAAATTGTCCATCCGACAAATTATGAAAATAATAATTTTACATTCTTCCTCACCTCAAATACAAATACTTGACAGTTCCTTTGATAAGTAGACGTTAAATGGTCTTTCACCATTTTTTTTAAAATTTTTTTATATGAAACTTTTTTCTAACTTGAAGACTATCTACACTTTTAAAAAGTCTTAATTGTTATTCATTAAACCACAATAATTTTTTTTAAATGTTGTGACGTCATTATAGAGTTGTTGATGAATCTCAAACAGTAGAGATTTAAATAATTTTTGTCACATAAATGTTCTATTTTATTGTAATAATAATAATAAAATAAGTAAAAAAATCTGATGTGGCCAGCACATAACCTTCCGCCCAATACTACTCTTAAACGATACAAAATAGCATTTGATGATACGGAAACATACCTTCTTATTTGTTTATTTTCTATTTATATTTGAGAAATTTTATTTTCTTTCGTATATTTATTTAATTTTTTGACATATATTTCACCAAGAAAACAGCTTCACAATCAAAATGACATGTGTCACATTTCGTAAAAAATTGAAAATGTTTCCATGGTGTACTAGGAATGCAAGATATGTAAAATCTAGTTTCTTTATATTTTATTATCTCTAAATCTAATGAAAATTAATAAAATTAGTGTAATCAAAATACATGTAAAATTAAATATTCTTCAACTTTCAAAATAACATAAATTGTTGAAAAAGGAAATTTAACCGTGTTTTTCACGAAAAACTGTTAAGGGCTTCAAGTAAACTGTTACTTCCAGTTGACCAATTTTATCCAAAATCTAATCAGCTCTTCATTTAAATATAAGAAACACTAATTCACAAAATTGTATTTTTTGGTATTATAGCATTTGAGTTATGCGAGACGAAAAAATTGCCACAGACTATACACACACATACATACATACATATATACATACAGCCATCATCGCGAAAATAGTAAAATCGTATTGTAGGGTCCCTAAAACGTGCTTATTCATTGAAAACTCACTACCCAATTTTTTGACTAAAAACAATACCTCCCTTACCTAGAGGTAGGCGGGAGGTAAAAATATATGACTACAATTATTTACAATATGTACTGTCTTAGATCCAGCAACATCTCTACTATGACCTCACAACATTTTTAAAAAAATCATTGTGGCTTAATGAATAACAATTAAGACTTTTTAAAAGTGTAGATAATCTTCTGGTTAGATAAAGTTTTATAAAAAAAAATAAAAAAATGGTGAAAGACCCCATTAAAAGATTCCTTAAATCAATTTAAATGTTGAATTTTGGCTGGTGCAACGACATTTTTATATTTAAGGATTACCTAGAGTGTGGTGCAACTGGGCATTAATCTTTTTATTTTAATTGTTCAATTTTCTTTAATATTTCATAGCGTTAGTGTACTCAGAGCAGATCTCGTGTTACATTAACATTATTTCCTTCATCATCTTTCATTACAAGTAAATGACACATGATGAGCGTTCCTCATGCTGCTGACTGTCCGGGAACAATGGACACACGCACCTGAAGACACAGTCCAGTGCGTACTCCAGCTGACCTCTGGCCGTCGCAGGTCACCGCTTCAACACACCGGGCAGCGCGCATCACCGCATGGTGACTCACGGTGACTATGATCGTTTCCTCTGCTACTGCTACCGCTGAACTGTATTTACATTACCCATCAAGGTACAGTAATACCAACGCATAGATATACTGCAAATTCTTAATTCTTTACCTCTCTTTAAGGTGAACCATTCGGGCCAATATGGGCTGAAGATAGCGCAAGATGAACATGACTTTTTTGAAACAATATATCATTATTATAATAAATGAAACATATAATGTTTTATATCTACGTTTGTAGATAAAAGTCCAAAGTTTTGTAATAAATTTTAAAATGCCAATTTTGTTTACATATTATACATGAACATAATTTTCAAAGTAGTCAAATATATGTCACACATTCCCATGAACGACTACAGTAATACAAATAATGTGTATATTTATAAATATGATCGTCTATAACATACTAACATTATTTTACATTTGAATTTACAGTTTTTGAGAAACAAATAAAAATATACCAAAAAGTGTGTTTTTTGGTATATTCTTATTTGTTTCTCAAAAACTGTAAATTCAAATGTAAAATAATTTTAGTATGTTATAGACGATTATATTTATAAATATACAAATTATTTTCATTACTGTCGTCGTTCATGGGAATTAGAAATTCAGTATCAAAATTCTGAATTTTTGACCAACTAGACTTCAACGAATATTTTTTTATAGTTGAATGTTTCAGTTTTCCTTTTCATCCACATATATAAATACTAGAATGTTCAAAGACTTCACAGTAATAATTGTTTTGTTTTTCGATAAGAATAATTGTAAGAAATAATTTATTGAAATTTGAATTTGCAAAACAAAATTCATGGGAGTGAACGAACCCAACGAAAATATGTTCTTCTTCTGACATTGCAATGTACAAGTCACTGTAAAAAATCCATGATATTTTGACGAATGGAGGTTGTTGGACCATAAAGAACATGAAAATCAATAAAGAATACAGAATTTGCTGTTTTTTAAAAAAATAAAGGGTTCGTTCTTTCGACGCGTATGTTTGACCTTAATGGAGGGTTATACAGAAGCAAATTTTCGTGCTGCCATCTATTCATGTTTTCATTGAACTACCAAGAAATTCACATGGGCGAAACACAAACAAACCGCAGTCAAAATGACAGTTCTTAAAATGATGCTAAATATGAAAAATAAAGTGTGTGTATGGTTTGTGCAATAGTGACTTCCTTTATTACTATAAGGAATATATGGCCAGTGTTAAATTTATTATGTTTCCTAAATAATAAACTTAAAAAATAAAAACATAACCTTGTTAAAACACCATCTCAAACGTCAAAACATGGATGTTTGTGTTATGAACTTCCATCTCAACTTTTACCTCATCTTTCTCTTTCTTGCCTATGACGTCAAAATCATAACCCTCCATTTAATTTAAATATGGCGTATTGGGCTTCCAAATTATCAAGAGATGGCGTTGATCACAATTCCGGTACATGTTAAATTCATTTTGTATGATATCTTATGATGGCGAATGCTTGTATTAGTATTGGTAGGTTGCTTTTATTGGCAGCAGAATGGGCAACATATACACTACAAATTTTTCTATTCTTATAGGTTTTTTTGGAAAAAATTCAATCTTTACCTATAATCTACAAATATACGAGACGTGATCGTATACGGAATACATTGGTGTATGACGAGTGTGAGATTGAGAAGAATGTTGTTAAGAAAGTGGGAGTGAGTCAGTTGAGGTGGTTTGGACATGTTGAGCGATTGTCGAAAGAAAGGTTAGTGAAACTAATATATGTGGATGAGATTGAAGGTGAACGATTGCGCGGGCGTCCGAGGAATAACTGGTTTGGTATGATTGATGGTTTGATGCGTGAACGAATGATTCCGAGTGAGAAGAATAAACGAGCATGTATGAATCGCACTATGAATGTGGACGAGGCGAAAGTGGTGTGTCAGGATAGGAATGTTTGGAGGAGATTGATTGTTGGTTGACTGTTTTTCTGGGTTCGTGCTACCCCACTAAGTGGGACATAGCGTGACGTTATGTATGTATGTATCTACAAATACAAGGAAACTTCATTTTTACATCTTATTTAAATAATGCGACGTAAACAAATGTTATATTTACACTGGAATACTTTTAAAATTACTACTACTGTTATTAGTTTTAAAAAAAATTATGTTTCTGTATCATCAAATACAATAACATTTCAGAAAACAGGTTTAGTTTTATTTATTATAGTATTGTTCTCTGTCAAAATTTCGTAGAATATTGCAATGATATAATGACGAATTTGAGAGTTCATTTCTTTCTGTTAAATAAAATAATGATGTTTAACATGCAGTTGTCAAAAAAATATTTTGACATGCTTTTTATTATTTTTTTGACAACTAATAAAAATTTAAAAATTACTTTGTATTTTATATTGTAGCTTCACTCCTGAGGATAACTTATCTGTAGATCAGTAAATTGTTACATTATCTGGAACTACACAATATGGCCCAATTATTTAAACGAGGATTGTGGTTATAATTTGAAAAATGTTTATAATATCTGTACAAGTAAGAAAATTTAATACAAGTTCATTTACCATTGACAACAAATACATGTTAAGAAAGTTCTGCACAGTTTCAGATTTTACGAAATATCACTAAAAATTGGCATATACTTTTATTATATTTCTATATAATATAAACTCTAAGAAACTCAATGCTGTAGAGCGCATCGTCATATCTCTTAAATTTATAGAGATATGTCAATTTTCGATGTTTTTCGAAATGCTACTTTGAGTGGCTGCAACTCAAAATCTATTAAAGATATTGAAAAATAGACTCAGTTCTGTTCGTTTCATGCATTTTATTACAAATTGGCAAATTTTGAAAATTTTGAAATTTTTCGATTTTTTTCCCCCAAATTCGATAGGCGGTAACTCGATAAATATAAAAGATACAGACTCACAGACTGGACCATTCGATTCAGCTCATCAAAATACATAAGTATGTAAAATTTCATTAAAATTGATTTACGCGTTATAGAGTTAGAGCAAAAAGTGTGAAAATGACGTTTTTCACGGAAAACGTCAAAGGGTACCCATTGACGTTTGGCCTGAAAAAGGCCATTTTCAGACTTTTTGCTCTAAAATTTCAACCCACAATCTAAATGTTCTGAAATTTTGAGGGTTTATGTATTTCGATGAGCTGAATCCAATGGTTTAGTCTGCAAGTTCGTATCTCGTTTATTATTTGAGATATCGCTGATCGAAATTTTGAAAAAAAAATTCCAAAATTTTCAATTTTTAAAAAATTTGTTATTTTGCTATAATATGCACGAATAACACAAAACAGAAGAGTATTTTTCGATATCTTGCGTAATTTTTGAGTTGCAGTTCCTCAAAGTTGCACTTCGAAAAACATCAAAAACCGCCATATCTCGAAAAATCTAAGAGATATAATGATGCGCTCTGCACCAGTGAGTTTTTTAGGGTTTATATTATATAGAAATACAATAAAAGTTTTTGCCAATTTTTAGTGATATTTCGTGAAGTACATCATATGAACTGTGTTTAAATGAGTAAGAAGAATGTTTTACGGAAATAAGAAATATAATAAATTTACAAGTCAATACGGTAAATATTATGAATATTTTAATTGTTTTCTAATATATTAGACAAATTAATTTGTGTGTTTATATTTATAGAGCAACTTTGACAATTATTAAAAGAACTCCTTGAAGAACTTCATTTCTTTGTATAGATTGTTATTAGTTCTATACTTTTCGTACAAAAAATATTGTACAAACCTCTTGCGTGAACTCGGTTGCCGGATTCGTTCTATGGCAAAGTCTTTCGGGAACCAAGCGTTCCGCATTTGGTATGTAAATAACTATTTTGTACCGTTTAAGAGTAGTATTGGGCGGGAGGTTATGTGCTGGCCACATCAGATTTTTTTGTAACGATCACTATATCATCAACAGACTAATATGAATGCTATTATTTGTCCACCTATAATATTCTTTTTCTGTTTTCTTCATTACATATTAAAAGCCAAATTGAACAAATTTATTCATAATAAATCTACTTGACGTACAATTTTATTTATATTAATTTCCTCTTTCTCCTTTTTGTGATTTAATATTAATTGTTGTTCTCTCCATTATCATCATAGCTATACGTTTCAATTTTCCTTATATTTTTATTTCCTTTAAAGTTATTTAAACACGCTACGATCATTTATTTCTTATTTGTAAACAAATGAAACGGCTACAATAAAATTCAACTGTTTATAATAAATTACACAACAAGATGTAAACACATACTAGCTATATATAAAAGATTAATGTATATTTCACTATATTTGGAATAATATTTCTTCAGTATGTATTTCAATTCAACACATGTACTGTACGATATAGCATGCTATATTTGAACATTCTCACTGGAAATTCTAATGAATTATTTATTTGATTAGTTCATAACATCTACAAAATGAATAAAGTAATACAGGAAAACGATTTTAAAATTCGTTTCCATCAGCATTTCGTAACACACAACCTACAGGTAAACACCATTGTCCTTCTCAAGTACCTCTCACCCCAGGGAGTTGTCACATTGTCAGGTTGGCCCCCCTGCTGAGGTTCTATGTCCGTGGTAAGTCATCCCAGCAAGTTAATGCTTTTTTGATGAACTGAGCAACAGAAGATTTTAAGATGGGACTTTATTCAACACAAAAGGTTTCAAGGGTCTGTTTTGTGGACAGGTTACACCTGTAGGGTCTGAAGTGGGTTTAAGAAATAAAATGGAGGATGGTGGTTAATTCGAAGAAATCACTATAATTTTTGTACATTAAATATAATAGTTATTTACTTTACAAGTGGGCAAAGTAAGGAATTACCCACGAGAGAAATTTTAGCACACGAAGCCGAAGGCTGAGTGAGATCATTTAATCGAGTGGGTAAATCCATTTTGCTCACGTGTGAAGTTAACGTTTTATTCAACACCTCTCAAAACATGAAAAATTTATTAAAGAAATATTATTTGACAGTGACATATGCTTTAAATTTTTAAATTAAAATATCAATCGAAGTAGTTACGAAGGTGTTGTGTGTTATTATTATTGTTATAAATAAAAAAATACTCACTAGTGACTTTCCTCAAAATTATTCCCACTAGTGTGTAATCTGTTACTTTGCTTGTTTAAAATCGCCATAGTTATAGAGCATTTATTGAGAGGTGTTGGATAATAGTATATTGTGTCATTAGGAGTAAATGTGATACTTTGGGTGCTGAGCATGTAAGTTTGAACGACGAGCGAAGCGAGTCGAACAATTACATGCGAAGCATACAAAGTCACATTTACTCCGAATAACACATGCTATTTTTTCTTCAAACATAGAAAATAGACATTAAAACATTAAAAAATGCTCAAAACTTCAAAAAATATTCTCTTATCTAACATTTCAAGTTGCCGTAGAATATGTTGTTTTGTTATTTTTGTTTCATTTTTAACTGTCAAATTATTGAATTACAACCTTACTATTTTTCATAATATTTTACTTTGTCCGCCGCCGGCGTAAATGTGTTGCCAAGGATACACTTTTACGCCGGCGGCGACAATGTAGAACTTCTGCTTGTTGAATACAAATACATAACAACGTACTTTTATGACGTTTGAAGAAAAAATAATATATAAACCCCAGGAAAAAAGTGTCCTATGACTCGTGCTTTATTTTACTCTACGGGAAAAATTATACACTTCTCTCCCTTAATGTATAATATACTATTTACGTCACTAATTAGATAGTAAAAACACAGTATAAGAATTCACACAGTAGCAACTCTCGCTACTTTTGATTTCTATATCCTCCGATTTATTCAGTTTTTATCGAAAATAAATGTAGTTACCTATGACTGTTTTGTTCTGATGTCTTTTAAGTGATTTATTTGACGTTTCTGACAGTTTGCAAAATACGGTTATTTACAGTAATGACCAGCGTATTAAATAAATTGAAGTCTAAAATCCAGTTTTCTTTAAATAATATTAATTTATTAAGAGAAGTTTTTTAAATCGATGACAAAAAAATTTCATTTTCATATGTTTTTTTGTTTTGCATATCTTCACAAAATACTCTTCTACTTTCTTCGTTAAATGGAAATAGTTATTTGTATCACAAAGTTGGAAATTGCTATTTTGAGAGTGCGAGTTTATTTTGATAGGACGAGTCGTAGGCGAGTCCTACAAATACGAGCACTTGCAAAATAGTTTCCAACCGAGGGATACACAAGATTTTTCGCGCCAACATTTATCTAAATTTAATTTATTACTCATTTTCTTAATGACAGGGAATTTTTTTATGTTGCTAACTTCACAATATTTGAATGTCAATTATGTTTATTTTCCAATATCATAACCAAAAATATCTACATATTTTTATTTTTATTTTAAACTGCAAATACAATTATAATTACTTACAAATATGTTTAAAATCCATAAATATTCTGTTTTCTTGTATTGTAAATGCTCAATTGTAGATATATTGCCATAATATTTTTATGTCAATGTAATACTTTGACATTTCTAGCATCAGAAGTTAGCTAAAATTAGTGAAGTGATGCCAACATATAACCATTAAAAGTTAGCAATTTTTGTCGAAATAGTACGACAAAAACATGATTTCCGACCGATTTAGAGATATGTAATTGTATCAATGACGTACGGCGGCGCGAAAAAGTTCTTGATTGCAGTGATTTTGAAGGAATAATACCAATTTTTTTTTTTCAAAATATTATGAACGATGTACACCCAATTCATTTCCAATAAATCTAGTGCTATACGAATGATCTACATTTATCATTCTTAAAACCCTTTCTTCAATAAAGAATGTTCTTCTGCTCTTGCTAAATTTTAATTACTAAGCTCGTGTATTTTTCGTGGATTATAAATTATAAAGTATAAATTATACACTTCTCTCCCTTAATGTATAATATACTATTTACGTCACTAGTTAGATAGTAAAAACACAGTATAAGAATTCACACAGTAGCAATAGAATACTCGCTGTTTTTGATTTTTATATTGCATCGACCTTGAGCCGAGCAGCCATATTGCCAGTTGCGGTATATTTGAATAGCTGTCAGTTGCAAATGACATCAGATTTGAAATTTTTATTTCAAAGGTCTTACATTTTTTCATGGTACATATAAGTTGACCTGTCTGTTTTGTACTCATTTATGAGCTTAACATGAAAGAAATACTGTGGCTTGATATTTGACAGATACAATTGACACTGACATACCTGACAGCCTGTCAGCTGACACTGGGCAACCATTTTTTCAGTAGCGCACCACTGAAACATTGGGATCATGAAATCGAAATAATCGAATTGTCACTATATTAATATTTCAAAACTAAATAATAAATATTTATAATTACAACAATGTCACAATTACGAAACTATACTATTTGAATACCAACCAATGCAGTTCTAATACCAACCAAATCACAAATCAGCCTCAAATGTCAAATGAATTTTATTTAATCCCATTTAGGTTTCATTTCAATGTTTCCGACCAGTTAACACCTTTCCATCTTGCTGCGCTGTGTTCCACGCTACGTGGACTGTTGATAGGCTATAATTACATCCCACATAACGTAACACAACGTACAACGTAGTCAGGTAATGCTAACACTATGATTTACGGCGCGGATTGTGTACAAGTCGCCCACGACCGCGAGAGCGGACTGACGGTTGTGATTAATTGTTTTGTTAGTTTGTTACTTGGTTTTTACACAAATCGACTTTGTGTTGTGTGATTGTTACAGTTCTAGAGTCTGAGAAATGTTTTGTGAAGTATATGAGCGGAATCATATCATTTGGCCCAATAAAGACTTTTTTCACAACTGGAAGAGAATAGTATATTGTGTAAAGTAAATGTAATACTTTGGTGCTGAGCATGTTAGTTTGAACGACGAGCGAAGCGAGTCGGACAATTACATGCGAAGCATACAAAGTCACATTTACTCCGAATAACACATGCTATTTTTTCTTCAAACATAGAAAATAAACAATAAAATATTAAAAAATGCTCAAAACTTCAACAAATATTCTGCCGTATCCAGTATTTCTAGTTGCCACAGAATATGTTATTTTGTTATTTTTGTTTATTTGTTTTATTCTTAACTGTCAAATTATTGAATTACAACCTTACTATTTTACATGATATTTTACTTTGTCCGCCGCCGGAGTAAATGTGTTGCCAAGGAGACACTTTTACGCCGGCGGCGACAATATTGAACTTCTGTTTGTTGAATACAAATACATAACAACGTACTTTTATCACGTTTGAAGAAAAACTTGGTTTATTTGACACCAAAATCGTGACAGAAATTGTTAATTTCATATCAACGGGAGATGGGTACTTTCTCTCCCGTCGTGAGGGAAAGTGAAAAATAAACAAAAGCCATAAATTGATAAAACCTAGTATTAACCAATATATGAGTTTCTATAGTAACATATATACTCCGCAGGAGAGAAGTGAATTTTTTTTCTTGTCGTATTGTATTGTAGCCCTCGCCTACGGTCGTGCTTCAATTTTACTCCGCGGGTAAAAAACATACACTTCTCTCCCTTAAGTAATGTACTATTAGAATAATTTGAAAAAAAAATTCTGATCTTACATAGGGAAAATTGTACTTAATTTATTTTCATCTTGAATCCTGTTATTTTTAAGAATATTTTTAGAAAATCACTAACATAAAGATTTCGTTTGGCCCAAAGCTATTGGTTGGTACCACGAACAATGTTTTTGAATGACAACAAAATATTGAAAAATGTTTAAAATAAAGATTTTACATCTTCTTGATTCCACTATTTCATTTATTTACTAAGATATGCCAAAAAAACTTTCTAATAATCTATAACTTAATATTGACGAATTGTTCTCAAAATCTAATGAATTCGTAACATAAACATAATACCTCCCTTACATATATGTATGTGCGGAAGGTAAAAATGATATAAAGATAGTTAATTAAACAAGTTTATTTGATATTGGCAGTAAAGTGCTCAAAAATCGTCATTAAAAGCTCAGAAATCGTCACTAAAGTACCCCATTATACGACGATTTTGAGCAACCCAGGGTTGACAACCGTTAAATAATTATTATACAATTAGGATAATTCTGACAGATATATTGACGTACTATAGTAGATTTGGACGTAACATAAAACAAAATTTGCAAGAAGAATTAACTAATTAATTCCGATGACGAAATTGAGGACAAAACACATAATTTTGAGTGTTATTTACTATCAAGGTTGGCAACACTGACTGTCAGTTTCAATTGACAACTGACAGATGTATAAACTTAACCTATATTGTAATTTTTTTACAGTTGTTTCGAATTTTAGATTTCAAATAATACTTAATATGTACCGCGGCACTGAAATTCCTTTTTATCACTCACATGGTTTATTACGGGCCTCGGTAACTAAATTCCATATTCGTGATAAAAAATTGAACTTCACTGCCTTGATGCATAAATAACTATTTCTTTGTATGATTTAAACTATGCAAAACTTTTTTTAACAACTGCAGAAAACATTTCTGTATCTTTTAAAGTTTTATTAACAATAATAACTAGTATTCAGCGGTAGTTAACACAACATTAACAACTATAGTAATTAAATTTATTAACCATATAACAGAAAGGTTAACCGTCAAATTAAAATTGTGATTTAAAGACAAATAAAGAAATTTCCCTTTGATGTTCTCACAATATAACAAACATAAATTTCTTGTTCCATAAAACTCTATGAATTAAAATGAACACTTAGCAATCATAAAGAAAATCATTAGTGTGTTTTTTATGAAATACATGTATTGAGGTTTTGTCCATTATCCGAAAAGTCTGTGTGAATGGATGGATGTGTGTCCTTATACTCTCTAACTCACGAACGAGAAACGATAGAGCAACTAAACTTTATAATTGTAAGTTTCTTGACTATGTGAAGAACTGAGTTGATTTTGGTAACAGTTGCAAAACCGGAAGTAAAAGTTTACTTCGCACAAAAAAGGAGATATTCAATTTATTTTGAATATGAAATCGGCTATGAAATATGTTTAGAATAATAGTATATAATTATATCAGGGATTATGATAGTCATTATTATTATTCACGAAGATAAGCCGTAGGCGAGTGATGCAAATCATCCGAGTGAATAATGACCATAATCCCGAATATAATACTATACTTTTTCTACTCCAATAAATTCGGAAATAACGTTTAACAAATTATTGAAATTCTTCGAAAACACACGTTGAAAAACGTCTACATAAAAATACACATTGACAACTGACTACATGTCAACTGTCAGACGGCCGTTGCTTGGAGATCCACATCACGTCCTTAAAATAACCGGGAATTATGGATTTCTGGCTCTGTGATTGGTCGAAAAGAGTGAATTATGAATCATATGAATCATAATTCACTGTCATGAATTTTGGGTAATATAATTCATCGAAAAAAATTAAATAATGGGGATATATTTATACAGAAGTAGAAAAAATAAGTTATTATGTCTTTTTGTTTGATTTAGGGCCGGTATTTTCAAACTCAATCCAAAGTTTTGTAATGTAATAAATTTTAAAAAGTTAATTTTGTTTGCAAATTATACTTGAACATAATTTACAAAGTAGTAAAATATATGTCACACATTCCCATGAACGAATTCAATAATGTAAATGATTCGTATATTTATAAATATGATCGTCTATAATATACTAAGATTATTTTTCATTTGAATTTACAGTTTTTGAGAAACAAATAAAAATATTCCAAAAAGTGTGTATATTTTTATTTGTTTCTCAAAAACTGTAAATTCAAATTGAAAATAAACTTAGTATGTTATAGATGAGCATATTTACAAATATACGAATTATTTTCATTACTGTAGTCGTTCATGGGAATGAGACACAGTATCAAAGTTCTGAATTTTTGACCAACTAGACTAACGAATATTTTTTTATAGTTTAATGTTATAGCTATCCTTTTTATCCACATATATAAATACTAGAATGTTCAAAGACCTCACTGTGATAATTGTTGTTGTTTTTCGATAAGAATAATTGTAGAAATAATTTATTCAAATTTGAATTTGCTAAACATAATTCATGGGAGTGAACGAACCCAACGAAAATATGTACTTCATCTGACACTGCAATGTACAAGTCACTGTAAAAAATCCATGATGAAAATTTGACAGATGGAGGTAATATGATATGTGTCTGTACACCATAAACAACATAAAAATAAATGACGATAACAATTAAAACAAAAAGAGGATTCGTTCTTCGACGCGTATGTTTGACCGTAATAGATTACGTATGATAATAGCAGATAATTTGTTAATTGTTTTCGATGCAAAGCCGTTATTAATTCATTTCCAGAGCTTGAGTTTATCTTTTCTCTATTTATTCGTACACTTTCCAGATTCCATACAGTCCAGACATCCATTGTACTTGACTGGCGCCAGTCCTCAAACGGCACAATGCCCGTCTGACACCACCGTGAAAAAGTTAATGAAATATTACCTGTACTTCATCCCCTAATGCTGAATTCAGTGTTGGGGTATATACCTGACACACTTCAGGACAAGGTGGAGATCAGTTACGCGGGACAATAGCTGTTTTGCTGTAGCCGAAAGGGACGTAATACGTGTTAACTTGTAATGTTTTTCTAGCTGAATAGAAAGGCATTTTGGGGTGGGAAGCTAATGACTGTATTTGTACAGGGGTGCGCGGAAGAATTTTATAAAGCTTGTTAATTTAATTGTTATGATTATTCAAATAAACAGGGTGTAGAATTGGAATGTGGTGTATAGGGGTTTCAATGATATTGCTAAATCTTTGTACACATTTACTTTACAGCAAAAGTGTCAATACAAAAGTTGTCCAGAATGTAATAATGCATGCAATTTGGTTACCTAATAGTAATTTAGGTAACAAGGCCTGAAAGTGATACTTTACAGGGTGAGCTAGCATATTCCAGAGCTTTGGAAGCTTGCGAGCTCAGTGAAAACACTTTCAGGTCATGTTGGGTACAATATTTTTTTCGCGATCATGAAAAAAAATCTGATGTGGCCAGCACATAACCTCCCGCCCAATACTACTCTTAAACGGTACAAAATAGTATTTGATGATACAGAAACATACCTTCTTATTTGTTTATTTTAAATTTATATTTAAGAATTTTAATTTTCTATCGTAAATTATTTAGTTTTTTGATCGCGATCGCCCAGAAAATAGGCTGTTTCTGATCGCTTATTAGACCGGAAATTCATTCTTTACCGAGCTAGCTCGAAAATCGCTTCTTTTCTGAGCTAGCTCGGAAAATTGACTCTAAGAGATCGGAAAGCAATGTTTCCATAGTGATCAGTTCTTTATTTATTTATTTTTCATGCATGTGTCAAATATTGCAATTCGGTGTAGGAATTATTATTTCTTTTACCTCCCGCCTATCTCTAGGTAAGGGAGGTATTGTTTTCGGTCAAAAAATTGGGTAGTGAGTTTTTAATAAATAAGCACGTTTTAGGGTCCCTACATTACGATTTTACTATTTTCGCGATGATATCTATATGTATGTATGTATGTGTGTGTGTGTGTAGTCTGTGGCAATTTTTTCGTCTCGCATAACTCAAATACTATAATACCAAAAAATACAATTTTGTGAATTATTGCTTCTTACATTTAAATGAAGAACTGATTAGATTTTGGATAAAATTGGTCAACCGGAAGTAGCAGTTTACTTATTAATTTTCATTAGATTTAGAGATAATAAAATATAAAGAAATTAGATTTTACAAATCTTGCATTCCTAGTACACCATGGAAACATTTAAAAAATTTAAATTTTTTACGAAATGTGACACATGTCATTGTGATTTTGAAGCTGTTTTCTTAGTGAAATGTCCAAAAATTAAATAAATATACGAAAGAAAATTAAATTTATCAAATATAAATAGAAAATAAACAAATAAGAAGGTATGTTTCTGTATCATCAAATACTATTTTGTACCGTTTAAGAGTAGTATTGGGCGGGAGGTTATGTGCTGGCCACATCAGATTTGTATATTTTATACGCGAACAGATGTCACATTCGAATATTCACCCTAATTGACGCCATCTTTGATAGGCCACGCCCCCATGTCAAATCCCAATACATATTTATTCATATTGTCGTATTTGTATAATTATAATTGAGCGAAAAACCAAACTATATATTTTCATTGTTACACGATGACTACGTTAATTTATTCAAATGATAATAACTTATCATCAAACTACATACATACATACAAATAATAATGACTACAGAAAAAATTATTTAGAATCGTGAGTCATCTATAATATTATCAAACATTATATTGAATTAAACGTTGATGCTGTTCACAGTTCCAATTCTATTCGTCCACACAAAACTGACACAAGTAAACTATTCATACAACCATTGACAAAAACTATTTTTAATTCTCATGAAATACGTTCAAGTTATTTAGGATTCCGAGCACCCGGTACACGTGTTGTAGGTTTCACGTGCGGGTGTGTTTGTATTCGAGTGTGTTGGGAACTAAAATCTACCTGGGCCTTACTTAAGACTAGAATCAAAGATGAGGCGGTGATTCGAGGCTTTGAAAAGGTTGAGAAATATGTGAGAGCGAGAGCTTATATTTTTAGCAGTGTTGAAAGAATTATTACGCTTTGCAAAATTTGAAGATACACATTATTGTAAATGTTCTCGTTTGTGAAATTTAGTTTAATATAAGTTATGGTTTAATTTGAATTTAATAACATTGGAGGTTGTTTTTTATAAATAGAAAGTTTTCAAAGTCGATAGAAAGATGCAAAAAAATTGTACGTATTTTGCAGTAAATCACAAAAGATACTTAAAAGAATTGTAAATTTGGGAACTTCAAATCAAACAATTGTTATAGCAGTCATTAAATAACTAGACAAATCAGAATGTATGTTAAAATGTCAAAATATGACAAATTATTTTTCTTTTTTTTTTCACAGAAAATAGTTATTTATTTTACAAGTGGACAAAGTAAGGAATTACGCACGAGAGAAATTTTAGCCCACGAAGCCGAAGGCTAAGGGTGATAATTTTATTGAGTGGGTAATTCCACTTTGCCCACGTGTGAAGTATAACGTTTTATCCAACACCTTTTAATAAATGCAAAATTTATTAAAGAAATATTATTTGACAGTGACATATGCTTTAAATTTTTTAAATTAAAATGTCAGTCGAAGTAGTTACCAAGGTGACGTGTGTTATTATTATTGTTATAAATAAAAAAATTACTAACTAGTTACTTTTTTCAAAATTATACCCATTAGTAGGTAATCTGTTACATATATTAAGAGGTGTTGGTTAAAAGAATTTATCCAACACCTCTCAATAAATGCTCTATAACTATGGCGATTTTAAATAAGTAAAGTAACAGATTATCCACTAATGGGTATAATTTTGAGAAAAGTCGCTAATGAGTAATTTTTTTTATTTATAACAATAATATAACACACAACGTCTTGGTAACTACTTCGACTGACATTTTAATTTAAAAATTTAAAGCATATGTCACTGTTAAATAATATTTTTTCACGACATGGTAGGAAACCCCACCGTTCTTCTCTCGAAATAGTGAGGAAAATGTGTTGTTCCTCTCTAGAGAGGAAAATATAAAAGTGTTACCAATATTATAAAAATTATAAATAAATTCCTAATTTTATTGAAAATCCTTATTTTAGTGATATACATAATTTAAATTATCTTACAATTATGTCTTATATTTTTCTTTTTCTTATTAAATCACAATTTGGCAACTTATTAAAGATATTTAAGATTGCTTCATTGGCAACACTGCTGCACCGCCTTGTGTCTGATAACCTAACTTTTAACGTGTCAGTCTGTCAGTTGTGTTCTCAAAGTGTATTTTAGGTCCGAGCAAATCGTTTTTAGAAACATGTCGTAAAAAAAATGTTGTGTCTAACACGAGAGGAAAGCTCTTCTTCCACTCTCGTTCGAAATACCTCATTCGCTGCGCTCATGAGGCAAACTTCGAACTCGAGGGGGAAAAAGAAACGCTTTCCTCTCTAGTTTGACAAATAACTATTTTCTGCATATATTCATCTATTGTTTATTTGTTTTATAATTTTATCCAACACCTCTCAATAAATGCTCTATAACTATGGCGATTTTAAACAAGCAAAGTAACAGATTACCCACGTGGGTATAATTTTGAGGAAAGTTACTAGTGAGTATTTTTTTATTTATAACAATAATAATAATACACAACACCTTGGTAACCACTTCGATTGACATTTTAATTTAAAAATTTAAAGCATATGTCACTGTCAAATAATATTTCTTTAATAAATTTTTCATTTATTTAAGAGGATAAAACGTTAAACTTCACACGTGGGCAAAGTGGAATTATCCACTCGATAAAATTATCACACTCAGCCTTCGGCTTCGTGTCCTAAACTTTCTCTCGTGGGTAATTTCTTACTTTGCCCACTAGTAAAGTAAATAACTATTGTTCTACACTTGAATTTATTTGTTGGGCAATAAAATTATTATTATTATATTTTCAATAGGTATTATCTGCTCTAAATAGAAACATTATCAAATAAATCGTTGCTAGGCATCACCCTGTATCCTCAAACATTTCTTTCTCATAACTTCAACATCTTCATCTCCCATCTCTCTCCCACACCTCATCCACTCGTTCTGGCATCTCCGTCCCATGAGACGCATCCTCTCCTCTCTCCGCTCTCCCCTCCCGGCACAAACTCTCCGCCTCTCTTCACTTGTTCTGACTGCACAAGCCAGTCCAGCCGCCCAGCCAAGTTCCCCACGCTACACACCTCGCGCACGACCAGTATTTACTGCGCGCTACTATATAGTAGTAGTATCCCCTCCACTTGCATTCCTGAGGCTAGCAGGCCGCGTATTATAGTAGAATATACTCGCATAGTAGGAGCAGCGTAAACGTACGAGTACGCGTGGTGTAGAGTTCACCGATGTTGTGTTGTTGTTTTACTTATTTATTTGAGGAACAGTTGCTAGCTGCTTTTAATGTAATAAGCGCAGAGGTTAAAACAAGTGAATTGTGAACGTATTGTTGTATTTATAATTGTTTTATATACTTATAGCTACTGTAATAAAAGTGGTTACTTTTGAGGTTTGTTTTTTGTGTTGTGCAGTGTTGCAAACTTACTAATATAACAACTAAGGAAACTGTGCATCACTCGAGTCATTTACGGACATAGGAGTGTTTCAAACAGGTAGGACTTTTTTCTATTTTAGCTTTTGTTTTGTTTCTTACTAAACGATTAATGGCTAATTTATACTGAATTTATTTTACAGATTTAGATTTAAAATTTGCGATTTATTGAATTTTATTTTATTAGAATTCATCAAGATTAAGCTTCAACTTTTTGACATATGTTTTAAACAATAACAATCAATCAAAAATATTAAATTAATATCATATTTAACGCTTTCCGCATCCATTTTACAACAATATTTTATGATGATCATTAATCCAAATCCCTAAATCAGTTTAATAGAAAACTTGATATCATACAGTGTTTGGTATCAAATTAAAGGTCTCGCGCAGCAGAATTGAACTTAAATGTCAAAAAAGTTGTTTGTACGATCGTCAATTGTTTTTTATAAATGCTATTTAAATCCGACCATATTTGGTATCAAATTAAAAGTCTCACAAAGAAAAATTGAACTTAAGTTGTCAAAAAGTTATTTTGTACGATCGTCAATTGTTTTTTATAAATGTTATTTAAATCCTACAGTGTATGGGTATCAAATTAAAGGTCTTTCGCAGGAAAATTGAACTTGAGTGTCAAAAAGTTATTTTGCACAACCATCAATTGTTTTTTATAAATATTATTTAAATCCTAACGTGTTTGGTATCAAATTAAAATACACACGAAGGAGATTTAAACTCATCAAAAAGTTGTTTTGGACGATTGTTAATTGTTTTTTATAAATGCTATTTAAATTCTACCGTGTTTGGTATCAAATTATGGTCTCACGCAGGAAAATTTAACTAAGTGTTAAAAGGTTAATTTGCTCAACCGTCAATTGTTTTTTATAAACGTTATTTAAATTCTAACGTGTTTGGTATCAAATTTAAGATCTCAGGAAGGAGATTTAAACTTAAGTGTCAAAAAGTACTAACATGGAAACGAGGAACGAAGTGACGAGCTTGCTTCGTCTATGTACTGACATGGAAGCGGGGAACGGAAGGGCTACTTTATTTATTTATTTATTTATTTTTATTTTTCTACCTTTTTAGTTTTAATAATATTTTTCAGTGTCGCGGAGCCTAGGGGTCAGAATATGGTGATATTTCAAATGTAAATTATAAATCTAGGAATTTGTAAATCCTGCATAAACCAATAAAGGTATTTCTATGTATTTAAAATTTTTTAACTTATATTTCTAAATTTAAATTTGTAAATTAAAAGCCACGCAGTAGCGACACTCGCTATCGGCACCTTTGAACTTCATGTCGCATCGACCGATGACCTTGAGTCAAGCAGCCATAATGCCAGTTGCGGTATACGGCGGTAAATTTGAATACTCGTCAATTGCAAAGGGGGTAAAATCTAAAAATATTATTTCACCTGCACTATAAATCTCTTACATTTTTTCTTACTTTACAAGTGGACAATAGTTATTTGTCAAACTAGAGAGGAAAGCGCTTCTTTTTACCCCTCGAGTTCGAAGTTTGCCTCATGAGCGCAGCGAGTGAGGCATTTCGAATGAGAGTGGAAGAAGAGCTTTCCTCTCGTGTTAGACACAACATTTTTTTCACGACATGTTTCTAAAAACGATTTTCTCGGATCTAAAATACACTTTGAGAACTCAACTGACAGCCTGACACGTTAAAAGTTAGGTTATCAGACACAAGGCGGTGTAGCAGTGTTGCCAATGAACCAATCTTAAATATCTTTAATAAGTTGTCAAATTGTGATTTGATAAGAAAAAGAAAAATATGAGACATAATTGTAAGATAATTTAAAGTATGTGTATCACTAAAACAAGGATTTTCAATAAAATTAGGAATTTATTTTCAATTTTTGTAATATATTTTTTGTAAATAACATTCATATTGGCAACACTTCTGTATTTTCCTCTCTAGAGAGGAACAACACATTTTCCTCACTATTTTGGGAGAAGAACGGTGGGGTTTCCTACCATGTCGTGAAAAAAGTAATTTTATCGAATGGGTAATTCCACTTTGCCTACGTGTGAAGTATAACGTTTTATACAACATCTCTTAATACATGCAACATTTATTAAAGAAATATTATTTGACAGTGACATATGCTTTAAATCTTCTAAATTAAAATGTCAATCGAAGTAGTTGCCAAGGTGTTGTGTGTTATTATTATTGTTATAAATAAAAAAATACTCATTAGTGACTTTCCTCAAAATTATACCCACTAGTGGGTAATCTGTTACTTTACTTGTTTAAAATCGCCATAGTTATAGAGCATTTATTGAGAGGTGTTGGATAAATAAGTTAATCTGTGTGTTTTGCACACATTTTATGAACTTGACATGACAGAAATAGTGTGGCTTGATATTTGACAGGTACAACTGACACTGACACTGTTATAGGTACTAAACTCAGTTCGAATCTCACAGCTGACAGTTGCCAATTTAAATTTACCCCTGTGGTTCCCACTCCACTAACAACTTTGGGGGATATGACTTGACGGCTGGTAACCGCATTTCATACGCAAAAATATATCACTTACCGAGATCTGCGTAAGCAGAATGCCACACTTATATTGGGGAAAAGGCGAGATGATATTTTATATATGATATATATTTAGATGTTAAAAATGTTTTAGTTTTTGTTTCCATAGTAACTAAGATTATTGAAATATATTCTTAAATATATATTTTAGTTTTTCTCAAAATTAGAAGCATGTACAAGAAAAGTGCAAATAACATTTTATATTCCAAATGTTTTTGCTAACATTTTTCATTTGAAACTTTTTTCACAGCTGATTCTATTTTAGAAAAAATGAATTTATTGTTTTGTGTGTCCAGTAAACTTCCTCTTCCGGTTTATCAATTTCATTCAAAATCAACTCAGCTCTACATATTTTCATGAAACTTATAAATACCAAGTTTCGTTTACATATCTTGTTTCGTTCATGAGATATTGCGCACACGGACATCCATCCATCCATCCATTCTCTGACACAGACATTATTGAAAAATTGGTCTTAACGGATTCAGTGGACGTCAAAATATGTATTTCCGCAAAAATCTCGTCAGCGATTTTTTTTTTGTGCTTCCAATATTTCCTTATACTTACTTATAAAGTAAATACTGTCATTAAACCATAATTTACTGAGATATTTCAAAATAACTTGATAAGGCTTCAAGTAAACTACCACTTCCGGTTATAGGATTATCACCAAAAACTAATCAGCTCTTCCAAAGGGGAAACAATTGATATACACAAAATATCATAATTTTCAGTTTAGTAGTTTTTGAGAAACTGTAACTTCAGAGATCCACACAGACTGACAAACACACACACACAGACATCATCGTTGCGAAACTATTGAAATCTTATTCGTCTAGGGAACGTAAAACGTGCTCATCCACTGAAAACTCACTACCAAATTTATAGCATGATTCCTATACCTCCCTTACAGGATGTGGCGGGAGGAAATAATTATATAAGTTATATGTTATGAATATAGGTAGCTGTAGTTGCAGATCTTTTAAAGTTAAAACCAAGTTTGACCGTTCAATTTCCGATAAAATAAATTATAATTTATTTCGTTGGTCTTTGCGACGTCTTAGATTGAGCTCTGCAACTGCAGATTACTGTACAAAAATTATAGTGTAAATAGGGTAGGTACCACATAACGTAGTGTAACGTAAGAACGCTGCTTTAAGTTCAAGTCGCCGCTGATAACGTATCAGCGTAATTATTTATGTAAGTGCTCGACATTTGAAGTTCTGTGTTTTGATAGTATAATAATCGATGCAATAAACGAGTGAATTTATGAAACTGTTCTAAGTATTGTATATTGTGTAAATTTAAAAATAGCTAATAATAATAACGTTTTTATACTTGTGCCATGTTGTACCTGGCACCGATAAATAACATAATAATTAAATAAATATGAACACATGATAATATATAACAAACATAATTAGTGCGTAATAATGTATTGGTAAAAATAAATAATAGATTCATAAAATTCAATAGTAAAAATCAAGAATTTATCCTTGATTTTTCACTAATACATATACGAGCAAAGAATCATTTCATTTGGACCAATTAAGTCTTATAGAATAGCTTTAAAAAAAATTCTGATCTTTCAAAGGGATAATTCTTGTACCCAATTTATTTGTATCTTAAATTATGTTATCTTTAAGAATATTTTAAGGAAAAATACCAACTAAATAAATAACAAATTCATAAAAGATTTTATTTGGTCCAAAGGTATTGGTTGGTACCTCGAACACTGTTTTTAAATGTCAACAAAATACAGAAGAATATATTGAACAACTAGTGTTACAATGACCTTTTTTGTAATACGAGTATAGTTTGCGTAAACGAGCCGCAGGCGAGTTACGCAAAATACAAGTATTACAATTAGACATTGTAATACGAGTTGCTCATACTACTTTTCCTATTTCACGGCCAAAAAAAAAACAATAAAAATACAATTGTACGGCATGTTTAATATAACACTAGTTACCAAGGGGCTTTGCCCGCGGGGCCTATCGGGTCCCAGGCCGCAACCCCGACGCTGGGGCTTGGATTCAATAATTTTACGTGAGCAATGACAGCCCCAAGTTTGACTGTTAATTTTACAAATAATAAATTCCCCAAAAACAGTTGCACAAAATTCAATTTTGTAGCATAGTTTTTGAGAAAAACAGTGTCACAAAATTGACTCACTGATTGTGGTAAGCCTGTCAAATATCGGGAATCGCCCATAACCATTTATTTTGGCGAGCATTATATGTACAATATATGTAGTCAGAAAAAACTGAATTATATGCGCATATATATGCATTGATTTTTTTAGGAAATATGTCAATATATGCAGCAAAATATGCAAAAAAAAATCTTAATTTATTGGATATAAAATATAAATGAATGCATTATGAATTTTATTGTACAATACAGTCTTAATCCTGATTCACAATTAACAAGTATACTACTAAACTAAGTCTAGAAACTTGATATTATAAGATTATGAACTATTTACAAAATTACAATAACAAATTATTTAAAATTTTCAAAAAAAAAAAGAGACATAAGTAAAAGATATATCCAGCTGAAAATTCTCGGTCTTATATTCATTGTACCCACTTGTACCAGCATTCGTGTATACAATGAATACCAACCGTTACCGTTACAGGGATTTCCCTACAAATATTAGAGTTTACTGATTTGTGTATTTGCTTATTGTATTGTTTATTGCTTTTTCCGTTGCATATTTATTGCGGCCTCCTCCAATATTTGGGAATTATCAATGTGCATTACCAGAAATTTCAGAATGTTTATCAATAGACAAGGTCTTAAAAATATTGAAATATGCAATTATATGCAGGTTTTGTAAAAATATGCATAAGAATGCCCAAATATGCAATATAGGCTATTATTAATTAGCATTAATTAACTTTAATCAATAGTTATATCACGAGTGCTAAGAATTTAATCGATTAAATTTGACATGTCTAGCTTATGCAAAAAATTTTGCTTAAAAAGTGTTTGAGTACATAATAATTTGAAAAAATCCCGAGACCGTAGGTCGAGGGGTTTTATCTTAAATTATTATGTACGATAACACTTTTTTAAAAGCAAAATTTTGTAAATAAGCTAGACATCAAATTTAATCGATTCAATTCTTTAGCACGAGGGGTATATGTCAAGATTATTTCATGAATTCATAGCATAAACTTCAATATTTGCCAAAGAAATTGAACTTAAACGTTGATTTTGACACATTTTCACATAAATAAATCGGTACACACATAAACAAAAAGCACCATAAAATTATGTTGTTATAGTGTAACTATAGCAAATTAATTGTTTTTCTTTTTATTTGTCAAATAAATGTCAAAAATTTATAAATAAAAATAGCTTGAATTGAATAATTCAGCATGTTTAAAGATATAGAATACCAGTAAAGGTAAAAAACATGTAAGTATCTTGCTTCTGCAACTAATTATCCGGCTAAATATGCCTTCAAAATGTTCAAAATTTGCATATAAAGGCTAGCTTCAATTTAATTGCGAATAAACAGCATGCTGCTGTTTAATCACTTATCTAAAATGCATACAATGGAAAATGAGACATTATGATTGGTCAAATTTGTAATGAGTGAAATAATCAGTAATAATATAACAAGAGAGTGAGAATAAATTGAAAATAATTTGACAGATCTTTCGAAAACTTGTTGCCAGGCAATAGCCACGAAAGCCAAATGGCGACAAGTTTGAGAAAGATACTGGAGAATTATTTTCTAATTTATCGAACTCTCGAGTTATATTTAATTAGATTATTTTTTGATTTTATCATCAGGCACGTCACTAAATCTAACTTTTTTGCTCATTTTTACTTGTGTTGATGATACCTATTTGACATCTGTCAACAAAAAAACTACAGAGAATATTGCCGGGAATAATCACAAGAGCATTATTCTCAGTATAATAATGACAGGATTGGTTAAAACGCAGACACGTGACATACAATAAAGCATTTCATTGGTTTAAAGAAACGTCAAAAAATAACAATGTAATTCGTCCAGAAAATTGATTTTATTTAAAGATATGTAAAAATTAAAATATATGCAATTGCAAATAACTCGCTCTCTACACATTATGATACCTAAATTCAAAGCGTTCATCTGACAAAAAAATATTTCTAAGCCATTGGTCTCGTCTTCATAATGTTATTAACCGCTGTCTCACACACACACACACACACACACACACTACTGTGTTGATCTCAACGTTGGCCATCTCTTCCAGTATTTTTAGCTCGCCCACTGGACCTGCGTTTACGTTTTAAATACGCGATGTTCTCCGCTAACAACAGATAAATTCACGCGACACGTTTATATAATAATTATTTGGACGCGATCCACAAATGTATAAATAATTTGTAAAAATGAATGAGATACAATGTGATCGTTCGATCGCTTATATTTATAAGCCTGATAGATTATATTTAACTCTGAAATGAAGATTATTGCATACCGGCATACCGGGCAGTTGTAGCTCTGCGGATAAGAGCCTAGCGCTGTTAATGTTTTTACCTCCCGCCACATTCTGTAAGGAAATAGAAATCATGATAAAAATTCTGTAGTGAGTTTTCAGTGGATGAGCACGTTTTAGGATTCCTAGAATATAATTTTAATAGTTTCGCGATGATGTCTGTGTGTGTGTCTGTATGTCTGTGTGTGTGGATCTCTGGAGTTAGGTTTCTGAAAAACTACTAAACTAAAAATTTTGATATTTTGTATATATCAATTGTATCAACTTGAGAAGATCTGATTAGTTTTTGGTGATAATCCAATAACCGGAAGTGGTAGTTTACTTGAAGCCCTATCAAGTTATTTTGAAATATCTCAATAAATTATAGTTTAATCACAATTTTTGTAATTAAAAGAATTATTTTCTACAATTGTTGTTTGAAATATTTTCCTCTTACTGTCTCCATTTACGAATTACAACACGTTACAGAAAAATAATATTTTCACATTTTAGTTTAAATCTACAAACTTAAGCAAAGGTTGAAAAATGGAAAAAGTGTCATATTTGACATGTGTCATAATGTGTTGAAGGGATGAGCGTTTCTTGATAGTGGTGGTCCGTGTTCCTACATTGTTCGATAAGAAATCTATGGTGGGAGGTATTGTGCTACCCACAACAGATTTTTTTAACTTTGTGACCTTAAATTTAATTTTAAATATAGAAATATGTTATATCGTTGAAACGGGAATATTTCTGACTATCATTTTCAATAGAAAAAAATTGTGGGCAGCACAATACCTCCCGCCATAAATTTTTTATCAAACAATGCAGGAAAATGGATAAAAAAATAGTTTCGTACTGACACATGTCAACCGTTGTTTTGTTGTTTTAAAAATACATAGGTTAGCAGATTTAAACGAAAATGTAAAAATTATATTTTTCTTTAACGTGTTGTAATTCGTAAATGGTGACAGTAAGAGAAAATTGTTTCGAACAACAATTGTAGATAATAATATTTGAAACATCATTTTAATAACAAAAGTTGTCATAAAATCATAATTGACTGAGATATTTTAAAATAACTAGATAGGGCTTCAAGTAAACTACCACTTCCGGTTATTGAATTATCACCAAAAACTAATCAGCTCTTCCAAAGGGGATACAATTGATATATACAAAATATTATAATTTTCAGTTTAGTAGTTTTTGAGAAACCACAACTCCAGAGATCCACACAGACTGACAGACAGACACACAAACAGACATCATCGCGAAACTATTAAAATCGTATTCCAGGGACCCTAAAACGTGCTCATCCACTGAAAACTCACTACCGATTTTTTAGCATGATTCCTATACCTCCCTTACAGGATGTGGCGGGAGGTAAAAGTACCCTTTCCATTTAAGAAAATGTAGCTTTTATTTCCTCTCGCCACATCCCCCTAAAATTTTTATTTTACCAACCTTACTGTATAAGTTTGTGTTTTAGTTAACCGTTTCAAAGATAAATTTTGTAGGTAGTTATGTGTTGGTCACATCATATTTTAAGCTAGCCTGCTGTGTCACCACTCCCATAATCAATTCACTATATCATTGAACGTAATATAAATAAAAGTACGTTTAAATATTTATTGATAAAATATAGTTATATTTAAATAAGAATGACGGAAATATCTATTTTCAGAATAAATAAAATGATGACAGTTTCTCTATTTTTATCATAAAATTCTGGGAATTCTAGTACTAACCAACAACTTCCAGTTAAAAATATTTTACTCTATTTCTGATTTATCATAAACGATATAGTAAGGTTTCCTTATAAACGTGTGAAAAAATATGTAGTATTTATAAAATTGTTTATAAAAATTGACTTACAATTTGCTGCAGTCGTTTGTATCACCATGGAAATCCAATTCATTAATTTTTTATGGTCAGTCTTTTAAAAACACTAATCACACAACAACACAAGCACTAGCTAAAAATTCTAGAATGTACTCAAAGAATTCTGGCAGAAAAGTCGTTCAATTTAAACAATCAAATAATGCTTAGCCAAAGAAAACATTTATGTTGAACAGCATATACTCAAGGTTACGCAGCAGACATGACAAAAAAAATTATAATAATTGTAGTTCCGAACAAAATAACTGTTTCAAATAAGTTTTACAATTGATTTCAATATATTTTTCAATAAATATCACAATATTTCACACTCACTGACAGTACCACGACTTTTCTGCCATTTTGACAAGCATTTGACAGCATCCTAGGTGCCCGATTACCCCGGTAGGTAAGTTAGAAAACTGTAACGTCAGATGAGCCAGTCTCAACTAAAGATGAATGGTAGGAATATATTTTAGATACAATTGTGTTTATTTATATTTTATTAGTGAAATGAGTGTGTATGTATAAATATAATTACACTGTAGTAGTTTTGAAAAGGTTTTGTAATAGTTTTGTTGTTTACCATGGAAGGAAATGAATATGACATAAGGTAGGACTGTTTTTGAATGTGATTACTCTTTGTTAGAATATATCGAACGAATTGAGGAATGAATAACTTTGTAATCTTTGCTGAATCATCTGATAAAAACACAGCTAAGCCAAACGACAGGGATTCCCAATGAGTTCTATTTACATGGATAATATATTATACCGGGAGATTTCAATACTATGTTTTAATATTGCTGTATCTTTTTACCTATTCATTTTAAAGCAAAAGTGTAAATACAAAAGTTATTCAGAATTTAAAAATGCATGCAATATGGCTACCTTAGAATTTAAAATTCAAGTAAAAGAGTTATTAATTAATTGCTCTTACTCAGTGGAAGAATATTTGAATAGTTCTCTCCACTATTTATAGCATCTTGGCTCGTCATTTTCCAAACTACATTTACTTTTTTGAGTGTTTTGAGGTGGAATATATTTACCATATGTTTTGGATTGTACATTTGACGTGTTCTAAATGATATGTAACCATAACATAATATGACCAAATAAAATTATATTATAAATATTGATATTTTATAATATATTAATTAAATTAAAATTTGTATTTATTAAGAAAATTGTAACAAGGCCATGGAAAATTAAACAACAATGAAATAGTATATTACGTACCGTGAACTGTAAGTGATAGTTTTTAGGTCGAGAATGTAGTTTGGGATGTCGAGACCCGTAGGGTCGAGATTTCCTAAACATTCGAGACCTAATAAATCACTTACAGTTCGAGGTTAGTAAGATATTTTTTGCAATACCTGCGTAAATATAAGAAAAGGAAAAATAGGTATCAAAATTAACAGCTGACAGATTGAGGTTAGAAATAAAATTTGAATGATATATATTTACTTACCGTCCACCATGAACGGTAAGTTTCACTTACCATCCACCGTGGACGGTAAGTAAATGATGTAACCATGGAAACCAATTGTGCAATAAAAGTTCCACTTACTGTGTTTAAATTTTGTTATTAATGGGTAACTTACAGTACAGGTATTGCAAAAAATAATTGACATTTTATAAAACTAATTTAGATTTATTTATTAAAGTGTGTACTCTTCTATTATTTATGGAAATTTCGTAGAAGATTGTAATGATAAAGGCAAATTTTAGAGATCATTTCTTTCCATTTCTTTATGTTAAATAATTATTATTTACGACACAAGTTTCGTATTAAGCTATGAAACGTATAACGTACAACGTTTTATGTACTTTCATAAAATATAAGAGAATATTTATTTATGATATGTGTTAAAATTGACACTTTATGAGTAAGTGGAGAAGTTTGTGAAACGAGGCGAAGTCGAGTGAAACAACCCCACGAACGAAATAAACACGTATATTTTGCAAAATTTTATCTCCGATCTTCCTAGTGTATTAGTAAGTACTAAAAAATAGTATTTTAAGAGGTAGGTTTATATTTGTTGATTTATTGATGCAAATCGTTAGCAACGTGGTAAAAGTAACAATAAAATCACTTTTAACACGTTGCTATGTTACTTTTAACACAAGGATTAGAAAGTGACAAGCAAACGTTAAAAGGGTCGAGGTACATATTAAGTTTTATTTGAAATCTAAAATTCGAAAAAACTGTAAAAAAATCACAATATAGGTTAAGTTTATACATCTGTCAGTTGTCAATTGAAACTGACAGTCAGTGTAGCCAACCTCGACCATTGAAGTTATCGTAAATAACACTCAAAATTATGTGTTTTGTCCTCAATTTCGTCATCGGAATTAATTAGTTAATTCTTCTTGCCAATTTTGTTCCATGTTACGTCCAAATTTACTATAGTACGTCAATATATCTGCCAAAATTATCTTAATTGTACAATAATTATTTAACGGTTGCCAACACTGCGTTGCTCAATATCGTCGTATAATGGGTTACTTTAGTGACGATATCTGAGCTTTTAATGACGATTTTTGAGCACTTTAGTGCCGATTTCAAATAAAAATTATAACATGAAAGAAGTTAAATATATTTTATGAAATATCAAAAATTTTTGGTTTTTGCTTAATTTTCCATGGCCGTTTTATAAAAAAAAATCTGATGTGGATAACACATAACCTTCCACCTAAACAACTTAAAAAATAAAAAATAGTATCAGATCTAACAAAAATATTAGTATAATGCCTATTACATTATTATTCTCTTTAAAATGTTGTTTTAAAGTATCAATATACACCATGTTGAATCATAAGCAACAGTTCTTTGTTTCTAAGATTAAATATTTATAAATTCAACCATATATTTATAAGAGACTCGTTTACTTAAGCATTCAACATCACCGCGGTAGAATTGTATAAATACTTCAATTTTGAAATTTAGATGGCGTACTGTCTACACATTTCGTTAAATATTTACATGAAATTGTATTTTTATCAGGCAATTGTTTTATTAATAAGCTGTGAAATTATTTATAAGAAACACTAAAAGATAGTTTGTTTTGTTGTGTGTTAATGTCAATATTTCAAAAGATTAACTAAATAGTAGATTAAATATACCATACCCAAAGTTTTTCTTCTCTTAAAATAGCGAGGAAAATGTGTTTTTCCTCTCTGGAGAGGAAAATATAGACGTGCTGCTAATATGAATGTTTTTTACAAAAAAAAAAAATTGTAAATATTATATATTATAAACATACTTTAAATTGTCTTACAGTTATGTCTTATATTTTTCTTTTCTAGATTAAATTACAATTTGACAACTTAATTTAGATTTAAGATTGGTTCATTGGCAACACTGCTACACCGCCTTGCGTCTGGTAACCTAACTTTTAACGTGTAACTCGTGTCAGTTGTGTTGTCAAAGTGTATTTAAGGTCTGAGCAAATCTTTTTTAGAAACTTGTGAATAAATGTTGTGTCTAACACAAGAGGAAAGCCCTTCTTCCACTCTCGCTCGAATTGCTTCATTCGTTGCGCTCATGAGGCTAATTTCCAGCTTGAGTGGGAAAAAGAAGCGCTTTTCTCTCTAGTTGTACAAATAACTATTACTATATTGTCAAACATGTATCAAGGAATTATTAAACATTTGAATAATAGTATGTGCTTTCAAAAGTTTTGTGGTGGCCACACCAGATTTTTACCTCCCGCCTACCTCAAATTGTATTTGGTCAAATAATTGGGTAGTGATTCTTTAGTGAATGAACACGTTTTAGGGTCCCTACAATATGATTTTAGTATTTTTGTCATGATGTCTGTATGCGTGTATGTATATATGTGTGTAAGTATGTGTGTGTGTCTGTGTGTATGGTCTGTACCGATTTTTTCGTCTCGCATAACTCAAATACTATAATACCAAAAAAATACAATTTTGTGTATTTTTGCTTCTTATATTTATATGAAGAGGAGATTAGATTTTGGATAAAATTGGTCAACCGGAAGTAGCAGTTCACTGGAAGCTCTTAACAGTTTTCCGCGAAAAAACACGCTTAAGTTTTATTTTTCAACAATTTATGTTGTTTTGAAAATTGTAGAATATTTAATTTTACATCTGTTTTGATTACACTAATTTTATTAATTTTCATTAGATTTAGAGATAATAAAATATAAAGAAATTAAATTTCATAAATCTTGCATTCCTAGTACACCATGGAAACACTTAAAAATTTTAAATTTTTTATGAAATGTTACACATGTCATTGTGATTGTGAAGCTGTTTTCTTAGTGAAATATATGTCAAGAAATTAAATAAATATAATAAAAATAAACAAATAATAAATAAATAAACAAATAAGAATATGAAATGTTATTTTGTACCGTTTAAGAGTTGTATTGAGCGGGAGGTTATGTGCTGGCCACATCTGATTTTTTATATTATATAATGTCTACGTATCACATGATAAAACAGAAAATAAATAGTTGTGAATTTTTCCTTATTTACTTCGTATGATGAGGAAAACTGATGTTAAATTATTCTGGAAATAACAAAATGAAATAAGTCAACTCGCTCCCAGCAACCGCAGGTGATAATACAAACAAACAAATGAATAATAATACACATTTATTCATTTATTTATATCCATTCACAGGTATTTCCCGTTGGTTAAGTTCTTTAATAATTTGTTGTAATAGTTTTATCAACTTTACTTACACTTTATACGAAAACATTTCATTTATAAATGGGGTCTTTCACCATTTTTATTTATTTTATTTTATGAAACTTTAAATTGAAGAATATCTACACTTTTAAAAAGTCTTAATTGTTATTCATTAAGCCACAATGATTTTTTTTAAATGTTGTGACGTCATAGTAGAGGTTTTGCTGGATCTAAAACAGTAGAGATTTAAATAATTTTTGTTACATAAATGTTCTATTTTATTGTAATAATAATAATAAAATAAGTAAAAAAATATATGACTACAATTATTTACAATCTGTACTGTTTTAGATCCAGCAACACGTCTACTATGACGTCACAACATTCTTATAAAAATCATTGTGGCTTAATGAATAACAATTAAGACTTTTTAAAAGTGTAGATAGTCTTCAATTTAGATAAAATTTCATAAAATAAAATAAATAAAAAATGGTGAAAGACCCCATTGACTATTTATACCTGTATTCTATTGGATCAAATACTGCTCTTGCAAATTTTCATTAATTATATTGTTCCTTTTCAAATGAAATATAATGTTTATTAAATACGCAAAAAGTGTGCCCACCTGCAGGAAATAATTATGATTTCAACTTAAATATTATTAATTATGTAAATTGTTTCTATGAACTAATTTATGTTTATATCATACACAACATACATAATCGAAGGAAAAGTTTTAATAGATGTTATTGAAATGAATGATGTCAACGAAATCAGAGCGAATGCTTTTGAACAATGCTCATACTCATTCTAAAGTATTTTAATTAAACGTAATTGCTAATTAATAGCTTGATAAATGCAATATTAACTGGATTTACACTGTAAAATTTATCATTTTACTACTTTTCATTTTATTATTGTATAAATATAAATACACAATGACAATTGACTAGATGTCAACTGTCAGACGGTCGTTGCTTGGTGATCCACATCACGTCTTTAAAATAACTCCTGTATAAATATATCCCCATTATTTCAATTTTTTCGATGAATTATAGTATTTATGTTTTTAATTAATAATTTAACGATTTTGGAAAAAATATAACGTATACCTCGGCACAAAGTATTTTTTATTATTTATATGGTTTATTTGTAATAAAATAATTATACTTTAGTGGCTTGATATACAAATTCAAATAAATATTTTCGCATTAGTTCAATTTTTTTTTGAAAAATTAGTGAATTATAAATCTATAATTCACTCTTCTCGACCAATCACAGAGCCAGAAATCCATAATTCACGGTTATTTTAAAGACGTGATGTGGATCACCAAGCAACGGCCATCTGACAGTTGACATGTAGTCAGTTGTCATTGTGTATTTTCAACAAATTTCGATCATTTTCAAAAGTCATTTCCGAATTTACAGGCGTAGAAACAATGCAGTATTATATTCAGAATTATGGTCATTATTCATTAGAATGATTTGCATCACTCGCCTACGGCTCGTGACTCAAACTTCATCTTCGTCATAATTATTCATCTAATAATATACTATTATTGGTTTATGTTGGATTTACAAATTTATACATTTATAATAAATTGAAAATATCACACCATATTTCATATTCTAAATCTAAATTTCCAAATCCAAATAATCAACTTGACTGGTAAACAAAAAACAACTGTAACAAAAGTGAAATGTGTCAAGTTTGACAATCAAAGTAATTTGTTTGTAATCATCATAAAATATTGTTGTAACATGGATACGGAAAGTATTAAATATAATATTAATTTAATATCTTTGTGTCAAAAATTTTTTAATTGACTTTCAAATTTTATAAATAAATATAAATTTCTTAATTTAATTATTAATATTTGATGGATCATCATTCGAGTGAATAATGACCATAATCCCGAATATAATACTGTACTTTTTCTACTCCTGTAAATTCGCAAATCACTTTTGAAAATGATTGAAATTCGTTGAAAACACACGTTGAAAAACATCAACATAAAAATACACAATGACAGCTGACTACATGTCAACTGTCAGACGGCCGTTGCTTGGTGATCCACATCACGTCTTTAAAATAAACAGGAATAATTGATTTATGATTCTGTGATTGGGCGAGAAGAGTGAATTATAGATCTATAATTCACTAATTTATCAAAAAAATTGAATGAATGCGAATATATTTACACAGCAGTAAAAAATAGATATTTATATATAAAGGCACTAAAATAGAATTTTTTATTTTGAATAAACCATATGAGTAATAAAAAATACTTTAGTGCCGAGGTATACATTATATTTTTTCCGAAATCGTTAAATTATTAATTAAAAACATAAATAATAGCATTATGTATTTGTA
The DNA here is from genome assembly GCA_963942605.1 of Poecilus cupreus. Taxonomy (NCBI): domain Eukaryota; kingdom Metazoa; phylum Arthropoda; class Insecta; order Coleoptera; family Carabidae; genus Poecilus; species Poecilus cupreus. The sequence continues at coordinate 799,619 of OZ012724.1, forward strand.
AAACGTTAGCTACTGGCAAACTGTCAAATATTTGTGTATAATTTACATTATTATTTACATGTTCTTAGACGTGTTCTGCATGTGATCTGCATTAAATCCGATAAATTATTATCAAAGGTAAATAATAAATAAATTCACCAATAATTTTTTGTATACTTTAGGTTTGTAATTCAAGTTTGACATAAGAGTCTGTAAAGTAAAATTTTGACATAAAAGTCTGTAACTTTAGCTACTATTTTGGCTAACTTCTCGTAGTAATTCCGTTGACTTTAGTTTCGATTTCGGAAAAAAATATTTAACAGTGTGTGACATTTTTAAATAACCGCTCAAATTTATTATAACAGTGTAGAATGTTGTATAAAACAAGGAATAATTCATGAGCATCGGTGATTTTCCGTTGTTTACACAATGTCGATTATTTTGCTTTAGATTACGGTTTATTAATATTTTTCTTTTGTTTATAAATAGATTCCCGCATTTATTTTTAAAATAATAACAAAGCGTTGTATGTTTGTTTACAATTACAATCATGGTCAATCAATACTTTTTAAATAACGCCTACGGTTCATGAATAATTGAAATCAACAACATAAAATCGGTGGCTTAGTGGTTATGTTACTAGCGTAGCACACCAGAGGTCGTGGGTTCGAATCTCACTAAATAGCATGCTCATAAAAATCACATTCAGCTACTTATGACGCGGCATAACACCAAAGAAATGATTCAAACTTTATTCTCATTGAATAATAACTTAATTATGTTTTCTCAAATTCAACAATAAAATTTTTTCAGTATATATTTTTGAAACAGACAGTAGTTTTGTGATAGACAAATATAAAAGACAGATTTGTTAAAACGAGTCTTAGCAAAATATTTCAAATAATATTTGAATGTTTTATTTCGTGTATATTGTGTAGAATACTTGCAAAATCGCGGATCTAGTTTCAGCGGTCACAAGCTAAAAATAGAAACGTCACTCCTCAGGATTTTTCAGGTTCAGCCTCACTTTCAATCGGCTTGAAGTTCGTCGCCTGATAGATTTTATATTCGACTTGATTATGAATTAACTGCATCGACTGCGCAAGTCACTCATTTGAATTTGGTGGGCAATATTTTGTTAGTACATGCTATACTTATAAATACATAATTGAATCTTTGAAACCAATTTAAATATACAAACTGGTCCATGAGAATTATCTGCAATTGCAGATTAAATGTGGAATATAGGGATTACAATGTTATTTTTTCTTTGATATTGCTGTATATTTGTAACTATTTATTTACAGCAATCAGCAAAAGTGTAAATACAAAAGTTGTTTAGAATTTAAAAATGCGTACAATAAGACCTATTTAGTTAACAAAATATTTCACGATATATAAATCAAATTAAAATTAATATTGATTAGGAAAATTGTAAAGCAGCCATGGAAAATTAAATAAAAATGAAAAATATTTGACATTTTAGAACACATTAGATTTATTTGTTATATATTAAAAATGTTTAAGAAAACGCACGTCATAAAAAAAATTTTACTAGATAATGACGTCACTATACAACCACGTTTATAAAGGATACTAATTTTTTGCTACATCCTGTAAGGAGTATAGGAATCATGCTAAAAATTCAGTAGCCGAAGGCGAGGGCTACAGTTTGCGAGTGTGGGATATGCCATTCCGTTACATGTTGTAGACTTAACTTTCTATAACACTGTTTTGGAAACTGGGCATTCCACTACTAAAAATTGTTATGGAATCACTAACATTCCATACGCGGCGTATGGAATATTTTCGACGAATCAGAACCGCTTATTACCGCGACATATGAAGTATCCTGATTCAGTTACTATGGTTACGTCTGTTTGTTTTAATTGGATTTATTTGAGTTTGACGTTTTCAACAGTTTTATATTTGTATTTTTGTATAATTTCCAAAACCTTTTTATAGAAAGTATAGTCTACAACATGTAACGGAATGGCCTATCCCACGCTCGCAAACCGTAGCCCTCGCCTTTGGCTCGGGCTACAAACTTTTTGCTCGCGTGGAATATGTGCCATTCCATTACTTGTTGTAGAATATACTATTCCTCTTACTGTCACCATTTACGAATTACAACACTTTAAAGAAAATTACATTTTGACATTTCCGTTTAAATCTAAAACCTGTGCTTTTGGAAATAACAAAACCACGTTTGAAAAATGTCTATTTTGCCATATGTCAAAGTAAATGTTTTGAAGGGATGAGCGTTTCTTGATAGTGGTGGTCCGTGTTCCTGCATCATTTGATAAGAAACCTATGCGGGAGGTGTTGTGCTGTCCACAACAGATTTTTTAGGTTGATGACGTGCGTCTTCTCCTTAAATATTGTTAGTCTAGTGTTGTATTATTTTCTGTAGAAATTTCGTAGAAGATTGTAATGGTAATATTTACAAAATGGGCACATAAACCAATTTTTTTTTATGAAATTTTATTAGAATATATGACGATCAGTGAAAACCCGATGTGAAAATTTCATATATTTCCCAAGATATGATTTTTCAAAGTTTGTGTGACGTCACAGGTACTGCTCCAGTGGCACTAAAACAACGATTTTTCATGATAGTAGATATTAAATATTTTTTAATACAAAAATAATATTTTCATATTATAAGTCTTAATTTACAACATTTGAACTTAATATAAACTAAGACAAAGTTCCTTTGACAACTTTAAGAGTATTTTACTTGATATTCGAGTAAATAACAACAAAAGTTTGAGGACAGTGGCGCTAGTAGTGATGTAACCTAACCTCAACACACAATTTTATTCAATAGATTTTCAACACAGCACAATCAAACAGTGAAATTATAAAGCAAGTAATAGAAGCCCAACAAATATAATCTTAAATACCAACAAACAAAAATATGAAATGACATTTCGTAGTTCTATTTTAGCCCACAATAGGCGTTGGGCGCAACGGCAGACGCGCGATTTGCAATTTTCATATTTCTGGCCAATAGTACAATGCAAATACCCGTGACGTCAAAATATGTTCAATTCGTTATATCGCTTTACTGCAAAATATTTAAAAGAAAAAAATACTTTACTACTAATTATTCCGTAAGTGTTACACGAATTTGATATTATAAATTCGTCATATTTCGTTTATGGTTTATGCACCCATTATAATTTGACGATTTGCATTGAGCCCAATGTTCTACCACTGTCTTCATCTACACAAATCTAACAAGTCATCTTCCCCCCACCTCCTTCACCCCTCCTGTTCCCTGATTCAGGTTGAATGACGCTAATAGAAAAGAATGATAATGACACAACAACCAAACTTTACGTTGCTGCTAGAATCTCACTCTTCTGAAGATACCACCACAAGAAGAAGAAACAAAAAAGTCTTGAGATGGTCGTGACTACGTGAGACCCAACTGTCTACCAGAGATGTTGTATGGTTGATAATAGAGTACACACTGCTACAATAATTTGACACAACACGAAAAAAATCTGGTGTGGATACCACACTACTTTTTTATACAAATAAAACCAAGTGAACACGTATGACTTGTTCCTTGCGTATAACTATTGTGACTTGTGACAATTATTTGACATATAGATATTATACCTGTTTATTTTGTGTTCTCAACTATGATTTTAATTTAAAATATATTTTGACATATAGATGTTAAACCTATTTAATTTTTTGTTCGCATTTTAACTATAATTATATTTTAAACTAGATATTAATTAATATCTAGTTTATAAAACTTTCGAACTAATAATACAAATATTGCTTTTATAATATTTCACACGACATATATTATATAATTTTGACACCTCACAATTATTTGACACGTTTGACACGTAGATATTAAAAATGTTTTAGTTTTTGTTCCCAGTGTAATTATTGTAAATTATTGAAATATATTCTTAAATATATAATTTAATTTTTTTCAAAATTAGAAGCATATACAAGAAAAGTGCAAATAACATTTTATATTCTAAATACTTTTGCTAAAATTTTTTATTTGAAACTTTTTTTCACAGCTAATTCTATTTTTGAAAAAATTGGAATTTATTGTTTTGTGTGGCCAGTAAACTTCCTCTTCCGGTTTTTCAATTTCAGTCAAAATCAACTCAGCTCTTCATATTTTCATGAAACTAATAATGCAAATATTACTTTTATAATATTTTACACGACACATATTTTTGACATTTCGCACATATTCCATAATAGTCAAAAATTTGTAGTCCGAACCGAAGGCGAGGGCTACGGTTTGCGAGCGTGGGATATGCCATTCCGTTACATGTTGTAGGCTATACTTTCTATAACAAGATTTTGGAAATATACAAAAAATACAAATACAAAACTGTTGAAAACGTCAAACTCAAATAAATCAAATTAAAACAAACAAACGTAACCATAGTACCTGAATCAAGATACTTCGTATATCGCGCTAATATGCGGCTGTGATTCGTCGAAATTATTCCATACGCGGCGTATGGAATGATAGTTGTTCCAATAATTTTTTAGTTGTGGAATGCGTAGTTTCCAAAACAGTGAAAATGAGTGATTTAGAAAATATTTTGTCGAATATAGAAGAACAAGCTTGAAAAATTTTTAATTAATTTAAAAAATTGTAAAGAATGTATTATTAACTTTTATAATAAATAGTACGTTAATAAAACCGAGTGCGATAATGAAGCTCTTAACTCACGCAAAATGAGTGGAATAAGTGACAGTTAACTCACTATGAAAAATGCATGTGAAATAATATTTTTATATTTTTTCTCATTTGCAACTGACAGCTATTCAAATTTCCCGCCGTATGAATCGCACTATGAATGTGGACGAGGCGAAAGTGGTGTGTCAGTATAGGAATGTTTGGAGGAGATTGATTGTTGGTTGACTGTTTTTCTGGGTTCGTGCTACCCCACTAAGTGGGACATAGCGTGATGTTATGTATGTATGTATATATCAACTCTAAATTTGACAGAAGAAAATTAAAGTAACTGGATTCCAATAATTTGTTTATTTATGACACTTGGACCCAAAATGGCGGATGAGAATACTCATATATTCTAGTACCTTACTAAAGTCATCGATCGATGCGACATAAAGTTCAAAAGTATCGACAACGAGTGTCGCTACTGTGTGAATTCTTATACTTGATGCACCCTCTATTCGATATGGTAGGATATCAATGGACAGAGGAATGGACGGTTCGTCTCCGTGTGCTTGTGTGAGTTTTGTTGAAATGGAATCCAGTTGGCCAAGGCCAGGGACGACTGGTAGTGCACAACACTGTCACTGCCATCGAATTGCACAGTGGCGGCGAACGGGAAATTTCCTTAAAGGGGCCCAATGCTCGGGAGACAGTAAATCGTTTTCAAACAATGTGCAAAGATAATTAAATTGGACACAGTAAATAATATTCAATTTGTTTCGAATGTGAAAACAGTTATGGAATAATAGTTATTTATGTATCAAGGCACTGAAGTTCAATATGGAATTTAGTTGCCGAGGCCCGTAATAAACCAAGGAACTTCAGTGCCGCGGTACATATTCAGTTTTATTTGAAATCGAAAATTCAAAAAACTGTAAAAAATTTATTATATAGGTTAAGTTTATACATCTGTCAGTTGTCAATTGAAACTGACACTCAGTGTTGCCAACCTCGAGAAGTGAAGTTATCGTAAATAACACTCAAAATTATGTGTTTTGTCCTCAATTTCGTCATCGGAATTAATTAGTTAATTCTTCTTGCAAATTTTGTTTCATGTTACGTCCAAATTTACTATAGTACGTCAATATATCTGCCAAAATTATCCTAATTGTACAATTATTATTTAACGGTTGCCAACACTGGGTTGTTCAAAATCGTCGTATTAATGGGTTACTTTAGTGACGATTTCTGAGCTTTTAATGACAATTTTTGAGCACTTTAGTGCCGATTTCACATAAAAAATGTTATTTACAATTTTCTTGTATTTGCTTCTAATTCTGAGAAAACAAAATAATATATTTTTAGAATAGGATTTGGTGACTGATTGTAATGTTTCAGTGAATGTTGTCAGACTGGAACAAAGGAATGAATTTGTATATTTGGGTAGTATTGACCGGGAGAGTGAAAGGCGGGTGTCTGCAGGGTGCAAGGTATTGGGTGCTCTGGGTACATTTACTTGAAACGTGAATGTATTTAGACTATCTAGAGATGTTTGATAGAGTGTTTATAATGGTGTGTTAGTGTTTAATTGATGTATGGTTCTGAATGTTGGATGTGGATGAAGAAGCATGCACGACGTATAACTGCTGTGGAATTTGTGGAAATGAGGTATTTGAGAGGAGAGTGATCATGTTTACATTGGTGTAGGGTGAGTGTGAGATTGAGAAAAATGTTGTTAAAAAAGTTGGGAGTGAGTCAATTGAGGTGGTTTGGACATCTGGAAAAGTTGGTGAAACTAATATATGTGGGTGAGATTGAGGGTGAGGCGAGGAATAACTGGTTGGTATGATTGATGGTTAGTTGCGTGAACGAATAATGTATGAATGTGGACGAGGCGAAAGTGGTGGAATGTTTGGAGGAGATTGATTGTTGGTTGACTGTGTTTCTGGGTTTGTGCTACCCCACGGAGTGGGATATAGCGTGACGTTATGTATGTATGTATGTATGTGGAATTCATCATAATTTAATATAACTTATTATCAATATCATACTGTATAATTATATTTTAAGTAATTAGTTTATGAGATGATTAGTTTTTATTAGCATCCATCTACAGCAAGTGTAGTTTACCTACAGGACATATCTCAGAAAGTAAATGAATTAGAGTAAATACTATTATTTACAAAAAAAATATAGAATTGTACGGTCCATAATTTTTTGTTGTTGTTTTTTATTGGATATAGGCTTAAGTAAAAATTTTAAACAATAAATTGAATGGTGTTATTTATTGAAGTGGACGACGTTTTAATTTTTGTTTGAAATATTTTCTGTATTTAGCCCTGTTTAGAAATTAACCATTGCGGGAGGTTATATGCTGGCCACATCCGATTATTTCTATATTTAGTATCGTATAATTGTTTATAATTTATAATATAATGAAGTGCCCCCACCCCCCTCGTACATGTACGCCACTGCTAAACCCAATCCACCATCAAGTCTTAAAACCATAGCCATATCCAAGCGGTTAGTTAGAGACCCGTTGGTATGTGTTGTCCTCTTCTAACTAGAAATGCCCCCCTCCCCCCACCGCAGCCTTGTGATTTTTGGAATTTCTATCTTGTTTGAATTCCAGATCTCGAATTAGTCCGCCTCGACATTCCACTCATTTCAGGACAGGACGGAACAGGTTGGCTGTGCGAATGAATTGATGCGAGTTAGAACGCTCGTCTGTTGTTTCCCATGATTATTTAGGGTTTTTTTTTTAGGCAGGTAACGAATTGGTGAGGGGTTGGCATGACTTTCTTCGGTATTTTAACCACTTAAAAATAAATGAAGGCCTATTAGGAACGCATTTAGTATTTAAGCAAGGAAAAGGATTTAAATATATATGTAGAAACTTGCAGATAATTTTATGAAAAACGCTAACATAATGAGGTTTTCACCATTCATTTTTTTTTATGAAACAGATCATATGTAACAGTATAAATTGAAAACTATCTACATTTTTAAAAAGTCTTAATTGTTATTCATTAAGCCACAATGATTTTTTTAAAATGTTGTGACGTCATTGTAGAGGTGTTGCTGGATTTCAAACAGTAGAGATTTAAATAATTTTTGTCTCATAAATGTTCTTTTTTATTGTAATACTAATAATAAAATAAGTAAAAAAATATATGACTACAATTATTTACAATCTGTACTGTTTTAGATCCAGCAACACCTCTACTATGACGTCACAACATTTTAAAAAAATCATTGTGGCTTAATGAATAACAATTAAGACATTTTAAAAGTGTAGATAGCCTTCAATTTAGATAAAGTTTCATAAAAAAAAAATAAAAAAGAAAATGGTGAAAGACCCCATTGTAAAAAGATTTCAACAATTCAAAATAATAATACTGACAGAACACAACACTCAACGCCAAGATGGCCAAGATTATGCGCGCGCAACCTCTATCTGTCACTAGGCGCTCTGACGTCACACGAAAAATTCTGTACTTTTAATAATAAATTATTACAGGTGTAATATTTACTCTGTTATATTTTTTGACATTGTTTTCAAATGAATTAACGAAAATTTGTTCCTAATTTGCTTAATTTTAAGGTGGTTGCAGAGCCTATTTTAGACTACTGGCAAAGCTAAGAAAAGCTACAATACAGCAGAATATATTTTTTTCGCGACATGGTAGAAAACCCCACCGTTCTTCTCCCGAAATAGTGAGGAAAATGTGTTGTTCCTCTCTAGAGAGGAAAATGTAGAAGTGTTACCAATATGAATGTTATTTACAAAAAATATATTACAAAAATTATAAATAAATTCCTAATTTGATTGAAAATCCTTATTTTAGTGATATACATACTTTAAATTATCTTACAATTATGTCTTATATTTTTCTTTTTTTATTAAATCACTATTTGACAACTTATTAAAGATATTTAAGATTGGTTCATTGGCAACACTGCTACACCGCCTTGTGTCTGATAACCTAACTTTTAAAGTCGTGTCAGTCTGTCAGTTGTGTTCTCAAAGTGTATTTTAGGTCCGAGCAAATCGTTTTTAGAAACATGTCGTTAAAAATATGTTGTGTCTATCATGAGAGGAAAGCTCTTCTTCCACTCTCGTTCGAAATGCCTCACTCGCTGCGCTCATGAGGCAAACTTCGAACTCGAGGGGGAAAAGAAGCGCTTTCCTCTCTAGTTTGGCAAATAACTATTCTGGGGAGTTTCCACTACTGGTGCAGCTTTTCTCACGCGAAACTCTCGTCAATTAATTTAGCTTTACGTTAACGTTACCATATGAAGTATTATATACTTCTGGTATCTCTGACGTCATGTGTGATACGTTATCATACCCGGTCAGTGCACATGCATATACTGCACATGATTAATTAGCGCCTTATATCTGAAGCCCGGAAAGAAATGTTGAGAAATATTTAATAATTATATTCCGTATCGTTTTGTAATCGTGCGATATTTCATGCAGTTTTATACTGCTATATTTTTGCAGGTCGTTCGTCATCTGGTAAATTATCTGATATATTTATTTAATCAATCATTGTAAAATTGTATACGTGAAAAGCATAAAAAATAAATTGTAAACTAATATGTTGTTTGATTTAAATAAGGTAAATTTCTCGTGGCGTAGACAATAAAAAAGACCTCAGTTCGATCCCCTCTAGCATCTTTCAGGACAATTATTTATCACAAAATCTGCTTAAAGTAGAGAGTCACACTTTTCTATAACACTGTTTTGGAAACTACACATTCTACAACTAAAAACTGTTATGGAATCACTAACATTCCATGCGCCGCGTATGGGATATTTTCAACGAATCAGAGCCGCGATATATGAAGTATCATGATTCAGTTACTATGGTTACGTCTGTTTGTTTTAATTTTATTTATTTGAGTTTGACGTTTTCAACAGTTTTATATTTGTATTTTTTGTATAATTTCCAAAATCTTGTTATAGAAAGTATAGTCTACAACATGTAACGAAATGGCACATCCCACACTCGCAAACCGTAGCCCTCGCCTTCGGCTCGGACTACAAACTTTTTGCTCGCGTGGAATATGTGCCATTCCATTACTTGTTGTAGAATATACTATTACATGGTTCAGCGACGTAATGAAATGTATTTATTCTAAACGGATAGAAAATTTGGTGCAATACATACAGAGTGATTCATAACATACGGAAAAGATTGAAAGTGTAGCTAGATTAAAAGCAAAAACCTGTTGTGGGCAGCACAGTACCTCCCGCCATAGATTTCTTATTAAATGATACAGGAACACGAACCACCACTATCAAGAAACACTCATCCCTTTAAAACATTATGACACATGTCAAAAAAAGACATTTTTCAACCATTGTTTTGTTTTTTCAAAAAGCACAACGAAAATGTCAAAATATAATTTTTATTCAACGTGTTGTAATTCGTAAATGGAGACAGTAAGAGAAAAATGTTTCTAACAACAATTGTAGATAATAATATTTGAAATATTATTCTAATAACAAAACTTGTCAATTAACCATAATATACTGAGATATTTTAAAATAACTTGATAGGGCTTCAAGTAAACTACCATTTCCGGTTATTGGATTATCACCAAAAAGTAATCAGCTCTTCTAAAGGGGATACAATTGAGATGTACAAAATATCATAATTTTCAGTTTAGTAGTTTTTGAGAAACCGTAACTCCAGAGATCCACACAGACTGACAGACAGACACACACACAGACATCATCGCGAAACTATTAAAATTGTATTCTCGGGACCCTAAAACGTGATCAACCACTGAAAATTCACTACAAAATTTTTATCATGATTCCTTTACCTCCCTTACAGGATGTGGCGGGAGGTAAAAAGGAGAAGGTTCTTAAGTCGAAACGTGTATTTTTTGTTTGACCACGTATAACTTTTTACAGAGTAATCCAATGTTGATGATTCATTTTTTATTGGATATAATATACCTAGAAGTTGGTACCATTTAAATTTTAAAATAAAATTCCACCTTTAAAGATAGGAAAATAGGGATGATTGATTTTTCAACCCCTGTTACCAATTCTACCTCGTATAATATAACACTGGGTTATCCGATTTCGATGATTTTTTTTTTTTTTTATTGAATAGGGTATACCTCGAAGTTGGTTCCTTTTAAATTTGAAGTAAAATTGTAAACCTAAGGATAGAAAAATAGATAGTCACACAAAATTATTAAAATAAAATATTTTTATCCAACACCTCTCAATAAATGCTCTATAACTATCGCGATTTTAAACAAGAAAAGTAACAGATTACCCACTAGTGGGTATAATTTTGAGAAAAGTCTCTAGTGAGTGAGTAATTTTCTATTTATAACAATAATAATTACATACAACACCTCTGTAACTATTTCGATAGACATTTTAATTTAGAAAATTTAAAGCATATGTCACTGTCAAATAATATTTTTTTAATAAATTTTGCTTTTATTAAGAGATGTTGGATAAAAAGTTTTATTTGAAATCGGCATTAGCTCAAAAATTGTCATTGAAAGCTGAAAAATCATAACTAAAGTAACTCATTATACGACGATTTTGAGCAATGCAGTGTTGACAAAAGTAAAATAATTATTGTAGAAGTAGGATAATTTTGACAGATATATGACGTATTGTAGTAAATTTATACGTAAAATGAAACAATGTATGCAAGAAGAATTAACTAATTAATTCCGATGACGAAATTGAGGACAAAACACATAATTTTGAATGTGATATACGATAACTTCATTGTTCGAGGTTGGCAACACTGACTGCCAGTTTCAATTGACAACTTACAAATGTACTTAACCTATATAATATTTTTTTACAGTTTTTTTTAATTTTCGATTTCAAATAAAACTTAATATGTACCTCGGCACTAAAGTTCATTTTTATCACACATGGTTTATTTTCCTCGGCAAATAAATTCCATATTCGTGATTAAAACTTAAACTTCAGTGCCTTGATATTTATGTATATTTAATAAGTTGAAAAAGCATTTTTATAAAAAGTTTTTATTTTATAATTTTGTAATAATGAAACACATGGAATATTTTATATGAATATAAAGCAAAGATTTATTTTCGAATTTGTAAAAAACTATAGTACCTACGTTTCATTTAAAACTTCAAAGTTGATATTAATTATTAGTAAATAATAATATCTTGAATGTACATCCGCTAATTTGCCAAGTTGATAAATAAGCGAGATACACTGAGAGAAATGTATATGTAAAACAAGTGTAATTACACTTAATGGAAAGAGAAAATATATTTAAAAAAGTGACAAGTAAACTCATATATTCAAAAATATAAAACGAGTTTATTTGAAAATATGTATTAGACGCAAACATCTATATATTAAGATTATAATTGAATAAATAATAGATCTGAATCAAATATATATTAATATTAAGTATAATTTTTGCTCATAGTTAATATAAAATATTTTAACGTTTAATATATAAAGTTAAAAATTAAATATGCAGTTTATTTCTCGCTCTTAGAAAACTTTTTTAAATCAAGTAAAAAATATTTTAGTACTTACTAAATAATATATTTAATTAAAGAATATAATAATACAAATGTAAATATTAATTATTTTAAGAGTTAATATAAGGGATTTTAAAATTTAATATGTAGGATTTTAATAATAAATATACGATTAATTCATAACAAAAATAAGATTTATTTAATTCAAAGCAAAATAAAACTTTAGTTTAAAAATAAAATATACTAATATCTAGAATATTAGTTATTCATTATAAATAAACATTATTTATAAAATGAAAGGTATACATATTAAAACAATATAAGTATTTTTGAAATATGTATTTTTAATAAGTAAAGAAAACATAAATAACATTCTGAACAAATATTACATAAAATTAGGTAATTATAACAAAAAATTACTATCAGCTAAATGTAAAAAAATAGGTTAATTTAAATTTACAAAACAATTAGTATTATTTTTTATTAATATAAAGGAGAATACGTTTACTAAAGATGAGTGTAAAATATAACTAAAATTATTTGATAAGTCTACCTGATATGAATACAAATGATTATTAAATCCAATAGTAATAAAGAGTTGAACATAGAATAAAACATCGATTTCTCATTCAAAATCATATTTTTAATTAAAGCTTAAACAGGCATTTCTTCTTTATAATCCATTACTAACACTTGATGAATTTGATCGAATGCCGTCAATCTGTATCCATTCGCCTATCTTATAATAAATTCATCAGGTATTGGATTTGTATGATTATTAAAAAAAAAATGTTGTTTTACATTTTTTACAAAAGTACTAAAGCCAAGTGTAATAATTTTTTTCACGACATGGTAGGAATCCCCACCGTTCTTCTCCCGAAATAGTGAGAAAATGTGTTGTTCCTCTCTAGAGAGGAAAATATAGAAGTGTTAGCAATATTAATGGTATTTACAAAAAATATATTATAAAAATTATAAAAAATTCCTAATTTTATTGAAAATCCTTATTAAAGATATTTAACATTGGTTCATTGGCAACACTGCTACACCGCCTTGTGTCTGATAACCTAACTTTTAACGTGTCATGCTGTCAGTTGTGTTTTCAAAGTGTATTTTAGGTCCGAGCAAATCATTTTTAGAAACATGTCGTGAAAAAAATCTTGTGTGTAACACGATAGGAAATCTCTTCTTCCACTCTCGTTCGAAATGCCTCACTCGCTGCGCTCATGAGGCAAACTTCGAACTCGAGGGGAAAAAGAAGCGCTTTCCTCTCTAGTTTGACAAATAACTATACTAAGACCTAGTTGTAAAACTAACCTGCGAGAAAAATTTAATTGTTGTTTTAGTGATAGCATACTGGCTATATTTATTCTGGAAGAAACTTGATTTAACTTGAGTAATTGTTGTTTTTACTATTTTGGAATAAAAAGTCCAAAGTGAGCGAGGCTAATTTTTGACGTTCAGAATAACTCAATATTTCCTTTCTTTTTCTCAACAACGTTTGACCATCTAGAGTTTCATTTAAAAAATCTTCTAAACCCTATAAATCAGAAACGAAGAATATATTACTAATCAATATAAATTTGTGTACAGGCGTGATAATTTTTTAATATCTCATACTTACATTAGGAAAGACTGATAGTGATTCCAAAATTGTTGGTAGTCTCTCTTGAATTGGAATCGTAATAGGCGGAGGTGGTGTTACCAAAGATCCATCAAAATTGCAAATTATAATATTATTTGATGCTTCGTCCAATTTGTGGGATTAATTCTTTTATAGCACAATCATCTAGTATTTTAAATGCTGTTTCGTCTATTCCTTCATCTATAATTAAAAAACTGTTTATGCCGCAAATTAACTAATCAGAACAATTTACTTACTTTTAAATTTTTCTTGTAGTTCACCGAATTCCCATTCTTGTAATATATTTTCTACGAACAAATCCATTTTTCGTGTATAAATATACTCGTACAATAACACAAATGACGCGATTGAAACTAGGCACACAATACGGTAGTTACCAAACCTAAACAACGGAGATGAAACTCGCAGTCAGCCACTACAATCTACACATCAGTATATAGCTCGGAATGAAATGCAGGTCTGTTCTTGTTCACCACCCGGCTAATACTAATGGAATGACGTGCAAAAATAATTCTACAATACACTGTGTTTCGTTTAAGTAGACTAATATCATTATTTCAAACATATTTTATACTTCATATTAATATAATGTTAGTAAAATTTAATAATATATACTACTTGAAGATATAAACTTAGTTGCTTTGTAACAAGTGAAAATTATATTAAAATTTAATATACTGTATAGTATATTCAAAAGTTTTTGTATCTTTAAGAAATACAAATTTTTTAAAATAAGTATACTTTATATTATAATAATATTTTAGTATACAATATATTTATTCTAATGAAATATTTGTTAAATATCTATTATAGTATTTTTTCAATATACAATGTATTTATTTTGAAATAATATATTTTAGATATAAATATATGTCTACTAAAAAGAAGTAAACTAATTTAAATATATTTTTTTTAATATACATTTCTCTCAGTGTATTACTGAATCCATTTGATAATAACACCCTATATAAAACAAATAAACCAAGTGCGCCTTTGGTGTCTCCGCCACTGCATCTCTCAAACGACCTTGACGAGGTCACCCAACGTTCTTATGTAATTAGTATACGTTGTACGCTACACACAGCAATGGCGATGACGTTAGCAGCGCGCAAAACACACCTGGTCCGCGTACACCACTACAGCCACACATCCACGCTCGGTGTACCGTGATTGCTGCTTTTCAGTCAACGAGACACACATCGTTCAGTTCAGCAAAGTACGGAGAGACTTGAGCGTGTATGTGCTGGTGGACATGTACGCGAGGCGGTGTCGTACACCCACGGTGTAGGAATGAATGCGGAGTCGGAGGCGAATGGCGGAGGAATGTTGGGTGGTGGACCACGCGCGAGCTACCAGATGGTATTGGTGTAAATTAATCGGGTGTGTCGCGTGTTTTTGTTTCTGGGGATTGATTTTAGGAGGTGTAGCAAAGATAGTAATTATAACAGTCAGGATTATTGTCAGTAATAATATAACAAGAGGGTGAGAATAAATTGAAAATAATTTGAAAGATCTTTCGAAAACTACGGGCTTTCGTGGCTATTGCCAAATGGCAACAAGTTTGAGAAAGATACTGGAGAATTATTTTCTAATTTATCGAACTCTCGAGTTATATTTAATTAGATTATTTTTTTATTTCACTATCAGGCACGTCACTAAATCTATCTTTTTTGCTCATTTTTACTTGTGTTGCTAATACCTATCTGACATCTGTCAACAAAAACAAAAAAGCTACAGAGAAAATTGCCGGGAATAATCACAAGAGCATTATTCTCAGTATAATAATGACAGGATTGGTTAAAACGCAGACACGTGACATACAATAAAGCATTTGATTGGTTTAAAGAAACGTCAAAAAATAATCTAAAAATGTTGCTAATCGTAACAAAAATGAATCGTTTTTAAATAGCTAATGGAGTTTAGATGTTATTTTGTTACTATTAGTAAATGCTACGATAACAACTTTTTCTACGACCACTTAGAAATCTGCTCACTGTATGTTTGTTGTTGCTAGGGATATGAGGTACATTGCAAGTATCGTGCGAAATGAATTTGTTTTGTGAGTATTTCAATACAGGTCAGCTCATTTAAGTACAGGTGCCATTGCTAGGATACTTATTTAGAATTGTCAAATATTGGAATGGTGTAAGCGGGATAAATTTATTATAAAATTAAATAAATTTGGAAATAATTTCGTGGTCTTAGAAAAAGTATAGTGTACAACTCGCATGGAATGTCCATTTCATACGCGTATGACTTTCATACTCGTGGAAAATGAGTACCATTCCATGCTCGTTGTACAATATACTATTATTAAAGGATTGAGTCGATTGATATGAAATAATAATAAATGAAACGTTTCTTCTCGTATCAAAATATGTATTTGAAATTTGTCGATTCTAAGACCAGTTTAACTATCTGAACACGAACAGTTCTCTAGTCGACAGTGGAAGCACATACCAAAGAAAAAATCTGATGTGGACAACAAATAACCTCCCGCCCAATACAACTCTTAAACGGTACAAAATAGTATTTGATGATACAGAAACATACCTTCTTATTTGTTTATTTTTTATTCATATTTGAAAAATTTAATTTTCTTTTATATGTTTATTTAATTTGTTGATATATATTTCATAAGAAAACAGCTTCACAATCACAATGATATGTTTCACATTTCGTAAAAATATTGATAATTTTTAAATGTTTCCATGGTGTGTAGAAGGAATGCAAGATTAATGAAATCTAATTTCTTTATACTTTATTATCTCTAAATCTAATGAAAATGAATAAAATTAGTGTAATCAAAACCATGTAAAATTAAATATTCAACAATTTTTAAAGTAACAAAAATTGTTGCAAAATTAAATTTAAGCTTGTTTTTTCACAGAAAACTGTAAAGGGCTTCAAATAAACTGCTACTTCCGGTTGACTAATTTTATCCAAAATCTATTCGCTAACAAACAAAAATACACAAAATTGTATTTTTTGGTATTATAATACTTGAGTTATGCGAGACGAAATAATCGGCACAGACCACATACATTCACACACACAGACATCAAGGCGAAAATAATTAAATCGTATTGTAGGGACTCTAAAATGTGCTTATTCATTGTTCAAGTTTAAATAACAAAATTAATGCACTTTTTTCACTTAGTCAGATACTTAACTACGACATCATTGCTTTATCTGAAACATGGTTGAATAATTCTGTTTATAATGCTGAACTATGTGATAATACTTATAATATTTATCGTACTGACCGTAATTTTAACGCCTGTCAAATGAGTCGCGGTGGCGGAGTCCTGTTAATGATAAACAATGGCTTCACATCTTTTAGCGTTGATCTGACTAATTACTCGTCTATACTACCTGTCAACGTGGATATTGTTTGTGCTCAAATCGTTTTTAGCAATTGTCCTCTTTACATTTTTGTTGTTTATATTCCTCCATCTTTATCTAACAGTAATTTCAATTGCATCTACGATTTTTTCGAGACACTGCCATTTTTGCAAAACAATAATTTTATCATCTTAGGGGATTTTAATATACCTGAACTTACAGCTGAACATAATTCCCCTAGAGTTAACAGGTTTGAAACTCTGCTTGCTTTCTTCAATGCCACACAATTTAATAATGTTCGCAACTCACATGACAGGCTGCTTGATCTGGTAGTATGTAACGCATCTTGTTCAGTTACACGCTCGTCTGATTTGATATTCGACACTGAATACGAACATCATCCCGCTTTAAATGTTACGTTGTCAACCAACCGTAGTTCTACCAAATTTATAAAAAATACCAACAGCTATGCTTACAATTTTAAAAAAACTGATTTCAAAAAACTTTATGCTCTTATAGGACAGTTTGATTGGAATGTACTGAAAAATTTTACTGACGTCAACTCTGCTTGCACCTTTCTGTATGACACGCTTTATTCTTTTTTTGATCAGTGCATTCCAAGGAAACAGTCCTATAAGAACCAGCATCCACCATGGTTTACTGCCAATATCAGAGCTACCATTAAAAATAAAGAGCGTTATAGAAAATTATCTATTAAATGTAAAAACAATAAACATTACACTAACACATTTAAAACTCTTCGCTCCAAATTAAAAGCGGACATTAAAGTAGCCTACGCTAATTATGTGTCAAATTGTGAATCCGATATTAAGGATAACCCGAATAAATTCTGGCAGTTTATTAATTGTAAGAGGAAGACTTCAGCCTTACCTAATGTTATGACACATAATAATATTGAATTTTCATGCCCAGGTGATATAGCAAATGCATTTGCTTCTTATTTTCATTCCGTCTACTCTCTCCCTTCAAACAGTCCTCCCACACCAATCCAAGCTCCTAATCTCAATGTTATTGCTTTGACCAATATTTCTATTGATGATATCAATTCATCTATTAAAAAATTAAAGTCTAACCTCTCATGTGGTCCCGATCTTATCCCCAGCCTAATAATTAAGGACTGTACGTATCCCTTTTCTATTGCACTTTCCCATATTTTCAACTTGGCAATTGTTACAAATACCTTCCCTGATATGTGGAAATCTACCCGTATTACCCCTATTTATAAATCAGGAAATATTTCCAATATTGATAATTATCGTCCCATTGCTGTTCTTTCTAATTTTAGCAAAATTTTTGAAAGTATTATATATTCGTCTATATATTCAAAAATTAAAAACTTAATCTCAGATTCCCAGCATGGATTTATGGAAAAGAGATCTACGGTTAGCAATTTGTCTTATTTTACGCATATTGTTTCATCTGTCCTTAATGAGAAGGGTCAAGTTGATTGTATCTATACCGACTTTGCTAAGGCATTTGATCGTATTGATCACAATATTTTAATCAATAAGCTACACTCTTTTTCATTATCTTCACCTCTTATTTCCCTAATCTCTTCTTACTTGACTAATCGCTCTGTTTTTGTTCAATTTTTAGGACACAAATCTTCTCCCTATTTGGCTACGTCGGGAATTCCCCAGGGTTCAAATCTTGGACCTCTTTTATTTCTTTTATTTATTAATGACATAACCGATATTTTAAATTGTGACCATCTTTTATTTGCTGACGATCTAAAAATTTTTAAAACTATTTCCTCTCTCTCTGATTGTGATATCCTTCAGGATGATCTTGACCGATTATCTGAATGGTGCAGCTCCAATAAACTATCCTTAAACCTAAACAAGTGTAATTCCATGTCTTACACCAGGAAAACAGCTCTCATATCCTACAATTATTCCATAGGCGGCTCCATTTTATCCCGGTGTCACATGGTTAAAGATCTGGGAGTTACTTTCGATCCCAACTTGTCCTTCCATAATCACTTTGCCAATATATATAACGCTTCTATTCGTATGCTTGGATTCATTATCCGTAATACACGTGATTTTCAAAACACCATCGCTATTTTCGCGTTATTCTACTCCTTTGTTCGCTCTAAACTTGAGTATTGTTCAGTTATCTGGAATCCATACTATGAAGTACATCAAGACCACTTAGAGTCAGTGCAGAAAAAATTCCTGCGTTATATTTATTTTAAAATCTATCGCATCTACCCTGATTACTCTGTTAGTTATGGCCAGTTACTGGATAAATTTAATGTATTAAGTCTATCCTCCAGACGAGAAATGAACACTGTTTTATACCTTAGTAAACTGGTTCACGGCGAAGTTGATGATCCTAAGTGTCTGGCAATGCTTCCTTTCCACGCTCCTACTATATCCACTCGTAGTTCCAATACCTTTTATTTACCTACTCCCCGAACCAATGCATTATCTACATCACCTATTTATCGTATGTGCTTGCTCTACAATTCTAAATTTAGTTCGGCGGATGTCTTTCTCCTTAAACCTAAACAGTTCAAAACTGCTATTTTATGTTAATTATTTTTTTTATTACTGTCTAATTATTTTGTATGATTGTCTCATTTTCAATTTATTTTGTAACCTTATGTTTATTCCTGCCCTGTTATTAGGCTACTGCCTGTTGGGTACTGTATTTAAATAAATAAATAAATAAATAAATAAAACTCACTACTTAATTTTTTGACCAAAAACAATACCTCCCTTACCTAGAGGTAGGCGGGAGGTAAAATGGCAACTGTCGGGTATTGGAATCGAACTGAAGAACTCAAGATCTACAATGCAATGCGTTTAAATAACATTATTAAATTGTGTAATTTTAAAGTTGGTTAATCCCAAAACGGTATAAATTCAAAAACTAGTTAATAAAATTGACGATCTGCAAGAGCAGATCTCTAGCTATATTATTACAATTGTACAACAGATAAAACTACACTATTATTTCGTAAAAATCAATTAATGAGCTCAACAAAATAAGAAAATAAAAACAAAATTAATATTTCAAATTTAAATAATTTTTGTGTTGCCCCTAACTGTTCGTACGCCACTGGACTCCACAGGTACTTATACATGAGTGGAAAGACCGGAGTGATAGTCAGTACATGGTACGCCATCCCGGCAGCCAAACAACGTGACACACACACACACACACACACACACAGACGCACACATGCGCGACATGTATACATGTGTGGGCTCACACTTCAATATACAAATAAGTTATTATTACATTGCGGTAAAATGTATTCCAATTGTTGTAAAATATGCGATACCAAATGGAAGCGGTAGTATTTGGAACATTAACCAGATAAGTCAACACGAAATATCTATTAAAACACGTGTAAACTGCACAACGTTAATTTGGTGGAAAATATCGAAGGCCAAGGATAACAATGTACGTAAATTATTTTCTTTAAATACTTTTTTACACGATACTCGTGTATTTTTATTGATAATAACTGTTTTACTGTAAGTAGTTGGATACAACAACTGTATACATAAATTATTATTATCGTAAGTTTGTAAAAAAATCTGACGTGTCCGCATTTGAACTAATGCAAAAATATAGAAAAATATTTTAATTAAAATAGATATTTTCTATAACAATGTTATGGAAACTGGGCATTCCACTACTAAAAATTGTTATGGAATCACTAACATTCCATACGCCGCGTATGGAATATTTTCAACGAATCAGAACCGCTTATTAGCGCGACATATGAAATATCTTGATTCAGTTACTATGGTTACGTCTGTTTGTTTTAATTTGATTTATTTGAGTTTGACGTTTTCAACAGTGTTATATTTGTATTTTTATATAATTTCCAAAATCTTTTTATAGAAAGTATAGGAACTTCAGTGCCGAAGTACATATTAAGTTTTATTTAAAATCTAAAATTCGAAAAAACTGTAAAGAAATTACAATATAGGTAAGTTTATACATCTGTCAGTTGTCAATTGAAACTGACAGTCAGTGTTGCCAACCTCGAGAAGTGTAGTTGTCGTAAATAACGCTCAAAATTATGTGTTTTGTCATCGAAATTAATTAGTTAATTCTTCTTGCACATTTTGTTTGATATTACGTCTAAATTTACTATAGTACGACAATATATCTACCAAAATTATCCTAATTGTACAATAATTATTTAACGGTTGCTAATATAATGGGTTACTTTAGTGACGATTTCTGAGCTTTTAATGATGATTTTTCAGCACTTTATTGCCGATTTCAAATAATAGTTATTTACTTTACAAGTGGGCAAAGTAAGGAATTACCCACGAGAGAAATTTTAGCACACGAAGCCGAAGGCTGAGTGTGATAATTTTATCGTGTGGGTAATTCCATTTTGCCTACGTGTGAGGTATAATGTTTTATCCAACATCTCTTAAAATAAAAAAATTATTAAAGATATATTAATGTCAATCGAAGTGGCTACCAAGGTATTGTTTGTTAATATTATTGTTATAAATAAATTACTCACTAGTGACTTTTCTCAAAATTATACCCACTAGTGGGTAATCTGTTACTTTCGTTATTTAAAAACGCAATAGTAATAGAACATTTATTGAGAGGTGTTGGATGAACAATTATGTATTCGTTCCATAATATTTTTAAGCATTTCATAAAAATGAGTGATTTAGAAAGTATATCGTCGGATATAGAAAAACAAGCTTCAAAATTATTAATTAATTAATTTAAAGAATTATTGAAATTGTTTCATGGCCATTTATAATAAATAATACGTTAACGAAAACGAGTGCAGTATTGAAGCTCTTAACTCACGCAAAATAAGTATGGAATAAGTGACATTCAACTCAACGGGCGACGATGAAACTTTATTATGTTGCAAATAACACATGGTGATGTTTGACCGTCCCAGTACCTCCTGGGTGCCACCACAATACACCAGCAGCTCCCAGAGTGTACAGACCTCGTCTCGCGCCAGAAATAGCCTGGCGCGCGTCACCATGGCAACTGCCGGGTGCCCATTGACGTGGTCTGGGTCACGGCGCGTGGCGCGTGGCTGCGCGTGGCCGCGCGTGGCGTCTCGTGTAGTCACCCGGACGTGGCCTTGACGCCACTGGACGTGTGCAACTCGATTCCGGGCTCCCGGACTCTTCGTTAGGTAGGGAGCTATTGTGACCGGATGAAAAGTTTTATGTATAGAATTGAGGGTCAGCGTTTCAGCTGATTATATTTTGGGGGTAATGGTAGTTTATTTGAAGGATTCTTAGGTTTTGGGGCATATATCAGTAAATAAGCTATTGAAATGTGTATTTTACCTCCCGCCACATAATAAGGGAGGTATAGGAATCATGCTAAAAATTATAGCCACTAGTGGGTAATCTGTTACTTTCCTTGTTTAAAATCGCATTTATTGAGAGGTATTGAATAAAAAGATTTTATTTTATAATTTTATGTGCTTACCTATTTTTCTACCCTTAGGTTAGGAATTTTATTTCAAATTCAAATGGTACCAACATCTAGGTATTCTAAATCCAATAAAAAATGAATCATCAAAATCGGACTATTCTGTAAAAAGTTATACGTGGTCAAACATAAAAAATATACGCTTCGACTTAAGAACCTTCTCCTTTTTACCTCCCGCCACATCCTCTAAGGGAGGTAAAGGAATCATGTTAAAAATTCTGTAGTGGATTTTCAGTGTACGAGCACGTTTTAGGGTCCCTAGAATACGATTTTAATAGTTTTGCGATGATGTCTGTGTGCGTGTCTGTCTGTCAGTCTGTGTGGATCTCTGGAGTTACGGTTTCTCAAAAACTACTAAACATAAAATTGTGATATTTTGTATATATCAATTGTTTCCCCTTTAGAAGAGCTGATTAGTTTTTGGTGATAATCCAATAACCGGAAGTGGTAGTTTACTTGAAGCCCTATCAAGTTATTTTGAAATATTTCAGTAAATTATAATTAAATGATAATTTTTGTTATTACAATAATATTTTAATTATTAGTATTTACAATTGTAGTTTGAAACATTTTTCTCTTACTGTCACCATTTACAAATTACAACACGATATAGAATAGTTATTTATGATATGTGTTAAAAGTGACATTTTATGAATAAGTGGGGAAGTTTGTGAAACGAGGCGAAGCCGAGTGAAACAACCCCACAAATTAAATAAATCAATTTTTACACGTATATCACACAAAATTTTATCTACGATATTCCGATATGTGTTATTACAAATAATAATAATAATAATAATAATATATTTCTTTATTGAGATATCTCAATGGCGAGGTTCAGCCAAAGCTAATCTTCCACCTAATCAATACAAAAAAAAAATACATATGAAATACAAAAAAAATACATATGAAATAGAAAAAGATATACAAAAAACGCAAATTTGTTAGCAACGTGTTAAAAGTAACAATAAAATCATTTTTAACACATTGCCATGTTACTTTTAACACTAGTGTCATAAAGTGACACTTTTAACTTGCTAAGCAACCGTTAAAATGGCCACTTTTGACAACGGTCGTAGATAAATTATATTTTGATATTTTCGTTCAAATCTATGAACTTGTGCTTTTCGAAATAATAAAAAACAACGCTTGAAAAATGCCTATTTTTGGCATGTGTCATAAAGTGAAAACTAAATTTGTTGAAGGGATGAGCGTTTCTTGATAGTGGTGGTCCGTGTTCTTGCATAGTTTGATAAGAAATCTACGGCGGGAAGTACTGTGCTGCCCGCAACAAATTTTTATTTAAAACTTCTTTCTACATTTTGTACCATTTAGACATTGAATGGAACAGATGATGTACGAATTGGTATACGTATAGTGCTTGCATTAGCTTATGCGGATGATGTGTTGGGTGAAACTGAGGAGCAATTGAGAAGAATGATTGTGAGCGTAAATGAAGTAGGGAAAGGTTTAAATCTGCTAATGAATGTGGATAAATGTAAAGTGTTGGTGTTTGAAAAAAATGATTTGGTGACTGATTGTAATGTTTCAGTGAATGGTGTGAGACTGGAACAAGTGAATGAATTTGTATATTTGGGTAGTATTGACCGGGAGATTGAAAGGCGGGTGTCTGCAGGGTGCAATGTATTGGGTGCTCTGGGTACATTTGCCCAAAACGTGAATGTATCTAGCGATGCTCGATTGAGTGTTTATAATGGTGTATTTGTTTCCATTCCAATAATATATATTTCTTATCGAACAATTCAGGAACACGGGGACCACTACTATTAAGAAACGCTCATCCCTTCAAAACATTATGACACATGTCAAATAATGACAGTATTAATCATTGTTTTGTTTTTTCAAAAAACACATGTTAGCAGATTTAAACGAAAATATCAAAATATAATTTTTCTTTAACGTGCTGTAATTAGTAAATGGTGACAGTAAGAGTAAAATGTTTCAAACAATTATTGTAGATAATAATATTTGAAACATTATTCTAATAACAAAATTTTAATTAAACCATAATTTACTGAAATATTTTAAAATAACTTGATAGGGCTTCAAGTAAACTACCACTTCCGGTTATTGGATTATCACCAAAAACTAATCAGCTTTTCCAAAGGCGATACAATTGATATATACAAAATATCAAAATTTTTAGTGTAGTAGTTTTTGAGAAACCGTAACTCCAGAGATCCACACAGACCGACAGACAGACACACACACAGACATCATCGCGAAACTATTAAAATCGTATTCTAGGAATTCTAAAACGTGCTTATCCACTGAAAACTCACTACCCAATTTTTAGCATGATTTCTATACCTCTCTTACAGGATGTGGCGAAAGGTAAAAAGTACTCCTTTGCATTTAAGAAAATATATCTTTCACTCCGCTCTGTCCCATCCCCCTAATAATTTTATTTTTGTACATTTGTCCTTGCTTTATAAGCTTGTGTATTTATTTTGTCTCTAAAGATATTATTGATTGTTTGCTTTGATTATGATATGTTAACAGAAAACTTAACAAGAATTATATTGAAAACATCCAAATGTTTCTAGTATAGTTGTTTTCTTAAATACTGTTGATTACAACAATGACAGCACATTGTTGTTGATTACAAGTGTATTTTTTCTGAGGAGAAATATGAACAAATTACTCAATGATATATTTCTGTATTAATGTGTCAAAAAAACAGCGAGACCAACAGCAGGATTGCCGAATCCGGTACCAAATAAAAGCGGGTCTAGGGGAAAGAGGAACAATTTCACTATGCCTGCAACGTGTTCACTCTAGTACAAACTTCATCCGCTACGCGACTCTGCGTTCTACACACTCGCCGTACTTCATTCCTTTCAGTAGAGTACCGACCGCTGTGGGAGTTGCGTCTCCGTAAACATCAAACAATACCCAGAAATACAAGTGTAATCCAACAGTGTTCTCTGCAATGGTAGTGAGTTCCCCTCGGTGACATCACCGCCCTCGTCATCTCCGCCGTGCTGGCAAATGCGGATCAGGTTCAAATATAAACTCGTTGTGGTTCAGTGACGTCAAACTCTAGTGAATGTGCTCGCTGTGGATTAAGTTTAAATATAAACTCTAAGTGATCGTAGAGGATTGTCTGGTGGTGTTCGATGGCTGGTTTGGATTCTGCAGTGCGAGATTCTCAGGTAGGATGTTTTGTTTGTTGTTTGTGACGGCGACGAGGAGTGTGAACGCGAGTTGTCTTGTTGCTATGCGCGACATAACTGACTGAATATGTATTGTGCGCCAGGAGATATAAGGTTGTGACTAGGAATACTCATTCAACAGATTTCATTGTTGACTGATTACTAGAAATGTAGATATATTGTTGTAATCAACTACAATGTGCTGTCATTGTTGTAATCAACAGTGTTTGATAAAACAACTATACTAGAAACATGTAGGTGTTTTTAATATAATTCTTGTTAAGTTTTCTGTAAATATATTATAATCAAATTTGAAAATACATTCTTTATAATAGGAATAGGCTAGTATCAAGAACTCTTGTTTTTGAGTGTTTTAAGAGTCGTGTTTTCAGTCTTAATTTTAGCGCTGTACAATATTCTAATAGTTATTTAGGATATAAGTGTTTCAAGTGACATTGTATGAGTAAGTGGGGAAGTTTGTATAACAAGGCAAAGCCGAGTGAAACAACCTTACGAACGAAATATATCACTTTAAACACGTATATTATACAAAATTTAATCTACGATCTTCCTGGTGTATTAGAAAATACTAAAAAATGTTAAATGATATTTTGACAGGTAGGGTTATATTTGTTGATTTATTAATTACATTGCTATATTAATTTTAACACTAGTGTCAGACAGTTACACTTTTAACTTGCTAAGCAACCGTTAAAAAGGCAATTTTTCACAACGATCGTAGATAATTTTTTTTTTTCACACGTCATAAAATTATGTATTTGTATTCAATAAGTAGAAGTTCAATTTTGTCGTTGTCAGCGTAAAAGTGTTTTCTTGGCAACACTTTTACTCCGGCGGTGGACAAACTAAAATATTATAAAATAAAGTTATAATTGAATATTTTGACAGTTAAAAATTAAATCAATAAACATAAATAACAAAACACCATTCCTATTCTATGGCAACTAGAACTGCTGAGATAAGACAGAATATTTGTTGAAGTTTATGGCATTTTTTAATGATTTATAATTCTACTTTCTATGTTTGATGAATTGCATGTGTTATTCGGAATAAATGTGACTTTGTATGCTTTGCATGTAATTGTTCGACTCGCTTCGCTCATCGTTGTAATTTACATACACACAAAGTATTACATTTACTCCTATTAACACAATATACTATTATAAAAGATGCATTAAAAATATATATTTTATTTGAAATCGGCACTAAAGTGACCCATTATACGTCGATTGTAAGCAATGCAATGTTGGCAACCTTAAAATAATTATTGTACATGTAAGATAATTCTGACGGATATATGGCGTATTGTAATAAAACGTAAAATGAAATAATATGTGCAAGAAGAATTAACTAATTAATTCCGATGAAGAAATTGAGGACAAAACACATAAGTTTGAGAGTTATCTACGATAACTTCAAGATTTGAGGTTGGTAACACTGACTGTCAGTTCCAATTGACAACTGACAGATGTGTAAACTTAACCTATATAATAATATTTTTACAGTTTTTTTCTAATTTTACATTTCAAATAAAATTTAATATGTACCTCGGCACTGAAGTTCCTTTCGTGGTACCAGCCAATACTTTTGGGCCAAATGAAATCTTTATGTTAGTAATATTTGTTAATTTGTTATTGTTTTGTGTACGTGAAATAGGAAAATTTATTTTAGTTATTCTAAAAGTCTTAATTGGACCAAATCATATGATTTTAGATTCGTATTCCAACGTCTTTCTAGCCTTTATTAAGTAGGTAAATAGTTATTTACCAAACTAGAGAGGAAAGCTCATGAGGAAAACTTTGAACTCGAGGGGGAAAAAGAGCTTCCCTCTCGTGTTAGACACAACATTTTTTCACGACATGTTTCTAAAAACGATTTGCTCGGACCTAAAATACACTTTGAGAACACAACTGACAGACTGACACGTTAAAAGTTAGGTTATCAGACACAAGGCGGTATAGCAGTGTTGCCAATGGACCAATCTTAAATATATTTAATACGTTTTCCATTTGTGATTTAATAAGAATAAGAAAAATATAAGACATAATTGTAAGACAATTTAAATTATGTATATCACTAAAATAAGGATTTTCAATCAAATTGTGAATTTATTTATAATTTTTGTAATATATTTTTTGTAAGTAACATTCATATTGGTAACACTTCTATATTTTCCTCTCTAGAGAGGAACAACACATTTTCCTCACTATTTCGGGAGAAGAACGGTGGGGTTTCCTACCATGTCGTGAAAAAATGAAATTTATTCACTGAGTCAAATGCAGATATTAAATTGCATTAACTTTTATTTGAAATATTTTTCTCTAAAATTATTAGGGAATCAGGAAATTTCACAAATATTATTGAACATATAAAACACTTTATGACCGGCTGAGTCCATTACCAACCTTTATATTATCAATCTCTAGAGTCACTAACACCTTTAGGGAGGTTGTTATTTGTGCAAGAATTGCAAAGTTCAATAGAGCAATGATATATTTATTTGTTTGTAGGTACTGTAATAATTACAATCTTAATTAGCATAATACATAAAATGAAGCATGTTTTCTCTATACTCACTATTTAATTCATTACAATAATATCTGGCTGTAAGCCTTGTATCAGCTACTGTATAAATTAATATTTGTCAAGGACATCGACTACAAACTGTCGACTATAGAAACATCGTTCTTCAAATATTATCCTTCTAATGAATCATGTGTGTGTGATATTAACTACATAAACAAACGTCTGTCGTCTGCAAGAAACGAGATCTGATGAATTGTTATTTTAGCTTCTTAGAAATGCAGTGGGACATATGATACGCTGCAGCCAATCAGGAGCCTGAGAAATTGAGTAAAAACGACCTTCGTGGTTGATGCATTTTATAGCCGAATACACAGTATTTTTAGCTCCCGCCACATACACCTATAAGAAAGATATAAGAAATATGCTCGAAATTTGGTAGTGACGATGTCTGTGTGTATGTAAGGATAGATGGATGTATGTGTGCATCTCTGGAGTTACGGTTTTGTCTAAAATTTTTAATATTTTGTATATATCAATTGTATCCCCTTTAGAAGAGCTGATTAGTTTTTGGTGATAATCCAATAACCGGAAGTGGTAGTTTACTTGAAGCCCTATCAAGTTATTTTGAAATATCTCAGTAAATTATGATTTAATAACAATTTTTGTTATTAGAATAATGTTTCAAATATTATTATCTACAATTTTTCATATTGGTAACACCTATATTTTCCTCTCCAGTGAGGAAAAACACATTTTCCTCAATATTTTGAGAGAAGAAAAGTGAAAATAGTAAATGTTTTGAAGGGATGAGCGTTTCTAGATAGTGATGGTCTGTATTTCTGCATTGCTCGATAAGAAATCTATGACGGGAGGTACTGTGCTGCTCACAACAGGTTTTTCATTCTAATAGCAACCTCCAAATATGTTAGTGCCCATGGGGATCGAACTGAAGACTTCTTGATTTACAACAGCTATTTACAAATTAATATAATGTATTGTAAGTTTTTGAATTTGAAGACCTCGAATCTGTTGCGATGTGAATATATCAGGGAACAGTGTTGCTTTTGATTTATTTATAGCTTGCACAGCCTGCTGTCTGTCAACACACACCACAAATACACACATACACACACACACACACATTACTTCTATGTGTGTAGTATAATGATATCATACTACAAATATATAAAACTCAATATTGAATAGTACACACTTTATTAAAGTATGAATAAGTTCTTCAAAATATATTTCAATTTAATTAATTTTACTTCCTACACATGTATAAATTGTTGCAAAAAAAAATCTGATGTGGCCAGCACATAACCTCCCGCCCAATACTACTCTTAAACGGTACAAAATAGTACTTGATACAGAAACATACCTTCTTATTTGTTAATTTTCTATTTATATTTGAGAATTTTAATTTTCTTTCGTATATTTATTTAATTTTTTGACATATAATTCACTAAGAAAACAGCTTCACAATCACAATGACATGTGTCACATTTCGTAAAAAATTGAATATTTTTAAATGTTTCCATGGTGTACTAGGAATGCAAGATTTGTATCATCTAATTTCTTTATATTTTATTATCTCTAAATCTAATGAAAATTAATAAAATTAGTGTAATCAAAACACATGTAGAATTAAATATTCTACAGTTTCCAAAATAACATAAATAGTTGAAAAATGAAATTTAATCGTGTTTTTCACGAAAAACTGTTAAGGGCTTCAAGTAAACTGCTACTTCCGGTTGACCAATTTCATCAAAAATCTAATCAGCTCTTCATTTAAATATAAGAAGCAATAATTCACAAAATTGTATTTTTTGGTATTATAGTATTTGAGTTATGCGAGACGAAAAAATTGCCACAGACTACACACACACATACATACATACAGACATCATCGCGAAAATAGTAAAATCGTATTGTAGGGACCCTAAATCGTGCTTATTCATTGAAAACTCACTACCCAATTTTTTGACCAAAAACAATACCTCCCTTACCTAGAGGTAGGCGGGAGGTAAAAAGTATATACATTAGAGCTCTTGAAGAGCAACAATATTTAATAATAGAGAGCAGATTATAAGCACGAAAAAACTGAATTATATGCTCATATATATATGCACTGATTTTTTGAGAAATATGCACTATATATATGCACAAATATAACAATATATGCAGCGAAATATGCAATAAAAAAACTTAAATTATTAGATAAAAATTATAAATGAATGCATTATGAATTTTATTGCACAATAGAGTCTTAATCCTGATTTCACAATTAACAAATATACTACTAATATACATATAAACTAAGTCTAGAAACTTGATGTTATAAGATTATGACATATATACGTAATTACAATAACAAATTATCAAAATTAAAAAAAAATGTAACATAAGTAAAAGATATATCCAGCTGAGAATTCTCGGTCTTATATTCATTGTACCCACTTTTACCAGCATTCGTGTATACAATGAATACCTACCGTTACCGTTACAGGGATTTCCCTAGAAATATTAGAGTTTATTGGTTTGTGTATTTGCTTATTGTATTGTTTATTGCTTTTTCCGTTGCATATTTATTGCGGCCTCCTCCAATATTTGGGAATTATCAATGTGCATTACCAGAAATTTCAGAATGTTTATCAATAGACAAGGTCTTAAAAATATTGTAATATGCAATTATATGCAACTTTTGTAAAAATATGTATAAGAATGCCCAAATATGCAATATGTGCAATTAGTAATTAGCATTAATTAACTCTAATCAATGTAATTCGTCCAGAAATTTGATTTTATTTACAGATATGCAATACACTTTGCATATAATCCGCTCTCGATTTATTAATAACATTTTCGATGACCACTACGAAAAGTACATAAATTCACACGCTAAACTATTACTGAAAGTTGATCATCGCATATCACTAGCAATGCTGTGTGATATGAAAGCTCGTTAGCCAATCAGATGCGTCCGAACTGTGCGATATAATTTTATCACACGCTGCGAACTAACCTAACTGGATTAAGAAGGTTGGACCCTGGTTTATCAAATTTTAACATAATTTTTGGGATGTCAACATAATCCGTTTTGATATTTTTATGCAAATTTTATCAAGTTTTTTTTTTTACTTAATTGTGGTCGTCGGAAAAGCACTAGTTATATAATATACTATTAATACATTTATGACAAAATCATAAGGAAAAATAATTTATTTCACACGTTCAGAAACTGTCCGAATGCTTGTCCTGTGCAAATATACTCGAACTTGTAAACGTGCACTTTCTGGACTAGTTAAAAAATTAACTACTTTACAAAATAGATACGTACACGATATCATTCCGCGAAGTTATCCAAAATAGTAGCTAAAGAATCTTTACAGACTGTTATGTCAAAATTGTACTTTACAGACTCTTATGTCAAACTTGAAATACAAACCTAAAATAACAAACATATTATTCTGTAATACTATTGGTGAAATTATATATTATTTAGTTTTGATAATAATTTATCGGATTTAATACAGATCACATGCAGAACACGTCTAAGATTATATAAAAAATTATGAAAATTATACACAATTATTTGACAGTTTGACAGTAGTTTTGGCAGCCATCCCCGTCGCAACAGCTAGCTGACGTTTTACAAATACATAATGATATTTATTTATGTTTTTAATTAATAATTTAACGATTTCGGACCTCGGCATTAAAGTATTTATTTATTACTCATATTCTCATATAGTTTATTTGTAATAAAAATTATACTTTATTTTGGTACCTTGATATACATATAACTATTGTACCATTCAAAAATTTAAATGGGGTAAATAGCTCAGTGGTAACGTATCGGACTGTGGATAGTGAGATCCTCAGTTCGAATCCCAATACCAACAGATACCAATTTAAATTTACCCCTGTGTTTCCCCCTCCACTAACAACTTTGGGGGCTTTGACTTGACGGCTGGTAACCGCACTTCATACGCAAAAATATATCACCTACCGTGATCTGCGCAAGCAGAGTGCCACACCCTTAATGGGTAAAAGGCGTGATGATATATTTATTTATATTTATTTAAAAATTTAAATTTGCGGGAGTTATGTATTGTCCACATCAGATTTTGTATTTAAAGAAAAAACAATGGAACACTGATTTGATAGTATAGCTTTAGTAGATATTATTTTGGTAATAACGACCTATGAAACACGACACTGTGATAACAATATATAATTACTCCTATTATAGAATTTATCTTAATTACTTCTGGGTACCAGTAAATTTTATAAACTTTAATTACCAAATTTATTAACAGGCATAAAAATATTAATATGATTCTTTAATTGTATCACCAAACAATTCCATAGTTTATATTTAATTTCAAACAACGCAAAAGGCGACAGCTCTGCAATTGCAGCTCATTGCAGATGACAACTAAGTATTACGATGTAGTATTTTATTATTTATTTATTATTTTATTTACAAACATTTCTCCTGACTCAACAAAATGTTATCAATAAATATTTATTCATGTGTTTTGCTTATATTCAATTGTTTATCAGAGATTTTTTTGGGTCCGTCTTTGTTTATTTACAACGCGTGAATCTCCGACATAACTTCGTGATTTTGTTGTCAAGCAAATGTTTCTAATACTTTCATGGATATAGAGGTATGACACCGACTGAACTAATTTTATCGAGCTTTTTATTTTGCCGGATAAATTTCTGTTTGTCACGAAACCTAGCAGAAAAGAAAACTGTTTTAATAAAATCAAGACACCGTAGGTGGAGTGTTTCTATTTTTTAAACAGTTTTCGAGGCAAATTGCTGTCAGGTGACAAGGTTGAGTTGTCAAACTGAAATTTATCCGAGATATTTAACGATATTATTTATAAAAAGGTTTATTTGAAAGTGCAATTGGTGCAAATCAGTGTTTTAGCTGATCTAGATCAACTCGTAAGATCTTTGATTTGATCTAGATTGTTATATATTTTTTTTACGACCACTGAGAAATCTGCTCATTGTATGTTTGTTGTTGCTCGGGATATGAGGTACATTGCAAGCATCGTGCGAAATGAATTTGTTTTGTGAGTATTTCAATACAGATCAGTTCATTTCAGTACAGGTGCCATTGCTAGGATACTTATTTAGAATTGTCAAATATTGGAATGGTGAAAGCGGGACAAATTTATAATTAAAATTAAATTAATTTTGAAATAATATCGTGGTCGTAGAAAAAGTATAGTGTACAACTCGCATGGAATGTCCATTTCATACTCGTAGGAAATGAGTACCATTCCATGCTCGTTGTACAATATACTATTCTGATCGTGATCTTGTTCTAAATTTAAAAAAAAAGTCAGATATTGTCCTCTAATATTTGATTCTTAGTAGATAAAGGTACTAAATTAAATTAATATAATTTAATATAACAAATTAAATATATCATTTGAAAAAATAAATAAATATAAAATAACTTTTATGATTTTATTTTGTAAAAAGTAATTTGTATTTTATTTGTTGATAATAAAATTTTAACGTTTCTATTTTCTTTAAAAGAATTAAAAAAAATTGTGAAATAAAATTACTGATTTTTTCATGATCTAAAAAAAAGATCTTTTATTTGAAATCGGCACTAAAGTGCTCAAAAATCGTCGTAAAAAACTCGGAAATCGTCACTAAAGTAACCCATTATACGACGATTTTGAACAACGCAGTATTGGCAACCGTTAAATAATTATTGTACAATTAGGATAATTTTGGCAGATTTATTGACGTGCTATAGTAAATTTGGACGTAAAATGAAACAAAATTTGCAAGAAGAATTAACTAATTATTTTCGATGACGAAATTGAGAACAAAACATATAATTTTGAGTGTTATTTACGATAACTTCAATGTTCGAGGTTGGCAACACTGAATGTCAGTTTAAATTGACAATTGACAGATGTATAAACTTAACCTATATAATATATTTTTTACAGTTTTTTCGAATTTTAGATTACAAATAAAACTTAATATGTACCGCGGCACTGAAGTTCCTTTTTATCACTCACATGGTTTATTTTTCTCGGCAAATAAATTCCATATTCGTGATAAAAAATTGAACTTCAGTGCCTTGATACATAAATAACTATTTTTATTTTATTTTGTGACAAGTAATTTATATTTTATTTATTGGTAATATAATTTTCACGTTTCTATTTTTTCAATAAGAATAAAAAAAAAATTGTGAAAAAAAATTTCTGATCTTTTTCATGATTTAAAAAACAGATCTTTTATTCCTGATCTGATCTAAAAAATAGATCCCATCATAAAAATTGATCTATGATCTGATCTCGATCATATTAAATGTGAAGATCTTGATTTTGATCTAGATCATTTTTAATTAATCTGTCACAGCACTGGTGATAATACAATTATTATTATTTGACATATAATGCAAATGACATAAATGTAGTTAGTATTTTGATTTGGTTGCTAGGAGAAAGGTAAATAACGTTTTATCACTTGCAAAAAGTTACCTATTTATCCGCTGTCAAAACGATAAATTTGTTTTTTTCTTCTTGGCATGGCTTACTTTATATTGGAGTTAAATAATCCCTATAAAAATCTGAAGTATAATGTCAACAGCTTCTATCGCTGAAAGTACAACGTGATAAATACGTTATCTCGCATTGCCACTGCTATCATATGGTCGCCAAGCGTTGTGCTTTTTGTAAGCGTTCACAATGCTGTAATTGTAATCGGAATGATATCAACTCGGAATATACGACTGTTTACTATTTATTTGACTTAAATAATATTTTTTATGAGCTCTTATAGAGATTTCATACTTTCCTTGATAAACAATTTTATTACCGAAAAACTGATTTCATTTTATTTTGTTTAAGATTCAGCCTATAGCAAATGTCACCTGTCAAACTTGAATTACAAACCTGAAATAACAAATATATTATTCTGTAATACTATTGGTGAATTTATTTATTGTTTATCTTTGATAATAATTTATCGGATTTAATGTAGATCACATGCAGAACTCGTCTAAGAACATATAAAAATAATGAAAATTATAATCAAATTTGAGAATTTGACAATTTGACAGTAGTTTTGTTATCACAGCCATCCCCGTCGCAACAGCTGGCTGACGTTTTATAAATGCATACTACTATTTATTTATGTTTTTAATTAATAATTTAACGATTTCAGAAAAAAATATAAATGTATACCTCGACACTAAAGTATTTTTTTATTACTCATTTGTAATAAAAAATTATACTTTAGTGTCTTGATGTACGTATTTTAAGAATTCTGATGTGGACAGCACATAACCTCCCGCCCAATACTACTCTTAAACGGTACAAAATAGCATTTGATGATACAGGAAAATACCTTCCTATTTGTTTATTTTCTATTTGTATTTCAAAAATTTAATTTACTTTCGTATTTTATTTAATTTTTTGACATTTCACTAAGAAAACAACTTCACAATCACAATGACATGTGTCACATTTCGTAAAAAAATAATAATTTATGATATAAGTGTTAAAAATGACATTCTATGAGTAAGTGGGTAAGTTTGTGAAACGAGGCGAAGCCGAGTGAAAAAACATTCGAACAAAATAAATCACTTTTAACAAGAATATCATACAAAATTTTATCTACGACTTTTCCAGTGTATTAGTAAATAATAGAAAATGTAGAATGATATTTTGACAGGTATTTGTTGATTTATTGATACATATCGCTAACAGCGTGTTAAAAATAATAATGAAATAACTTTTAACAGGTTGCTATGTTACTTTTAACACTAGTGCTTACTTTTAACTTGTTAAACAATCTTTAAAAAGCTACTTTTAACAACGGTTGTAGATAAATTAAATTTTTTAAGTGTACTAGGAATGCAAGATTTATGAAATTTAATTTCTTTATATTTTATTATCTGTAAATCTAATGAAAATTAATAAAATTAGTGTAATCAAAACAGATGTAAAATTAAATATTCTACAACTTTCAAAATAACATAAATTGTTGAAAAATTAAATTTAACCGTGTTTTTTCACGGGGAACTGTTAAGGGCTTCAAGTAAACTGCTACTTCCGGTTGACCAATTTTATCCAAAATCTAATCAGCTCTTCATATAAATATAAGAAGCAAAAATACACAAAATTGTATTTTTTGGTATTATAGTATTTGAGTTATGCGAGACGAAAAAATCGGTACACACCACACACACACACACACACACACATATTTACATACATACATACATACATACATACAGACATCATGGCGAAAATAGTAAAATCGTATTGTATTATTCATTGAAAACTCACTACCCATTTTTGTGACCAAAAACAATACCTTCCTCACCTAGAGGTAGGCGGGAGGCAGAGCTGGGCATAAGTACACAAAAAAAGTACTTAAGTACAAAATACAATTAAATTTTTTGTTTTGTACTTAAGTATAAGTATAATTAAAATTTTGAAAAATGTACTTAAGTATAAATACAAATATTTTTGTACTTATTCAACTTTTAAGTACAAATACTATGAAATAAATTAAATTTAAGGAAAGGCAAGTTTGTAGGTAAGTATTGATAATGAAGAACTGTACTGTAAAATAAATAAAATAAAACTACAACAATAATAAACAAAGACAAACCTTATGTTTACCTAGTTATATACATAATACATTGTAAATTAAAAAGAATATTTATTTGAACACAGGGAAAAAACAACATATTTGAAATTAAATATAATATGAATAATAACTAAGGCAACGAATAGAGAAACAAAGAAAATAAAAGTATACTGTTTCTCCAATTTTATTAGCTTTCGGAACTAATTTTTCAAAATTATTATCACTTTCACTTTTTGGGTCCTGATGACGGGAGGCAAGTATTATAATTATAAAAAAATTGTTTTAAAATGGGATAAGTATTTAACATTGTTACATGTTTTCTAGAGTCGTCCAAATATTACAGTAGCTCTAATTCAACTTTAGAATTCGCGTTTTCCGTGTAAATTGATTTTTCTTCATTAAAGTCACACAAATTGTCATCGTCACTAATTTTTTCTATATTTGTATGTTTTATTTCCATGAACATCTTGATTTCGACTAAATTCCCTACACTGAATACGCAGGTTCGAACATGTTGGTACACACTATGCAGTAGCGCATATACTTACTTAAATACACGAAAAGTACTTAATTACTTTTACATATATTTAAATACTCTATTCAAGTACAAAATACAAATACTTTACAAATTTTGTACTTAAGTATAAATACAAAGTATTTTCATAACAAATGTATTTAAGTACAAATACAACACTTTGAAAAGTATTTAAGTCGTGATTTATAAGTACAATATTTAAATACACGCCCAGCTCTGGCGGGAGGTATAAGCTGAGATTTTATCTTCTTGACTTCATTAATTATTGTACAAATGTTTAAGCGTTATTTCTATGAAAGAATTGTGTACAAATCTATGGAAATTTCCAGTTTCGATTAAAAAAGATACCATGAACTTACACACTAGTAGATTTGTGATTGTGTCTGTATAGTATTTAAGTGTTGTGATAGTACGAGTAGCTTGCGTATGGGTTCCATTGTTTTGCGCTCCTAGAATGACATTATCGTTATCAGTAATGCCAACAGCGCTGGTTTGAAGGTCACGTGCGCCACTGATACCATCCGTGCGTGTGTATGTGTGTGAATACGTGACGTAACGATCGTGGCTGCTTCTACAAAAAATACACATTGGAATAATTATTAATAGAGAGCGCATTATATGCACGAAAAAACTGAATTATATGCGCGTATATATGCACTGATTTTTTGGGAAACATGCAATATACAGGGTGTTTCATAACTTCAGGTACATACGTTAATGGTATATGTTATTTGATACGCTGATTACGAATCAAAAAGATTTTTTTTTAAATCGCAAAATTATTTTCCATGTTTCCCAGTCCAAAATTTTTCGTTGCCACTGCCACTGGGTGGATGATTATGTTAATAATTATAGTTTCATTAAAAATAATTAAATTTAGTTTGTTTATTTTACTAGTATTATGTAATTTTAATTGTTGATTGCCTATTTCATTGTTTGTGTTTAATAGGAAAGCGAATCCAGTGCAGTACTACAAAAAATGTTTTAGGTAAACAACCCTTAATTTTTCGAATTTAAAAAAATTCTTTTAGATTCGTAATCAGCAAATCAAACAACAAATACCATTAACGTATGTACTCGAAGTTATGAAACAGCCTGTATATACACAAATATGACAATATATGCAGCAAAATATGTATAAAAAAATTTTAATTATTAAAAACAAAGTGTAAATGAATGCATTATGAATTTTATTGCACAATACAGTCTTAATACTGATTCACAATTAACAAATATACTACTAATATAATAATAATAAACTAAGTCTAGAAACTTGATATTATTAGATTATGACATATTTACATAATTACAATAACAAATTATTCAAAATATAAAAAAAAATAGAATGTCCATTTCATACTCGTAGGAAATGAGTACCATTCTATGCTTATTGTACAATATAGGTACTATTTTCTCACTATTTCGGGAGGAAAAAGGTAGGGTTTCCATGTCGTGAAAAAAAGTTGTTTCATTAGTTATGAGGTCATACACTTTTTATAAAAGTTTTTTCCAAATTATAAAAATTTACATCATTTCAGTCACATATTATTGAATATTTCTTATAATTTTTTAACTTTTCATTCATAATTTCCTTTATGAAGTTTCGCGGTTGCAAAATCGTGACGTCATCTTGTAATAAAATATACAGCATGGCGCGGCAAAAGAGGTGTTGATAACAAATAATAATTTGCTTTTCAGGCTTGTAATAATTACTTATTATTATTAAAATGAACACTCCGATAAATTAAATTAGGTATTCGTTATTTATAACGTTTTTAGACAGAGTTTAGGACGTGTTAAAATAAAATACTTTAATGTACTATATTTTTTCGCTTGTCGGTAATGTCGGTAGCCTCATTATCACACCTGTCATCTCAAGTCATATGTTGCAGTTAACGATTTTCAAATTAAACTTATGTTTATTATATTTGTTATATTATTTTGCCCAGCTAATATATTTGTAAAAACATCTCAGTAAATAACAATGACAGATAACAGTCAATTTGACAGTTGGTGTAGTTCCTCGCTCTCCGCAAGAGCGTGTTTCGTAGAATTACAAGATGACGTCAAGAAACGAAAAATTTGAAATGGGATACCAATTTCAAAAAAATCGTATCTTAATAACTAAATGTCTTTTAATATTAAAATTAGTATCTATATTTATAATTTTACTCAAACTTACTCAAAAAAAATAAAACGAAAATAGGTGTGTGACCGATCATTTCGCAAGCTACTTTCAATTTTTCAGGAACGCAGCTGCCTAGTTCTTTTAACCACCGCTGTAACAACGGCGCCACTTACACCAATTTTAATTTGATGTAGACTCACTACACCGCTATAAATATCCCTACTTACGAATAAGGCCGTAAACTGCCAGATTTAAGTATTTACGAGGACCTTACGCCACTATGAATACCTACTCGACGTATACTACAACGTTAACGTTTTATGTCTGCGCTAATAGACCCTTGGCTATATTTAGCCGCATACTTGCCATAATGAAATGGAACTGCTAAATATAAATTTGATTATGCTGATTTATTACGCGCAGGTCACTGACACCACGTACACAAGTGCAAGGAATGGTATTATGATTTTTTAGGCTAAGCAAAATATCAAATATCTTTAAGGCTTGACGTCATTGTTGCTGGAAATTTGTTGTTGTATCGCCAAATGTCTGACTTTATTATTAATTGGTACCACTTGCATATACAGGGTGTATCAAAAAAATTACACGCTGTTTACAATTTTTGTATTATTTGAAGAGAAACGAGGATGGTTAAATGAGCAAAATTGTGTTACTTTAAATAAGAAAATTCATAAAATTGTATCAACGGTTTACAAATTTTGGGACAAAATATATATTTTTAAAATGAATCATACAGGGTGATTCATAACGTACGGAAAAGATTTAAATTGTAGTTAGAGGGCCCAAAATAATGTCTTTTCTCAAATATTTTGTATTATTTGGTCATTACATGTGAATATCATTGAATTCCGAAAAAAATACTGAATCGAATAAGCAAATAAAAAAAAATAGGTTGCTATTTAAAATAAGAAAGTTGCACCCCGTATTTTGAGAACCACTGGTCTAAAAAAATTCTTGTTTGGCTCATTTTAATTGTCTTATAATATAGAAAAAGTTTGCTAATTTAACCGACCTCGTAGCTCTTATAGTTCTCGAAATAGCAATAGTGTTCCACTTAAATTGAACACCCTGTATATAAATATGTTATTATAAACATTTATAATAAATAGTACGTTAATGAAAACGAAGGCGTTATTGAAGCTCTTCACTCACGAAAAATGAGTGGGATAAGTGACATTTAACTCACGGGCGTAGATAAAATATTTTACACATAATTACAAATTCTGGGCATTAATGGGTTAGGCAGATTTAATTATTTAAATTAAGAAAATTATTTGAATTAAGAATGAAACGTATAATAAGTATCAAAAGATTAGTACTAGTAAATTGTTTACTAGAAAATAAATTAAATACTCCTCCAAACTTAACTTGAAATATATTACTTATGTATAATTTAAACATGAATAAACTCATTGCTGTAGTACGCATCGTAATATGTCTTATATTTATAGAAATATGGCAATTTGTAATATTTTTCAAAATACGGAAATTTCCCCAAATATGATTTAAAATTGTAAATTTTTTTTATTACATTTCTTTATAACATTCGCGCCAGGAAACCCATTGCAGCGGAGCGCATCGTCATATCTCTAATATTTTTCGAGATATGGCGATTTTTTATATTTTCCGAAGAGCAACTTTGAGAGGCTGTAACTAGAAAACTACACTAGATATCGAAAAATATCTCCAGTTTTGTGTTTTTCGTGCCATTTATAATAAATTAGTAAATTTTGAAAATTTTGAAATTTTTTGAATTTTTTTTTCAAAATTTGGATTGGAGATATCTCGACAAATATGAAAGATACAGACTTGCAGTGTTCACCAATCGATTCAGCTGGACGAAATACATAAACCCTGAAAATTTCAGAAAATTCGGACAACCGGTTGAAATGTTACAGCAAAAAGTCTCAAAATGGCCAAATTCAGGCCAAACGTCAATGGGTACCACTTGACTTTTTGGACAAAAAACGCCATTTTCAGGCTTTTTGCTCTAACTTTCCATTCCGTAAAGCGATTTTTATGAAACTTTGCATACTTATGTATTTCGACGAGCTGAATCGATTGGTGAACACTGCAAATCTGTATCTTTCATATTTGTCGGGTTATCGTCGATCGAAATTTTGTACAAAAATACAAAAAAATTTCAAAATTTTAAAAATTTGCTAATTTGTTATATAAGGCACCAGACACGCTAAACTGAAGAGAATTTTTAGATATCTCGTGTAGTTTTTGAATTACTGGCCCTTAAAGTTGCATTTCGAAAAATCGACGTATCTCGAAAAATATTAGAGAGCTGACGATGCGCTCTGCTACAATGGGTTTCTTAGCGCTTATATTATAAAGAAATGTAATAAAAAAATATTACAATTTTAAGTGAGGATATTCCGTGAGTTTCAAATTTGTCTATCGGTATGTGAATCTGTATTGAATGATTAATAATTACAATTTCTGTTATTTGTTTATTCCCATAACAACTAAAATTAGTTTATTAAACATATAATTCAGTTTTGTCAAAAGAAGCAAACAAAATCTGGTGTGGGCACCACACTACTTTCTTATACAAATAAAACCAACTGAACACGTATGACTTGTTCCTTGCGTATGACTATTTTAAAATAGAAATCTATTAATATCTAGTCAGCAAAACTTTCTAACTAATAATACAAATATTACTTACATTTATAATATTTCACAAGACACATATTTTTGACACTTCACATTTATTTGATACGTTTGACACATAAATATTAAAAATGTTTTCATTTTTTTCCCATTGTAACTAAGATATATTCTTGAATATATGATTTAGTTTTTCTCAAAATTAAAAGCATGTAGAAGAAAAGTGCAAATAACATTTTATATTCCAAATATTATTGCTAACATTTTTTATTTGAAACTTTTTCTCTAAGCTTATTCTATTTAAAAAAAAAATTGAATTTATTGTTTTCTGTGTCCAGTAAAGTTCCTCTTCCGGTTGTTCAATTTCATTCAAAATCAACTCAGCTCTTGATTTTTTCATAAAACTTATAAAATGCAAGTTTCGTTCACATATCTTGTCTAGTTCATGAGATATTGCGCACACGGACATCCATCCATCCATCCATCCATCCTCACACACAGACATCATTGAGAAATTGCTCTTAACAGATTCAGTGGACGTCAAAATATGTATTTCCGCAAAAATCTCGTCACCGATTTTTTTCG
Organism: Poecilus cupreus; assembly: GCA_963942605.1. Classification (NCBI taxonomy): domain Eukaryota; kingdom Metazoa; phylum Arthropoda; class Insecta; order Coleoptera; family Carabidae; genus Poecilus; species Poecilus cupreus. Next base: position 842,507 of record OZ012724.1, read on the forward strand.
TGATTCCAATACTTCCTTATACTTTGTATAAGAAAGTAAAAATGATAAATAATATATTTTTTTTATGAAAATGGGAAGCTAACTAACTCGGTCTTGTGCTGCCTCATGATTGGATGATTGTGAATTCATTTGAACACTATGTTCTTTAGTGTTCAGTGGAATTCGAACCCACGACTTTTGGTGTTCTATGCTAGTAACATAGCCTCTATATAAATAATATTTATCTACGACCATATATGTAAATAGGTCATTAAAAACAATTTGAAAGAATAGTAAATACTTGGTTATGGTTACGTGTGTTTTCATCGAATTTCGATCATTTTCAAAAGTGGTTTCCAAATTTGCATGAGTAGAAAAAGTACAGTATTATATTCGGGATTATGGTCATTATTTACGAAGATTAAGTTTGCGTTACGAGCCGTATACTATTATTTCATAATCATTGAATGTTAATTCATTTATATTTTCTTATCAACTTACTTTCTAAGCGAACTGTTCAACAAAGACAGGTTGCCCACATATTGCTTGTCTTGCTCTGCTGGCATTTTCAGCGTCAGTGAGCGTTCCAGTATTACTATATTTCTGTACTCAATGGCGTGACTATATATTTACTTTATTTTTTATTATTCATTCGGCAAGCTCTCTGTGCATGTCCGGTCGCGGTTTCGTCCCAAAATAACTTCTTCAACTCTACAAGACAGACTGCATTCTCGTCTTTTGGCTCGTGTCTCTTCCACCTTCTGTCTATCTCTAGTTATTTACACTTACAATTTAAGTTTTGTTTTTCTTGGCATTGTTACATCGAGGCAGTAGTAAGAAATTACTACACAGTTAGTGAGAAGTTTTTGTTAATTTGACAGAAATGTATTTGATGCCACTGGATTTTCTATGAAACTATATCTAAATTGAAGACTATATGTACTTTAAAAAAAATAAACTGTAAGATTATTTTAGTCAAATGTTTGGTCACCACTTATTATTATTATATAACACTTGTATTCACCTTAAAACCTTTGACAACAATATTATTATAATCTTATTTCAAATCGGCACTAAAGTGTTCAAAAATCGTCATTAAAAGCTCAGAAATCGTCACTAAAGTAACCCATTATACGACGATTTTGAGCAACCCAGTGTTGGCAACCGTTAAATAATTATTGTACAATTAGGATAATTTTGGCAGATATATTGACGTACTATAGTAAATTTGGACGTAACATGAAACAAAATTTGTAAGAAGAATTAACTAATTAATTCCGATGACGAAATTGAGGACAAAACAAATAATTTTGAGTGTTATTTACGATAATTTCACTTCTCGAGGTTGGCAACACTGATTGTCAGTTTTAATTTACAACTGATAGATGTGTAAACTTAACCTAAGTATAGTAATTTTTTTACAGTTTTTCGAATTTTAGATTTTAAATGAAACTTAATATGTACCTCGGCACTGAAGTTCCTTTTTATCACTCACATGGTTTATTTTCGTGATAAAAATTTGAAGTTCAGGGCCTTGATACATAAATAACTATTATTGTTCTTATAATAGTGAACACTTGATTTTATAAAATTTGATATTTATTTTATTTAAACTAGAGAAAATAGTGTACGATAACAAATAACCACTAATAAATTTTGTTAATTGATGTGTGAGAGAGAAACTTAAATACTTAACTTCATGTTTTTAGTCGCAAATTAAAAATTGGCCTCCTGTCCAAATATATTTTGTATTTCTCTGAAGCTGATGCCTGTATTGTTTTCGTGCTAACATAAGGACGGTAAACACCCAGACCTAGAGATGTAGATGTTAATTTGGGTTCCGTGGCTAAAATAGGCATGGAATGGTTGGCCAGGAAATGCCGAGGATTTAGGATCGGATTGTGGGGTATGTCCAGATGAGATAACCCAAATATTTCCACTAATTAGACTTCAAGCGACACACACACACACACACACACGCACACATATGTAAGAATGAATACAGTAATATAAAAAATAAGCCAGTTTAATAAAATGAATCAGTTAATTACATACAACTATATGTGTTAAAAATAACAACTTTCCATTCAAAAAACAACTAACGATCGCTGCCATCACGTTACGAGCACGTGCCTCGCAAAAATTCAATGGGACCGACACAGGTAGTGGGTGTTGACTTTGACCATTGATACATTAGCTGTATTCTTTTTGGAAAGTTTTAGCTCAACTCAGTTGACAAGTGAGTTGAGATGAACTGAGCTGAGCTGAGCTGAAAGGCATCCAAAAAGAACAGCATTTTATGTATAGAAAGGTGGGTTTGAACAAGAATATATACACTTATGTTATTAAAATTGATGACACTGAAAATATTTTACTATAAGTTTACACATTTAATATATCAATGAAATAGATCGACATATTTTGTTATTGTAGCAATTTGGTGCACATAACCTAATAAATATGACACAAACCAAACATTACCCCTTCCACCGAACTGAGTTGCGTAGATCATTTTGAGTTTATTTCGCGGGTGGCGCCAGCATCGGTAAGGGGGGAAGTGAGTTCTCTCAGTTTGTCTCAGTTCAGTTGTAACAAAAAGAACAACACTTTACTGAGTTTATCTGAAGTGAGCTGAGACTAACTGAGATTTTGACCAAAAATAATACAGCTATTGTCATTTGTCATTGATAATATAATCGACATTTTTTTCTACTCCTGTATTATATATACATTATTTCAATTTTTATATATACATAAAAATATATCATCACGTACAAGTAATTTGTCTGAGATCTAAGTGGTCTGTAGTAGAATATTGTTTTTGGAAATCATTCAGCTGTTTCAGGTGATTAAAGTGAAACTAATGTAAAAATAAACACGTTCGTTTTCTGTGCCAATGGAAGAACTATTCTTAGACTGTTGGAACACCATCTGAAATTCCATTTAGTGTACTCTAGTAGTAGATTCAGGAAACTTAATGGAGCAGAGCCACGGATCGCCCACCTACACATTTCATTATAGAACACTTGTATTCACCTTATAACCTTTGACAACAATATTATTATTATTATTTTATTGTTTTTATAATAGCAAACATTTGATTTTATTAAATTTGATATTTATTTTATTTAAAACAGAGAAAATAATGTACGATTTCAAATGAGCAGCAATTTTAAGGGAAATGCAGTGTTCTGTATTAATTTTTAATTCTTGCAGTTTTAAATTTCACAGAGGAATAAATTATTATAAACTATTATTTATTATAAAAAATTATTAATTACTTCCTCGCCATAGATTTATTATTAAACAATGCAGAAACACGGACCACCATTAGAGGAAACGCGCATCCCTTCAAAAAATTTACTTTTCAAAAAATAGTTATTTACATACCAAATGCGGGAACGCTTGATTCCCGGATGAGTGTTTGCCGTAGAACGAATCCGGGAACCGAGTTCACGCAAGAGGTTTGTACAATATTTTTTATACGAAAATTATAGAACTAATAACAATCCATACAAAGAAATGAAGTTTTTCTAGGAGTTCTTTTGATATTTGTCAAAGTTGCACTATAAATATAAACACACAAATTACTTTGTTTAATATATTAGAAAGCAATTAAAATATTTATAATATTTACCGTATTCACTTGTAAATTTATTATATTTCTTATTTCCGTAAAACATTCTTCTTACTCATTTAAACACAGTTCATATGATGTACTTCACGAAATATCACTAAAAATTGGCAAATACTTTTATTGTATTTCTATATAATATAAACCTTAAAAAACTCACTGGTGCAGAGCGCATCATCATATCTCTTAAATTATTCGAGATATGGCGGATTTTGATTATTTTAGAAGTGCAACTTTGAGGAACTGCAACTCAAAAATTACACAAGATATCGAAAAATACTCTTCAGTTTTGTGTTATTCGTGCATATTATAGCACAATACCAAATTTTTTTAAAGTTCAAAATTTTTTAATTTTTTCCAAATTTCTATCAGCGACATCCCGAATAATAAACAAGATACGAACTTGCAGACTAAACCATTGGATTCAGCTCATCGAAATACATAAACCCTAAAAATTTCAGAACATTTGAATGGTGGGTAGAAATTTTAGAGCAAAAAGTCTGAAAATGGCCTTTTTCAGGCCAAACGTCAATGGGTACCCTTTGACGTTTTTCGCCAAAAACGTCATTTTCACACTTTTTGCTCTAACTCTATAACGCGTAAAGCAATTTTAATGATATTTTACATACTTATGTATTTTGACGAGCTGAATCGAATGATCCAGTCTCCGAGTCTGTATGTTTTATATTTATCGAGTTATCGCCTATTCAAATTTGGGGAAAAAAATCGAAAAATTTCAAAATTTTCAAAATTTGCTTATTTTTGTAATAAAATGCATGAAACGAACAGAACTGAGTCTATTTTTCAATATCTCTAATAGATTTTGAGTTGCAGCCACTCAAAGTAACATTTCGAAAAACATCGAAAATTGCCATATCTCTATAAATTTAAGAGATATGACGATGCGCTCTACAGCATTGAGTTTCTTAGGGTTTATATTATATAGAAATACAATAAAAGTATATGCCAATTTTTAGTGATATTTCGTGAAATCTGAAATTGTGCAGTTCTTTCTTAACAGGTATTTGTTGTCAATGGTAAATGAACTTGTATTAAATTTTCTTACTTGTACAGATATTATAAACATTTTTCAAATTATAACCACAATCCTCGTTTAAATAATTGGCCCATATTGTGTAGTTCCAGATAATGTAACAATTTACTGATCTACAGATAAGTTATCCTCAGGAGTGAAGCATCAATATGAAATACAAAGTAATCTTTAAAATTTTTAGTTGTCAAAAAAATAATAAAAAGCATATCAAAATATTTTTTACAACTGCATGTTAAACATCATTATTTTATTTAACAGAAAGAAATGAACTCTCAAATTCGTCATTATATCATTACAATATTCTACGAAATTTTGACAGAGAACACTACAATACTATAATAAATAAAACTAAACCTGTTTTCTGAAATGTTATGATATTTTTCAACGGTTATGTTTTTTCAAAAAGCACAGATTAGCAAATTTAAACGAAAATATCAAAATATAATTTTTTTACCATGTTGTAATAGGTAAATGGTGACAGTAAAATAAAAATGTTTCAAACAATAATTGTAGATAATATTAGAAACATTATTTTCATAACAAAAACCATAATTTACTGAGATATTTCAAAATAACTTGAAAGGGCTTCAAGTAAACTACCACTTCCGGTTATTGGATTATCACCAAAAACTAATCAGCTCTTCCAAAGAGGACACAATTGATATATACATAATATCAAAATTTTCAGTTTAGTAGTTTTTGAGAAACAGTAACTCCAGAGATCCACACAGACTGACAGACAGACATCATCGCGAAACTATTAAAATCGTATTCTAGGAACCCTACAATGTAATCATCCACTTAAAACTCACTACCCAATTTTTAACTAGATTCCTATACCTCCCTTACAAGATGTGACGGGAGGTAAAAGAATTTTGAAGAAGGATGAATAATTTTTTATAGATCTGCAAATCTTAAATTTAATATCAAATAAAACACACTTAAAATAAATACAGTATTTCGCCTCCCCCGTCCCCGTACGCCACTGCATGCCTCATTAGTTCAAGGTCCCTCTCTTCGGGAAACAAACTAACAGAAAATTCGTGGAACTTGCTTGAGTCACTTTCCCGCTGCTGCAAACGCGATCCTTCCGAGAAACAGTTGAACAGAGCAGTTCTTTATGCCGTGCAGGGGCAGGAAGCCAGGACGGCAGGACGACGTGCTGCCGGACGAATCCATACTGCTACTAGGACAAAGACACTCCTTGTAGAAAGATTCGATCATTTCGATCACGAGAAGAGAACATTTGGTGCAGTGTACTATAGACGTGTGTTGTGAATTGTGTTTGTGTGAGTTGTGGACATTTGGAAGCAGTGATAATTTAATTAGAAGATTGTTATTTTAAAGTGAGTAACCTAGAAACCTGATTAATACTGTAGGAATAAATTAACGAGTTATGGGATCTGTAAATGCAGATCTTTCGGTGTTTGTCTGCCGAGGATGCAACGTTTTTGACAGTTGTAATTGACGCAACAATATGCAACATACAAATTTAGAATCATATCATTTAGCCCAATTAAAATTGTTATATGAAATCGGCATTATAGTGCTCTAAAATTGTCACTAAAGTAACTCATTATACGACGATTTTGAGCAACCCAGTGTTGGCAACCGTGAAATAATTATTGTACAATTAAGATAATTTTTGTAAATATATTAACGTATTATAGTAAATTTGGACGTAACATGAAACAAAATTTGCAGAAAGAATTAACTAATTAATTCCGATGACGAAATTGAGGACAAAACACATAATTTTGAGTGTTATTTACGATAACTTCACTGTTCGAGGTTGCCAACACTGACTGTCAGTTTCAATTGACAACTGACAGATGTATAAACTTAACCTATATTGTATTTTTTTACAGTTTTTTCGAATTGTAGATTTCAAATAAAACTTAATATGTACCTCGGCACTGAAGTTCCTTTTTATCATTCACATGGTTTATTTTCGTGATAAAAATTTGTCATATATTTAATTTATTTTATTTTAAAATTTGTCATTATGCTGAATTTTAAAATAAAAGTGTAATTATAAAAAATGTTCAGCACATTTATCAATTAGAAACAAGTGAATAATCAATAAAACTCTACCAAATGTCATCTGTCAAACTCAAACAATACGACTGTTTGTATGTTTTGTTTACCATGGCACTCTGGAAACAACTAAAATTTATACATTTTATTTTACGTCTATCTCATGACAGAAATGTATCACATCAATAAATTTAGGCTCATTTGGTGCAATCTATTATTCTGAATATATTTTGTATTGACATGTCCTAAAATTCATTGGAAACGAACTATGGCCTAATGGAAATTTTAATATTGTATTTCCTGTCCTCTAAAAAAATTAGACACCCAGTAAATAAAGTATTAAATTACATATTTAATATTTTATAGATTTTAAAAACAGTACAACATTCTAAAACTACGATTATGAAGCTCTGAAATTGCAGATCTTTTGGTGTGTATCTGCTTCCTTTACGAATATCTGCGAGGGTTGATAATTATTTTTTCCGAAATCGATACTAAAGTATATGATATCACTCCTTGAAGTTAGCCAAAATAGCAGCTAAAGTAAAAGTTTACAGACCCTTATACCAAAATTTAACTTTACAAACTCATCTGTCAAACTTGAATTACAAACTTAAAATAACAAACATATTATTCTACAATTGTATTGGTGAATTTATTTATTATTTACCTTTGATAATAATTTATAGAATATAATGCAGATCACATGCAGACCTAATAATATATAAATAAAATTTAAATTATACACAAATATTTGACAGTTTACCAGTAGTTTTGTTATCACAGCCATCCCCGTCGCAACAGCTAACTAACGTTTTACAAATACATTATTCTATTTATTTATGTTTTTAATTAATAATTTAACGATTTGGAAGAAAGTACCAAAATATGTTTTATTATTCATATGCGTTATTCCATATTTGTAATAAAAAAATACATTAGTGCTTTGATCTTGATATACAAATAACTACTAATGTATTTATGCTCTGCAATTGCAGATCATTCTGCCTTATCCTCCAACACCTATGGGTGTGGCTATTTGACTAAAATACACACGCAAAAACAAACAAAACATAATAACACAGTTTGCTCGTTTCAAGTAAATGTTACGAATTTTTAAGGGGCCCCCCTTATAGATAATCGTCAATTAAGCATTGTAAAGTCATTCACCAGCTCGTTCCCTGTGCGTCATTCCACCATTATGACGTGTTCTGCCTTAACGTATCTGTAATCCGTGACTAAAGACTAAATATTATGTTATTTTTTGCAACGTCGATAGTCTGTAATTATTCATTTTGTTTGGGCTTGTCTCGACTTCCACGCACAAGTTCAAACTTGTCTGCGGTGCTTTGCGAAATATAACAGGTTGTGACCGTCCAAACGATATTCATTTGTCTCAAATATGCAACATTGCAAGAAAAATATCTTGTTTGCACAACAAAATCAAAATAAATATCGTAGATCTTCTTTCGCAAACGTCAACAGAAAAACTATTATTTATATATAAAAAAGAGATTTATGAACACAGCAAGTATGCAAGTCGCAAAAACATGTTATCAATTTATTATTTCTTTGAACGCTTAAAACGTGCAAGCGAAATGGTCACGTCCACCGCGGAGTGTACGTAAACTCACTCTGAAAAATGACATCATTCTAAGAGGTATCATGTTCTTCAGACCGCCAAGAAATTTGAGAAAGCTGATGACAGAAATAACGCGTTTATTTTTTCTTTTAATAATTATTAATTCACATGAAGGGTAAAAAAATGTTATGTGTCCAACACATAACTTCCCACTGAAACAATTTCTGAATGGTACATTCTATAACATACCTGTTAATTTTTAACGGCTTGTTAAAAATTTTAACCAATGATAACAGACTTCACTAAATAAAAAATTTATTTTACGACCGGGAGAGAAACTTGGTTTCTCTAACACCAAAACCATGACAGAAACAGCCATTTCGTACACTTTCTCTCCCGTCGCGAGGGAAAGTGCTCAAATAATGTAAATAATGAACAAAATTAAACTAATCAAAGGAAACTATCATAAATTATATTGTAATTCCATTCATTTTGAAATACATAAAAATCATTATAAATATTGCGATCGTAAGAAAAATAGTATATACACCGCAGGAGAGAAGTGTATTTTTTCTCTTGTCGTATTGTAGCCCTCGCCTACGGCTCGTGCTTCAATTTACTCCGCGGGAAAAAATCATACACTTCTCTCCCTTAATGTATAATGTACTAATTTATTATTTCTATTCCTAATAAAAAAATCTGGTGTGGGCACCACACTACTTTCTTATACAAATAAAACCAACTGAACATGTATGATTTGTTCCTTGCGTATAACTATTGTGACAATTATTTGACATATAGAAATTATACCTTTAATTTTGTGTTCTCAGCTATGATATTAATTTAAAATATTTATTAATATCTAATCCTTAAAACTTTCTAACTAGTAATACAAATATTGCTTTTATAATATTTAAAATGACACATATGTTTGACACTTCACAATTATTTGACGCGTTTGACACATAGATATAAAAAATTATTTAAGCTTTTGTTCCCAGTGTACCTAAAATTACTGAAATATATTCTTAAAAATATAATTTGGTTTTTCTCAAAATTAGAAGCGTGTACAAGAAAAGTGCAAATAACATTTTATTTTCCAAATATTCTTGCCAACATCTTTCATTTGAAACTTTTTTCACAGCTGATTCTATTTTTGAAAAAATGGAATTTATTGTTTTGTGTGTTCAGTAAACTTCCTCTTCAGGTTTTTCAATTTCATTCAAAATCATCTCTATTTTTTCATGAAATATATAAATTCCAAGTTTCGTTTACATATCTTGTCTTGTTCATGAGATATTGCGCACACGAGCATCCATCCATCCATCCTCACACACAGTCACACATCATTGAGAAATTGGTCTTAACGGATTCAGTGGACGTCAAAATATGTATTTCCGCAAAAATCTCGTCAACGATTTTTTTCATGATTCCAATACTTTCCTCATACTTAGTATAAGAAAGTAAAAATTATACTTTAGTGCTTTGATATACAAATAACTATTTTCTACGTATTTATAAAATGAAAATGAATTTAAGTGTTACGATAAAAATTTAAATTTACATTATACTATGAATTTGAAATAACCCATTTAAATTTTTGATGCATGTGTAATGAATGCTTTCATTTGTTAATTTATTAATAAAATATTAATTATTGATCCACGTGTACTAAATGGTTCAATGTTGTAATTTTTTAATGAAAATATTTATGTAAATTCTTTATTTAGCAAGTCATAAATACATGACCGCCGGAAAATAAAAACAAAATAAACATAACAAATGTTGGAATTGCAAACAATATTTCCGTTTTGCATATTAATTATGGATATTTATAGAATTTTGTACACGTGTAGTAATTAATTTTTATAATATATTTATATTTTGTTTCGTTTTTCAATTGCTGTCCTTGTACCAATTTTTAATTATATTTTCGTGTGATTATTTAAATCTTTAAACAATAACAATTTAAATAAAATTTCATATGAAATGGACAAAAATATAAATATGTTTCCAAAAAAAAATTGTAGTTTTACCTCCCGCCTACCTCTGAGTAAGGCAGGTATTGTTTTTGGTCAAAAAATTGGGTAGTGAGTTTTAGGGTCCCTACAGTACGATTTTACGATTTTCGAATTACCGGTTTTTTCGTCTCGCATAACTCAAATACTATAATACAAAAAATACAATTTTGTGTAATTTTGCTTCTTACATTTATATGAAGAGCTGATTAGATTTTGGATAAAATTGGTCAACCGGAAGTAGCAGTTTACTTGAAGCCCTTAACAGTTTTCCGTAAAAAAACACGGTTCAATTTATTTTTTCAACAATTTATGTTATTTTGAAAGTTGTAGAATATTTAATTTCACATCTGGTTTGATTACACAAATTTTATTAATTTTTATTAGATTTAGAGATAATAAAATATAAATAATAATAAATAAATAAATATATCATCACGCCTTTTACCCATTACGGGTGTGGCACTCTGCTTACGCAGATCTCGGTAGGTGATATATTTTTACGTATGAAGTGCGGTTACCAGCCGTCAAATCATAGCCCCCAAGGATGTTAGTGGAGGGGGAACCACAGGGGTAAATTTAAATTTGTAACTGTCGGCAGTGGGATTCGAACTGAGGATCTCACGATCCACAGTCCGACACGTTACCACGGAGCTATTTACCCCATAAAATAAAATATAAAGAAATTAAATTTCAAAAACACTTAAAAATTTTTTACGACATGTGACACATGTCATTGTGATTGTGAAGCTGTTTTCTTAGTGAAAAAATTAAATAAATATACGAAAGAAAATTAAATTTCTTAAATATAAATAGAAAATTAACAAATAAGAAGGTATGTTTCTGTATCATCAAATATTATTTTGTACCGTTTAAGAGTTATATTGGGCGGAAGGTTATGTGTTGTCCACATCAAATTATTTAATATGACTCCTGATGGATCTTAAAAAAAAGAACTTTTCGCCTTTAATATATAAAGTACTATTATTTAAATATAATTAACAATTATTAAAACTAAATAATACATTTTTAACTTGTGCTTTTTCTATTTACAAACCATTGAATGTGAAACAAGTGCTACGCGTTTATCAATTGTTCTTGGTTGTTTTCCATGTAATGTAATAGTGATGTTAGTGTTTTTCTTTAGTCGTAGTGTGCCATGTTCGACACACAACACAACGTAAAGTAACGCAACATAACATAGTACAATTAAATAAATGGCAAACACTGAACACTGGTACAAGTATGTGATGATACAATAACGATGTAACATACAATGTAAGAATAAGTTATTATGTGTGTTTAACTGACGCCCAAACAATTAATTTTATTGTGTGTTTATAAACTAATTAACACGTGTTTACCACTGACACCAAAATAAACTATTATCTGTTTCCTCTCATATATTACTTCTATTTTCAAATAATTAATAATACACTGTTAAATATTTTTATCCAACACCTCTCAATAAATGTTCTATAAATCTAGAGATTTTAAACAAGGAAAGTAACAGATTACCAACAAGTTGTTATAATTTTGAGAAAAGTCACTAGTGACTAATTTTTTATTTATAACAATAATTACACACAACATCTTGGTAACAACTTCGATTGACATTTAAATTTAGAAAATTTAAAGCATATGTCACTGTCAAATAATATTTCTTTAATAAATTTTGCATTTATTAAGAGATGTTGAATAAAACGTTATACTTCAAACGTGTGCAAAGTGGAATTATTCACTCGATAAAATTATCACACGAGTGTCCTAAAATTTCTCTCGTGGGTAATTCCTTACTTTGCCCAATTGTAAAGTAAATAACTATTTTACGACCAGGAGAGAAACTCTGTTTCTATTATACGAAAATCATGACAGAAACAGCTAATTTCATATCTACGAAAGATTTGTGCACTTTCTCTCCCGTCGTGTGGGAAAGTGCTCAAATAATGTGAAAAATGAACAAAATTAAACAAATCAAAGTAACTATCATAAATTATATTACAATTTAAATAATTTTGAAATACATAAGAACCATCATAAATATTGGGGTCTTAAAAAAATAGTATTTACACCGCAGGAGACAAGTGTATTTTTACCTCCCGCCACATCCTGTAAGGGTTGTATAGGAATCATGCTAAAAATTCGGTAGTGAGGTTTCATTGGATGAGCATGTTTTAGGGTCCCTAGAATACTATATAATTAAAAAAAATGTTTTGGTAGTTTACGATGTCTGTGTGTATGTAAGGATAGATGGATGTCTCTAGAGTTACGGTTTCTCAAAAACTACTAAACTAAAAATTATGATATTTTGTATATATCAATAAGAGCTGATTAGTTTTTGGTGATAATCCAATAACCGGAAGTGGTAGTTTACTTGAAGCACTATCAAGTTATTTTGAAATATCTCAGTAAATTATAGTGTAATGACAATTTTTCTTATTAAAATAATATTATTATCTTCAATTATTATTTGAAACATTTTTATCTTACTGTCTCCGTTTATGAATTACAACACATTAAATAAAATTACATTTTGACATTTTCGTTTAAATTTATTAACCTGTGCTTTTTGAAAAAACAGAACGTTTGAAAAATGTCTATTTTTGACATGTTTCATAATGTGTTGAAGGGATGAGCGTTTCTTGATAGTGGTGGTCCGTGTTCCTGCATTGTTCGATAAGAAATCTATGCCGGGAGGTATTGTGCTGCCCACAACAGATTTTTTAGCAATGATGTGTAACTTCATAACAATTCACCAATTTATGTATGTGATTACCAGCCGTCGAAACACGACCCCTAAAGATGTTAGTGATAGAAAAGAACAGTTGACTATTAATCATTCAAAATCAAAATATTTATTGTTACATTCGTAACCTACCCTGCCGTCAAATAACAACCCCAAATATGTCACATTTTTAAATGCCGATACATTTTGCTTCAATTACGTCTTAGATTGGACAGACAGGGTCATTGACCTCTCGGATAATTTGTATGCGTGGTATATGTCTTAATAATTAACAATGTAATAGACTCTAATTTGAATTTAATTTGACTATCACTTTGGAATTCACAAACAGCACATCCCATTATTAATTAGTGGAAGTCTTATTGTAGCCGCTGGTAAACAATTCAACTACATCCTGTTTATGAAATTTAAATGTTATAAATAAATTATAAATAATATATTATTCAAATGTGTTCTTGATAATCATTTTAATGTAATCACTTTTCGAATAAGGTTCGTATTTATCTGGAAGTTAAAGCACCTTTGGGCAGTTGTGGCTCTATGGTTGGATATCATAAAAATCGATTGACAAAATTATTTATTTTGTGATCCATGGGTCAATAATGATTGTTTTCTCAAATGTAGTCTATAATATTTTATTATATCGAATATCTACGTTTTATAGAATATAGGAAATGCACTGTTAAAATTTTCATTAGATTATTTTTTGACGTTTCTTTAAACCAATAAAATGCTGTATTACATGTCACGTGTCTGCGTTTTAACCAATCCTGTCATTATACTGAGAATAATGGCTCTTGTGATTATTCCCGGCAATATTCTCTGTAGCTTTTTTGTTTTTGTTGACAGATGTCAAATGTCAGATAGTTATCATCAACACAAGTAAAAATGAGCAAAAAATATAGATTTAGTGGCGTGCCTGATGATGAAATCAAAATATAATCTAATTAAATATAACTCGAGAGTTCGATAAATTAGAAAATAATTCTCCAGTATCTTTCTCAAACTTGTCGCCATTTGGCAATAGCCACTCAAGCCCATAGGGCTTTCGTGGCTATTGCTTGGCAACAAGTTTTCGAAAGATCTGTCAAATTATTTTCAATTTATTCTCACCCTCTTGTTATATTATTACTGACAATAGTTCGTTCGCTATGAATTTTATAGCAAAAGAGTCAACACAAATAAAGTGTTGTGGGCAGCACAGTACTTCCCGCCATAGATTTATTATCAAACAATGCAGAAACACGGACCACAACTATCAAGAAACACTCATCCCTTCAAAACATTTACTTTTTTCATTTTTCTTCTCCCGAAATATTGAGGAAAATGTGTTTTTCCTCACTAGAGAGGAAAATATTGGAGTGTTACCAATAAGAAATTGTTATAAAAATTATAAATAAATTCCTAATTATATTGAAAATTCTTATATTAGTGATATACATATTTTATATTGTCTTACAAATATGTCTTATATTTTTCTTTTTCTAGATTAAATCACAATTTCACAATTTTAATTTAGATTTAAGATTGGTTTATTGGCAACACTGCTACACCGCCTGGCGTCTGATAACCTAACTTTTAATGTGTCAGTTGTGTTGTCAAAGTGTATTTTAGGTCCAAGCAAATTGTTTTTAGAAACATGTCGTGAAAAAATGTTTTGTCCACCCTCTTCGAACTCTAGTGGGAAAAGTAAGCACTTTCCTCTCTAGTTTCAATTAAAACACATGGCAAAAAATTATATTTTTGAAGCGTTGTTTTGTTTTCTGTCAAAAGCGCAGGTTCTCAAATTTAAACGGAAATGTTAAAATGTTTCTTTAATTTGTTGTAATGGTGACAGTAAGAGAAAAATATTTTAAACAATTGTAGTTAATAATATTTGAATCATAATTTACTGAGATATTTGAAAATAACTTCATAGAGCTTCAAGTAGACCACCACTTCCGGTTATTGGATTATCACCAAAAACTAATCAGCTCATCCAAAGAGGATATAATTGATATATACAAAATATAAAAATGTATAGTTTAGTAGTTTTTGTGAAACCGTAACTCCAGAAATCTACACATACATCCATCTATCCTCACATACACACAGACATCGTCACTACCAAATTTTGAGCATGTTCCCTATATCTCTCTTATAGGTATGACTTTAGGTTAAAAATATACACTTGGTCTCTGTAAATGAATTCATATACAAATCTATCTTTGATAAAGATTACCCAATTGAATAGTTGTTCAAAAATAAATAATATTTGAAACAATTACCACTCCCGCGTAAAGGTGTGACTCAATCACCAATAATTCAACATTTTTACATTTGTAACCAGCTGCATCTACCAACCTTACAAACTCTAATAGCGCAACATTGCACAACAAAAGACAACACAACTTCAAAGACAACGAGACTTAGAAAGGAGACAAAACATTGGAACAATCATAGATCGCACCTTCATTTGTTTGTAGGTGGAAGAACTTTAAGTAAATAGAGAAGAGATCGAGGACGTCGTGGATTAGGTTATTGTTTCTGTGGATCAAGAGATCTTTAGTTCGAATCCCACAAGCGATAGTACTGTAACTCGTCAAAAACAAAAAATTTTCTTACTTAATTTTTTTTGTAAACCAATTTTTCCTACACCTTAAATTAACGAGTTGATTATGTATTTCTATATAGTTTGATCCATAATTGATTTTTATTTGTAATCGGCACTAAAGTGCTTAAAAATCGTCATTAAAAGCTCAGAAATCGTCACTAAAGTAACCCATTATACGACGATTTTGAGCAACGCAGTGTTGGCAACCGTTAAATAATTATTGTACAATTAGGATAATTTTGGCAGATATATTGACGTACTACAGTAAATTTGGACGTAACATGAAACAAAATTTGCAAGAAGAATTAACTAATTAATTCCGATGACGAAATTGAGGACAAAACACATGATTTTGAGTGTTATTTACGATAACTTTACTGTTCGAGGTTGGCAACACTGACTGTCAGTTTCAATTGACAACTGACAGATGTATAAACTTAACCTATATTATAATGTTTTTACAGTATTTTCGAATTTTAGATATCAAATAAAACTTAATATGTACCTCGGCACTGAAGTTCCTTTTTATCACTCACATGGTTTATTTTCCTCGGCAAATAAACTCCATATTTGTGATTAAAAATTGAACTTCAGTGCCTTGATACATAAATAACTATTTTACGAAATCAATACAAAAGTAGACGATATTACTCTGCGAGTTAGTCAAAATAGTAGCTAAAGTTAAACTTTACAGACTCTTATGTCAAAATTTAACTTTACCTACTCATCTGTCAAACTTGAATTGCAAACCTAAAATAACAAATAATTTATTCTATAATACTATTGGTGAATTTATTTATTATTTACCTTTGGTAATAATAATTTATCGGATTTAATGTAGATCACATGCAGAAAACGTCTAAGAAAATTATAAAAAAAATTTAGTGTGGGCACCACACTACTTTCTTATACATATAAAACCAACTGAACATGTATGACTTGTTCCTGTCGTATAACTTTATTTTGACAATTATTTGACAAAAAGATGTTATACTTGTTTAATTTTTTTCCTCATTGTAACTATTTTAAAATACGTATTTATTTATATCTAGTTCTGAAAACTTTCTAATTCTAACTAATAAAACAAATTTTGCTATTATAATATTTTAACATATTTTTGATACTTCACAATTATTTGACATATAAATGTTTCAGTTTTTGTTCTCAATATACCTAAGATTATTGAAATATATTATTAAATATTTAATTTAGTTTTTCTCAAAATTAGAAGCATGTTACAAGAAAAGTACAAATAACATTTTACATTCCAAATATTTTTGCTAACATCTTTCATTTGAAACTTTTTACAACTGATTCTATTTATTGTTTTGTGTGTCCAGTAAACTTCCTCTTCCGGTTTTTCAATTTTATTCAAAATCAACTCAGCTCTTTATATTTTCATAAAACTTATAAATCCAAGTTTCGTTTCTATACCGTGTCTCTTGTGTACACGGATATCCATCCATCTATCCACACACACAGACATATTTGAGGGTCTTAACGAATTCAATGAACCTCAAAATATATATTTCCGCATAAATCTCGTCAGCGATTTTTTTCATGATTTTATGATACTTTCTATAACGTATAGGAAAGTAATAATGAAAATTATACACAAATATTTGACACTTTGACGTTTTACAAATACATAATACTATTAATAATTTTACAATTTCGGAAAACATATAATGTGTCCAACATGTACGTACTTATTTTATAATTAGTTTCATCAATTTCGTCCCATATCAGTGGCGCGTCCGTAGCAGCGTTATATCTATGAAAGTACAGCTGCTAAACATAACTCAGCATACAAGTGTAAGAATAGTGCATTTAAACAGAAGATGCATTGTCTACAGTTGGTAGACGTGATGTGATAATACTGATAATTGATCCGCGTCGTCTGGGAATGACAAATGAATAACGTGCAGTCAAAACAAAACACTGTACACTGAACCAACACTGCAGGTGCTGCACTGTTTAGCACCTTTCTACTGTTTACTCTAAGTGTAGACTGTTTTTACTTATAGTGGATATGCACATACAATGTGCGCAGAAACCATAAACGAAATATGACAAATTTATATCCAAGTCGTGTAACACTTTCGGAATAATTAGTAGTAAAGTATTTTTGTTCTTTTGAATATTTTGCAGTAAAGCGATATAACGAATTTAATATATGTTGACGTCACGGGTACTTGCATTGATTCTATTGGCCAGAAATATGAAACTACTACCAATATGGTAACTACGAAATGTCATTTCATTTATTTTGTTTGTTGGTATTTAAGATTAAATTTGTTGGGCTTCTATTATTTGTTTTATAATTTCACTGTTTTATTGAGCTGTGTTGAAAATCTATTGAATAAAATTGTGTGTTGAGGTTAGGTTACATCACTACCAGCGCCACTGTTCTCAAACTTTCGTATGATGTTTACTCGAATATCAAGTAAAATACTCTAAAGTTGCCAAAAATTTTATCTTTATTTATATTAAGTTTATTTGTTGTAAGTTAAGACTTATAATATGTAAATATTATTTTTACATTAAAAAATATATAATATCTACTATCATGAATAATCGTTGTTTTAGTGCCACTGGAACAGTACCAATGACGTCACACAAACTTTAAAAAATCATATATCTGGTAATATATGGAATTTTCACATCGAGTTTTCACTGAACATCATAAAATAATAAAATTTCGTAAAAAAGAAAATAAAAAAAAAATGTTTTATGGGACCATTCAGCATTAAATATTAAAGTATTAAGATGTTAATTGATATTTGGTTTTATTTGTTTTTTATTTCCATGGCTATCTGAATTTTGATGAAAATGTCATATTTTCTTTTCTAAATATCTAGTGCTATAGATATTCTATTACATTAAATGAGGACTTTTTTAAGTAAAAATTTATTTTACACAACTTTTAATTTTTGTACTTTAGCTCTAAAATGTACAGGAGAGCCAATTTCCGCACATTTTTAAAATCCTATGTTCCACGTTTCGCTGCTGTATTATATTTTATATATAAAATATTTTTTCTTCAAACGTCATAAAAGTACGTTGTTATGTATTTGTATTCAACAAGCAGAAGTTCAATATTGTCGCCGCCGGCGTAAAAGTGTATCCTTGGCAACACATTTATGCCGGCGGCGGACAAAGTAAAATATTATGAAAAATAGTAATAGTAATTCAATAATTTGACAGTTAAGAATAAAACAAATAAATAAAAATAACAAAATAACATATTCTGTGGCAACTAGAAATACTGGATACGGTAGAATATTTGTTGAAGTTTTGAGCATTTTTTAATGTTTTAATGTCTATTTTCTATGTTTGAAGAAAAAATAGCATGTGTTATTCGGAGTAAATGCGACTTGTATGCTTCGCATGTAATTGTCCGACTCGCTTCGCTCGTCGTTCAAACTTACATGCTCAGCACCCAAAGTATCACATTTACTCCTAATGACACAATATACTATTATCCAATACCTCTCAATAAATGCTCAATAACTCTGGCGATTTTAAACAAGGAAAGTAACAGATTACCCACTAGTGGGTATAATTTTGGGGAAGTCACTAGTGAGTATTTTTTAATTTATAACAATAATAATAACACACAACACCTTGGTAACTACTTCGATTGACATTTTAATTTAATATTTAAAGCATATGTTACTGTCAAATAATATTTCTTTAATAAATTATGCATTTATTAAGAGGTGTTGGATAAAACGTTATACTTCACACGTGGACAAAATGGATTACCCACTCGATAAAATGATCACACTCAGCCTTCGGCTTCGTGTGCTAAAATTTCTATCGTGGATAATTCCTTACTTTGCCCACTTGTAAAGTAAATAACTATTATCTGAATCGACCTGCACGCACGCCACTGCACCGCGCGATTCCCAAGCAACTCCAGTGTCTTGGAATTTGGGGGCAGTCTGGGAATTGAGCGGGTGAGTCGCCCCAGCCCTGCTCCCACGGTGCGGCCAGGGCCGGCGGGGCTCCAGGGCCCCCCTAGCGCATTCCACGGGCGAGCTCGTGCTGCACTCTCGTGACTTGTGTTTTATGTTGCCGCCCAACGACTACCACTAGCTACCCGCACACTATATTTAAATAATTGGAGAATTATTTTTTCGAGGGTAATAGGAACATAGTATACATTATACTTTGCGTAATGCTAGAGTATCTACGATGTATGCTGATCAGTTTGGTTTCATCACTGCACGCATTCAATTTTACTTTGGATGTTGAAATCTTTTGAATGTTTCTGGCAAATAATAATTCATTATTAACCTCTGACAATATTATGAAATACAGTAGTAGTACAGTTCAAAGGTTAATAATGACTAGATTAAAAAATTTGCTGTGGGCAGTACAATATCTCCCGTTATAAATTTCTTATTGAACAATGCAGGAACACAGACCATCAAGGAACGCTCATTCCTTCAACAAATTTTGACACGTAAAAAATAGACATTTTTGTTTTGTTTTATAAAAAAAAACACTGGTTAGCAGATTTAAAATAAAATATCAAAATATAATGTTTCTTTAACGTGATGTAATTCGTAAATGGTGACAGTAAAAGGAAAATGTTTCAAACAATAATTGTAGATAATAATATTCTAATAACAAAATTTTTATTAAACCATAATTCACGGAAATAGGGCTTCAAGTAAACTGCCACTTCCAGTTATTGGATTATCACAAAAAAAAAAAATAATCAGCTCTTCCAAATGGAATACAATTAATATATACAAAATATCAAAATTTTCAGTTTAGTAGTTTTTGAGAAACCGTAACTCCAGAGATCCACACAGACTGACAGACAGACACACACACACACACATCATCGCGAAACTATTACAATTGTATTCTATAGGGAGTCTAAAACATGCTGATTTACTGAAAACTCACTACCGAATTATTAACATTCTTATTTACTCTTTTCTATTTGATATAGTACTTAGTATGATTCATACAACTTGTATAAAAAAAAAAACAATTGACAATCGCCTAATATTACGAGTACTTGCAAAACAGTTTCTGGACGTGTGATACAAATTATTTGAAATGACTGATTTATTTGTCAAACACTAGGAATTTATTATGTTGGTAACATCAAATCATTCGTAAACATGGATATTAGGGATTTATAAATATAAACAATTCATTTGTTTTCTTTGAAAAATTCTGAGACATTTATTTAGTTGGTATTTATTTATTGGTTGTGCAACTGAAAATTTAATTATAATTGCTCAAATTTGAGCTTACAATTAACGATTGATGAATATCTCTAATTATAAGCACTCAAACACTTTACAATACCAACATACAAAATTGACAACCAGTTGAAAGCAACCCTGATCTTACAAAAGTCCCTAGTTTTTGCCGGGCTATTCCTGAAACCAAAGAATTTCTGGACGATTTTGTGTTTTGTAAAACTAGAGTCTTTGAACACAGGCACGAAAATAACTATTTCATTTATTTATTAAATAATTTAAATATTATTTAGTGTGTCCAGTAAATCTAATCTGCTTTGCTCATTGTTTTAAAACCTTTATTATTACACAGAATACCAACATAATAAACACAATGATCTCAGCACTATTCATTAACCAATCCAGCGTACGCAACTCGTACACTTTCACACAAATACGCAACAACGTAAAACACAAAAAACAGGATGTAATATTTATTATACGAACCCACAACGTAACCGCACACACTCACACACACACACACACACACACACACACACACACACACACACACACACACACACACACACACACACACGCACGTAATAACACAACACAACAAGCCGCTATCCTCTACACTAAACGCTATTTAAATTGTAATGTTGTCATCACTAGTTCACGGTAATACCAGAATCAACCAAGCAGACAGTTAGAACGTTAGAAGTGTTTAATTTAAATGTTTTTGTTCCTGGAAGAGTTTTCCCAGCGAAAACCCAAACCACAAACGAATCAATTGTTTCATATTAGCCTTGAGGTTTCTTGGTAGCGCAAGGGTCGGGGACTCCGGTACCCGGAATTGGGTTCCGGAAAGCAAACAATCTGTAGATTAGTATTTAGTAGTTGTAATGTTGCTTTGCGCGTAGCTTTGTAACTAAAATATTATAAATTGCTTTTCAAAGTTTTTTTTTATATGTAAATAAATAATGTAAAATTACAAAAAAACTAATTTATGTTTTGTTTTGTTTCAGGTAACTTGAACATTTCTTTTGGTCCAAATTTTATATTCTGAACGAGTCGGTAAGAATTTATTTCATTTTTATAAAATAACACAATTTTTCTACTCTTGTATAAAAATATTCCCATTATTTCAAATTTTTTGATGATTGAGGTATTCCTGTTTAATTAAATTAACTTAAAATAAAAATAGAGTATAGTAGTTTATGTTAAAATGTGCCAAGAAAATGTAATAACTAATTTTAATTTTTAATTTTCATTCATAATTTTATATTATAAATCTGTAATTTTTGCTTTAAAAGGTGTGACGTAAACTTACTTACTGCTGCTTATTTCAGACATATTAACCACTGACATTAAACTTTAAGGTTATATCTGTGTAAATGTCATAGGCAAGATGACGTTCCATATATGAAATTTAATCCAAAAATACATAATTCCCGATTATTTTACAGACGTGATGTGGATCACCAAGCAACGACTGTCTGACCGTTGACATATAGTCAGTTGTCATTGTGTATTTTTATGTTGACGTTTGTCAACTTGTGTTTTTAACGAATTTCGTTCATTTTTAAAAGTGATTTCCGAATTTACAGGAGTAGAAAAAGTATAGTATATATATATATATTCGTGATTATAGTCATTATTCATTCGGATGATTTACATCACTCGCCTACGGCTCACATCGTTGAATAGAGAATACTTCGGATTATCATACATACATACATAACATCACGCTATATCCTACTTAGTGGGGTAGCACGAACCCAGAAACACAATCAATCAACAATCAATCTCCTCCATACATTCCTATCCTGACACACCACTTTCGCCTCGTCTACATTCATAGTGCTGATATACAAATAAAATAAAAATAATACTTATTTACTTATTAAGTGGGCAAAGTAAAGAATTACTCACGAGAGAAATTTGAGCACACGAAACGGAAAGCTGAGTGTGATAATTTTATCGGGTGGGTAATTTCACTTTGCCCACGTGTGAAGTATAACGTTTTATCCAACATCACTTAATAAATGCAAAATTTATTTAAGACATATTATTTGACAGTGACATATGCATAAATTTTTGAAATTAAAATGTCAATCGAAGTAGTTACCAAGGCGTTGTATGTCATTATTATTGTTATAAATAAAAAAATACTCACTAGTGACTTTTTTCAAAATTATACTCACTAGTGGGTAATCTGTTACTTTCCTTGTTTAAAATCGCCATAGTTATAGTTCATTTATTGAGAGGTGTTGGATAAATAAATATATCATCACGCCTTTTACCCATTATGGGTGTGGCACTCTGCTTACGCAGATCTCGGTAAGTGATATATTTTTCGTATGAAATGCGGTTACCAGCCGTCAAACCATATCCCCCAAGGATGTTAGTGGAGGGGGAACCACAGGGGTACATTTAAATTGGTAACTGTCAGCGGTGGGATTCGAACTGAGCATCTCACGATCCACAGTCCAACGAGTACGTCTATAATAAATTAATATATTTTCGAATAAACTGTTCGAGCTGAGGGTTGAATATAATAAAAATAATAATTTATTACATCGCATCTCAAGGCGAACCAATAATTATTTTATGAGCAATAATAATTTCGCGGTACCAACAGAATAATAATTATCGAACAATGTCAAACTATGCATTTGCGTCTATCTGGAATCTGCATTTCGTCTGCCAGACAAGGACGTTAGACTATTTTATGATTTTTACACAAAACAGCTCATCGCTCGTCATTTGTCTGGCCATTAAATGTGGATATGATTGGCGGCGACGATAACGTTGTTATTTGAATTTGCTAGTCGCGCGGTGCAATATAAAATATTTAATTTCGTGGTTAAAACTGTAATGAATACAATGGTTCCAAGGTTGAGCATTAACTGCTAATCTGATGGCCCAGATGCAATTCGGAAACATGTATTTTATGTTCATTTATTGGTGGATATGTTTATATGTAGATAGCAATTTTTATTGTTTAATACTGCAGTAAACAAAATTGGTATAGATTGTTGAAAGATATAGTGAATTTTTAATTAGGGTGGAGTTTTGTACGATAGGGGGTGCCACAAAGCACTGCTAAAGGTTTTTTTTAATATTATAACATTTTATGTTATTTTCTAGTTTTAAATAAAAATTATCAAAGTAACTCCTTGAAGAACTTCATTTCTTTGTATAGACTGTTATTAGTTTTATACTTTTCGTACAAAAAATATTGTACAAACCTCTTGCGTGAACTTGGTTCCCGGATTCGTTCATCCGGGAACCAAGCGTTCCCGCATTTGGTATGTAAATAACTATAACATTTCAGAAAACAGGTTTAGTTTTATTTATTATAGTATTGCAGTGTTCGCTGTCAAAATTTCGTAGAATATTGTAATGATATAATGACGAATTTGAGAGTTCATTTCTTACTGTTAAATAAAATAATGATGTTTAACATGCAGTTGTCAAAATAACATTTTAAAGAATACTTTATATTTTATATTGATGCTTCACTCCTGAGGATAACTTATCTGTAGATCAGTAAATTGTTACATTATCTGGAACTACACAATATGGCCCAATTATTTAAACGAGGATTGTGGTTATATTTTGAAAAATGTTTATAATATCTGTACAAGTAAGAAAATTTAATACAATTTCATTTACCATTGACAACAAATACATGTTAAGAAATTTCTGCACAATTTCAGATTTCACGAAATATCACTAAAAATTGGCATATACTTTTCTTGTATTTCTATATAATATAAACCCTAAGAAACTCAATGCTGTAGAGCGCATCGTCATATCTCTTAAATTTATAGAGATATGGCAATTTTTGATGTTTTTCGAAATGCTACTTTGAGTGGCTGTAACTCAAAATCTATTAAAGATATTGAAAAATAGACTCAGTTCTGTGCGTTTCATGCATTTTATTACAAATTAGCAAATTTTGAAAATTTTGAAATTTTTCAATTTTTTTCCTCAAATTTTGATAGGCGATAACTCGAAAAATATAACAGATACAGTCTCGCAGACTGGACCATTCGATTCAGCTCGTCAAAATACATAAGTATGTAATATTTCATTAGAATTTCTGTACGCGTTATAGAGTTAGAGCAAAAAGTGTTAAAATGACGGTTTTGGCGAAAAACGTCAAAGGGTACCCTTTGACGTTTGGCCTCCAAAAGGCCATTTTCAGATTTCTTGCTCTAAAATTTCAACCCACCATCCGAATGTTCTGAAATTTTTAGGGTTTATGTATTTCGTTGAGCTGAATCCAATGGTTTAGTCTGCAAGTTCGTATCTCGTTTATTATTTGAGATATTGCTATTCTAAATTTTGAAAAAAAATTCCAAAATTTTCAATTTAAAAATTTTTTGTTATTTTGTTATAATATGTACGCATAACACAAATCTGAAGAGTATTTTTCGATATCTTGTGTAATTTTTGAGTTGCAGTTCCTCAAAGTTGCACTTCGAAAAACATCATAAACCGCCATATCTCGAGAAATTTATAGATATGATGATGCGCTCTGCACCAGTGAGTTTTTTAAGGTTTATATTATATAGAAATACAATAAAAGTATATGGCAATTTTTAGTGATATTTCGTGAAGTACATCATATGAACTGTGTTTAAATGAGTAAGAAGAATGTTTTACGGAAATAAGAAATATAATAAATGTACAAGTGAATACGGTAAATATTATAAATACTTTAATTGTTTTCTAATATATTAGACAAATTAATTTGTGTGTTTATATTTATAGTACAACTTTGACAAATATCAAAATAACTCCTTGAAGAACTTCATTTCTTTGTACAGACTGTTATTAGTTCTATACTTTTCGTACAAAAAATATTGTACAAACCTCTTGCGTGGACTCGGTTCCCGGATTCGTTCTATGGCAAATACTCATCCGGGAACCAAGCGTTCCCGCATTTGGTATGTAAATAACTATTTTGTACTCATACATTGAAATGTGTTGTTTAGCGTTGCCTAAGCAACGTCCGAAATGTCCATTTTTAGGTGTCCACCAGATAGAAAACCGGGAAAATTCAACGAAAACATTCCTATTTCTAAAACGTTTATTAATTAATTATATTTATAATAAAATTCAAAATAGCTCCGTGGTAACGTGTCGGACTGTGGATCGTGAGATCCTCAGTTCGAATCCCACTGCCGACAGTTACAAATTTAAATTTACCCTTGTGGTTCCCCCTCCACTAACATCTTTGGGGGCTATGATTTGACGGCTGGTAACCGCACTTCATACGAAAAAATATATCACTTACCGAGATCTGCGTAAGCAGAGTGCCACACCCGTAATGGGTAAAGGCGTGATTATATATTTATTTATTTTTTATTTATAATAAAATAATATAGTATTTCAAACATCCCTTTACATAAAATTAATATGAACAATGATGGAATAAGAATGAAATTGAATTTAAAAATACCAAATTTAGTGCATTTGGTTACCAATGTTGGTAATAAAATCATTGCCGTACTAGTGTGGCAACTTTAGTCAAATGAAATCAAAATCGTACTTCTCACATTTTTCAAGATCTCAATTGTGATCATTAAAATTAAAATATACTGTACTGTATATTATATCATGAACATAAATATCAAAAGATACTACAACAAATATCCCAGTCACGCCTACCATTATACAATTACCATCAATTTCAATTAAAAAGCACCAACAATACAAATAATCGTATTGGAAATTCCTATGAAACATCCATTCATTCGTACACACACTAATTGCCCGGGTACATTTGCACCTACAATTAATTAACTGTCCGCGTCAACATCGCGGTACGATACGATACGATACGACACATCAATCACGTTTGAGTGTTTGATAACGTGCGGGTTGTTTACTATCCATTTCTAAATTTAGCCGCGTTCTCTGTAAATAATGGCAATCAAGTGAGTGGAGAGTCGCTGGCTACAAGCGAGCGCATTACTCAACTTGGAATTAAGCCATCTGCTTATCTGGTTTTACTTTGTGGAGTGTAAACAGCGTTATCTGCGAGATGGGTTGAGATTTTGTTGACGGGTCAGGTCAAGATTGTCAATAAATACGTACTGTGGTGTTTGTATATGAAAACATGAGGCACTTTTATTTGAAATTGGCACTAAAGTTTTCAAAAATCGTCATTGAAACTTAGAAATCATCACTTCTACATCTTTTTTATTATAACGATATTTAATCAAGGGTAATCTCATAAGACCTTCTGATTTTATCGGTAATAGTATATTTTACTACAAGTAATGGAATGGCACATATTCCACACGGGCACAAAGTTTGTAGGCTCACCTTAATTCAATTTGTAAAATTTGTGTACAACACACAGTAAATCCCTTATATCTACGAAAGTAAATTTTATAAAAACGTTTTATCCAACACCTCTCAATAAATGCTCTATAACTACGGCGATTTTAAACAAGCAAAGTAACAGATTATCCACTAGTGGGTATAATTTTCAGGAAAGCCACTAGTGAGTATTTTTTTATTTATAACAATAATAATAACACACAACGCCTTGGTAACTACTTCGATTGACATTTTAATTTACAAATTTAAAGCATATGTCACTGTCAAATAATATTTCTTTAACAAATTTTTATTTATTAAGAAATGTTGGATAAAACGTTAAACTTCACATGTGGGCAAAGTGGGATTACTCACTCGATAAAATTGTCGCACTCAGCCTTCGGCTTCGTGTGCTAAAATTTCTCTCGTGGGTAATTCCTTACTTTGCCTACTTGTAAAGTAAATAACTATTATTTGAAATCGGCACTAAAGTGCTCAAACATCATCATAAAAAACTCAGAAATCGTCACTAAAGTAACCCATTATACGACGATTTTGAGCAACGCAGTGCTGGCAACCGTTAAATAATTATTGTACAAGTAGGATATTTTTGACAGATATATGACGTATTGTAGTAAATTTATACGTAAAATGAAACAATATGTGCAAGAAGAATTAACTAATTAATTCCAATGAAGAAATTGAGAACAAAACACATAATTTTGAGAGTTATTTGCGATAACTTTAATGTTCGAGGTTGGCAACACTAAGTGTCAGTTCCAATTGACAACTGACAGATGTGTAAACTTAAATAAAATAAATAAATAAATATATTATCACGCATTTAACCCATTAAGGGTGTGGCACTCTGCTTACGCAGATCTCGGTAAGTGATATATTTTTACGTATGAAGTGCGGTTACCAGCCGTCAAGTCATAGCTCCCAAAGATAAACTTAACCTATTTAATAATGGTTTAGTTTTTTTTTCTAATTTTATATTTCAAATAATTCTAAATAAGTATCCTAGCAATGGCACCTGTACTTAAATGAACTGATCTGTATTGAAATACTCACAAAACAACTTCATTTCGCACGATACTTGCAATGTGCCTCATATCCCTAGCAACAGCAAACATACAATGAGCAGATTTCTAAGTGGTTGTAGAAAAATACATGTTCACTATTTTCTTGATGGCGTTTTTAGATGTTTAAATTATAATCTGATTATATTATAATACATCAATCGTAAGTGCTAATTTATTTGAAAATCTACTAAATATTTCCTACGTCTCACTAAACAATTCATTATGAAACTCATATAAAATAACTTTATTAACCTCAGCTACAGGTTCCCCACAGCGTGCCCCTGACACTGCACCCGGGGGACGGCACGTGGCCGCGCCGAGGGTAGGTCACTGCCAAGGCTGCGCGCGACACGTGCCGCCACCCCCACCACCGTCCTGCACCGGACCTGGCGTCGCTATGACTACTACACGCGTCGCGACGCCCTCCGTCTTACCCGGGGAACAACACAACACACAACAGACAAATATATACTTTACAAACATCATCATAATTTGACTAACAGGTCTTTAAATAGGTGTGACAGGTGGCAGAATAGAGTTTGTCATATTAAGTTTGTCAGAAAGACGATAAAATTTCTTTAAAAGTTCTCTAAGTATGATGGTAAAACATTTAACAACTTTTTGGCGTGACAAACTTAAGGTCAAATATGCACGTCGAAAGAACGAATCTTTTATTTTTTTAAAAAACAGCAAAGTCTGTATTCTTCATTTATTTTCATGTTCTTTATGGCTCAACAACCTCCATCCGTCAAAATTTCATGGATTTTTTACAGTGACTTGTACATTGCAATGTCAGATGAAATATATATTTTCGTTGGGTTCGTTCACTCCCATGAATTTTGTTTTGCAAATTCAAATTTGAATAAATTATTTCTTACAATTATTCTTATCGAAAAACAAAACAATTATCACAGTGAGGTCTTTGAACATTCTAGTATTTATATATGTGGATGAAAAGGATAGCTATAACATTAAACTATAAAAAAATATTCGTTGAAGTCTAGTTGGTCCAAATTCAGAACTTTGATACTATGTCTCTCATTCATATAAACGACTACAGTAATGCAAATAATTCGTATATTTGTAAATATGCTCATCTATAACATACTAAGTTTATTTTCAATTTGAATTTACAGTTTTTGAGAAACAAATAAAAATATACCAAAAAACACACTTTAAAAAAGTCTTAATTATTATTCATTAAGCCACATTGATTTTTTCTAAATGCTGTGACGTCATAGTAGAGGTGTTACTGAATCTTAAACAGTACAGATTGTAAACAATTGTAGTCATATATTTTTTTATTTATTTTATTATTATTACAATAAAATAGAACATTTATGAGACAAAAATTATTTAAATCTTTACTGTTTGAAATCCAGCAACACCTCTATAATAACATCAAAGTATTTTAAAAAAATCATTGTGGTTTAATGAATAACAATTAAGACTTTTTAAAAGTGTAGATAGTTTTCAATTTAAATAAAGTTTCATAAAAAAAATAAAATAAAAATAAATGGTGAACAACCCCATTGTGCAAGAGAGAAAAAATTTTAAAGCCAATTGAAAAGAAAAACTTTATTGTGTATCGCACTCTTAAAAGATCTTTAATTTGACACCAAACTTGAAAAGATTGAATTAACTATTGTGAAAAAAAAAAAACAATTGACGATCATTTAAATTAAATTTTTGACATTTGGTGTAAAATCCTTAAAATATAAATAACAGTCTGCACTCATTGTACAATATAGTAATTTACTGTAAAGTATAATAATAAATTAATTGAATAAAATAAAAATTTTCAATGTATCAAGTAGTATTTGTTTTCATCGTCGTTTGTGCTGCCATCCAAACCAACGGACAATCCGACAAACACAACAACACAACTCCCGGAATATCCGGAGCCAGCTCCGGGACCGAGTTCCGGATGGATAACTTTTCACAGGAAACATGTAGTTGAAGAAGATTCAGAGCTTTGATCAAAACCAGAGAATCGATTGTCTATTTGGGAGTACTTTCACAGATATAAGGTTGCGACTGCGAAATACATTGGAATCTCGAGAACCGTAAGAAATACGAGGTTGGGTAAATTAGACGAAAGTTGCCCCATTAGTAGGGTAGTTTATACATGTATTTGTTTTTACATTTGAATGTAGAAGTTCCTAAATTTTGGCCAAAATGTAATGGTATTTATTTATGTTTTTAATTAATAATTTAATGATTTCAGCAAAAATATAATGTATACCTCGGCACTAAAGTATATAATTATATGAGGGATTATGAGAGTCATTATTCAAGTAAATAATGACCATAATCCCGAATACAATACTATATATTTTCTACACCCTTATTTATTACTCATATGGTTTATTCGTAATAAAAAAATCTGATGTGGGCAGCACATAACCTCCCGCCCAATACTACTCTTAAACGGTACAAAATACTATTTGATGATACAGAAACATACCTTCTTATTTATTTCCCATTTATATTTGAGAATTTTAATTTTCTTTCCTATATTTATTTAATATTTTGACATATATTTCACTAAGAAAACAGCTTCACAATCACAATGACATGTGTCACATTTTGTAAAAAATTGAAAATTTTTAAATGTTTCCATGGTGTACTGGGAATGCAAGATTTGTGAAATCTAATTTCTTTATATTTTATTATCTCTAAATTTAATGAAAATTAATAAAATTAGTGTAATCAAAATACATGTAAAATTAAATATTCTTCAACTTTCAAAATAACATAAATTGTTGAAAAAGGAAATTTAACCGTGTTTTTTACGAAAAACTGTTAAGGGCTTCAAGTAAACTGCTACTTCCGGTTGACCAATTTTATCCAAAATCTAATCAGCTCTTTATTTAAATATAAGAAGCAATAATTTACAAAATTGTATTTTTTTGGTATTATAGTATTTGAGTTATGCGAGACGAAAAAATTGCCACAGACTACACACACACATACATACATACATACAGACATCATCGCGAAAATAGTAAAATCGTATTGTAGGGACCCTAAAACGTGCTTATTCCTTGAAAACTCACTACCCAATTTTTTGACCAAAAACAATACCTCCCTTTCCTAGAGGTAGGCGGGAGGTAAAAATATACTTTAGTGCCTGTATATTCGAATAACTATTATATTTAACAGGAAAATTTACGAATTTTATTATTTATATGATATTAACATTTAATAAAAGAATTGGTTTATTTGATTGACTGAGATCTACGTAAGCAGAGTGCCACACCCATAATTAGTTAAAGGCGTGATGATATATTTATTTTTATTATATTTATTCATTGATTACATGTGTATGGGTGTTACAATTTAACAGCTGGTTAACACACTGTATGCTCAAATAAATATTCTAACATGATATGCAATTGCAGATTGATAATAAAATTGAGGCGAATTTAAAATATTTAATATTTGGCGTGAAACGTCTAGATATTTAATAGTATATTGTGGAACAAGTACTGAAAGTTATTTCACGCGAGTTGTGCGAATTTTAGCACGAGACGAAGTAGAGTGATGAAATCACAGTACCATGCGAAATATACTAGTTTCAAGCTTATTTGGTGTGGAGAAAATGTAAATTTTAGAAGTGGTCGTAGAAAATAGTATATTTTACAACAAGTAATGGAATGGCACATATTCCACTCGAGCAAAAAGTTTGTAGTCCGAGCCGAAGGCGAGGGCTACGGTTTGCGAGCGTGGGATATGCCATTCCGTTACATGTTGTAGACTATACTTTCTAAAACAAGATTTTGGAAATTATACAAAAAAATACAAATATAAAACTGTTGAAAACGTCAAACTCTAAAAATAAATTAAAACAAATAGACGTAACCATAGTAACAGAATCAAGATACTTCATATATCGTGGCTCTGATTCGTCGAAAATATTTCATACGCGGCGTATGGAATGTTAGTGATTCCATAACAATTTTTTGTTGTAGAATGCCCAGTTTCCAAAACAGTGTTATAGAAAATAAATTTCAGCACTTTAAATGCAGGAACCAACCGTCAATTTAAACTCCCTATACCTCTTCTGCATCCTGTCATATAGAGTAATACTAAAAATACAATAAATAAATTAATCTTGATTAGAACAAATAAAATCATTCTTCAATGAAACACAATTATTACAATTGAACTTATCTCGATTCTGATAAACTATTTTTAAGTAATATAAACTCGTTTAAAGTGATTTCCACTTATACCTTCAAAAAGTGTGATTTTTTAATCACCAGTGTGAACAATGTCGAATTTTCGACATATCGGTTACGATGTGAACGTCAATGAAAACATTACTTTATAAATATAGCACTTGAGATAAGCCAAACGATGATAGTTTGAGCTACCGGTATTTGCGGGTGTTGGGCTGTGTTACTATGCGAGCCTTAGGCCAGTGGCGTGCGCGAAATATTTCACTGGGGGCCAGCAAATAATTTAAAACTTTTTTATATTATTTTATTTGTTTCAATGGCTGGTACCACGAACCCTGTTTTTGGGTGTTTTGGAAGAAGTGTTTAAATGATGTCTAATGTTCTAAAATTATTTTATATGCGACCGATAAATGAAATTAACTGTATTTTTATCCGAATCATAACGTAAAATGCTTCATTATTTACTGAGGGAAATAGAAATAACAAGTACTCCCTAGGGAAATAAAGTGATTCAAGGCTATTGGCAGTGCCATCTACAAACAATTTTTTGCACTTCCGAATTGAAATAACCTAATTTATTCTTCATTCTCTTGGATTAAAGTGTTACTTTTAATCCCAAGGGATTAAATTGAAAATAAACAGCAACAAGCAAAATATTTCTTAAAATTATTTTTTCTACTACTGTATAAATATATTCTCATTATTTAAATTTTTTCGATGAAATATAGTACCCATAATTCACTCTTCTCGACCAATCACAGAGCCAGAAATCCATAATTCCGGGTTATTTTAAAAACGTGATGTGGATCACCAAGCAACGGCCGTCTGACAATTGACATGTAGTCAGTTGTCATTGTGTATTTTTATGTTGACGTTTATCAACGTGTGTTTTCAAAGAATTTCGAACAATTTAAAAAGTGATTTCTGAATTTACAGGTGTAGAAAATGTATTGTATAATATTCGGGATTATGGTCATTATTTACTTGAATGAATTTCATCTTCAATAATATAATTTAGTGTCGAGATATAATATATTTTTTTCCAAATCGTTAAATTATCAATTACAAAGTATAAATAACTAGTATTATTTATTTGTAAAACGTCAGCTAGCTGTTGCGACGGGAATGGCTGTGATAACAAAACTACTGTCAAACTGACAAATTTGGTTATAATTTTCATTAATTTTTATATATTCTCTGACATGGTTTGTATGTGATCTGCATTAAATCCGATAAATTAGTGCCAAAGGGAAATAATAAATAAATTCACCTATAGTATTATAACAGTTATTTATACTTTACAATACTTTGCCCATGTGTGAAGTATAATGTTTTATTCAACATATCTTAATAATAAAAAAACTATTAAAGAAATATTATTTGACAGTGACATATGCTTTAAATTACAATGTCAATCGAAATAGTTACCAAGGTGTTGTGTGTTATTATTATTGTTATAAATAGAAAATTACTTAATTACTAGCGGCTTTTCTCAAAATTATACCCACTAGTGGGTAATCTTTTAAAATCGCCATAGTTATAGATCATTTATTGAGAGGTGTTGTGTAATAATATATTGAACAGCTAGTGTTACAATGACCTTTTTTGTACTACGAGTATAGTTTGTATAAACAAGCCGCAGGCGAGTTACGCAAAATACGAGTGTTACAATTAGGCATTGTAACACGAGTTGTTCATACTACTTTTCCTATTTCACGTTCATAAATTCAATAAAAATAAAATAAAATTGTACGGCACTGGTCACCAAGGGGCTTTGCCCGCGGGGCCTATCGGATCCCAGGCCGCAACCCCGACGCAGGGGCTCCGATTCAATAATTTTACGTGAGCAATGACAGCCCCAAGTTTGTCAGACTGTTCATTTTACAATTAATAAATTCCCCAAAAACAGTTGCACAATGTACAATTTTGTATCATTGTTTTTGAGAAAAACAGTGTCACAAAATTGACTTTGTGTACGTGAAATAGGAAATAAATATTGTTACATAAAAAAAAATCTGATGTGGCCAGCACATAACCTCCCGCCCAATACTACTCTTAAACAGTACTAAATAGTATTTGATGATACAGAAACATACCTTTTTATTTATTTTCTATTTATATTTGAGAATTTTATTTTTCTTTCGTATATTTATTTAATTTTTTGATATTTATTTCACTAAGAAAACAGCTTCACAATCACAATGACATGTGTCACATTTCGTATAAAATTGAAAATTTTTAAATGTTTTCATGGTGTACTAGGAATGCAAGATATGTGAAATCTAATTTCTTTATATTTTATTATCTCTAAATCTAATGAAAATTAATAAAATTAGTGTAAACAAAACACATGTAAAATTAAATATTCTTTAACTTTTAAAATAACATAAATTGTTGAAAAAGGAAATTTAACTGTGTTTTTCACAAAAAAAACTGTTAAGGGCTTCAAGTAAACTGCTACTTCCGGTTGACGAATTTTATCGAAAATCTAATCAGTTCTTTATTTAAATATAAGAAGCATTAATTCACAAAATTGTATTTTTTGGTATTATAGTATTTGAGTTATGCGAGACGAAAAAATTGCCACAGACTACACACATACACACACATACATACAGACAGACATCATGGGGAAAATAGTAAAATCGTAATGTAGGGACCCTAAAACGTGCTTGATCATTGAAAACTCACTACCTAATTTTTTAAACAAAAACAATACCTCCTTTACCTAGAGGTAGGCGGGAGGTAAAAAAGATGTATAATTGTATTGTCTTTGTCTACAATTAATATTTGAAACTTTCTTCTCTATTTTGTACCGTTTTAAAGCTAAATATGTAATTGTCATATACTGATTATGTCTGGATGAAATATTAAAACTTGCATTTTTCTCTGAATTTCCTCGTTAGCCTTGCACGCGCACTGACTCTATGACTTAATAATGTCAGGTGTCGTGTGAACGATGGCCCTCTTTGTTAAATAGAGGATTGACGCACGTCCAGCTTCATTATCTACGATGCAGACCCTTGATAACTATCTGTGTAGAAAATCTACTTTACAAAAACTTCTGTAAGAATTTTTGGTAAGAGATCAAATTTTCAATAAATTCTCAGATAAAGTGGCCTATTCTGTAACTTACCTGTTAATTTTTAATAGCCTGTTAAAATTTTTAACCAATGATAATTGACGTCATTGAAAAAAAATATAGAAATTTTCATTTGGCACATATATTTTTATTAGTTAAAATATTTGACAGGCCTTTAAAAATTAACACGCAAGTTACAAAATAGGCCCCATAGAGAAAGTGTACTGTCGTATATTCTAAAATTATTTATGTGTGTTGTAACATTTTTAAATAGTAAAAATCTATGTGGATAGCACATAACCTCCAGCACAAATAATTTCTAATTATAATTATTTTAGAACAGTATGAGGGATTATGATAGTCATTATTCACGAAGATGAATCATCCAAAGGAATAATGGTCATAATCCCGAATATAATACTATACTTTTTCTATTCCTGTATGAATGTGGACGAGGCGAAAGTATTGTGTCAGGATAGGAATGTTTGGAGGAGATTGATTGTTGGTTGACTGTGTTTCTGGGTTCGTGCTACCTCACTGAGTGGGATATAGCGTGATGTTATATATTTATGTATGTATGATAATCCGAAGTATTCTCTATTCAACGATGTCAGCCGTAGGCGAGTGATGTAAATCATCCAAGTGAATAATTACCATAATCACGAATATATACTATACTTTTTTTACTCCTGTAAATTCGGAAATCACTTTTGCAAATGATCGAAATTTCTTGAAAACACACATTTGAAAACGTCAACATAAAAATACACAATGACAACTGACTAATTGTGAATTATGGATTTCTGGCTCGTGATTGGTCGAGAAGAGTGAATTATAAATAATAATTTATTGTTGTGAATTATGGGCATTATTATTCATCGAAAAAATTGAAATAATATTGATTTACACACGTGTAGAATAGTTATTTATGTATCAAGGCACTGAAGTTCAATTTTTTATCACGAATATGGAATTTAGTTAAAATAATAAACCATGTGAGTGATAAAAAGGAACTTCAGTGCCGAGGTACATATTAGGTTTTATTTAAAATCTAAAATTTGAAAAAAACTGTAAAAAAATTACAATATAGGTTAAGTTTATACATCTGTCAGTTGTCAATTGAAACTAACAGTCAGTGTTGCCAACTTCGAACAATGAGGTTATCGTAAATAACAATCAAAATTATGTGTTTTGACCTCAATTTCGTCATCGGAATTAATTAGTTAATTCTTCTTGCAAATTTTGTTTCATGTTACGTCCAAATTTACTATAGTACCTTAATATATGTCAAAATTACCCTAATTGTACAATAATTATTTAACGGTTGCCAACACTGCGTTGCTCAAAATCGTCGTATAGTGGGTTACTTTAGTAACGATTTCTGAGCTTTTAATGACGATTTTTGAGCACTTTAGTGCCGATTTTATTTTAAATTTACTTTCGTAGATATAAGGGATTTACTGTGTGTTGTACACAAATTTTACAAATTGAAATAAGTTGAGCCTACAAACTTTGTGTTCATGTGGAATATGTGCCATTCCATTATTGGTTGTAGAATATACTATTATCGATAAAATCAGAAGGTCTTGTGATATTACCCTTGATTAAATATCGGTATAATAAAAAATATTTAGAATAATATTAGCTATAATTTTTATTTGAAACTGTTGATTTGATTTCGCACCATTTCCCAACAACTTATTTTCTAATTTCTTTTCTCGCCGATCTCGGTGGCGTAGTGGTTATGTTACTAGCCTAGCACGCTAGGGGGCGTAGGTTCGAATCCCACTGAAGAACATGGTCGTAATAATTTCATAATCATCCAGTCATGAAGCGGCATATGACCATAATAGTTAGTCCGCCTCTCATCTTCATAAAATAAAAATTAAAAAAATTCCCTTTTCCCCCGTTGCAATTCTACGCCACTGTACACAGTTTGCCAACAGACGCACCAGCAGACTGATACGGCGACCTTGTCCACGGCCAGTGCACACAAACAAAGCTTTGGATAAGATATCTATTAATTTCGGAATTCCCAAAATAACAAACACCAAACCTGACCATCGCCATGGTCGCAGCGCCAGCGCTCGCTCGGCGATGTCGCGCACTACTCAGTGGTAGGTTGGTGCATCTGATGCTCGGAAAGAACTCGGTGGTTTGGTCTGCGAGAGCGAGAGGTCAGAAGGTCGTGGTGATATAGGTGTGTAGATAATAGTAATGGAACGTGAATGGTGTAACGTTTATGTTTGTGATGTGTTATAGTTTTGTGAAATATTGTTTCGATATATTTTTAAGTTAGTCGTCAACCGGAAGAGGTATTTGAAGATCTAACAGGATTTTCCTATATGTGTCAGTATTTTTTATGTAGCGTTTTAAAATTAAATAAATTAAAATTATAGTTATTTGTATGTCAAAGCATTACAGTATAAATTTACTTTCTTATACAAAGTATGAGGAAGTATTGGAATCACGAAAAAAATCGCAGACGAGATTTTTGCGGAAATACATATTTTAACGTCCACCGAATCCGATAAGGCCAATTTCTCAATGATGTCTGGCTGTGAGGATGGATGGATGGATGTCCGTGTGTGCAATATCCCATGAACGAGACAAGATGTAAACGAAACTTGGAATTTATAAGTTTCATGAAAATATAAAGAACTGAGTTGATTTTGAGTGAAATTAAAAACCGGAAGAGGAAGTTTACTGGACACACAAAACAATAAATTCCATTAATTTAAAATTAGAATCAGCTGTGAGAAAAAGTTTCAAATGTAAGATGTTAGCAAAAATATTTGGAATATAAAACTTTATTTGCACTTTTCTTGTACATGCTACTAATTTTGAGGAAAACTAAATTATATATTTAAGAATATATTTGTAAAACGTCAGCTAGCTGTTGCGACGGGAATGGCTGTGATAATAAAACTACTGTCAAATGTGAAATTTGAATATATTTTTCATTATTTTTTTGTATATTCCG
The DNA here is from genome assembly GCA_963942605.1 of Poecilus cupreus. Taxonomy (NCBI): domain Eukaryota; kingdom Metazoa; phylum Arthropoda; class Insecta; order Coleoptera; family Carabidae; genus Poecilus; species Poecilus cupreus. Next base: position 881,033 of record OZ012724.1, read on the forward strand.
ATTAATTATTCCGATAAATTATTATCAAAGGTAAATAATAAATAATTTCATCAATAGTATTATAGAATATATTGTATTTTACCGATTGACATTAAAGATGACACTTCACGGACTGCTAACAGTCTGTGTCACTTTTATACCTAGGCTGTAAAATTATTTTACATAACAACCGCTCAACAAACGCATAGCAACCGTCAATAAATACATAGCAACCGTTCAACACATGCATGGTAACGTAATTTGACAGCGATAACCTTTACAATATCTATATAAAATAATCAATAAATTAACATTAATTCCAAATCGGCAAAAAATTATGTGTTCAACTCGGCATCAAACACTCGGCTTCGCCTCATCAATGAAACGACAGCCTCTGCTGTAAATCTGGTAGTTTAATGCGTAGTTAAATAAATAACTATTATTTTAGGTTTGTAATTCAAGTTTGGAATAAGAATCTGTGAAAGAAAATTATGACAATGTTTGATAAAAAAATCTATGGCGGGAGGTACTGTGCTGCCCACAACAGCTGATAGGTTAGGATCGACCCTACATTGCATTGACGTATGGCTGAGTGTGACAGATCTCTCGATAATTTAAATAAATGACCTTCAAATATATTAGTGGAATAGTTTAATAAATTACTGTAAAACTGTGTAGTGTAAAATTTACTGACAATAAAAAAACTGTTTGAATAGTAATGAATAAATGATTTAAAGGTATGCCATAATCCCATTGAAAAAAGTACTAAATATTCAACAATTCCATTTCACAAATTTACAAATTGTGCGATCAATTATATGGCTGCGTAATTCCTCACAACTTTGAATGATGAGAAAATACAGTAAATTTAAATCATACAATAGTTAACATGCCGTACATTCTTTTGTCATTAAGAAAACAATTATCTAAATAACAAATGGTTTTCATGAATTTATGAGCGTTACATAAACATCCTCTTCGTAATGAATGACATTTGTGAACATCATAAATAATTCATTGTTGTTCACGTAAGAATTACACGAAATTTATGGGGTTTTTTGTGTTAATAAAATAACTAGATTTATCATTATGCCATTTATACATTTTGAGGGTGGTATCCTGTTAGTGCAGATTACGGAAGTGATATATTTTTGCATGGTTACCAGCCGTCAAAATAAAAAATCTAATGTAGCCAGCACATAACCTCCCGCCCAATACAATATTTATTAAATCGTACTTGATGATACAGAAACATGCCTTTAATTTATTTATTTTCTATTTACATTTCAGAAATTTAATTTTATTTCGTATTTTTATCTAATTTTTTGACATATTTCAATAAGAAAACAGCTTCACAATCAAAATGACATGTGTCACATTTCTCAAAAAATTGAAAATTTTAATTGTTTCCATGGTGTACAAGGTGTGCAAGATTTATGAAATTTAATTTCTTTATATTTTATTATCTCTAATCCAATGAAAATTAATGTAATCAAAACACATGTAAAATTAAATATTCTACAACTTTGAAAATAATATAAATAGTTGAAAAATGAAATTTAACCGTGTTTTTCATATCCTTTAAATTTTTTTTTTAAATTATTGAGAAAAATTCTTAATTTTCCATTGTGTATGACATTGAGTCAAGTTTAGTATTTGACACAAAACTATTAAAGAAAGCTGTGTGTTATGCCTTGAATCATTAAAGAAAGTTCTGTGTTTACCACTGAGGGTGACTGTGTTGCATTTGTTTTGATACATAGCTCCGTGGATCATCAGGTCTTTGGGTTCGATTCCAATGGCCTGTGTTTGTATTTTCCATTGTATTTTCTATTTGACATTGAACAATTGAAGGAAGTTCTGTGGTTACCATTTAGGGAAGTTATTTGCTTACAATTGATTGAAATTCCTTTGCTTCCACTGTGTGGTATTTTTACCATTGAGGGAAGTTGTGTGTATACCATTGAACTATTGAAGGTAGTTCTGTGTTTTTCATTGAAGGTGATTGTGTGTTTAGTATTGTAGGAAATTGTGTACTTACCATTGAATCAATTTTCGTTGTTTTTACTGTATGGTGTCTGTACCATTGAGGGAAGTTGTGTGTATACCATTGGACTATTTTTTTCTGATTCTATTTTTGAGAAAAATAAAATATATTGTTTTGTGTGTTGAGAAAACTTTCTCTTTCGGTTTTTCAATTTCATTCAAAATCAACTCAGCTTTTCATATTTTCATGAAACTCATAAATTCCAAATTTCGTTTAAATACCTTGTCTCGTACATGAGATATTGCGCACACGGACATCCATCCATCCATCCTCACACACAGACATCATTGAGAAATTCAATGGACGTCAAAATATGTATTTCCGCAAAAATCTCGTCTGCGTTTTTTTTTCATGATTCCAATACTTCCTTATACTTTGTTTACGAAAGTAAAAATACACTAGAAAATTGTGGATCACGATATCACAGTTTGATCATTATCTTTGGGAGTTGATATTTATATAAATAATTTATTTATGTATGAATGTTTTGAAATATTTGTATTTAAAAAACAGTTAAACACAAATATCAAAATCAACTCCTGGCAATCCATTTAACAATTTAGGTTCGTTAATAAAACCAATTTGGCAAACTTTCCCTAACTTCAAGAGAAATATCTCACAGCTGCTAAGCGCGTGCGTCCGTATTCACAAACAACGCGACAAATACTTACTCCACAGCAAGTAGTATTTAGTTACAACACACCTCAAAATCCCATCACATCTTCTCACAATATTCACCAGTGTAGTGTTGTGTTGTGTTCGTTGGATTCTTCGACGGTCGGGCTGCAGGCCAAGTCACATGTCACGCTCGTGTCACATGTGTCAAGTGTTGCCACGCGAGGCCAATTAATACTTCCGCGATCCCAGATTATATTTAAACACACTACCACTATTTATTTTACTTTGTTTTGACAATTTACGAGCACACAATTTCACACAGCTACTGGTTGTATGATGAGGTATAGATATAAGTGAATGACTTTTCTCTGTTACAATAAATAAACAAATTTGTTCTTTATACTCTGCTTAGAGTAAATCCATTTACAAATAACTACTCTAAACTAACTACTAACTAAATATGTGGCTCTGGAGACCGAACTGAAGACCCTACGATTCAGTCTCGTGTATTTTCTGTAAATTCTTTTCTTTTAAATTTAAATCTCAGATGCAGATTGAACACCTGGAACCTGAGGTAAAATTTAACTTACATACAATTAATAATTATAAATAAATAAAATAAATATATCAATGGATCGTGAGATCCTCAGTTCGAATCCCACTGCCGGCAGTTGCCAATTTAAATTTACCCTTGTGGTTCCCCCTCCACTAACAACTTTGGGGGCTATGACTTGACGGCTGGTAACCGCACTTCATATGCAAAAATATATCACTTACCGAGATCTGCGTAAGCAGAGTGCCACGCCCACAATGCGTAAAAGGCGTGATGATATATTTATTTATTTATTTTAGTTCCGAATAGAGCAGATTTTAGTAGTGTGTACATATTTGTTACAAGAAGTAATGAAATTGTTTTGAAATGTTATAATAGTTATTTATGTATCTAGAACGAAAAGTGAAACTTTAAGGTACTAGTAAGTTGTTTACGGCCGAGGCGTTAGCCGAGGTCGAAATTACTTGCGAGGACCTTAAAGTCACTTTTCGTTCGAGGTACATACAAAATTTTATTTCATACTGGTTTCTAAACTTGTTAAATTATAGTATTTATTAACAGAAATTATCAAAAATTCGTAGAAATATGAATTGATATAAGTAGGCTAAGTAACAATTTCTATAGGAACAAGTATTTGTTTATAAATAATGAACCAATTAAAAGTCAAATTTAACTTTAAAGTTCTAGGACTTTAAAGTTTCACTTTTCGTACGATAAATAGTCCGAAAAATGTAACATAAGTAACCAGTATGACATAATAGATATTTATGTAACCAGTACATAATTCATGGTTTTATGGACGCAATAGATTAGGGATTATAATTAAGAAATTATTATTATTATTACTCCAACTGAACTACAACACTAATAAAAAGCTTTTCTTGGAACAAACAGATTCCTCTTAAAAAATGAAGAGAAAATAGATTTGAATAGTGCCAATTCGATTTCGTTTTCATTGAAAACTGTTACGTTTAATAAATATTCTTGTATGAAAATTAATTTAGTTTTGAAAGAATTAGAGGATGAAGTAGTTTGAATTGAAGTAGTTTTTATTCCAAATGATATTTTTTTTTAAAATAAAATAAATAAAAATTTCTAGTGATGGAAACCATTCGGCGTTCATTCCTGTGAAGTATTCAAATATTTGTCTTGCTCTGCGCCCCCATAATACATTCTAATAATATTTACACGTTTCTCGTCATTGAATGTATTTTTGATGACAGTGACACATTAAAATATTTAAAACAAATTGCAAGCACTATACGTCAGTAGCAATAAAAAGAGTAGGCGGAAAATTAGGAATTATTATTATTAATTTCATTAAATTACGGTATCAAAATAAAGTAATCTGTATTAAATAAGATGTAGGGATATTGGCAGTATTGTGATATAAAATTTGGTTTCATTCTTACACATAAGAAAATTTTCTCATTGAGTAAAGTAAATCTAATCAGCTTCGCGTATTTGCTTATACCATCAAACTTATTACAGCATTCATCAGACTTCTAATCATACATATCTGCTACAATCTCGCTATCCACATCATTCTGAATACCTACGTAGCATAACGAAGTAAAAAACTGAATTAATACTATCACCAAAATAAAACCATTGAGTAGGGCAGCACCATTGATCGCGTGGGTCGTGGGCCGGCCGGCTCGGATCGATGCGTGCACGTGTTGCTCGCCCCGGACCCGGCTCCGGCAAGGACGTTGTCTGGCGTCGACACGTGGACCCGGAACCGCGGCGCGCGCATGCGTGACCAGTGCAGCCGCCGCGGCCACTTGCTGCTACTCTAGCCACTTAGCACACGTGTGCGGGGGTGGGATATACCGTGTGTCCCACGTAAATGTTGGCATAGGCAAATAACATGTAAAATCAGTTTTTTGTAAATAAAAAGTGTCCGGCAAAAAATTATGCATCCAAATTTTATATCACAATGCTGCCAATATCCCCACATCTTATTTAATACAGATTACTTTATTTTGATACCGCAATTTAATGAAATTAATAATAATAATTCCTAATTTTCGCCTACTCTTTTTATTACTACTGACGTGTAGTACCTGCAATTTGTTTTAAATATTTTAATCTGTCACTGTCAATTTCTGGCGATGGAAATTATTCAGCTTTCATTCCTGTGGTGTATTCAGATATTTGTCTTGCACTGCGCACCAATAATACATTCTAATAATATTTACACGGTTCTCGACATTTAATGTATTCTTGATGACAGTGACAGATTAAAATATTTAAAACAAATTGCAGGCACTATACGTCAGTAGCAATAAAAAGAGTAGGCGAAAATTAGGAATTATTATTATTAATTTCATTAAATTGCGGTATCAAAATAAAGTAATCTGTATTAAATAAGATGTAGGGATGTTGGCAGTATTGTGATATAAAATTTGGATGCATAATTTTTTGCCGGACACTTTTTATTTTCAAAAAACTGATTTTACATGTTATTTGCCTATACCAACCTTTACCCCGTGGGACACACGGTATAATATAAATAATTTATTTGAAATCGGCACTAAAGTGCTCAAAAATCGTCAATAAAAGCTCAGAAATCGTCACTAAAATAACCCATTATAAGACGATTTCGAGCAACCGTTAAATAATTATTGTACAATTAGGATAAAGAGAGCCTACTTCAATATTTTAATAGTATATTCTAAACAAGTAATGGAATGGCACATATTCCACACGAGCAAAAAAACGGTTTGCGAGTGTGGGATATGCCATTCCGTTACATATTGTAGAATATACTTTCTATAACAAGATTTTGGAAATATACAAAAAATACAAATATAAAACTGTTGTAAACGTCAACTCAAATAAATCAAATTAAAACAAACTGACGTAACCATAGTAACTGATCCAAGATACTTCATATATCGCGCTAACTTCATATATCGCGCTAATATGCGGCTCTGATTCGTCGAATTTATTCCATATACGGCGTATGGAATGATAGTTTATTCCAATAGAGTTTTCAGTTGTAGAATGTGTAGTTTCCAAAACAGTGTTATAGAAAATTATTTCTGATTTTAATACCATTTTTCTCAAAATATTTGTTACACAACCTCATATCATATATAATATCGTTGAAATCAGAAAAAAATTCTCTATCTAATGGACTAAAAATTTATATAGGTTACTATTTAAAAAATTATAATTTTATTCTATCTTTTGAGTACTACTGGTTTAATTTTCTGTTTGTTATTTCTATTAAATAATATTTAATGTGTTTTATTTGAAATCGGCACTAAAGTGCTCAAAAAGCGTCATTAAAAGCTCAGAAATCGCCACTAAAGTAACCCCATTATACGACAATTTTAAGCAACCCAGTGTTGGCAACCGTTAAATAATTATTGTACAATTAGGATAATTTTGGCAGATATATTGACATACTATAGTAAATTTGGACGTAACATGAAACAACATTTGCAAGAAGAATTAACTAATTAATTCCGATGACGAAACATAATTTTGAGTGTTATTTACGATAACTTCAGTGTTCGAGGTTGGCAACACTGACTGTCACGTTTCAATTGACAACTGACAGATGTATAAACTTAACCTATGTTGTAATTTTTTTACAGTTTTTTCGAATTATAGATTTCAAATAAAACTTAATATGTACCTCGGCACTGAAGTTCCTTTTTATCACTCACATGGTTTATTACGGGCCTCGCCAACTAAATTCCATATTCGTGATAAAAAATTGTACTTCAGTGCCTTGATACATAAATAACTATTATTGCCTACAAATAACTATTTGTGTTTCCATCCAGCAAAGAGTTTCTATATATCTTTTCTTGTTCATAACATCCAAGACTTAGATACAATTGAAGAATTTATTTTACTTCTTGAGTCCTTGAAAACCCAAGTTCATACCCAACCTACCCCAATGATTTCAGCAGAGACCGAGTCTGTTGTTCTACATAATTCATAAATAATTTACAATCTGTAAACACTGCAACAATTTGTATAAAAAATGACTTTCAAATCGACGTGAATATAGAAAGTAGCGTGAAAATGGCATTGAACACTTTGAAGTTGTCGCGCTGTTAGTAACTACATGCTTATTACGTAATTATTCACATGTTTTGATATTCGTATCGCAAATGTTTGAAATTTGAGACGTGTTAGATTTTTCCGTAAAAAATTGATGTAATATTTGTGTTTTACATGAAAATTACAGTAGCAACAATGTTTTTATATACAATAATATTTTTTTCCACTACATAGTAGGAAACTCCACCGTTCTTCTCCCGAAATAGTGAGGAAAATGTGTTATTCCTCTCTAGAGAGTCAAATATAGAAGTGTTACCAATATTAATGTTATTTACAAAAAATATATTATACAAATTATAAATAAATTCCTAATTTTATTGAACATTTTATTTTAGTGATATACATACTTTAAATTATCTTACAATTATGTCTTATATTTTTCTTTTTCTTATTTAATCACAATTTGACAACTTATTAAAGATATTTAAGATTGGTCCATTGGCAACACTGCTACACCGCCTTGTGTCTGATAACCTAACTTTTAAAGTCGTGTCAGTCTGTCAGTTGTGTAGTCAAAGTGTATTTTAGGTCCGAGCCAATCGTTTTTAGAAACATGTCGTGAAAAAAATGTTGTGTCTAAAACGAGAGCAAAGCTCTTCTTCCACTCTCGTTCGAAATGCCTCACTCGCTGCGCTCATGAGGCAAACTTCGAACTCGAGGGGGAAAAAGAAGCGCTTTCCTTTCTAGTTTGCAAATAACTATTATTGGTCCAAGTGTAGATATTTAATTTTTTTCACTTTAAAACATATTTCTCTAAAATTATTAGGAAAGCAGGAAATTGCATAAATATTATTTAGGTAGCAAGTAAAACATCTATGATCTGCTAAGTCAGACCTCATTCTGTATATATGTATGATTAAATTGAATTAACTCATTTTGTTTAAAGTATATAGTCAATGAATACAAAAGAGAAAATGTAAACACTGACTAGTTTATTGTGAAGAAGACAACATCAGGGTACCCGCATATATTTAAGGTTTCAAACTATTTTTATTTTAATTTTGAATCAATTGAATTCAATTTTATGTAGATTTTATAATTGGATATTATCAATGAGTCAGTAAATATTGAATAACAACATACTTATATTACTCATATACAGGTTGAGTTTTTTTACAGCAACTAATCAATTTTACTGCCTAATTAATAACTTTAGACAAAAAATAAATACACAGGCTTATACAGCAAGTAGGCGGACATATTTGAACGGTTGGTAGAATAAAATTGTAAGGGGGATGTAGCGGGGCGAATGATAGTTATATTTTCATAAATGGAAAGGGGTAGTTTTTACCTCGAGTCATATCATATAAATAAATATATCATCACGCCTTTTACCTATTATGGGTGTGGCACTCTGCTTACGCAGATCTCGGTAAGTGATATATTTTTGTGTATGAAATGAAATGTGTTTACCAGCCGTCAAATTTAAATAGGCAGCTGTCAGTAGTGGGATTCGAACTGAGGATCTCACGTTCCACAGTCCGATACGTTACCACGGAGCTTTTACCCCATAGGTATAGGAATCATGCTAAAAATTCGGTAGTGAGTTTTCAGTGGATGAGCACGTTTAGGGTCCCTAGAATACGATTTTAATAGTTTCGCGATGATGTCTGTGTGTGTGTCTGTCTGTCTGTCTGTGTGGATTTCTGGAGCTACGGTTTCTCAAAAACTACTAAACTGAAAATTTTGAAATTTTGTATGTATCAATTGTATACCCTTTGGAAGAGCTGATTAGTTTTTGGTGATAATCCAATAACCGGAAGTGGTAGTTTACTTGAAGCCCTATAAAGTTATTTTGAAATAAGTAAATTATATTTTAATGATAATTTTTTGACGTTTCTTTAAATCAATAATATGCTTTATTGTATGTCACGAGTCACGTGTCTGCGTTTTAACCAATCCTGTCATTATTATACTGAGAATAATGCTCTTGTGATTATTCCCGGCAATATTCTCTGTAGCTTTTTTGTTTTTGTTGACAGTTGGCAATAAGTTTTTGAAAGATCTGTCAAATTATTTTCAATTTATTCTCACTCTCTTGTTATATTATTACTGAAAATTTTATTATTAGAATAATGTTTCAAATATTATTATCTGCAATTATTGTTTGAAACATTTTCCTCTCTAGAGAGAAAAACTCATGTTCCTTACTATGTCGATGTATAATTTGCAATAACTATAAGGTAACGTATTATTTTTCCTACCCTGTTATTGGATTTTCTCTGTTGGGTAGTGTAAAGTTAATAATAAATAAATAAGTGATAATAATAAAAATAAATAAGAAGAAAGGTGGGGTAAAAATATAAATTTTCATAATAGCACACACATTTTATCAACCCTATAACTTGTACATGCATGAAAAACTCACCTAATCCTTCCTTACAGGATGTGGCGGGAGGTAAAAACATTTATTTCTCACGTGGTACGTTTATACGTTGTAAAACTTAATATATGCACAATACATATTTATTTTTAGTATTTATGCAAAAATTGATTCAATGGAAATTGAAATAAACATAATGCATTTGTAAAATTGAAATATATTATTGTAATTATTTGCGTTAATTGTAAATTGTGGCACTGCACGTGTATAAATACCTCAGCTAGCTAGGTTCAAAACTCAGTTTATAGTTATTTCTATTAGATATTTGTTGTAGAATTATATGTGTTAAATTCGACGAAGCCGCTTTGCTTTGTTTTCATATAATTATATTTTTCTTAACTTGAAAAAATATTTAGCAGTAAAATTATAAAATACTTTTTTCATGGCTGAGAAAGAAACTCGATTTCTATGATACCAAAATCATGACAGAAACAGCCAATTTCATGTCTACGGGAGATTTGTGCACTTTCTCTCCCGTCGTGAGGGAAAGTGCTCAAATAATGAGAAAAATGAACAAAATTAAACAAATCAAAGGTAACTATCCTAAATTATATTACTATTTAAATAATTTTGAAAAAAAAAACTTCAAAATTTGTATGTACACCGAAGGAGAGAAGTGTATTTTTTCTCTTGTCGTATTGTAGCCGCGGGAAAAAATCATACACTTCTCTCCCTTGATGTATAATGTACTATTGTATAAAATTCTATAAAATTTTTAATAATTTCAAACTGTTTTATTTATTGCTATTGATTATTGATATTTGGTATTCAAAATAGATTATGTAACATAATAGAAAAATCTGATGTGGCCAGCACATAACCTCCCGCTCAATACTACTCTTAAACAGTACAAAATAGTATTTGATGATACAGAAACATACCTTCTTATTTGTTTATTTTCTATTTATATTTGAGAAATTTAATTTTCTTTCGTATATTTATTTAATTTTTTGACATATTTCACTAAGAAAATAGCTTCACAATCACAATGACATGTCACATTTCGTAAAAAATTGATAATTTTTAAATGTTTCCATGGTGTACATGGAATGCAAGGTTTATGAAATTTAATTTCTTTATATTTTATTATCTGTAAATCTAATGAAAATTAATAAAATTAGTGTAATCAAAACAGTTGTAAAATTAAATATTCTACAATTTTCAAAATAACATAAATTGTTGAAAAATTAAATTGAACCGTGTTATGCTGTTGTGACGTCATTGTGGAGGTGTTGGTGGATTTCAAACAGTAGAGATTGTAAATAATTGTAGTCACATGAATATTTGGAAAATTATTTAAATGGAATTAAAATAACTTTTTGTGGTAAATAATTGAAATATTCATGAATTGCGTTTATTTCTGTAAGAAACATAAATAAACTGTAAGATTATTTTAGTCAAATGTTTGATTACCACTGATTAATTTTGCTAACCTATAGGTGATTTCGACTGGCACTGGTTACTGGCCGGTTACGTATTTGGTTGGCTTCAAACAATGACGTCACTCTAACCGAATGGTTACTGAAAACGCCCGACAGATTTTGACATTAATCAAATTTAACAGAAAACATGAAAAATATGTCATCATACTAATTTGAAATCATAGCAAGAGAATTTCAGCCAATCAGAACACTAACCGTTGGACGAACCGAGCTCTCGAGCATGTTACTTATTTGACATACCAAAACTGTCACCGTTTACATATCATGTCAGTCGAAATCAATTGGTTACTCTTTTTACTAACCATTCCTGTAACCAAGTACTAACTGGTGCCAGTCGAAATCGCCTTATGTCATTCAACAAGCCTTTAAATTCGTTGAGTCGACCTAAAGTAATATTTATTAGTTAGAAATAAATGTATATTTAGGAATTCAAAGTGAAACAAAAAACCTTCAAATTAGTTATCAACTATTTTGACACTTCGACAATCTGACAGCTCAATAATAAGAGAAGTACAAATAATTCAGAATAGGATAGATATATGCGCAATAATACTTTGACGTCATTGTAGAGGTCTTTAAATATCAAATATCTTAATAATTAATAATAGCTTTGTTCCAACTGGTCATTTCTGACAAGTTTGTGACATGTTTGTGACAATAGGTTTGTTCCAAGTGGTCATTTCTGACAAGTTTCTGACAAATTTCAGTGCGCCTGCGAAAAATGTAAACAAGTTAACCTTGAAACATTTCTTTTTTGTGGCGAAAAATGTATGAATTTCTTTATTTATATTTATATTTATATTTAAGGTTAGCTGTCAAAACAAAATATGAGCATGCACATGCGCTTCACTCCATTCACCGTTCCAGTCTATGTTTCAAACTTAACTTGTTTACATTTGTCACAAACTTGTCAGAAATGACCACTTGGAACAAACCTAATATTTCGTAAACTTGTGTTATACCTAGTGCGATATTTTTGTGTCTTAATATAAATAAGTTATTTTCTATTTTGTGCCCCCATTCTTAAACTGTGATTCTACCACCCCCCTTGGTGTATTTCGTCCACCTTGTCCCAGTGACCCACATCGCAGCGCCCTCTATCGATTACTACAGCGTTGGCGCGTGTCTGCGGGGGCGGCGTGCATTTATGAATCGCGGGGTCGATGTGACGCGCGGGTGAATGAGTGGAGTGAATGGGGCGGCGGACGTACACGCCGCGCGACGGGGGCGGCGGGGTTGTGTGCGTAGCGACGTAGCGTAACGAAATTGTTGAGGTGTGGGGGTGTGGATTGTTAATTGGGAGGTATTGTTTTGAGATGTGAGTTTTTGTACTCTTGCAATTTGTTTAAATCGAATTGTTTTAAAGCTTTAATTTATTTCAAGTTTACGTTTTAAGTCCAATATAGTATAACATGAATAATTTTATTTTATCCAACACCTCTCAATAAATACTCTATAACTTTGACGATTTTAAACAAGGCAAGTAACATATTACCCACTAGTGGGTATAATTTTGAGTAAAGTCACTAGTGAGTAATTTTTTATAATAATACACAACACTTTGGTAACTACTTCGATTGACATTTTAATTTAAATTTAAAGCATATGTTACTGTAAAATAATACTTTAATAAATTTTTCATTTATTTAGAGATGTTGGATAAAACGTTATACTTCACACATGGACAAAGTGGAATTACTCGATAAAATTATCACACTCTCGTGGGCAATTTCCTACTTTGCCCACTAGTGCGTAAATATGCAACTTTTCCTAACTCTAATGAATATTGAAATGAAGACGGTAGTATAAAAATTATATTTTGATATTTTCATTTATATCAGTAAATCTGTGTTTTTTGATAAAAACAAAACCACGGTTGAAAAATGAAAAAAACGTAATTTTTTGTGTCATAAGGGATGAGCGTTTCTTTATAGTGGTGTTCTGTGTTTCTGTATTGTATCATTTTTTGTTTCTTAAATTATAGAAATTGTTGTTATTGAAACCTGAAACAAACTACAATGTGTAATGTATGCTACGTTAAAAAAAATATTGTTAAATTCAAGCAGCATGTTGATATACACTCTGTTAATACTTCAAATAAAAATGATTTGGTATTGCCACTTGTCAAAACAAATAAAAGTCAAAACAATTTGCACTATTTACCTCTTAAACTTTTCAATAAATTACTGGTAGAAATAAAATCTCCGTTATTTATAAAATTTAAGTTAACCGTTAAAAAATACCTTCTTAGTAAAACGTATTATAAATATGAAGACTTTTTAAATCATGCTGTGCTGTTTTGGCTAAATAAATAATAATAATAATAATGTGTTGTGTTACAGAGGGGTGTGTTGGTCTGATGATTTCGGCCGGCGTCGCGGTGGAGGGCGCCGGGCACGGCCTGGGCCCGGGCCCAGGCCCAGGCGCGTACATCCCGGGCGCCGGGTACCCGCCGCCGCTGCCGCCGCCCGACTGGCGCAAGCAGGAGTTCCTGCGGCCCGCGCCCAAGCACGCCGCGCGGTACAACGGCGCGGGGCCCGCGCTCAACGGCGCCCGCCTCGTCTCCAAGTACGCGGCGCCCGGCCCCGTCAACCTGTCGCAGCCGTCCGCCAAGGACGAGCCGCACGCCGACGACCTCGCCACCTACTACCCCCGCCTGTACCCGCCGCCGCCCGCTGCCTTCACGGGCATCTACCCCGGACACTACGCGGGGATCTACTCTGGGCCGTATACGCCGCTGGTCCGGGCTGCTGCTGCTGCTGCTGCCGGGTGAGTCACATGACATAAACCAATTTTTTTTATGGAACTTTATTAGAATATATGACGATCAGTGAAAACCCGATGTGAAAATTTCATATATTACTCGAGATATGATTTTTACAAGTTTGTGTGACGTCACTGGTACTCCTCTAATGGCACTAAAACAATGATTTTTTATGACGTTAGATATTATATATTATATATTAATATAAAAGTCTTAATTTACAACAATTGAACTTAATATAAATAAAGATAAAATTCCTTTGGCAACTTTAATATGATACAAGTGTATGCGTAAGCTTTTAAAGCACGTACGACGAGTTTAAGAGCACGACGGGAAGCGGAATGCTTTTAATGTCGCTAGTGCTTTAAAAGCACTTATACACGTGTGTCGTACGCTATTTTTTATTATACCTGCATCATACTCTGGAAAAAACTGGAAAGCAACATTTTGATTTTGATTCATTTCATAATTTTGCGCGTGTGACGTTTGACGTATATCGTTTACATGGAAACTGGTTAGCATTTGTTATTTACGTTTACAGTTTTGACAGATATTAATAGTAATTATTTTTGTTGTTACTTAGCAACCTTTAAAGCACGGCGTGTTTTAATCTTGCGTTTACGAACGCTGTAGCGTGTTTTAAACACGGATTATGATGCAGGTATAATAAAAAATATTTTACTTCATGTTCGAGTAAACATCATACAAAAGTTTAAGGACAGTGGCGCTAGTAGTGATGTAACCTAACCTCAACACATAATTTTGTTTAATAGATTTTCAACGCAGCACAATAAAACAGTGAAATTATAAAACAAGTAATAGAAGCCCAACAAATATAATCTTAAATACCAACAAACAAAACAAATGAAATGACATTTCGTAGTTCTATTTTAGCCCACAAAAGGCGTTGGGCGCAGCGGCAGACGCGCGACTTACACGTTTCATATTTCTGGCCAATAGAATCAATGCGAGTACCCCTGACTTCAAAATATGTTCAATTCGTTATATCGCTTTGCTGCAAAATATTTAAAAGAAAAAAAAATACTTGACTACTAATTATTTTATAAGTGTTACATGATTTTGATATAAATTTATCATATTTCGTTTATAGTTTTTGCGCTCATTATACAAGAGCTTTTTATTTTTCCGGATACATTTCTTTTTGTTACGAAACCTTGTTACACAGCAATTTGACAAGAAAACTGTTTTCATAAAATCACGACACCGTAGTTGGAGTAATTTTAATTTTTAAACATAAAAAACATATCTCGACAATAAATATTTTTCCGCGAATCGGAAAAAAGTTTCAAACAAAACTTATTTAGTTTTAACAGTACTATCCGAATGTACAGTAAAAATGGGGGTTCCCATTTAAAATTTCAAAGTGGCCCCCCGCCCCACCTCCAGGGGAAGGCGTTGAGGATCGTGCTTGGTGACATGATATGTTTTTGAAAAAATATTAAACACGTATTTTTTTGTTTATTGATTCGATGTGTATTTCTCGAGATATTCCACCGTCCCGGAACTTTTTGAACACGCAGTATAAAAACAGTACCTATAAAATGAATGTGTGTGACAATCTCCATCATCTTCTTCACAGGTATGTAGCACCACCACCGCTAAGTCCTCTGGAGCACCAGTACAGCCCTCCAGCGAGCGCAACGAGCCCCCACGCCCCCAGCACGGGAGCCGGGGGCGTCGCGGCTGTAGGACAAGGCACGTTCGTCTCGCCCGCCACCACGCAGTACCCCGCCGCTGTCTCCGGACCCAGGAAGGACCTGGTTAGGGAGAGGGAGAGGGAACGAGAGAGGGATAGAGACAAAAGGGTGGTGCAGGGATTCAAGGTAAGAGAAATCTAGTTTTATATTTGTAAATAAGTATCATTTCAGCTATGATTTCAATGCGACAGTTTTCATTCATTCGGCGGATAATTTATTCGGTATTTTATTCGTAGTAAGAAATATCGGCTCTTATTTAATAACTCAATAACAAAACTACTACAATAAATTTAAAGTTTTTTATAATTAGCACCTACCTATTGAATATCGTTGAATATAACAAGGAAAAATTAGTAAAAGAGGATGCGATGATCGATTGATATAGGAAATAGTAAATCAAAAAACGGACTAGCAGTCAAATAATTTATTAAAAAACTATGCCGACGTTTCGACGGCAACGGCTGTCATCTTCAAGGCTCTGTAAGTTCTCTATGTCACATTTACCGTTTTTTTATTTAAAAATTAATACACGTAACATCAATATTTTGTTTTTGATATTTAGGTTTTGTTAAAAGTTTATTCAATATTTTCATACGTTATGAATCACCCGGTATATTTATTCTCATAGGGACTATGGTAATTATAATATATTATTATGTGAGGGATTATGATAGTTATGATGCAAATAATCCGAATGAATAATGAACATAATCCTGAATATAAAACTATACTTTTTCTACTCTTGTAAATTCGGAAATCACTTTTGAAAATGATCGAAATTCGTTAAAAACATTGAAAAACATCAATATAAAAATACCCAATGATAGCTGACTACATGTCAACTGTCAGACAGCCGTTGCTTGGTAATCCACATCACATCAATAACCGGGAATTATGGATTTCTGGCTCTGTGATTAGACAAGAAGAGTTAATTATGGGTACTATAAATACATACAAACATACATACATAACATCACGCTATGTCCCACTTAGTGGGGTAGCACGAACCTAGAAACACAGTCAACCAACAATCAAACATTCCTATCCTGACACACCACTTTCGCCTCGTCCACATTCACAGTACGATTCATACTATAAATCATCGAAAAAATTGTAATAATGGATATATATTTTACAGGAGTAGAAAAATATAAATAAATACACAAATGATATTGAAAGAGCTATAAATAAAAAAAAACAATAAATAAAAAAAAATTGACAATCGCTTTTTTTTAAATATTTTAATACAACTGTCTTCTGTAAGACCTTTAGTTTAACACAAAAAATAATTGATGATCGCTCAAAATTAATTTTTAATATTTTAATGCAAATCTCCCACTGAGACATTCAATTTGATAATAAACTTGTTACTCGATAGAATTCATTCAATATTTATTGCGTGTGATTTTTCCGAAATATTATCGCACGCATGTAAAAATTGCACAACGGGTTTGTGTATTATATGAATGCGATAATCATATAGTATCCCACGTATTGCGTATCTATAATCGTTGGGAATTTTTTTAAATAGTTTTTATTGAAATAAAATTTAATTAATTTCAAATCAAATAACCAACAACCCGAGATAGTTTTAAAGTGATAGCAACCGCGGCAATTATACAGGCTGTTTCATAACTTCGAGTACATACGTTACTAGTATATGTTGTTTGATATGCTGATTACGAATCTAAAATAATTTTTTTTAATTCAAAAAATTAAGGGTTGTTTACCTAAATATTTTTTTTGTAGTACTGCACTGGATACGTTTTCCTATTAAACACAAACAATGAAGTAGGTAATCAACAATTTAAATTACATAATACCAGTAAAATATACAAACATAATTTAATTATTTTTAATGAAACGATAATTATTAACATAATCATCCACCCAGTGGCAGTGGCAACGAAAAATTTTGGACTGGGAAACATGGAAAATAATTTTGCGATTTAAAAAAAAATTATTTTTGATTCGTAATCAGCCTATCAAATAATATATACCATTAACGTATGTACCTGAAGTTATGAAACATCCTGTATAAATAGTGCAGTAATATTTAAAAAACACTGTCCGAAATGAGTGGGACATATATGATATATCGCACGATCGTACATAAATTTATTGTCATAAAACTGTACTATTTTCTTGTGTGTGAGATATGGACACACATTCATCCATCCACACAGATAACTGTCAAGGGTTTCTAAATTATTTTAGAGAAAAATGCTTCAAATAAAACATACAGAAAATTAAATTATCTATCTATTTGATTTGAAGCATAATTTGTAAACCTTTGACTCCACAAAATACTAAATCATATTCCTCCAGGTACCCAGCGGTAAAGAAGGCTCCCTCAAGCACCGAATCCTCACTCACTCCTCCCCCCGGAAGCCCTCCAAGCCTCACCCGCTGAGCACGACGTCCACCACGACCTCCAGCACCAACAACAACACCGTGCTCCCGGGCAACTTCACCAAAGGTTCGCTGATCCAGCTGGCCACGGGTGAACTGCGTCGCGTGGAGGACATGCGAACTGAAGACTTCGTCTTGAGCGCTGAGCGGAGCCCGGAACTCAGGCTGGCGGAGAGCACCGTCCTCAGAGTGTGTGAGAACCTGCAGAGCGCCACGGCGATGATCACGTTGACGTACAATCAGAATCGGACACAGGTTAGTGAAAAGTAAAGCAAAATGAATATTCGAGCACAAATCTAAATGAAAATATCCAGTCTAAATTGTTTCGTCATCGATGTATGATGTATTGCACTGTACTCTTAGGTGAAGGATAATTTTTCTATACATATTTATAAGATTTACTGTCTTAGTATTTACAACACTTTTTAGGCACTTCCACGGACCGAAATGAAAACATTTTTCAACTATATTTATAATATTGAATGTGTAATGATTAAAAACAATATTCAATAATAATAATAGTTATTTACTTTACAAGTGGGCAAAGTAAGGAATTACCCACGAGAGAAATTTTAGCACACGAAGCCGAAAGCTGAGTGTGATAATTGTATCGAGTGGGTAATTCCACTTTGCCACGTGTGAAGTATAACGTTTTATCCAACACTTCTTAATAAATTAAAAATTTATTAAAGAAATATTATTTGACAGTGACATATGCTTTAAATTATTAAATTAAAATGTCAATCGAAGTAGTTACCAAGGTGTTGTGTGTTATTATTATTGTTATAAATAAAAAAATACTCACTAGTGGCTTTCCTCAAAATTATACCCACTAGTGGATAATCTGTTACTTGTTACTCACTTGTAATAGTTATTTACATTATACGTGCGGTAAGTTTAGTTTTACAGCGCGAAGTTTTGTATTGAAGCACGACGCGCAGCGGAGTGCTTTAATAAAACTGAGCGATGTATAATAAACTTAACGCACACATAATGTATTACATTTTCTGGCCGACATACCTTTTTACTATATTTATTTATATGTATTTTCCATAAATTTTCTTAATTGATATTTATAGTAAGCTGTGCATCAAGACGCTTTGAAAAACTGTGAAACGTCAAAATAATCAATAATTTATATAAAGTGTCATAATCAAAAGTAGAACCACTCCCTGAAAATATAAATTACGTTACGAGATATTTCAAGTTTTTGTGGTGTGGTGTGACGAGAAGAAAGGCAACAATTTAACTGAAAAACATCCTCTTGGCATATTTCACAGAGCTGATATCGCAAAATAAAAAATATTTTTGGGCAATTTATTCAATTATGATTTGCAAAAACACAGATATTTCGTAATATTCAAAACTACTTGAAAAGAAAGACCCAATTATAACCTAAAAATATGACAATTTAATAATTCCCACATAGACTACATGAGCGATTCAAATGTTACCTACCTTTCTCGATATTCTGTATTACAATTAATTTAATATAATTAAAATAAAATAAATCACCAATTTTCATCAATCCAATCAATCAGTTTTATCTTTTGACATTTTATTAGTTGTTTTGTTTGACAATTACCGACTGTGAATAATCAATACTTAGGATAAGTGTTAAGAGATGGCGCTGCTGACAAATGTCATATTTTATATAAAATTTTTAGTTTTATTTATTTCTATGTTACTTTATTTAACGATTTTGGCGGTAACTAGAGTTTTTTTAATCATTCTTTATTATTACAAAGTTACTTTTTATTTTAATGGCCTCAAAAATCTAAAAAATATCGGTGCGCGTTCCCGCACCGCGGTGTTTCAAAAATCATGGAAACTGTAAAATCGTAGTTACCGCAAACGTAAATGATGTGTGATTGTTATGTTTACAGTTCAGGAGGCCAGAAACACCATTTACCCAGATATATTGCCTTTGAAAATGAATCTTTACAAGTTACTAATTGACAGCTACATTGTAAAAATTTTACAAGTTAGTGAACAAGGTAAACAATGCACGTTGCCACAGTAATGTTTACAAGGCTTATGCGAAATCATTTCAAATAATTTTTTATAGAACAGTTGTGTGTAACTGACAGGACTTGGTTATAATTTTAATTTGATTTACAAATGAGTAACAAGTAAAATGTTGTACAATACACGCAAGTTAAATGTTTTACTGCTTCAAGGAGGTGACAGGCTCGCCGGTCAGTTCCTCCATTCAGCAGTAAAAACTGTTTTACCTTGCTTGTAATGTAAATAACTATTACTTTGCTTGTTTAAAATCGCCATAGTTATAGAGCATTTATTAAGAGGTGTTGGATAAACAATATTACTTGTTGACTAGATTTTTACGTGGGCTAATAAATTACATCGATTTTAATGTAAATACGAATATTTGACGCAGAAATAATATTGTCCTTCATTACAACCCACTAGAAACTAGAACTAGAGTATCACAAATAAATTGTTGAAGAATATGTTCCATTCATATTTTCAACAACAACAGCAACATTACAAGTGTGTACGATGATGATGATGATGAGTATCTGTGCGATGACGTCACGTAACGTTAGATATGGCTGCAGGCAAGGTACAGCAGAGGCAGCAAGGTTAACGCCGCCTCGTGTGTACGCTGTGTTGTGGGTCTACGCGCTGCGCTGCGCTGTCAGCTGTGACCGCCGTGTCGTGCGTGACCTCGACCTTCTCGTCGCCAAGAACTTGGACTCAACGGACAACAGACATCCTCAGAGCACATTGCGATTCAGATAAACACTTTTAGGGACTCGACAATTATACGAATTTACTATTTTCGAGATGGCGACAACCGAAAAAATGGACTAGCCGTTTATCTCGTGCAGTGCGATACTGTTATAGTTATTTACATTACAAGCAAGGTAAAACAGTTTTACTGCTGAATGGAGGAAATAACTGGCGAGCCTGTCACCTCCTTGAAGCAGTAAAACAGTTACCTCGCGTGTATTGTACAACATTTTACTTGTTACTCATTTGTAAATCAAATTAAAATTATAACCAAGTCCTGTCACTTACACACAACTGTTTTGTCAAAAATTATTTTAAATGATTTCGTATAAGCCTTGTAAGCATTACTGTGGCAACGTGTATTGTTTACCTTGTTTACTAACTTGTAAAATATTTACAATACAGCTGTCAATAACTTGTAAAGATTCATTTTCAAAAGGCAATAGAGGGTTTGGGTAAATGGTGTTTACAAGTGATTATTTCACTCATTACAAATTTGACCAATCAGAATGTCTCATTTTCCATTGTTGCACATTGTAGATAAGTGATTAAACAGCAGCATGCTGTTTATTCACGATTAAATTGAAGCTAGCTTTTATATGCAAATTTTGAACATTTTGAAGGCATATTTAGCCGGATAATTAGTTGCAGAAGCAAGATACTTGCATGTTCTTTACATTTACTGGTATTCTATGTCTTTAAACATGCTGAAATTATTCAATTCAAGCTATTTTGATTTACAAATTTTTGACATTTATTTGACAAGTAAAAAAGAAAAACAAACAATTTGCTATAGTTACAATGTAACAACAAAATTTTATGGTACCTTTTGCTTATGAGTGTACCGATTTATTTATGTGGAAATGTGTCAAAATCAACGTTTTAGTACAATTTCTTCGGCAAGTATTAAAGTTTATGCTATGAATTTATGAAATAATCTTGACATATACCCCTCGTGCTAAAAAATGGGGTAAATAGCTCCGTGGTAACGTGTCGGACTGTGGATCGTGAGATCCTCAGTTCGAATCCCACTGCCGACAGTTACAAATTTAAATTTACCCCTGTGGTTCCCCCTCCACTAACAACTTTGGGGGCTATGACTTGACGGCTGGTAACCGCATTTCATACGCCAAAATATATCACCTACCGAGATCTGCGTAAGCAGAGTGCCACACCCTTAATGGGTAAAAGGCGTGATGATATATTTATTTATTTATTTGCTAAAAAATTTAATCGATTAAATTTGATATCTAGCTTATTTATAAAATTTTGCTTTTAAAAAAGTGTTATCGTACATAATAATTTAAGATAAAATTATTATGTACTCAAACACTTTTTTAAAAGCAAAATTTTATAAATAAGCTAGATATCAAATTTAATTGTATGCATAAACTAGACATGTCAAATTTAATCGATTAAATTCTTAGCACTCGTGATATAACTATTGAGTAACAAGTAAAACGTTTAAAACGTTATAACCCTTAGGATTAAGTATTTTCATAATTTTATCTAATTCGTGTTTGACAATGAGAAGTTGTGTGTTAACCACTGAGCGTGGCTTCAAAAATTGATAAATATTATAATGTCTGCAGTGTGACAGTTTTTCTCCTCTTTTTTTATGTAAATGTGTTCACCGTCATACTTCTATACCTACCAATGGTAATTATTTAATAAAACAATAAAAACTGCATGTACTCATGTACATAATATGTGATGCTATCCGCCTGTCTCTGTGTGTGTATGTATGTGTGTCACGTGAAACCCATTACACTCTCTGATCATCTGATTACTTTGTACTTGGCGCGATTATCATGCCATCTCTGTATCATCGAACACGTGTCCCGCCAGACAGCGCTGTCTCGACACACACAGAATTACCAACACAACACTCCATACGTCACGTTCGACATGGCTTTGTTTGCTGCTCGGAGCAATAAATAAATGGAGGGAGCGAAAACTGCGTTTGTTGGCATAAACGTTGAAGCCATGGAACGGAAGGGGGGAGAGTATCGCCGCCATCTTAGAAGGGTCAATTTTTAAAACACATATGATGAAATGCATGTTATTAGTTATTGTAAATTTATTTTAAATGCAGTAACTTTAATACTGAAGCATTAAATGACGAGTAATAAATAATAAACAAATAATATATTATTTTATACTTACATCTGACAGAAAAATATATATTCAATCAATAAAATCACGGGTAATAAATAATATAATAAAATAGAAATTGTATTAAACAGTTTAATTTCATCACTAACATATAAAAAAATTGAAAATGTACAACAATTAATGCCCAGAAAATAATATAAGTTTATTAAAACTCTGTCTTTGACTTTTTTCTTCTTCTGATCTTGATTTAGAAATAAAATGCAATCGTATACGAACGTATTTTTCGGTTATTGCCCTGATTAAATGAATTCTGTGATTCTCGCAAACATCTTGATCCATCGAATGGATTTGCAATTGATCAAAAACTTTGTTATTTAAATAATGTTTTAAAACCGATGATGTTAAATATAGAATGGAATACTTTTTCTTTAAAAATTTTCCACCACTCTCCAATAAAGCTTGTTTTATAACTTTTTCTGACGTCCGGCAAATATGAATCACATCTTCTGCTGGATATGTGAGATGCCCTTTATCCTTGCTGTGAATGAAACTTAAGTACATATTAGCACTATTGACTTCCAGGGAATTTATACATTCTTCACAAACTATTTCTTTCTTTAATTTTCGCACTACGAAACCACTAATATATGTTATCACAGAATTACTGAAATCGGTAAGCTGTTGTGGATCGTGGTAGTATATGTGGTCTGTGTCTATGTGTACTCTAATAAAATCTTCTCCTTCTTCTCCTAATTGTCGGTAATTATTGGTTGATGCGTTTATTATCTGTACTGCATTCGTTTCATTTTTCGAGCTAGAACAATGTAAAATGCTAATTTGTTCCAGAGGAATACAGTTTCCACTTCGTGTTTCTTGAAGTTCACTATGTACTAATATCTTCTTGTAAGAAGCTTTAAATTGTCTGGATGTGGGATTATTATTAAAACCGCCTTTGGATCTAATAATTGAAAAAAATATTTCTAAATGGTCTTGGTTTAGTTTATATGTAGGTAAATATTTTAGTAAATTATTTTGTATTATAATATCTTCATATAAACCCTTAATGCTGCTGATGCAAATCAAAAATCCTACGAATCCAGTTTTCCTATTTGATAAAATTAACGATGATCCATCCTGACATTTTAAGTTTTCAATGTAATTTTTACTGTGTTCTAATATGTTAAATATTTCGTTAACATTTTTTTCACATAAGGGATGTTTCAATCCAAACTGTTTAATATTCTTGCTATTCAAAATATCAAATAAATTATTAAAAACCCTTATGTATTCTACTGTCCCGGCACATTCCTGAAAGTCATGCAAATGAAGCTGATTTGAACAGTATTCCAGAGCACATGCAACAGATTCGCTCAATATTTGAGTTGCAAGCCTGACTTTCATGATTTGTTTTTTGTACTGTATGTGTACATTTTTTAATTTATTTGCCAGATGTAAACCTTCTTCAGTCTGCAGCTCTTGTAATTTTTCAATGAAGGTCCAGTTTATTTTGTTTGTTTCATTAAAAAATATTTTTTTGTCTCCTAACGCATTTCTCACATTTTTTATCATGTGGCATGGGTCTGGATATAAGTACACATTTTCCTGTGTTTCAGGGTGCGAAAACCATGTAACTTTTCTATCTAAACTGCAACCCAATCTGTACATCATAGACATGTTTGATGCAGCTCCATCAAATGTAACTGATATCACTCGAATACCTGCAGCATGACATTTACTTAAACAAATTTTAAGCAAGTTACTTCTTTGTTCCGCGTTCACTCCATCCACAAGAAAATAACCTACCGGAAGTTTCCATGATTCATTCACACATACTACCATAAATACTAGAGCTTCTTTTGCTTCTGTTATGTTATCATCCATGTTTTCTATTCCATATTCAACAAAGCCGTGGTACCTCTGTCCGTCAAATTCAATGTGCCGTCGGATTGCCATTTCATCTAAACTTAAGCTGCATATTAACGGATAGTCTGAAAATTCGCATCTGCTTTTAATGGCCACAAATGCTTCCTCTGTAAACCCCGGTTCTCCATTGATTGATTTGTACCATTTAGAAATAGTTTTCGGATGGGGTAAACACGAATCAAACGTTTTTCTAACGTAATTATACGCTGATGGCGAATAATAATGGAGTGTTACAGAAAATTTTCTGAGTTCAGGACTGTACTGCCGGGGAAGGATTGAATTTGTATTCTTGGCTATTTGTCGTTTCAAAAGATTTGCATTAGAACCAGACACATTCTTCAAAATTTCTAATTGCTCATCATGTAAAAAATTCTTTGTTTTCAAACTTTTTAAAATATTTTGTAATGAAGCAATTCTTTTAATTTGTCGACGTCGCGTTTGCTGAAGAAGTTTTATTTTACGCTGATATTTTATTTTCATTTGGTTCATTTTGTTCCTAAGTTCAGCTTTCATAGGTGACAATTCCCTGTGTGATTTTCGTAATGGCGAAAAAGACGTTGTTCTCGAAATAAGTTTCGTAATATTTCTACTTTTTGTTGAATCTTTTTCACTTTGTAGCTGTTTACTAGGTTCTTCGATCTCACTAGGAAACTCCTCTGATAGCTGACTAGTACTTTGTTCTGATCCTTTATGTATAGGAGTAATGCCTGGTATATCTCTCTGAAGAGGTGGTCTTCGAGACTTTTTTTCTTGCTAAAAAAGTTAAATTACTGTATTTGAAAAAATAATTAAAAGAAAGACAAATTATTAAATTATATGAGAGATATACCTTCTGCAGATACGACGGATAAGACAAAAATATTGTTGGTACAGCTTTTTCTCGTAATCTGATAGATGAGAGTGATGTTCTATCGAAGCAATCATCAGCAAAGTGAACAGAACATACAACACTTGTATCTGTCGGAGTCCATCCAACTCTCCTAATAGCTTTCAACCAAGCATTTCGCCGTACAGGATTTTTAGGAAATCTAAAAACAATAACAAAATATTAATATAAGTATAATACAAACCACTACAAATTATGTGATTACTTGTGAAATGAAATTTTAATTTCCTTTTCCTCTAACCGCTGTTTGTGTGACTTGGTTGAAGTTCTATTGTTGCATCCAAATGCACAACAAGCAGGCATTTTAAAAGTAAAATACTAAAACAAAAATAGAAATATATAATTCGATATTTGTATAAATATTGCAAACAAGACTTACTATTCTCGTCGATAAACGAAGATATGAACCTTATTAAAGTCCTTAGAAATTAAAAATGAACACACACTAAACACAGTAATTTAAGATCAATATGAAAAACGCAAATATTATAAAAATACAAAAGCACAACAATAATTTGCTAAATACGTTGACCGTTCTAATATGGCTGCCGATACAAACGTCAAATGACGATGTTAGCTTCACGCTTGTGAACTAGCGCTCCCCCTGTGGTTTGCTGTTTGTTCACGTATATCAACAAACATCAACACAAGAGAACAATACCACTGGATGTCACTACGTTCAAGCTGCAGCTACATAAATGTGATACCATAAATGCATCAAGCATTCTACACTTATTTGAGTTATTTGTCTATCGGATACGTGTTTGGATTGATTTAGTGACCGGCTATGCTCAGCATGAATACAGTAGCGAGAAACAATGATCGCTAGTAAGAACGCTGATTAAGGGCGACTAACTAGCAGTTGACTATCTGTGTTTTTCAGCTGTCAAACCTTCTTACATAATTATAGAGAAAAATATTTGAAATAGAAGTGGTAGAATATCTAATTCTGTATGTCATTTATTTGTAGCTTATATCTCTAAAATATTTTGGGAACGCTTGATAACGTAAAATCTAGTTAGTCAACTGCTTGTTAATCACTCTTAATCGGTTGTTCTTACTAGCAGTCAATGTTTTATTTTTATAATTCTCTACAATTTTCATTTGAAATATATTTCGATAACGGGTTTTTTTTTTAGAAGTAGAAAACTTTAAAATGAAATAATAGTTGAAGTTCAATTTTTTATCACGAATATGGAATTTATTTGCCTACAATTTTACCTTTTGTACATAAAAGATGACGTATAAGACATCACCCCATATGTAAATAACAATAACTGGGATTAAGTTCTGTACAAATTTTATTAATTACACAACTTAATCCCAGTTATTGTTATTTACATATACCATGAGTTCTGAAAGCTTTTTTCAATATTTACATCACCCCATGTTAATCTAAAATCATTAACAAATTATTTATCAAAAACATCCACTCAGGTATTTTGCGTTCTTCAGGAATACAGCGATTCTTGGTTCATACTTGAGACGATTACAAAAAAATCTGGGTTAAATTGTAGCATAGTGCATGAATCACTGAAATATAATAATTCTGGAACCTGCACTG
Organism: Poecilus cupreus; assembly: GCA_963942605.1. Taxonomy (NCBI): domain Eukaryota; kingdom Metazoa; phylum Arthropoda; class Insecta; order Coleoptera; family Carabidae; genus Poecilus; species Poecilus cupreus. Next base: position 908,274 of record OZ012724.1, read on the forward strand.
TCTATGCTCGCTGTGGAAAAATCTGTTGTGGGCAGCACAATACCTCCCGCCATAGATTTTTTATCGAACAATGCAGGAACACGAATCACCACTATCAAGAAACACTCATCCCGTCAATAAATTATGACATTACATTTTGCAACCATTGTTTTGTTTTTTCAATAAACAGGTTTGCAGATTTAAACGAAAATATCAAAATATAATTTTTCTGTGACGTGTTGTAATTCGGAAATGGTGACAGTAAGAGAAAAATATTTCAAGCAGTAATTATATACAATAATATTTGAATCATTATTCTCATAACAAAAATTGTCATTAAACAATAATGTACTGAGATATTTCAAAATTACTTGCTGGGGCTTCAAGTAAACTACCACTTCCGTTTATTAGATTACCACCAAAAACACATCAGTTCTTCCAAAGGGCTACAATTGATATATACAAAACATCAAAATTTTCAGTTTAGTAGTTTTTGACAGACACACACACAGACATCATCGCGAAACTATTAAAATCGTATTCTAGGGAGCCTAAAACGTACTCATCCACCGAAAACTCACTACCCAATTTTTAACATGATTCCTATACCTCCCTTACAGAATGTCGCGGGAGGTAAAAATGTTTCAAACAACAATGGGGTCTTTCACCATTTAAAATTTTTTTTTTATAATCTACACTTTTAAAAAAGTACAATTTTACAAAATGAAAGAATTCTTATTATATATTTTGGGAGGCTTGTTATTCGACGTGTCGGTAAATTTCCAGTATAATGAATTAATGAATTAATTGTGTATTGACCGTGGGTAAATCGTAGATGATTGCATAAGTAGTGTCAGGGCGTGCAACCGCACTACGTCAAACCCAAGGCCACCGACTACTTCATTGTTTTCAACATCGACACTAGTTGAACAGTTTCATAGTTCGTTACAACTCCAGACTTTGGATAGCGCATAAAAAACTGGTCAGAATTGATAATTGTTACAGCTTCCTGTACAAGTTGAAGTATATTTTATTTGTTGCAATAACCTGTTTTTATACTTGAAGACAGCCATTTTCACATTGAATTGTCACTGTTTTGCCCTCATATTTTATTACCTATTGCTATCATCTTTCATTTGAGACTGTTTTCACATTTAAAAAGTCTTAATTGTTATTCATTAAGCCGTAATGATTCCTTAAAAATATCATGACGTCAGAGTTGTCGTGTATTGCAGATTTGAAATGATTAAATAATTATAAATAATTGTAGTCATATATGTATATGTTCTATTTTATTGTTTAGAAAATAATTTAATTGAAATTAAAATAACTTCCGTAATCCATAGTCAAGTACTACGCGAAGTTAGCCAAAATTGTAGATAAAGTAAATCTTTACAGACTTTTTTATAAATTTAACTTTACGGACTCATCTGTCAAACTTTTAGCACTACCTAAACAATAGTTATTTGTTTAACTAGGCATCAAAATACCAGATTTACAGCCGAGGCAATGAATGCCGGCGAAGCTATTAATCTGTGTTTGATGCCGCGTTGAACAAATCATTTTTTTGCCAATTTGGAATTTATGTTAATTTAGTGATTATTTTATATAGATATTTTGAAGGTTATCGTTGTCAAATTACGTTGCCATGCATGTGTTGAACGGTTGCTATGTATTTATTGATGGTTGATATGCATTTGTGAAGCGGTTGTTATGTAAAATATTTTTACAGCTTAGGCAAAAAAGTGACACTTTACAGACTGTTAGCAGTTCGTGAAGTGTCATCTTTAATGTCAATCGGCAAAAAACATATTTTTCTATAATACTATTGGTGAATTTATTTATTATTTGCTTTTGATAATAATTTATCGGATTTAATACAGATCACATGCAGAACACGTCTAAGAATATATAAATAATCATGAAAATTGAACACAAATATTTGACACTTTGACAATATTTTTGTTATCACAGACATCCTCATTGCAACAGTTAGCTGACGTTTTACAAATACATAATGTCATTTATTTATGTCTTAAATTAATAATTTTGTGATTTCGGGAAAAGAAATATATACCTCGGCAGTAAAATATATTTTTTTCACGGCCGGGAGAGAAACTAGGTTTTTTAATTACCAAAATCGTGATAGAAACAGTCAATTTCATATCACGAGAGATTTGTACACTTTCTTTCTCGTCGTGACAGAAAGTACTTAAATGATGTGAAAAGTAATCAAAATTAAACAAATCAAAAGTAACTATTATAAATTATATTACAATTCAAATAATTTTGAAATACATAAAAACCGATGACGAAATTGAGGACAAAACACATAATTTTAAGTGTTATTTACGATAACTTCACTTCTGGAGGTTAGCAACACTGACTGTCAGTTTCAATTGACAACTGACAGATGTATAAACTTAACCTATATTGTAATTTTTTTACAGTTTTTTCGAATTTTAGATTTCAAATAAAACTTAATATGTACCTCGGCACTCAAGTTCCTTTTTATCACTCACATGGTTTATTTTCCTCGGCCCTACGGAAGAAGACATAAGAGAAACACAAAGAATTTAGAGCAGAATAGATTTGCAAGAGAATTGCTATCTTTAAAACACAAATATCTGAATAATTAATAATATTTTGTAAACTTGTGTTATATCTAGTACGGTGCTTTTGAGTCTAGTTACAATATAAATAACTTATTTGCCATTTTGTGACTCTAGTAAAATTGTAGAATTACATAAAAGATCTAACATTTGCGCATTCTTTCTTCCGCAATGACATTGGCGCCACCTTGAAGTGTTAACAACCTTCTCATCCTACATCAAATAACATTAATCACTAGTTAGTGTTTTTGTACGCGATATAAAAACATCGTTTTATTTAATCACAGCGGAGTCAAAGCTAATTGAAACATGCAGTGTTTACGTATGTACACCACACGTGGAACTATGTTATATGTAACACACACGTAGGCCAACATTTACGTTGCAGTTACTTTGATGTGCGAGTCCGGCAAAACGTTTGATGTTTCACTGCAGTTCGCGATATGTTTTAATGGACCATTAGCGAGTAAACAATTTTTTTATTTGGTATTGGGATGACGACATCATTTTGAAATTTCGTATTTAGAATTTCAAGGGTTATGTTATGAGTAGAATAGATTTTAGGGGCATTCCATTAAATGAAAGTGGTAGTTTACTTGAAGGCCTATCAAGTTATTTTAAAATATGTCAGTAAATTATGGTTTAATGACAATTTTTACCTCCCGCCTACCTCTAGGTAAGGGAGGTATTGTTTTTGTTCAAAAAATTGGGTAGTGAGTTTTCAATGAATAAGCACGTTTTAGGGTCCCTACAACACGATTTTACTATTTTCGCGATGATGTCTGTATGTATGTATGTATGTATGTATGTATGTATGTGTGTGTGTGTAGTCTGTGGCAATTTTTTCGTCTCGCATAACTCAAATACTATAATACCAAAAAATACAATTTTGTGAATTATTGCTTCTTATATTTAAATGAAGAGCTGATTAGATTTTGGATAAAATTGGTCAACCGGAAGTAGCAGTTTACTTGAAGCCCTTAACAGTTTTTCGTGAAAAACACGGTTAAATTTCCTTTTTCAACAATTTATGTTATTTTGAAAATTGAAGAATATTTAATTTTACATGTGTTTTGATTACACTAATTTTATTAATTTTCATTAGATTTAGAGATAATAAAATATAAAAAAATTAGATTTCACAAATCTTGCATTCCTAGTACACCATGGAAAAATTTTCAATTTTTTACGAAATGTGACACATGTCATTGTGATTGTGAAGGTTTTCTTAGTGAAATATGTCAAAAAATTAAATAAATATACGAAAGAAAATTAAAATTCTCGAATATAAATAGAAAATAAAGATATAAGAAGGTATGTTTCTGTATCATCAATCACCAAGTACTATTTTGTACCGTTTTAGAGTAGTATTGGGCGGGAGGTTATGTGCTGCCCACATCAGATTTTTGTTAGAATAATGTTTCAAATATTATTATCTACAATTTATGTTTCAAATATTTTTCTTTTACTGTTGCCATTTACAACACGTAAAAGGAAAATTATAAATTAACATATTTTTTGTACGTTTTGAAAAAAAAAAAATCTGCTGTGGGCAGCACAAAACCTCCCGCCATAGATTTCTTATCGAACAATGCAGAAACACGGACCACCACTATCAAGAAACGCTCATCCCTTCAAAACATTGAGTGTTCAATGTTAAAAAATTATATTTTTACCATTTTTCAACCGTTGTTTTGTTTTTTTATCAAAAAACCTAGGTTAATAGATTAAACGAAAATGTCAAAATATAATTTTTCTTTAACGTGTTGTAATTCGTAAATGGTAACAGCAAAAGGAAAATGTTTCAAACAATAATTGTAGATAATAATATTTGAAACATTATTCTAATAACAAAAATTGTCATTAAATCATAATTTACGAAGATGTTCCAAATAATTTGGTAGGGCTTCAAGTAAACTTCCACTTCCGGTTATTGGATTATCACCAAAAACTAATCAGCTCTTCTAAAGGGGATACAATTGATATATACAAAATATGAAAATTTTCAGTGTAGTAGTTTTTGAGAAACCGTAACTCCAGAGATTCCACACAGACTGACAGACAGACATCATCGCGAAACTATTAAAATCGTTTTCTAGGGTCCCTAAAACGTGCTCATCCATTGAAAACTCACTACCGAATTCTTAGCATGATCTAGGGATAGGATGTGGTGGGGGGTAAAAATAACGTTTGAAAAATGTAAAAAAAAAACTAAATGTTTTGAAGGGATGAGCGTTTCTTGATAGTGGTAGTCCGTGTTCCTGCATTGTTTGATAAGAAATCTATGCCGGGAGGTACTGTGCTGCCCACAACACATTAAAAAAAAAGTTATTCTAGAAGTTTTAATTAAGCCAAATGATATATTTTTGTGTAACTTCCATTGATCTCGCACGAAATAATTAATTTATAAAACCATCAATATTTACATTTAACTTCTCTGTAAGCCACTGAAATCATTCACACCCCCTATAAAAGTCTCTCCCGTAACGACCAAACCATATTACAATTTACTCATCGGCCTGTTTCTCGTGTCACTACGATTGTAGTCCGCGCATGCGCGGCCGCGTGACCGGAGCGGGTAGTTCCGGGAGCTCCGCGACCTTGGCACTGGCTGAGCACCGCCCCCTGTCCCCCTGCTGCCCCCCGCTGCTCGTTGTTCGTTCGTATTACTACGTCACTACCCCGGATGGCTTTCATTGATTTGGCGTCGCTTTGTGCTCGGAGTTTCGTTCATTTATGGATGTTTTACAATATTCTACAAACTCATTCTCTTTGGTATTTGTAGTGGGTCCGTGAATAATTGATTGATTTATTCAAATATTTTTTCTACGACCTCTTAGAAATGTGCTCGTTGTATGTTTGTTGTTGTTAGGGATGTGAGGTACATTGCAAGCATCGTGCGAAATGAATTTGTTGTATGAGTATACAGGTTAGCTCATTTCAGTACAGGTGTCATTGCTAGGATACTTATTTAGAATTGTCAAATATTGGAATGGTGAAAACGGGACAAATTTATTATTAAAATATAAATTAATTAGGTAATAATATCGTGGTCGATTATGATATTTTGACAGGTTAAAAGTTACAATAAAATCACTTTTAACACGTTGCTATGTTACTTTTAATAGTAGTGCCAGAAAGTGACAGTTTTAACTTGCTAAGTAACCGTTAAAAGAACTACTTTTAACAACGGTAGTAGATTAATCACTTTTAACATGTTGATATGTTATTTTTAACACTAATATTAAAAGTGACACTTTTAACTTGCTAAACAACCGTTAAAAGGGCAACTTTTAATAACTGTAGTAGATAAATCACTTTTAATACGTTGATATGTTACTTTTAATACTAGTGTCAGAAAGTGACAGTTTTAACTTGCTAAGTAACCGTTAAAAGGGCTACTTTTAACAACGGTAGTGTATAAATCACTTTTAACATGTTGCTATGTTATCTTTAACACTAGTGTCAGACAGTGATACTTTTAACTTGCTAAGTAACCGTTAAAAGGGCAACTGTAGTAGATAAATCACTTTTAATGTTGATATGTTACTTTTAATACTAGTGCCAGAAAGTGGCACTTTTAACTTGCTAAGCAACCATTGAAAGAACCACTTTTAACAACGGTAATAGATAAATCACTTTTAACACGTTGTTATGTTACTTTTAACACTAGTGTCAGACAGTGACACTTTTAACTTGCTTAGCAACCATGAAAATGGCCATTTTTAACAACGGTAGTAGATAAAATCACTTTTAACACGATGCTATGTTACTTTTAACACTAGTGTCAGAAATTCATATTCAGCTTATTAAGCAACCGTTATAGGGGCCACTTTTAACAACGGTAGTAGATAAAAGTACTTTTAACACGTTGCTATGTTACTTTAACACTAATGTTCAGAAGTGACCTTTTTAACTTGTTAAACAACCGTTAAAATAGCTATTTTTAACAACTGTAGTTCATAAAATGAAATTTAACACGTTGCTATGTTACTTTTAACACTAGTGTCAGAAAATTACACTTTTAATTTGCCAAGCAATCGTGAAAAGGGCCACTTAAAACAACGGTCGTAGATAAATAACTTTTAACACGTTGCTATGTAACTTTTAACACTAGTGTCAGACAGTGACTTATAGATAAATATGCAATATGCTTACTATTTCGAAAGAAGAGCGGTGGAGTTTCCTGGTATGTTGTGAAAAAAAAATTAGTGAAGCCAATAATTGAATTCACCATCCTGTATAAGTATAGTAAGAAATAACAATATAAATTACGCTAAAATACGAATAAAAAAATTAATGCATAAACCAACGATTGTAATCAGCATACCGTGTGTTGTGTGTGGGTGTGTGTGTACGTTAACAAAAGAGTGCTATTATTCGCATTCCGTAATACGCTAAATATATCACGTGATGTACGATGGTATTGCGGTGTTGGGGGGCAAAGGGGGCGGTAACGGAGGCGGTGGAAATACAGCACAATGTGAGCTAAAAATATCCGCGAGTCTGGTGTATTCTCTATACCAGGGGTGGGCAACCTCCGGCCCGCGGGCCAACTCCGGCCCGCGTAAAGTTCCAATCCGGCCCGCGAGATCTTTAGAAGAAATAATAAATATTTCAAAAACAAAAATTTTAAATTAGGTTAGTACCCAACATAAAGAAAATGGGAGATTTACAGTTTAATTTTCGATATAATTCGTCTAGTATAAATTAAGAAATAAATATAGTACTTAGTTAATTTTGTTTTATTATTGTTTTTTATATTTAAAAAAAAATTATAAGTAACAAAAAGGGGTCAATTAACAACTACGGCCCGCGTACGAAACGTAAATCCTATTCTGGCCCCTGTTATACAAAAGGTTGCCCACCCCTGCTCTATACCAGGGGTGGGCAACCTCCGGCCCGCGGGCCAACTCCGGCCCGCGTAAAGTTCCAATCCGGCCCGCGAGATCTTTAGAAGAAATAATAAATATTTCAAAAACAAAAATTTTAAATTAGGTTAGTACCCAACATAAAGAAAATGGGAGATTTACAGTTTAATTTTCGATATAATTCGTCTAGTATAAATTAAGAAATAAATATAGTACTTAGTTAATTTTGTTTTATTATTGTTTTTTATATTTAAAAAAAAATTATAAGTAACAAAAAGGGGTCAATTAACAACTACGGCCCGCGTACGAAACGTAAATCCTATTCTGGCCCCTGTTATACAAAAGGTTGCCCACCCCTGCTCTATACGCACAAACACAGAAACACACACGTGTATACAAAGCTGTGCTATCACTGAATAAATGTGTTGCTACTAGAGGCGCCACTGGCTACAAGCGACTGTGATATAGGTCGACAAAGAGATGTGCAGCCCTAGAGGATGCTAATGAAATTTTCACAATTGTTGCAAAAATACTTTTCTTCTTTAGAAAGGAAAATATAGAAGTGTAACCAATATGAATGTTATTTACAAAAAATATTTTCTTATTTAAGTGATATACATACTTTAAATTATCTTACAATTATGTCTTATATTTTTCTTTTTCTAGATTAAATCACAATTTGACAACCTTAATTTAGATTTAAGATTGGTTCATTGGCAACACTGCTACACCGCCTTGCGTCTGGTAACCTAACTTTTGACGAGTCAGTTGTGTTGTCAAAGTGTATTTTAGATCAGAGCAAATCATTTTTAGAAACTTGTGAAAAAAATGTTGTGTCTAACACAAGAAGAAAGCGCTTCTTCCACTCTCGCTTGAATAGTCTCATTCGTTGCGCTCATGACGCAAACTTTGAGCTCAAGTGGGAAAAAGAGGCACTTTCCTCTCTAGTTTGACAAATAACTGTTTTCTACGACTACTTACAAAATCTGCTCATTGTATGTTTGTTGTTGCTGGGGAAATGAGGTACATTGCAAGCACCGTGCGAAATGAATTTGTTTCGTGAGTATTTCAATACAGATCAGCTCATTTCAGTACAGGTGCCATTGCTAGGATACTTACTTAGAATTGTCAAATATTGCAATGGTGAAAGCGAGACAAATTTATTATTAAAATATAACAGAATTAGGAAATAATATTGTGGTCGTAGAAAAATTATAGTGTACAACTCGCATGGAATGTCCATTTCATACTCGTAGAAAATGAGTACCATTCCATGCTCGTTGTACAATATACTATTTATTAATGTATTATTACTATTTAAAGTACTGAAATATAGTAATAGTGGAACGCGCACTTGTAGTTTTACGAAAGAGAAAACGAGCTTGAGACAGTCATATGATGTGGGCTACTCTTCTTTGTCTAACACTTGTTTGTAGAACGGTTGCTATGTAAAAACATTATCCAGCAAAGACAGATAGCCCTAGTTGTCTTTCTCGGCTCGCATTTTTAACATCAGTGAGCGTCCCAGTATTAAAAAAAACGCTTTCTTCTCTAGTTTGATAAATAACTATTAGAGTGCGTACACGTTAACTTCAAGCCACCAAGCCTATCAGTTTGTTAGGTTAGGTGGCTTGAAGTTAACGTGTACGCACTCTACACAGAATCGAGATTCATCTCTTCTTTTTCTCCAGGTGGAGTTTGACGCATCACTGGAGCATCCCTTCTTCGTGTACGGCCAGGGCTGGGCGAGCTGTTCCCCCGAGCGCACGCTGCAGTACTATGGCTTGAAGGTGCACCGCCTCCAGGTGGGAGACATCCTCGTGTCGCTGACTCCTAGAGAATCCGGCGCCAGCACCACGCACACCACTCACTGCACGAGCGGCGGGACGACCTATGACCTGTAAGACCCAACACAATTTCACCTATATGACATTTGAGAATGAGAGAGAGTGTGTAACAAATCAGTCTGTCAAAGACATTTATAATTATTTGTTCAAGAATTCGATAGAGATATACCGCTAAATTACTTAAACTTAAATATGTTCATCATGTTATTGACGATATAAAAACGAATCGAAGTAAAACAAAATCTAAATGAATTAGTGTAAGCTTAAGTGAAGGGTGAAATAGCGCGAAACACCTCCACTTTTAAATTGCATAATGTAATATCTATACATCATAAAGTTTTCGCGTAACTGACTCATCGACGTAGAGCCAAAACTACCAAAGGTAAAACTACGAAATTTGGGCAGTATGTTCCTTTTATGGCCGAGGCAAGCAATAAGAAAGGATTTTGGAAAATGAACCTTTAAGGGTGTAAAAGCGGGTTGAAAGTTTTTGTGGAATGGGTGAAAAACATTGTCGTTTAACTTTTGTACTTAGACTCTTTAATAATAATATTGAAACACGCGGTGAAAAGAATTTTTTTTTCACGACATGGTAGGAAACCCCACCGTTCTTCTCCCGAAATAGTGGGGAAAATATAGAAGTGTTGCCAATATGAATGTTATTTACAAAAAATATATTACAAAAATTATAAATCAATTCCTAATTTTATTGAAAATCCTTATTTTAGTGATATACATACTTTAAATTGCCTTACAATTATGTCTCAAATTTTTCTGTTTCTTATTAAATCACAATTTGACAACATATTAAAGATATTTAAGATTGGTTCATTGGCAACACTGCTACACCGCCTTGTGTCTGATAACCTAACTTTTATCGTGTCAGTCTGTCAGTTGTTTCTCAAAGTGTATTTTAGGTCCGAGCAAATCGTTTTTAGAAACATGTCGTGAAAAAAAATGTTGTGTCTAACACGAGAGGAAAGCTCTTCTTCCACTCTCGTTCGAAATGCCTCATGAGCGCAGCGAACTCAAGGGGGAAAAGAAACGCTTTACTCTCTAATTTGACAAATAACTATTGTTTGATTTTTGTCTTATAATTATGGCTGGTACCACAAACTCTGTTTTTGGGTGTTTTATGAGCAGTGTTTTAGCGCTGTACAATGCTCTAAAATTAATTTATAAAAAAATATTTCAAATAAAAGTTACAGAGAAATGTATTACCTACCATTTTTTTTAAGTATTTTTTATAAAATAAATTTAGAACAGAGCTAAAACCGAGCTTAAAACATCCAAAAACAGAGCTCTTGGTACTATCCAAATAATACACATACTCTTTAATAAAAATAATGAAACACCTATTTCCGTTTTATATAAATTCATTACTTAAGGGTGTAATTATAGGTTTATTCCAAGTGGTCATTTCTGACAAGTTTGTGACAAATTTCAGTGCGCCTGCGAAAAATGTAAACAAGTTAAGTTTGAAACATAGACTGGAACGGTGAATGGAGTGAAGCGCATGTGCATGCTCATATTTTGTTTTGACAGCTAACCTTAAATATAAATATAAATATAAATAAAGAAATTCATACATTTTTCGCCACAAAAAAGAAATGTTTCAAAGTTTACTTGTTTACATTTTTCGCAGGCGCACTGAAATTTGTCACAAACTTGTCAGAAATGACCACTTGGAACAAACCTTATATGTATATAAAACAGTTCCGCTGGGGGTAAATTAGGACACTCCAATACGTTTGTGGATGTTTCGAAAAATTGTATTTATGATCAGATTTGAGTCACATTCAGAATAAATAAATATTAGTTACTTGAAAATAATGGAAGCGAGGAACGAAGTGACGAGCTTGCTTCGCCAATGTACTGACATGTAAACATGAAACGAAGTGATAAGTTATAATAATGAACTTCCTCCAGGTCCCGCGTGCGTGAAGGCGGCACCGTGACCACGACAGCCACCACGACCGCGATGACGGCCCGGCAGGTGACGCGGCCCAACGTGAGCACCGCCCCCGCGTGCATGCCGCCCCCCGCGAGCAACTCCGCGCCGCACGTGCTCGACGCCAGCCTCCTCAGCAACTCCAGGAAGCGGCGGTGGTCTGCGCCGGACCAGATCACCGACGAACATGAACAAGCTGCCAGACGACCCAAGGAATGAACACGACAAGGTAACACGAACCCTGGACCCTTACAGCCTGTTACACGATAGAGATTTTCTTTTCAAGTAATTTTAAAAAAAAGCCCTATGTCACACATTGACTTAAATGTATTTCATTAGAGTCACAAAATGTCAAATAAGTCGTTTAAATTATAACTAGTCCTAAAAACATCGCACTAGATATAATACAAGATTACAAAATATTATTAATGGAGGGTTATGATTTTGACGTACAGGAAGGAAAAGAAAAATGAGGTAAAAGTTGAGATGGACGTTCATAATACAAACATCCATGTTTTGATGTTTGAGATGGTGTTTGAACAAGGTTATGTTTTTATTTTTGAAGTTTATTATTTAGGAAATTTATAGTTATTTAAATTACAAGCAAGATAAAGCAGTTTTTACTGCTGAATGGAGGAAATGACCGGCGAGCCTGTCACCTCCTTGAAGCAGTAAAAACAGTTAGCTTGCGTGTATTGTACAACATTTTACTTGTTACTCATTTGTAAATCAAATTAAAATTATAACCAAGCCCTGTCAGTTACACACAACTGTTCTGTCAAAAAAATTATTTTAAATGATTTCGCATAAGCCTTGTAAGCATTACTGTGGCAACGTGCATTATTTACCTTGTTTACTAACTTGTAAAATTTTTACAATGCAGCTGTCAATTAGTAACTTGTAAAGATTCATTTTCAAAGGCAATAGAGGGTTTGGGTAAATGGTGTTTACAAGTGAGTAACAAGTAAATAAATTTAAAACTGCAGATACTGTTTCGTAAAACAAAATTGATGTGGGTACCACACTACTTTCTTATACATATAAAACCAACTGAACACGTATGACTTGTTCCTTGAGGATAACTTTATTTTCAGTTATTTGACATGTATATGTTAATAGTATATTACACTTCTCTCATGCGGTGTACATACTATTTTTTCACTACCCCAGTATTTATGATGGTTTCTATGTATTTCAAAATTATTTGAATTGTAATATAATTTATGACAGTTAGGTACCTTTGAATTGTTTAATTCATTTTCCACATTATTTGAGCACTTTCCTTTACGACGGGAGAGAAAGCGCACAAATCACCCCCATAAATATGAAACTGTCTGTTTCTGTCAAGATTTGGGTATCATAAAAACCGAGTTTCTCTTCCGGTCGTAACAAAAAATTTTTTAATTTTTGTTCCCATTGTAACTAAAATTTTGAAATATATTATTAAATATATAATTTAGTTTCTTTCAAAATTTTGTATTCTAAATATTTTTGCATTTTAACAGGTGATCCTATTTTTAAAAACGCGGAATTTATTGTTTTGTATCGTTTTTCAATTTCATTAAAAAAAAAAAAAAACTCAGCTCTTCATATTTTCATGAAACATAACTTATAAATTCCAAGTATCGTTTACATATCTGGTACATGAGAAATTGTAAACATCCATTCATTCATCTATCCTCACACACACACAAACACACACAGACATCATTGAGAAATTAGTCTTCAGGAATTCAGTGGACCTCAAAATAAATATTTCCGCAAAAATCTCGTCAACGATTTTTTCATGATTCCAATATTCTTTATACTGTGTATTAGTATAGTATAAGAACCCCATTTATGTTGGTACAACAGAACTTTTGACATTTGAATGTTTTAACTCACTTAAATCATGTTTATTTTATTAATTAAAACACTTTATTTATTTATTTTTACACCTGTGATTCCTTCAACACTCCCATCCTTGGAGGTTGTGATTTGACAGCTGGTAATTGCACATCACACATAAAAATATATCATAATACCGAGATCTGTATTGAGCAAAGTGCCACACCCACAAATGGGTATATGACGTCATAATATCGTTACCTGTATGCAGAACTAGTTTAAGTACATTTTCATTACATTGGAGATAAATGCAAATGAATATTTTATCGAATATCTTTTTTCTATTTAACTATGTCAGTTTTAATAAAACTTTTTATTTTATTTTACATTTAACTTATAATACTACTGCACAAGAAAATATTCTGGCTTAGTTATCTTTTCTGCACATAACCTCAAAATATACAAAATTGTACTTAGGTTAGTTCTGCATACAGGTAACGATTTATTTATTTATTTACTTGAAAAGAAATTCTTCATTGCACAACCTCACGATTAATAAATGTAGTTGTGGTTTCAGATATAGTTTTTTATTCCAATCCGTCAACGCTTCATGACAAGATACCTAACGAACATTCTTGCATTTATAATAAATACGTAACGAAGAAGAAGAAGCAGAAGAAGAAGATATTTTAGGAGGTTAGAGAGACAGTTCTAACCTCAACCGGCTGACAAGAGTTTTAAATTCACAAGAACGTGAAGTATTACTACGAGTGATAATATCTATATTTTAATTATGAACTGAAAACATTTTTAAGGTTTTATTTGTAACATTAACCAAGCGTCGACGAGCGATCGCCATGATCCAGGTTTTATTTGTATAAAGTTAAATACGTACGAGTTATAATAAGAGAGTTAACAAGTGATTTCAATCATATACTGTGGTGTTATTATTATTATACATATTTATGTTTTACGAATGAAGATAATAAGGAAGTAAGGTTATGTGAAAGATATTTTAAACTTAAGACTTAATGGAGTTAGTAAAGACATGACTTGATGTTGCTGTCTACCTCTAAGTATGGCTAGGTAGAGATGATCTCATGGATGCCGGTTTCGTTTGTTCTGTCTGGAATCGATTGAAAATACTTATTAATCATTTATTTCATTTTTGACGTTTAACATAACCTCAAAATACATAAAAAATTAGCGCGTCTCTATTTTAATTGTTTTTTAATAAATGCAAACGTAACCTAAACCTTTTTATTATTAAAATCGCTCAACACAAATATATCAGTTTTACTTAGAAAAACAAGATAAAAATTCTAAAAGACTTTTGAGCTGTAGAAGTTTTATAACTTATTGATTAATCTGTTTTATATTTTACGTCTCATAATTAAGTTATTTCCACACACAATTGCGTACGAAAAGAACCTTCATTTCTATGCACAATTAATTTTGTTTTAACAAGTTGGTATTGGATGACATTTATTTAAGTTTTTAAACGTGTAATCTAAAAATTAATATTGAACTTTCAAATAACTAAATTACCAACTGTTAACATTTATACAGACAAGTTTCCCTAAATCTATTTGGTTTATTAAAACAGTTTTTTTTTTAATATTTTATACTCTATTTTTAAACTGCTAAAGTCATGTTTACACTGTTGAAAAACAAAAAAATTTGACATGAAATATAGTAATACTGGATTTTGTCTAACACTTGTTTATAAAACGGTTGCTATGCGTTTATAGAGCGGTTGCTATGTAAAAATTACACAGTCTTGTCCAAAAGTGATAAATAATATTCAACAGTGTATTGTTCAATTACTTGAAAATTCCTTTAAATACATAATAGTTAATTAATCTCATTTTTATTAATGTATTATTTAATTTTTATATTAAATATTTTATTTCAAACTCAACTTTCTAAGCAGACTGTACAGCAGAAATAGGTGGCCCAATGATTGGCTATGTTTTTCAGCTCGTATTTTCAACATCAGTTAGTATTCCAGTATTATTGTATTTCAATGAATTTTAGTTCAAAAATGCGTGTAATTTATTAAATATGAAACCCAAAATATAGATGTGGTATTCCTGCATTTTTGGAACAATTTTTTTTTTATGCTTAAATATTATTAAATCTACAATAATCCAAATTTTACTGGAAAAATTCGAAGTATTAAGTGGGATATTACATTTATAAAAAATGATTAAAATTCAAATATGGTACGTGTGACGTCATCTTGCCTACGACATTTGTAAACTGATATCAGCGCCAACTATCGCCAAGTGTTTGAAGCTGTCAAGAAACTTGATTACATTTCAATTTGTTGTTTGTTAGTTTATATTTATCTGTGTATTGCGTGTGATAAGATTTGAAATATGGAGCCTGGGTTAAAATTAACAAGCAGATTCATCAAATTTACCTATAATTGTTTCTACTACGGTAAATGATTACAAGATGGCAGCACACTTGACATTTGGAAACATGAATCTGTCTGAAATGAGCAGCAGTAGGCAAGTTTACGTCACGCATTTTAAAGCCGCGAAAAAATGCATATTTTTATTTTAAAATTATGAATGAAAAGTAATGTTTTTTAAATTATTTATTATATTTTCCATATTTTATGCTATTTCAGTTAGACAGGAATACTCTATTATTATCCATTATAATTATCAATATTGTAACATTTTCTAACCACAAAAATAATTTAATGACAGCTAATACAACGTTGAAAAGTGTCTAGAGTATTGTTTGGTGTAAATAAGGCTTTGCACAAGCTTAGATTTTGTAATATACTATTTTTGAAATGGTTGTGATTAATTATTTGTAATATTAATATTTGAAAGTGATTTTAGAGTGTTATCCAAATGACGTTTAGCATAACCTCAACCTTTCAATTTTATTTAACCAATTCTACAAAAATAATAGCTGTTGTTGTCTCAATTGTAATTGTTTTAACCTAACCTTGTTTTGATTTAAATAAATATATCAATTCTAAACGAAAGTGAAATGAACTAAGAATAAAACCTAATATTTTTTTATGAGCATCTGTCAAAATTGTTAGGTTATGTTGACTCGCCAGACAGAACAAAACAAATCGGCGTTGTCTCGATATTTTGATAAGAAATGTGTGATACATTATAGTTGCTTTTAATGTTCGTAGCTCATATTCACAAAGATCTGTATTTTATTTACTGTATTTTCTTATGAACCGCACGCAATTAATAATGAACTGACATAACACAGGCAGTCCAGAAACCTGTGGTTACCTGGACGCAATGTGTGAGAATAAACGTAAATTATGTGAATACTAGATGAGCTTTTATTATTAATATAAATATATCAGAATGATGATGATAAAAGTTGATAAGTTTGTGCTTTGAAAAAGTTGTTTTATAATATGAATAATTAATATAGGCTAAGTATAAGTTCAATGTTAATATTTTGGCTGTGATAACAGTAATGTGAAAAAGGATGGACATAGTGTATGTAAGGATCTTCCCTCCATTTTGCTGACGGCATTTTAAATTTTGATGTTTTCCCGCCATGGCCCGCCACTAACATCCGACTGTTCGCGACGGTAAAATTCTCGTAGCCGCCACACGGTAGAAATTTGTACTATCGAAAGATATATTTGTACTATTTATTTCCCAGCAAGAGTAGAAGAAACGCTTTCTTCTCGGATTAGACACAACATGTTTCTAAAAACGATTTGCTCGGACCTTTAATACACTTTATCTACACAACTGACACGTCAAAAGTTAGGTTAGACACAAGGCGGTGTAGCAGTGTTGCCAATGAACCAATCTTACATCTAAATTAAAGTTGTCAAATTGTGATTTAATCTAGAAACAGTAAAATACAAGACATAACTGTAAAACAATTTAAAGTATGTATATCACTAAAATACAGGTTGTTGATGAAATTAGGAATTTATTTATCATTTTTACAATTTATTTTTTTGTAAATAACATTCATATTGGTAACACTTCTAAGCTAAACCGTAGTTTACGGCCACAAGAGAAATTAGCTGCAGATCCAAGTTTCTTCAGCCGCTCATAGTTAAAGAAACACAATTTAAAAAAGGAAGAAATTCAGATTTATTTTAGTTTTGAGGTTGAATAAACACGAATTTGTTCAACAGCATTTTTAGAATGCAAATTTACTAGGTTTTTGTTGTTTGACTTGCATTACCCCAAACTGTCATCTACCAAACATCATTGGCGATCCGTAGCTAACTTCACAATTGGCCGTAAACTACGGTTTTACCAAACAAACAAAAAACGCATCCAAAACAAATAAATTACAAGAACTTGCAACTTGTAATTTTAAATAATTCTCTCTTGCATTTCTATTACATGCAACTGTCAACAAAGCTCGGCCATTTTGAAGAAACAGTGCTGCCACCGGTAATTTTCGTTGCGAATAAAAATTTTGACATTTGTCACCAATCAGTCGATGTTTCTGGCGTCCAATGCGCGGTACCACTCAAACAACTAAATGTTCATCGTTACGCATGATGTGCTGTACACACAATTACATACCTCACTTAATAAAGCTTTGAATTTCTCATAAATCGCGCAAAATCGTAACAAACTAAAATACTGGTTGTCCAAGATTGTTTTACCGCTATTTGCTCCTTGATCGCTATGAAGTTTGCGTCATTGCGCCAGGGCTGCCACCCATATGGAGACAACCAGAGTTTTCGTTTGGAACTGTCAAATTGTGACAATCTTGCATTGTTTGTGTACTAAGCAAGATTACTTGTAAAATATAAAAGTAAAAAAATATATTAATATGTTATTTATGTTGAAGTGTTTGTTGCACAGGAATTTATTTGCGAATTGCAGCAGAAAAATGGTATGTTTTATAGGTTATGTCAAGTATAACTGTCAAAAATTATGGCGTGATGATATATTTTGTCGCAAATTCATTCCTGGGGAAAAGCAACCATTTCAATACCAGGTTTGATTGTCAATGATGAAAGTGCCTTCACGGATGCATGAAAAAATAAAATATTTTGCGTTGCGCTGTTTGTGAACGACCCACAATCTCTACACCGAAATATTTTATTTTCACATGTCAACGCATTGTTTATTATTAATTAGATTATAAAATAGAAAAATATTTAAATATTTTATTGGACGAAATATCAAAAATCAAGCTATTGTCAGTTGAAACCTAGAGAGATCTAATAAGAAGAGATGTATAGTAAACATTATAAGATGAAATATATGAATGAATATAATTTTTCATTGAATGTACAGTGTGCCATTATTGTTGAACTGTTGCATGTACAGTCTGATGGAAAACAGTCGATAAATAAATATACATGTATACCTCAATAATGGTTTTCATTTATGTTTGATGCTGTAGAACTTTCCATAATTATTTTAGGGAATAATGCTTCGAATAAAACTGATAGAAAACTTAATTGTCTACATTTTTTATTTGAAGCATTTTTCCCTAAAATAATTAGGGAACATTTGCCACCCTTAAATGTCTCGTTGTGTTAAAGGTGACTATATTTTTGTGCTGTAGAACATTGCTAAATTTGTTTAAATGAAATTGATGCGTAATTTATTTATCTATGCTTTGTATTCAAAGTATATTATTTTAAATCAGCACTGAAGTGCTCAAAAATCGTCACTATAGTAACCCATTATACGACGATTTTGTGCAACGCACTGTTGGCAACCGTTAAATAATTATTGTACTAGTAGGATAATTTTGACAGATATATGATGTATTGTAGTAAATTTGTACGTAAAATGAAACAATATGTGCAAGAAGAATTAACTAATTAATTCCGATGAAGAAATTGAGGACAAAACACATAATTTTGAGTGTTATTTACGATAACTTCTATGTTCGAAGTTGGCAACACTGAGTGTCAGTTTCAATTGACAACTGACAGATGTATAAACTTAACCTATATTTTTAGTTTTTTATAATTTTAGATTTCAAATAAAATTGAATATGTACTGCGGCACTGAAGTTCCTTTTTATCACTAACATGGTTAATTTTCCCGGCAATTAAATTCCATATTCGTAATAAAAAGTTAAACTTCAGTGCCTTGATACATAACAAACTATTTCTGTAAATTAATTAGGGAACGTTGAAGACCCTTAAATGTCTGGTGGAGTAAAAGATGACGAATTATTTTGTTCTGTATACTTCCCTAAATTATTTTAAGACAAAAAATGCTCAAATGAAATTGAAAGAAAATTAAATTGTCTACATTTTATATTTGAAGCAATTTTCTTTAAAATTATTGAGGAACGTTTGAAACGCTTAATTAACTGACGGGGTAAAAAATAACTAATTATTTTTATGTTTTAAAACTTCCCTAAATTATTTTAGGAAAAATACTTCAACTGAAATTGAAAGAAGATTAAATTGTGTACATTTTTTATTTGAACCATTTTTCCCTATAATAATTAGGGAACATTTATTTTGTTACCCATAAATCTCTTGTTGTAAGGTTCAGGGTGATTGTTTATTTTGTGGTGTAGAACGTTCTTAAATTATTTTAGAGAAAAATTGTTCAAATGAAACTAGAAGAAAATTTAACTGTCTATATTTTTTATTTGAACCATTTTTCTCTAAAATAATTGGGAACGTGTGGAAATTATTTTAAGGAAAAATACTTCAAATAAAATGAATATGAATTTAATTCTTTACATATTGCACATGAAGCATTTTGCTCTAAAATATTTTAGTAACATTGAACAGCTTAAAATATAGCTAGTAAAATAAAACTACTAAATTATTTTTGAACAGCATATATACGCCACAATACAAATATACAATAATATTTTGAAATGATCTATAGGTGTATAAAGACAGCACAATTTTTAATCAAACAAGTTTGTACTCTTTGATCGCAGTGTGCCGTTGATTCCTGTCAAATTAAACAAACGAACATCGTACTGCAGTCAGCCAAAACAGTCGGCCATGGCACGCGAAACGAGTGTTCGAAATGATTTTTAAATATATTTAAACTTTAAATTCGCGTTTGCTTTAAATATATTTGCTGTAGAAATACATTATGTGTTGTATAAGTGTTCTGTCAGTACTGAAAAACGTTAGTGTAAGTGACTGTAGGTACTTGAACGTTGTAGTTGTTGTTAGTGTATAGACAAAATGGTGTACGAAGGGCCTGGATGGAGCCAAGAACTTCTGGATTTTGCAAATGGTGAGTAGTTATTTTATCATAACCTTTGTTCGTTGTTTAAATCTTGCTCATTCTTATTTATACGCATAATAGAAAAGTGTAAGGGTTTCTTGGTCTTCTCTACTGAAATTAGTCTTTATTTCGTTTTGATTAACATTCGAAATAAATTATTGTAGCATAAAATGTTGTTGGTCATACTCTTATAAACATTCCTATAGTTTATGAAATGTATTACATCGGTAAGGTTTTGTCAAAAGATTTAGTGAAGATTAGTAGAATTTGGGGCGTAGCCCTACACAACAGAAGGGGCTCTAAGCACGACTAGAATCTAGAGATACTACACATACAAATTTTTACTTATTAATAAATAAATATTTTTATTATATTTGCTCAGAGTCATCAGTAAACAACGTATTAATTTGAAGGCTCACTATTGGGATCTAGAGTGCTCGATAACTATGAGAGCTAAGACTTCGGTTAAATTAAACAGAAGTTGCCACACTATTATGACAAATTAATAATGATATGATAATTAATATGATTAATATGATATAACATACAGTGCCTGCGTTAGCTTATGCGGATGATATTGTTGTGTTGGGTGAAACTGAGGAGCAATTGAGAAGAATGATTGTGAGCAAAAATGAAGTAGGGAAAGGTTTAAATCTGCTATTGAATGTCGATAAATGTAAAGTGTTGGTGTTTGAGAAGAATGATTTGGTGACTGATTGTAATGTTTCAGTGAATGGTGTGAGACTGGAACAAGTGAATGAATTTGTATATTTGGGTAGTATTGACCGGGAGATTGAAAGGCGGGTGTCTGCAGGGTGCAAGGTATTGGGTGCTCTGGGTACATTTGCTCGAAACGTGAATGTATCTAGACTATCTAGAGATGCTTGATTGAGTGTGTATAGTGGTGTGTTAGTGTCTAATGGATGTATGGTTCTGAATGTTGGGTGTGGATGAAGAAGCATGAACGACGTATAACTGCTGTAGAAATGAGATATTTGAGAGGGGTGTGTGGGTATACGAGACGTGATCGTATACGGAATACATTGGTGTATGGTGAGTGTGAGATTGAGAAGAATGTTGTTAAGAAAGTGGGAGTGAGTCAGTTGAGGTGGTTTGGACATGTTGAGCGAATGTCGAATGCAAGGTTGGTGAAACTAATAGATGTGGGTGAACGATTGCGTGGGCGTTCGAGGAATAACTGGTTGGGTATGATTGATGGTTTGTTGTGTGAACGAATGATTCCGAGTGTGAAGAATAGACGAGCATGTATAAATCGCACTATGAATGTGGACGAGGCGAAAGTGGTGTGTCAGGACAATAAATTATGATTCAAAATTCACTTTTCTCGATAAATCACAGTGTCAGAAATCCATAATTTTAAAGACGTGATGTGGATCACCAAGCAACGGCCGTCTGACAGTTGACATGTAGTCAGTTGTCATTGTGTGTATAAACGTGTGTTTTTAACGAATTTAGGTCAAGTGATTTCCGAATTTACAGGAGTAGAAAAAGTATTGTATTATATTTGGCATTATGGTCATTATTCACTCGGATGATTTGCTTCATCTTCGTGAATAATGACTATCATAATCTCTCATATAATAATATTCTATTATTGTATTTGGTATTTAGGTTAAAATAAGTAATAAATAAAGTAATAGTAAAAATAAGAATGTATTTTGTATTGAGTTGTATTTGAGTAGGTAATAATAACTTTTAATAATTATTTGAAATACCTAAATTGTATTTTAATTACATAAACAAGTATTTAAAATATAATAAGATATACTTATAGGATGAATGAACAGACAAACATATAAGCTTGACGAATTGTCGATGTGAAACAAAGACAAAATTGTCTTCCATCGATAAACTGTCCTTACCGTATTTAATACTTAAGTATACTATTATTTGTAAATGATTCATAGTTATCACAAGGAGGATAATATAAGATTCAGCAAGGTTTTTTGTAGCCTTATGACAAAGAAAATTTGACGGTCAGTGGTTTTTAATCTGTGAAAATATCTTGAACTTTTGTGGTTTGTGTCAGTTGTTAATAGTTCGACCATAAAATATAATTATAGGTTATAAAACATAGCGAATCGTAATAAAAACAATGATTTATACAGAATTAAATTACAAAAAAAAAATGCAGGGAATAAATGAAGTGTAACGGACTGAATAAAGAACATTGACAATTGATTAGACAACACAAAATCTAATCTAATTTTTCTTCCAAATTATACATATTTAATCAAAATATTGATGACAGATAAAACCAATAACTTGCAATTGGTACATTTTGATGATAAAAATTACCAATAAACATTTCCGTCTTCCGGTTCCAGGCAGAGTAACATTATATATTAGTGGCAAAAAATGCAGAAATTCTTTTTCTACAATATTAGTTATTTACTTTACAAGTGGGCAAAGTAAGGAATTACCCACGAGAGAAATTTTAGCAGACGAAACCGAAGGCTGAGTGTGATAATTTTATCGAGTGGGTAATTCCACTTGCCCACGTGTGAAGTATAACGTTTTATCCAACATCTATTAATAAATGCAAAATTTATTAAAGAAATATTATTTGACAGTGGCAGATGAATTAAATTTTTAAATTAAAATGTCAATCGAAGTAGTTACCAAGGTGTTGTGTGTTATTATTATTGTTATAAATAAAAAATTCTCACTAGTGACTTTCCTCAAAATTATACCCACTAATGGGTAATCTGTTAATTTCCTTGTTTAAAATCGCCATAGTTATAGAGCATTTATTGAGAGGTGTTGGATAAAATATTTTCTATAACACTGTTTTGGAAACTACGTATTCTTCAACTAAAAATTGTTATGGAATCACTAACATTCCATACGCCGCGTATGGAATATTTTCGACGAATCAGAGCCGCGATATATGAAGTATCTTGATTCAGTTACTATGGTTACGTCTGTTTGTTTTAATTTAATTTTTTGAGATTGACGTTTTCAACAGTTTTATGTTTGTATTTTTTGTATAATTTCCAAAACCTTGTTATAGAAAGTATATTCTACAACATGTAACGGAATGGCCTATCCCACGCTCGCAAACCGTAGCCCTCGCCTTCGGCTCGGACTACAAACTTTTTGCTCGCGTGGAATATGTGCCATTCCATTACTTGTTGTAGAATATACTATTTTCTACGACCACTGATAAATCTGCTCATTGTATGTTTGTTGTTGCTAGGGATATGAGGTACATTGCAAGCATCGTGCGAAATGAATTTGTTTTGTGAGTATTTCAATACAGGCCATTCCATTTAAGTACAGGTGCCATTGCTAGGATACTTATTTAGAATTGTCAAATATTGGAATGTTGAAAGCGAGACAACTTTTGAATTTTTTATTAAATGAATTAGGAAATAATATTGTGGTCGTAGAAAAAGTATAGTGTACAACTCGCATGGAATGTCCATTTCATACCCGTAGGAAATGAGTACCATTCCATGCTCGTTGTACAATATACTATAACTTGTTTGATGTAAAATAATTAAGGAATCCACTAATTGAACACTTCAAAAATAGTCTTAAAGGCACTAAGATATCTGCTATATTTTGTGTTCACTACCAACCCTTAAAAATGCTATTGGATGATAAACAAAGGCTGTACAATCAATACAATATTTACTATTTATTTCTCGAGAAACTTTTCAAACACATTTGGATACGACAACTGTTCTAATTTAATGTACTGGCTCTCATATTCTGGTATCAGTTCTTTGTTCAACCGTAACTGTTTGAAGATGGCGAGTCTCTTGAGCATTCTTTGCTTCTGGATGATTCTTCTCGCGGCTGAGATAAACCTACAAAGAATGAGGTACCTCCGAAACCAGGGTTCAAAATAGCAGTGTTTATCGTTGGTATCCCAAGTGTCTTTGTAATATCTTTCATGTCGTTTTCGAATTGCTATTCCAGTTTCTGTAATTTAAATAAATTGTTGTGGGTAGTACAATACCTCCCGCCATAGATTTCTTATCGAACAAAGCAGGAACACGGATCACCACTATCAAGAAACGCTCATCCCTTCTAAACATTTAGTTTTCAATTATGACACATGGCAACAATTACATTTTTCAAGGGTTTTTACCTCCCGCCACATCCTGTAATGGAAGTATAGGAATCATGCTAGAAAATAGGAGTGAGTTTACAGTAGATGAGCACGTTTTAGGGTCTTTAGAATACGATTTTAATAGTTTCGCGATGATGTCTGTGTGTGTGTGTGTCTATCTGTCTGTTTCTCTGTCTGTTAGTTAATCTGCCTGTCTGTCTGTCTGTAGGTCTGTGTGAATCTCTGAAGATAAGGTTTTTCAAAAACTACTAAACTGAAAATTTTGATATTTGTATAGTATATCAATTGTGGAAAAAGCTAATAAGGTTTTGGTGAATATTCTAATATCCAATAACTGGAAGTGACAGTTTCTTGAAGTCCTATCAAATTGTTTTGAAATATGTTAGTAAATTATGGTTTAATCACAAATTTTGTTATTAGAATAATGTTTCAAATATTATTATCTACAATTGTTGTTTGAAATATTTTTCTCTTACTGTCCTCATTTACGAATTACAACACGTTAAAGAAATTAGTTTTTTGTTTAACTAGGCATCAAAATACCAGATTTACAGCAGAGGCTGCCGTTTCATAGACGAGGCGAAGCCGAGGCAATTAATGCTGCCGAAGCTATAAATCTGTGTTTGATGCCGAGTTGAACACATCATTTTTTTGCCGATTTGGAATTAATGTTAATTTAATGATTATTTTATATAGATATTTTGAAGGTTATTGCATATTGCTGTCAAATTACGTTGCCATGCATGTGTTGAACGTGTGCTATGTATTTATTGACAGTTGATATGCGTTTGTTGAGCTGTTGTTAAGTAAAATATTTTTTTCTTCAAACGTCATAAAAGTACGTTGTTATGTATTTGTATCCAACAAGCAGAAGTTCAATATTGTCGCCGCCGGCGTAAAAGTGTATCCTTGGCAACACATTTACGCCGGCGGCGGACAAAGTAAAATATTATGAAAAATAGTTAGGTTGTAATTCAATAATTTGACAATTAAAAATGAAACAAATAAACAAAAATAACAAAACAGCATATTCTACGGCAACTTGAAATGCTAGATAAGACAGAATATTTTTTGAAGTTTTGAGCATTTTATAATATTTATAATTTTATTTTCTATGTTTGCAGAAAAAATAGCATGTGTTATTCGGAGTAAATGTGTCTTTGGGTGCTTCGCATGTAAATGTTCGACTCGCTTCGCTCGTTGTTCAAACTTACATGCTCAGCACCCAAAGTATCACATTTACTCCTAATGACACAATATACTATTGTTGAGAAATCTATGGCGGGAAGTATTGTGCTGCCCACAACATTTTTTTTAAAGCACAGGTTAACAGATTTAAACGAAAATGTCATAATATAATTTTTTCTTTTACATGTAATTCGTAAATAGTGACAGTAAGAGAAAAATATTTAAAACCACAATTGTAAATAATAATATTTGAAACATTATTCTAATAAAAAAAATTGTTATTAAACCATGATTTACTGAGATATTTCAAAATAACTTGATATGGCTTCAAGTAAACTACCACTTCCAGTTATTGGATTATCACCAAAAACTAATCAGCTCTTCCCAAGCAGATACAATTGATATATACAAAACATCAGAATTTTTAGTGTAGTAGCTTTTGAGAAACCGTAACTCCAGAGATCCACACAAACTGACAGACCGACACACACACAGACATCATCGCGAAACTATTAAAACCGTATTCTATAGACCTTAAAACGTGCTCATCCACTGAAAACTCACTACCGAATTTTTAGCATGAACCTCTCTTACAGGATGTGGCGGGAGGTAAACAGATTTGACTATAACTTACCTCTAATATTGCTAAGAGAAGACAAGCTTGTCGAGCTGTTCACCTTTTCTTCTGACTTCTTCTTCAGCTGTATTTGTGGGTCTTCGTTGTCCAAATTAACATCTTCCAACATTATTTTGTACATCTCCCCAAGTTTAGGTCTGTTGGTGGTCAATGCTTTCATATTTGCATCTTGAATCTTTTTGCCTTTATTGATAAAATCAAATAAATTAACGAACAAGTAAACTAAGAGATCTTCAGTTCGATGTTACTGGAGATCCATCAATCGTAAGTTCTAGTATACTTCAAAGCCTAGCAGTTTTTCTTACTCAAATACTAAGTTGTCAATGGGGTCTTTCACCATTTTTTTATTATTTTTTTTATGAAACTTTATCTAACTTGAAGATTATCTACACTTTTAAAAAGTCTTAATTGTTATTTATTAAGCCATAATGATTTTTTAAAAGTGTTGTGACGTCATAGTGTTGCTGAATCTCAAACAGTAGAGATTTAAATAATTTTTGTCACATAAATGATCTATTTTATTGTAATAATAATAATAAAATAAGTAAAAAAATATATGACTACAATTATTTACAATCTCTACTGTTTTAGATCCAGCAATACCTCTACTATGACATCACAACATTTAAAAAAAAATCATTGTGGCTTAATGAATAACAATTAAGACTTTTTAAAAATGTAGATAGTCTTCAAGTTAGATAAAGTTTCATAAAAAAAAATTTTTTTTTAAATGGTGAAAGACCCCAATGATAGTTTTAAATAATATTTCTCTTACCCTTCATTTTGAATTCTTCACATTTGGCTAAATAAATTTCATAGTTTTCGTCCCTATATTTATCGTTTGGCCCTAAAACTTCGTATATGGATCGACCAAGGTCTGGTTTCTTGCATAACTCTTTATGGACATCGTGTGGTGTTTTGGGCACGCAGAGCTTTTCGGACATTTTAAATTTCATTTTTGATATAGTTATTTTGACAGTTTTAGGTTTTTTATATCAAGGAATCTCAGGAACAAGATAACTCATTTATTTCAATGTCTAAACAAAATTATATCTAGTGTAGTGATCACAAAATTTTCAGTAATAATATAACAAGAGGGTGAGAATAAATTGAAAATAATTTGACAGATCTTTCGAAAACTTGTTGCCAGGCAATAGCCACGAAAGCCCTATGGGCTTTCGTGGCTATTGCCAAATGGCGACAAGTTTGAGAAAGATACTGGAGAATTATTTTCTAATTTATCGAACTCTCGAGTTATATTTAATTAGATTATTTTTTGATTTCATCATCAGGCAAGCCACTAAATCTATCTTTTTTGCTCATTTTTACTTGTGTTGAAGATAATTATCTGACATTTGACATCTGTCAACAAAAACAAAAAAGCTACAGAGAAAATTGCCGAGAATAATCACAAGAGCATTATTCCCAGTATAATAATGACAGGATTGGTTAAGACGCAGACACGTGACATACAATAAAGCATTTGATTGGTTTAAAGAAATGTCAAAAAATAATCAGTAATAATAAATAGTGACAAGTTTGAGAAAGATACTGGAGAATTATTTTCTAATTTCTCGAACTCTCGAGTTATATTTAATTAGATTATTTTTTTATTTCATCATCAGGCACGCCACTAAATCTATCTTTTTTGCTCATTTTTACTTGTGTTGATGATACCTATCTGACATCTGTCAACAAAAACAAAAAAGCTACAGAGAAAATTGCCGAGAATAATCACAAGAGCATTATTCCCAGTATAATAATGACAGGATTGGTTAAGACGCAGACACGTGACATACAATAAAGCATTTGATTGGTTTAAAGAAATGTCAAAAAATAATCAGTAATAATAAATAGTGACAAGTTTGAGAAAGATACTGGAGAATTATTTTCTAATTTCTCGAACTCTCGAGTTATATTTAATTAAATTATTTTTTTATTTCATCATCAGGCACGCCACTAAATCTATCTTTTTTGCTCATTTGTACTTGTGTTGATAACTATCTGACATCTGTCAACAAAAACAAAAAAGCTACAGAGAATATTGCTGGGAATAATTAGAGCTCTAGAAGAATGTAGGTATTCGCGTCCGCCATTTTGGGTCCAGACGTCATAAATAAAACAAGTTATTGGAATCCAGTTACTTAAAAAAAACATTTAAATTTTGTGTCTGTCAAATTTGAAAACATATTTCTTGAAATTCTGTAAAAACCAACTACACAAATCATACGGTAATATATTATTAGAAAGTATTCTATACACTTACCTGATAGATCAGGAATATAATAATTGAAGGTATGATATCACAATGGTATCACAATTACTAACCAATATCAACTTAAATTTGACAGAAAAGAATTAAAGTAACTGGATTCCAATAATAATAACTGGATCATTCGATTCAGCTCCTCAAAATACATAAGTATGTAAAATTTCATTAAAATTGCTTTACGCGTTATAGAGTTAGAGCAAAAAGTGTAAAAATGACGTTTTTGGCATTTTCAGACTTTTTGCTCTAAAATTTCAACCCACCATCCGAATGTTCTGAAATTTCTAGGGTTTATGTATTTCGATGAGCTGAATCCAATGATTTCCAAGTTTGTATCTTGTTTATTATTTAAAATATCGCTGATCGAAATTTTGAAAAATAAATTCAAAAATTTTCAATTTTTAAAAAATTTGTTATTGTGTTATAATATGCACGAATAACACAAAACTGAAGAGTATTTTTCGATATCTTGCGTAATTTTTGAGTTGCAGTTCCTCAAAGTTGCACTTCGAAAAACATCAAAAACCGCCATATCTCGAGAAATTTAAGAGATATGGCGATGCGCTCTGCACCAGTGAGTTTTTTAGGGTTTATATTATATAGAAATAGAATAAAAATATATGGCAATTTTTATTGATATTTCGTGAAATTGAAGTACAACATATGAACTGTGTTTAAATGAGTAAGAATGTTTTACGGACGCATTAATAAATATAATAATAGTAGTTTATGTAACAAGTACATAATTTAGGTCTCTATTGGACGAGCCGAATAAATAAGGCGAGTCTATAAAGTCCGATTATGTACGAGTTGCATATAACGTTTTATGTTCGACTGCATGGAAAATATTTTCTCTTAAAATATGATTATGTCAATACCTATATTTAAAACATTTAATTGCATCTCAAAGTGTGCTTCGTTGTTATGCATTATGAAAAGTGTTGAGATGGATGAAGACATTGAAGACGTTCCAAAAGAAATAAAAGATCTCGCATGTAATGCAAGAGAATATCGTATGACTTGTTCCTTGCGTATGTAACTAAGATTATAGAAATATATTCTTAAATATATAATTTAGTTTTTCTCAAAATTAGTAGCATGTACAAGAAAATTGCAATTAACATTTTATATTCCAAATATTTTTGCTAACATCTTTCATTTGAAACTTTTTCTCACAGCTGATTCTATTTTTGAAATAAATGGAATTTATTGTTTTGTGTGTCTAGTAAATTTCATTCAAAATCAACTCAGTTCTTCATTTTTTCATGAAACTTATAAATTTCAAGTTTCGTTTACATATCTTGTCTCGTTCATGAGATATTGCGCACACGGACATCCATCCATTCTCACACACAGACATCATTGAAAAATTGGTCATAACGAATTCAGTGGCCGTCAAAATTTGTATTTCCGCAAAAATCTCGTCAGCGATTTTTTTCGTGATTCCAATACTTCTTTATACTTTGTATAAGAAAGTAAAAATAATATTATTATACAACTTTCTGAATAAATAGTTATTTTTCCGAAATCGATAATAAATTATACGATATTACTACGCGAAGTTAGCCAAAATAGTACCTAAAGTTAAACTTTACAGACTCGTATGACAAAATTTAACTTCACAGACTCTTATAATTTTGAGAAAAGCCACTAGTGAGTATTTTTTTATTTATAACAATAATAATAACACAACACATTGGTAAATACTTCAATAGACATTTTAATTTAGAAAATTTAAAGCATATGACACTGTCAAATAATATTTCTTTAATAATTTTTTTATTTATTAAGAGATGTTGGATAAAACGTTGTACTTCACACGCGGACAAAATGGAATTACCCACTCGATAAAATTATCACACTCAGCCTTCGGCTTCGTGAGCTAAAATTTCTCTCGTGGGTAATTCCTAACTTTGCCCACTTGTAAAGTAAATAACTATAACTTGTTGAAAATGTACCAAGCTAGCAATCATAATTGCTATGGCAACCAACAAATAACTAATACATTTATTCAATATGTCAGACATGTATCTAGTATCATTATTAAACAACAATAATTGATTCAAACAACTTGTCATTAAAATTTATTAGGCATTTGCAAAATTAATTAAATGAACATAACTAGACATAAATGATTTACAAGTAACATTGTTAATTACTAGAAATTAATCATCCATTTCGCAGAAATACCCAACAACAACACTGCGGCTCTCATAACGATGCCGGAAAGGACCAAGTCACTTTGCAAGATTCTAATTAACCAGTAATTAACACGTAACAATTAATTGGCGCAGCGGGGTTTGCGGTTTTTTGCGGTTCGCATTGACGGAAGGTTGCAATTGCAACCGCCGTGAATACTATTCGCGAAATTAGCAATTTTAATTAAGGGCTCATTAGCCTTGCGGTTACGTTGGGAATAATTAAGAATGTTACGTTTCAGGTTTTACAATCATTTTTCAGCAAATAATTGATTTATGGTTAAATAATCTAGTGTACTCAACACAAAATCTTACAGCTAAACAACTTTTAAATTGAACAAAATATAATAGTATATTCTACAACAAGTAATGAAATCACACGAGCAAAAAGTTTGTAGCCCGAGCCGAAGGCGAGGGTTACGGTTTGCGAGCGTGGGATATGCCATTCCGTTACATGTTGTAGACTATATTTTCTATAAAAAGGTTTTGGAAATTATACAAAAATACAAATATAAAACTGCTGAAACGTCAAACTCAAATAAATCAAATTAAAACAAACAGACGTAACCATAGTAACTGAATCAAGATATTTCATATATCGTGGCTCTGATTCGTCGAAAATATTCCATACGCCGCGTATGGAATGTTAGTGATTCCATAACAATTTATAGTAGTGGAATGCCCAGTTTCCAAAACAGTGTTATAGAAAATAGTTATTTGTATATCAAGGCATTAAAATATATTTCGAATAAACCATATGAGTAATAAAAAATACTTTAGTGCCGAGGTATACATTATATTTTTTCCGAAATCGTAAAATTATTAATTAAAAACATAAATAATATTTATTTATGTATCAAGGCACTGAAGTTCAATTTTTTTATCACGAATATGGAATTTATTTGCCGAGGAAAATAAACCATGTGAGTGATAAAAAGGAACTTTAGTGCTGAGGTACATATTAAGTTTTATTTGAAATCTAAAATTAGAAAAACTGTAAAAAACTTACAATATAGGCTAAGTTTATATATCTGTCAGTTGTCAATTGAAACTGACAATCAGTTGTTGCCAACCTCGAACAGTGAAGTTATCGTAAATAACACTCAAAATTATTTGTTTTATCCACAATTTCGTCATCGGAATTAATTAGTTAATTCTTCTTGCAAATTTTGTTTCATGTTACGTCCAAATTTACTATAGTACGTCAATATATCTGCCAAAATAATCCTACTTGTACAATAATTATTTAACGGTTGCCAACACTGGTCGTCGTATAATAGGTTACTTTAGTGACGATTTCTGAACTTTTAATGACGATTTTTGAGCACTCTAGTGCCGATTTTAAATAAATTGCATTATGTATTTGTAAAACGTCAGGTGGCTGTTGCGACGAGGATGGCTGTGATCACAAAACTGCTGGCAAACTGTCAAATTTGGTTATAATTTTCATTATTTTTTATATGTTTTTAGACGTGTTCTGCATGTGATCTGTATTAAATCCGATAAATTATTGTCAAATGTAATTAACAAATAAATTCATCAGCAATATTATAGAACAATTTGTTTGTTATTTTCGGTTTGTAATTCAAGTTTGACATACGAGTCTTGTGAAGTCAAATTTTGACATAATAGTCTGTAAAGTTTAAGGTGAACCATACGGGTTGAAGATAGCGCAACATGAACATGACTTTTTTGAAACAATATATTATTATTATAATAAATGAAACATATAATGTTTTATACCTACATTTGTAGATAAAAGTCCAAAGTTTTGTAATAAATTTTAAAAAGCTAATTTTGTTTACAAATTATACATAAACATAATTTTCAAAGTAGTAAAATATATGCCACACATTCCCATGAACGACTACAGTAATGCAAATAATTTGTATATTGATAAATATGATCGTCTATAACATACTAAAATTATTTTTCATTTGAATTTACAGTTTTTGAGAAACAAATAAAAACATACCAAAAAGTGTGTTTTTTTCTCGGTTTTTTTATTTATTTATTATTATTTATGAGCTATAGTTTTCTTGTAACATTCAAAAAAAAAAAATGTCACAATTTAATGGAATTGTATCTACAGTATTTTTTCATTTATTTCAAAGCATGAATTACTATAAATAAAATAGCATGTATAACAAAAAATTTCCCACCAAATTTGAATGAGTGACTTGCGCAGTCGATGCATTTAATTTATAATCAAGTCGAATATAAAATCTATCAGGCGACGAACTTCCAGATCCAGACGATTGAAAGTGCGGCTGAACCTGACACATCCTGAGAAGTGACGTTTCTATTTTTAGCTTGTGACCGCTGAAACTAGATCCGCGATTTTGCACGTATTCTACACAATATACACGAAATAAAACAATCAAATATTATTTGAAATATTTTGCTACTACTCGTTTTAACAAATCTGTCTTTTATATTGTCTATCACAAAACTACTGTCTGTTTCAAAAATATATACTGCAATAATTGTATTGTTTAAAATTTTGGATTTGTGAATACATATGTTAATAAAATATATTATTGTTTATAGTTGAATAGTTACAACCTTATAAATCGAATATTTTAGTTCTAAATGTGGAATTTAATAATGATATTGCCATTAGAATCTGATGTGGACAACACATAACTTCCTAAAACATTTCATTTCTAAACGATACAAAATATTAAATAACAAGTTTGGTTTCAAATTAAAGGTTTCAGAAAGGAGAGTTAAATTTAATTTTTGCGGTCGTCAATTGTTTTTACCTCCCGCCACATCCTGTAAGGCAATTATAGGAATCAAACTAAAAATTCGGTAGTGAGTTTTCAGTAGATGAGCACGTTTTAAGGTATCTAGAATGCAATTTCACTAGTTTAGCGATGATGTCTGTGTGTGTGTGACTGTCTTGCTGTGTGTGTGTGGATCTCTGGAGTTACGGTTTTTCAATAACTACTGAACTGAAAATTTTGATATTTTGTATATATCAATTGTATCCCTTCAGGAAGAGCTGATTAGTTTTTGGTGATAATCCAATAACCGGAAGTGATAGTTTACTTGAAGCCCTATCAAATTATTTTGAAATATCTCAATAAATTATAATTTAAATATCAATTTTTGTTATTAAAATTAAAATATTATTATCTACAATTTCTGTCACCATTTACGAATTACAACACGTTAAAGAAAAATTATATTTTGTCATTTTCGTGCACTTTGAAAAAACAAAACGCTTGAAAAATGTCATTTTTTATTATGTGTTATAATTTGTTGAAGGGATGAGCGTTTCTTGATAATGGTAGGTGTTGTTGCATTGTTTGATAAGTAATCTATGACGGGAAGTATTGTGCTACCCACAACAGATTTTTTATATTTTGTACCGTTTAAAATATTATTTTGTATTTTAGTAAGAAAGTAAAAAGCATGAAGTAAATAATTGATTATTCTTTGGTTCGACTGTACATTCACTCGCTCGGAATTCAATTACTGTAAATTTACAAAAAACATTTGACTGTTTCCAACATTTATAACATTTGACTATATTTTAATCGTCCAATTAAGCAGTATTCACTGGCTCAGCTAAAAAGTACAACCACTTACACGTGTACCAACCTTTCACAAGCAAAAACTTGAAACGTCAATGTCACTCCGCTATCTTAAGACATGCCACTAACTAACACTAAACTAAACGAAAGTCACAAAGTAACATTACTACGATTACTGGAAAGATGTAGATGTGTAATAATTTACAAATACATAGGTATTTGTAGATAGGTTTGTCCTTGGTTTACTTGCAAAAATTATATAATTTTTCATACATTCCTAAATCATATAAGCATTAATTAAATTTTTATTTTTACCTCCTGTCATGTATATTATGACGGTTCTAAATAAAATAAATATATCATCACGCCTTTTACCCATTATGGGTGTGGCACTCTGCTTACGCAGATCTCGGTAGGTGATATGCCAGCACATAACCTCCCACCCAATACTAATCTTAAACGGTACAAAATAGTATTTGATGATACAGAAACGTACCTTCTTATTTGTTTATTTTCTATTTATATTTGAGAATTTTAATTTTCTTTCGTGTATTTATCTAATTTTTTGACATATATTTTATAAGGAAAACAGCTTCACAATCACAATGACATGTGTCACATTTCATAAAAAACTAAAATTTTTAAAATGTTTCCATGGTGTACATTTGTGAAATCTAATTTTTTTATATTTTATTATCTCTAAATCTAATGAAAATTAATCAAATTAATGTAATCAAAACACTCGTAACATTAAATATTCTTCAACTTTCAATATAACATAAATTGTGAAAAAAGAAATTTAACCGTATTTTTCACGAAAAACTGTTAAGGGCTTCAAGTAAACTGTTACAAAAATAGTAAAATCGTATTGTAGGGACCCTAAAACGTGTTTATTCATTGAAAACTCACTACCCAATTTTTTGACCAAAAACAATACCTCCCTTACCTAGAGGTAGGCGGGAGGTAAAAAGAATATAAATTACTTTTTACAAAATAAAATCAAATAAGTTAGTTTATATTTTTATCCAACAGCTCTCAATAAATGCTCTATAGTCTATAACTATGGCGATTTTAAACAAGGAAAGTAACAGATTATCCACTAGTGGGTATAGTTTTGAGAAAAGCCACTAGTGAGTAATTTTTTATTCATAATAACACACAACACCTTGGTAACTACTTCAATTGACATTTTAATTTAGAAAATTTAAAGCATATGTCACTGTCTAATAATATTTCTTTAATAAATTTTGCATTTATTAAGAGATGTTGGATAAAACATTATACTTCACACGTGGACAAAGTGGAATTACCCACTCGATTAAATTATCATTTCAGTCTTCGACTTCGTGTGCTAAAATTTCTCTCGTGAGTAATTCCTTACTTTGCCCACTTGTAAAGTAAATAACTATTCTTCTAAAACCTATATTGAATTTGTTACATAATATAAACACATACATACATACATACATAACATCACGCTATGTCCCACTTAGTGGGGTAGCACGAACCCAGAAACACAGTCAACCAACAATCAAACATTCCTATCCTGACACACCACATTTGCCTCGTCCACATTCATACATGCTCGTCTATTCTTCACACTCGGAATCATTCGTTAACGCAACAAACCATCAATCATACCCAACCAGTTATTCCTCGGACGCCCACGCAATCGTTCACCTTCATATATATTTGTTTCATCAACCTTTCATTCGACATTCGCTCAACATGTCCAAACCACCGCAACTGACTCACTCCCACTTTCTTAACAACATTCTTCTCAATCTCACACTCATCATACAACAATGTAAATATTTAAATGAATTTATATTAATTTAATGTAGCACTGAGATTAAAATTTTAGAGGAAAATATCTGATCTTTTTTAAGATCATAGATCAGAAAATATAAATCGATCTAGATCTTTGTCTAACATTTGTTTATAGATCGATTGCTATACGTTTGTTGAGCGATTACTATGTAAAAACAACAGTTGCTATATATTTGCAGAGCAGTTGCTATGTAAAAACATTGTACAACAGAGACAGGTAGCCCTCAACTAGTTGTCTCTATAACTCTACAGATCTCAGCCTCAGGATAATTGAGTGTATCATTTCCTAATCAAGGATGTGTCAGAGTGAAACCGGAAGTGTAAAATCTGACAGTCGCCACCGCATCCGGTTCATAATTTGTGGGATTATGAGACGCGAGCGAAAAATTTCTCGGTTAATAGTTTCGAATGTTGGTAATTACCTTAATGGCCGTGAATATCTGATTTAGTTGTTTTATTGGTTTCTGTGGACTGTAACAAGTTCTATTGAACTAATTTAAAGGAGCTATTAACGTCGACCGTGAATTGTTTCGCATTGGAAACCTTTTAACCAAAATTATTTTCGAACGGGAATTGGAAATAACACTTATTTATTATCTACTTCCTTGTCTATTGTGTGCTATTCACAATTCTGACAAATTTGAAAGTTTAAATTATACTGTTTTACCATTCATTAAATGCCCAGTTCGATCCCCAAAATTACTAACCCCTGGGAGGTTGTTAAAATAATAGTTATTTATGTATAAAGGCAGTGAAGTTCAATTTTTTATCACGAATATGGAATTTAGTAAATAAACCATGTGAGTGATGAAAAGGAACTTCAGTGCCGAGGTACATATTAAGTTCTATTTGAAATCTAAAATTCGAAAAAACTGTAATAAAATTACAATATAGGTTAAGTTTATACATCTGTCAGTTGTCAATTGAAACTGACAGTACTGACATTACCGACAAGCGACAATATATAGTACATCAAAGCATTTTTATTTTAACACGTCCTAAACTCTTTGTTTAAAAACGTTATAATTAACGAATACGTAATTTAATTTATCTGAGTGTTCATTTTAATAATAATAAGTAATTATTCCAACCCTGAAAAGCAAATTATTATTTGTTATCAACACCTCTTTCGCCTTGTCATGCTGTATATTCTATTACAAGATGATGTCACGATTTTGCAACCGCGAAACTTCAGAAAGGAAATTATGAATGAAAAGTTATAAAAATATAAGAAATATTGAATAATATGTGGCTGAAATGATCTAAATTTTTATAATTTGTAAAAAACAACTTTTTTTTTAAGTGTATGACCCCATTGTACAATAATTATTTAACTGGGTTGCTCAAAATCGTCGTATAATGGGTTACTTTAGTGACGATTTCTGAGCTTTTAATGACGGTTTTTAGCACTTTAGTGCCGATTTCAAATAAATGTTATTTTCTTTGACATGTGTCATATTTTTTTGAATGAATGAGGGTGGCAATGTGTCATAAGAAATCTAAGGCGGGAGGTATTGTGCTGGCCACAACACACAAAGATGTATTTATTTATCGCAGTTATTTGGATCACCTTGCTCGTATTTTTCAAGACCACCGTCGATTAAAATTAGAACGTCGTGTCATAATTTTCACATCAATTAATTAATCCCTCGCCATCGGAGTAAGGCATAAACAATTTCCATTTTAATTCGTCAGCCCTTGAATTTGAACTCGTGGAATACCAACCTTCACAGGGGACACAACATTAGCTATACTTTATAATCCTAGAAGAGAATGTTTCACACGTTTCATACAGTTAACGTTGTACGTTGTCCGTAACCGCGTGAGCGAGTTGAGTTGAGAACAAGAGAGTAAAAACTGCTCCAGTTCCAGTTAGCGTTCTATTATGCAAATATCGAGGAACTGTGTTCTGCGCTTGAAGGCGATGGTCTTGAGTGACAATGTTTTTGTTTAGTTACAGATTTGTAGCGTTTACTTGCGTCCACATATTTTTGTGATTATTGAAAAGGTCAACAAATTGGTAATTCCCGTATATTTCCACACCTACATGTTAAATGTTAAAATTTTTATTAGCCGATAGTTCGTGTTTCCTTTAAAACAACCAGCGCTTTTTTGGACGAACTAATGACTTTAGAGAAAAATGTTATACACAAAAAATGACCAGGAAATAGGGCCCGATTTAATAGAAATAACAAACAGAAAATTAAACCAGTAATTCTCAAACGATAGAATAAAATTTAAAAATTTTAAAATAGTCATACGCAAGGAACAAGTTATACGTGTTCAGTAGTTCAGTTGGGTTTATTTGTATAAGAAAGTAATGTGGTGCCCACACCAGATTTTGTTTGCTGAATTATATGTTTAATAAACTAATTTTAGTTGCTATGGGAACAAACAAATAACAGAAACTGTAATTATTAATCATTCAATACAGATTCACATACCGATACTCACGGAATATCCTCACTTAAAATTGTAATATTTTTTTATTACATTTCTTTATAATATAAGCGCTAAGAAACCCATTGCAGCAGAGCGCATCGTCAGATCTCTAATATTTTTCGAGATACGTCGATTTTTGGTATTTTTCGAAGTGCAACTTTAAGGGCCTGTAATTCAAAAACTACACGAGATATCTAAATATTCTCTTCAGTTTAGCTTTTCTGGTGCCTTATATAACAAATTAGCAAATTTTTAAAATTTTGAATTCTTTTTGTATTTTTGTTCAAAATTTCGATCGGCGAAAACTCGACAAATATGAAAGATACAGATTTGCAGTGTTTACCAATCGATTCAGCTCGTCGAAATACATAAGTATGCAAAGTTTCATAAAAATCGCTTTACGGGATGGAAAGTTAGAGCAAAAAGCCTGAAAATGGCGTTTTTTGTCCAAAAAGTCAAGTGATACCCCTTGACGTTTGGCCTGAATTTGGCCATTTTCAGACTTTTTGCTCTAACATTTCAACCGGTTGTCCAAATTTTCTGAAAGTTTCAGGGTTTATGTATTTCGTCGAGCTGAATCGATTGGTGAATACTGCAAGTCTGTATCTTTCATATTTGTCAAGATATCTACAATCGAAATTTTGAAAAAAAATTAAAAAAATTTCAAAATTTTCAAAATTTACTAATTTATTATAAATGTCACGAAAAACATAAAACTGGAGATATTTTTCGATATCTTGTATAGTTTTCGAATTACAGCCCCTCAAAGCTGCTCTTCTGAAAATATAAAAAATCGTCATATCTCGAAAAATATTAGAGATATGACGATGCGCTCTGCTGCAATAAGTTTTCTGGCGAGAATATTATAAAGAAATGTAATAAAAAAAAATTACAATTTTAAGTCATATTTGGGGAAATTTCCGTATTTTCAAAAATATTACAAATCGCCATATTTCGATAAATATAAGACAGATTACGATGCGTTCTACAGCAATGAGTTTATTCATGTTTAAATTATACATAAGTAATAAATATCAAGTTAAGTTAAGGAGTATTTAATTTATTTTCTAGTAAACAATTTACTAGTACTAACCTTTTGATACGCCCGTGAGTTAAATGTCACTTATCCCACTTATTTTTCGTGAGTGAAGAGCTTCATTAACGCCTTCGTTTTCATTAACGTACTATTTATTATAAATGTTTATAATAACATATTTATATATTTTCTGTTTCTTGTTTTGGTTTTCCAATTTTTTATTCTTAATTTTTCCAGATCATTTTTTTTTTGTCTGCCTCGCTTCGTTTTTACTTTCTTATACAAAGTATAAAGAAATATTGGAATCACGAAAAAAATCGCTGACGAGATTTTTGCGGAAATACATATTTTGACGTCCACTGAATCCGTTAAGACCAATTTCTCAATTATGTCTGTGTGTGAGGATGGATGGATGGATGTCCGTGTGCGCAATATCTCCTGAACGAGACAAGATATGTAAACGAAACTTGGAATTTATAAGTTTCATGAAAAAATGAAGAGCTGAGTTGATTTTGAATGAAATTGAAAAACTCGAAGAGGAAGTTTACTGAACACACAAAACAATAAATTCCAATTTTTTTCAAAAATAGAATCAGCTGTGAAAAAAAGTTTCAAATGAAAGATGTTAGCAAAAATATTTGGAATATAAAATGTTATTTGCACTTTTTTTGTACATGCTTCAAAATTTTGGGAAAAACTAAATTATGTATTTAGTAATATATTTCAGTAATCTTAGTTACACTGGGAACAAAAACTATAATATTTTTAACATCTATGTGTCAAACGTGTCAAATAATTGTGAAGTGTCAAAAATATGTGTCGTTTTAAATATTATAAAAGCAATATTTATATTATTAGTTAGAAAGTTTTAAAGACTAGATATTAAAAAATATTTTAAATTAATATCATAGTTGAGAACACAAAATTAAACAGGTTTAATATCCATATGTCAAATAAATGTCATAATATTTATACGTAAGGAACAAGTCATACATATTCAGTTGGTTTTATTTGTATAAGAAAGTAGTGTGGTGCCCACACCAGATTTTTACTTTCTTATACAAAGTACAAGGAAGTATTGGAATCATGAAAAATATCGCTGTCGAAATTTTTGCGGAAATTTTGACGTCCACTGAATCCGTTATTTCTCAATGATGTCTGTGTGTGAGGATGGATGGATGGATGGATGGATGTCCGTGTGCGTAATATCTCATGAACGAGACAAGATATGTAAACATACATTCATAATATCACACTATGTCCCTCTCATTGGGGTAGCACGAACCCAGAAACACAGTCAACCAACAATCAAACATTCCTATCCTGACACACAACATTCGCCTCGTCCACATTCATAGTGCGATTCATACATGCTCGTTTATTCTTCACACTCGGAATCATTCGTTCACGCAACAGACCATCAATCATACCCAACCAGTTATTCCTCGGACGCCCACACAATCGTTCACCTTCAATCTCACCCACACATATAAGTTTCAGCAACCTTTCATTCAACATTCGCTCAACATGTCCAAACCACCTCAACTGACTCACTCCCACTTTCTTAACAACATTCTTCTCAATCTCTCACGATTACGTTTCGTATACCCACACACTCCTCTCAAATATCTCATTTTTACAGCAGTTATACGTCGTTCATGCTTCTTCATTCACAACCAACATTCAGAACCATACATCAATAGACACTAACACACCATTATAAACACTCAATCGAGCATCTCTAGATACATTCACGTTTCGAGCAAATGTACCCAGAGCACCCAATACCTTGCACCCTGCAGACACTCGCCTTTCAATCTCCCAGTCAATACGTCCATCCCTGAATTATAAATTATCAAGGATTTTTTATGAAATACTAATAAATAATATAATACAGTTTGCCAAAATCTCTCATCTTTAATTAGCTAACCCATGTAATTAGATAATTGTAAGTTTTGTATAATTTTGCAGTTTTTTTGTAACATGTTATTTACTATATAATTTAAGTGTTATTTTTAATTTATTTACAAAGGACTACACAAAAAATTAACATTTTATTTAATTTTTACAGTAATAACACTTGTAAGCTTTCCGTAGTACTTTATTCATCTTTTAATTATATATAATTTAATTAATAATTGGAGGTATTTTCACAATCTTAATTAATAATTTGCACTTGCAATTTTACAAGTTACAACAAATTAATTAATATATCTTCGCGCCATTGACTTGTTTCTGAGGAATTCTTGGTCGTTATCATTATCAAATAAATAAACAGATGTGGCCAGCACATAACCTCTCATAAATATAAATTTTTAAGCGATACAGAAGATTGTAGGTAATATTTTTGATTCCAATGAAATTTATTCTATCTCATTTATTTACTAAAATATGCTCAAAAATTCTGATAGACTTTCAAATAATCTAGCATTGACTGTTGATGAATTGTTCCTAAAATCTAATCAATTCGTAACATAAACATAATACCTCCCTTATATGTATGTATGTGCGGGAGGTTAAAATGTTATAAATATGGTGAAATAAACAATTTATCTTTGAATGATTTTAATTGGGCCAAATGATATGATTCTGAGCTCGTATAATTAACAAGTATAGCAATTTTTAAATAATTGTGTTTCTTTTTCAGGTGTTGCTGACGTCAGTCGTGGAATATTCCGCCATTATTTAAACAGAAAGTCTATGGAACAAGTCATAGGGGTAAGTTTTTATTAGCTCTTTTATATTAATAAGAAAATTATCGAGAACTTTAAACTCCTTTATAGGAGACATCATAAAAGTGTTTTTGTATTATAAACCAAAATGAATTGTTTGATTTTTTAAAATAATATTTTATTAAAATATACCCGTGTGTAGAATTGAAATGTAGCGTATAAGGATTTCAATGTTATTTTTATGATATTGCTGTAAATTTTTACTTATTTGCTTTATACTTATAGCAAAAACGTAAATACACAAGTTGATTAGAATTAAAGCAATAATAGTTATTTGTCAAACTAGAGAGGAAAGCACTTCTTTTTCCCCCTCGAGTTCGAAGTTTGCCTCATGAGCAGCGAATGAGACATTTCGAACGAGAGTGGAAGAAGAGCTTTCCTCTCGTGTTAGACACAACATTTTTTTCACGACATGTTTCTAAAAACGATTTGCTCGGACCTAAAATACACTTTGACAACATAACTGACAAGTCAAAAGTTAGGTTAGGTTATCAGACACAAGGCGGTGTAGCAGTGTTGCCAATGAACCAATCTTAAATATCTGTAACAAGTTTTAAATTGTGATTTAATAAGAAAAAGAAAAATTTAAGATATAATTGTAAGACAATTTAAAGTATGTATATCACTAAAATAAGGATTTTCAATAAAATTAGGAAATTATTTATAATATTTATAATATATTTTTTTGTAAATAACATTCATATTTGTAACACTTCTATATATTTCCTCTCTAGAGAGGAACAACACATTTTCCTCATTTTTTCTGGAGAAGAACGGTGGGGTTTCCTACCATGTCGTGAAAAAAGTTTATTAATGTTAATATTGTTAATGAAATTAATACAACAAAATTGAAACATGTATCAAAATGATGTTACTAACCTTCAAATTCAGTGTTTATATTAAAATATCAAAGTATATATTTCTAATTCATAATCATTATGCAAAAGGAAATGATTAGCATATTTAAAATACTTATAAACATATTTGCACATGAGCGAGTCGGTTTCAAACATTTCACTCGTGAGTCATTCCTCATGACAATTTTCCGCATTTGGGGAACTTTCAGCACCCGTGCTGTTTGTTGTATGCGTAAGTACAGTCACGCAATCAACTCGCAGAATATTTGCAAGAAATCCTGGACACACCGCAAATTCATTTCCTGTAGAAATTTTATTCATCAATGAACTGAACATGAGCATGTGCTTGGTTTAAGATACTTAGAATTAAATACATGCATCACGCTTTATCCCACTCAGTGGGATAGCACAAACCCAGAAACACAGTCAACCAACAATCAATCTCCTCCAAACATTCATACATTCGTTCCCGCAACAAACCATCAATCATACCCAACCAGTTATTCCTCGGACGCCCACACAATCGTTCACCCACATATATTAGTTTCACCAACCTTTCATTCGACATTCGCTCTTCACTCCCACTTTCTTAACAACATTCTTCTCAATCTTACACAATCACGTCTCGTACATACTCCTCACAAATATCTAATTTCCACAGCAGTTATACGTCGTTCATGCTTCTTCATCCACACACAACATTCACTAGACACTAACACATCATTATAAACACTTAATTGAGCATCTCTAGATATATTCACAAAAACTAAAACATTCTTAATATCGATGTCTCAAACGTGTCAAATAATTGTGAAATGTCAAAATTATGTTTCTTGTGAAATATTATAAAAGTAATATTTGTATTATTAGTTATAGAAAGTTTTGAACACTATAGATATTAATTGATTTATATTTTAAAATAAATTCATAGTTACAATGAGAACAAAAAATTAAACAGGTTTAACATCTTTATATCAAATAATTGCCAAAATAAAGTCATACGCAAATAACAAGTCATACGTGTCAGTTGGTTTTATTTGTATAAGAAAGTAGTGTGTTGCCCACACCAGATTTTTTATTCTTGACATCGGGCGGTTACCAAGCAACGTTCTTTTAGTATGTGATAAAATTATTTCGTAATTATGTCCTAGGTATATTATAGCTGAAATTTTTTTGGTTAAAAAATTATCCAATCAAATCCCAGCATTTGTGATCACGTGTGCATAAGTAACCAATCAGGTCACAATTACACTGATAATTTCCCCGGGAAATTATCACCTGTTGCTAAGTAACAGTCGTTGACAGCTGGTTGACAGTTAATTCAATATTTAATTTGTGTATTTCAAAATGTTATTTTCACGGTTAGAAAATGAAAATAATAATAATTATCGCAAAAAATTTTCTCACCGAATATCCCTCGACCATTGATAAATACTTATAATTTGATCACAACT
The DNA here is from genome assembly GCA_963942605.1 of Poecilus cupreus. Lineage (NCBI taxonomy): Eukaryota > Metazoa > Arthropoda > Insecta > Coleoptera > Carabidae > Poecilus > Poecilus cupreus. Next base: position 952,841 of record OZ012724.1, read on the forward strand.
ACCTCAAGAACGTTGCTTGAAGGTAACAGCCCGGGCGGTTACCAAGCAACGTTCTTTCGGTAACTGTGATAAAATTATTTCGAATTATCAATGGCCTAGGGATATTATAGCTGATAATTTCCCCGGGAAAAATTGTTGCTAAAAACAGTTATTGACAGTTAATTCAATATTTGATTTGTTTATTTCAAAATGTCATTTTTACGGTATGTAAATGTAATAGCTATTAACATTCCTAGTGATGTTATGAGTATCGTAACTGCCGCAGATGTCAGTTGAAATCCGAGCTCGTAGAGCGAGGATTTTAAGACATCTAAGGCCTGTTATGACTCATAACATCCGTGGTTTGTTCAATAGTTTACCGGTTTCAGAATATGAAGACGTTAATGTCATTAATAAATATTATTTTTTGAAATTCTTTTATGAAAAACGTCTGTCATAATTTTAGAAGGTGATCAAGTAAGTCTGTTTGTTTTTATTTAACACCATGGTTACACTTCTTTTGTATCATATTTAAAATAATTTTATACTTAAACGCCAAATGTGTTCTTCATGGCTAGATAAAAAGTGGATTTTGGCGATGTTGAATTGCCTGAAAATATTTGGAACGCAGCAGGTGAATCTCTGAACAGCTTAATTCCGTGTGTATTAATAAATAGCGTTATATTATCATTGTGTATTATTTTCATTTTCTTGACTGTTTTGACAGGTCAGTAAGGTATTATTACCCTACAGAATAGTTATGACATACTTACCCTGCCTACTTTTGTGCATGTAAACATAGGTTTAATCTCCTGAAACCGGTAAATAATAATAATTATCGCAAAAATGTTTCTCACCGAATATCCCTCGACCATTGATAAATACTCATAATTTGATCACAACTACCTCAAGAACATTGCTTGGAGGTAACTATGATAAAATTATTTTGAATTATCACTAGTCTAGGAATATTATAGCTTATAACAACCCCCAAGTATAAAAAGCACCTTGTATTTTTCTGGTAAATTTAGCTAAATATTCCGATGATTAATAATAAAAACCTGTGTTAATAAGGAAGCAAGAACTCATTTGAAATTCTAGGAATTTTAATTCATTTACAAGCTCTACTAAATCTAATTTTAGTCACAATGTTTTCCTAATATTTGTATTAAAACAAAATTAACCTGAACACGTTTGAGAAATCACAGATATTGTAAAATACCGCTGTCGTCCATTGGGGAAACCCACACACGTGCGAGAGTGTGTGAATTTACTACAATCTACGCTTTGTCATTAATTATAATTTATTCAGCAGTTCTTCCTTCTTCGTAGTCGTAGAGTAGTATACTTACAAACATATATGGTAGCTACAATTTTATTTAAAACTTTTTCTTTATTTCGAACCCTTTACAAATTAAAATGTTATGTTTAATTAAAATACAAGCTGATTAAATTTTGATAGCAATAATCCATTTTGAATAAAATTGGTCAACCGGAAGTAACAGTTGACAGTTCCGTGAAAAAACACGGTTAAATTTAATTTTTCAACAATTTATGTTGTTTTGAAAATTGTAGAAAATTTAATTTTACATCTGTTAACAAGTTTAAAATTTGTAAACCAGTAACAAATATTTTTTGTGTATTTCGTAACTAAATTTATTTGTGAATATAGTAATTATTACATTTATTATTATGTGCTTTTGACTAAATATTTTAGTAATTTTATTGAAGCAGAACAATAAATCATAGTTGTTATAACAAATTAAGTTGTTACATACTTTCTTTAACAATTACAAATTGATAAGTTAGCTAAATTTACTTGTTATTATTGATGAGTCTATTTGTTAAATTTTATAAATCCAGTAAATAGATAAAAGCAACAATTTTTACTTTCTTATACAAAGTATAAGGAAGTATTGGAATCACGAAAAAAATCACTGACGAGATTTTTGCGGAAATACATATTTTGACGTCCACTGAATCCGTTAAGACCAATTTCTCAATGATGTCTGTGTGTGAGTATGGAAGGATGGATGGATGTCCGTGTGCGCAATATTTCCTGAACGAGACAAGATAAACTTGGAATTTCTAAGTTTCGTGAAAAAATGAAGAGCTGAGTTGATTTTGAATGAAATTGAAAAACCGGAAGAGGAAGTTTACAGGACACAAAACAATAAATTCCATTTATATCAAAAATAGAATCAGCTGTGAGAAAATGTTTCAAATGAAAGATGTTAGCAAAAATATTTACAATATAAAATGTTATTTGCATTTTTCTTGTACATGCTTCTAATTTTCAGAAAAACTGTATTATATATTTAAGAATATATTTCTATAAGCTTAGTTACAATGGGAACAAAAATTAAAACATTTTTAATATCTTTGTGTTAAACGTATCAAATAATTGTGAAGTGTCAAAAATATGTGTTGTGTGAAATATTATGAAAGTAATATTTGTATTATTACTTAGAAAGATTTGAAGATTACAATGAGAACAAATAATTAAACAGGTTTAACATCTATATATCAAATAATTGTCAAAATAAAGTCATACGTGTTCAGTTGGTTTTATTTGTATAAGAAAGTAGTGTGGTGCCCACACCAAATTTTTCTTTCTTAAAAATTCAGAATTGACAAAATTTTAATTTAACAAAAAGGCATATTAGTTCAAATTGTTGATTTAACACAATATATTTGACAATATTAACTAAAAATACTTAACAACCGCAAAATTAACAAATCGAAAATAAAATATTTTATTGTGTACACAGTAAATCCCTTATATCTATGAAAGTATTGTTTGTACGAAACTCGTAATATAAAAATGTGACACTTATGCCCAGTTTTTCAGTGCGAGTTTAAACCAAATTTTTAGTTTAAGTTTCAGTTTAAGGTTTAAAGTGTATTTCAGTTCAACTTAAACCATGAACTGAGCTGAAATTTCGCTTGAACTTGAACCTTATCGGGTACTTGGTTCAACGTAGAGTTCAAGGTTCAATGGCAAATAATGACAGTTTTCCGGTTGAATTTGGTTGTCAAAAGTTATATTATTATATTTTAATATTGTAAATAATATTAAATTAGGAGAAATTATGTGCGATATTTATTTAATATGGAGTCATCTGACAATGAGGAGGGTATAAACTTTTTTGAAAATCAATTAATACGAAGACCCAAAATACATAGAAATAGAATATATCATTTCGATATTTGAGAAGATTACGATCTTTTGACAAAATTTAGATTGAGCAAAGAAACCATTAGTTTAATTATAAATGTCAACTAGGACCTTTTAAAATATCCTACTGCCTGGCAAATTTGTCAAAGATATAGGTTATATATATATATACGAGAAGACTCACGTAGTGTAACTGTCGATATTTAAAGAAATTATACTTTAAGTTCAGATAAAACGATCGCATTAACATTAACATTTTACGCTATTGGAAGTTTTTTGAAGATGTTATAGCATCTTTTTGTCCCATTCATATTAAATGGCCGACAGTTTCAGTATAAATCAACAAGTTTTCTATAATATAGCACGTTTCCCAAAAGTAATAGGAACAATTTACTGTACTCATGTTAAAATACAGTCCCCTGCTAAATAAATAAAGATATAAATAACATTACATTTATATGCTAGAAATATTTGCTCCTCTTCCCTAGTGAAATTTATGCTTATTCTTCTTCAATTACATTCATCTTAACTGTCATACGGAAAATTAGAACAAAAAACTCACCGATCTGTCAAAAATTTTGACGTTATGTCACTTTTCTACTACCAACTTTATCAAATTAAAGCATAGAATCGTTGAACTTCAGTTCAACTAAACTTGTAACTTAGAAACGCCAAGTCCACTGAACTAGTTCAAAAATTAGTTCATGGTTCTACTGAACTTTTACTTAAACCATGACTGAAAAACCGGGCATTAGTGATGACGATGAAATTCCAAGTTTTGTTTATTGTTTATTTTGTTATTTTTTATCTAGAAATGAAACCAGTTTTTATGATGGATCTGTATAAATACGGAGATAAATATGTTCTTGTTTTAAAGTTAACTTTGCGTGTACTCGTGTTTGAATGAGACAATTAATATTTATTAGAAAAATTGTTACACGACCATGGAAAATTAAATAGAAACGAAAAATATTTGACATTTCAGAAAACAGATTTATGTCGGGTATTATAATAGTATATTATTACAATAGGGAATATGATAGTCATTATTCACGAAGATGAAGTTTGCGTTACGAGCCGTAGGCGAGTGATGCAAATCATCCGAATGGGTATATTTTTTTTTAATGTATTACAGTGTGACATTATTTTCTGTATAAATTTTGCACAAGAATGTAATAATATATTGGCAAATTTGAAAGTTTATTTCTTTCCATTTCTTTTTATAAATATATAAATAAATCTAGGGCTCGGTATTATAAACAAATATTAAAATTTAATAGCGTGTTATATAAATTAAGTAACGTACTATTTACGAAATGTGTATTATAAAGGTAATATAAATTTTATTTCCTACTAAATTAGCTTATTAAATTAATATGATAGTTTTGGCGGTATTAAATTAGATAGTAGACTACTAATGTATATTTTAATGTTATTTGTTATTTTTGTTTTACAAATAATTTATTGTAAGTAGTAAATAAAGACAATTATTGTTAAATATTAAAGATAATATTTACATAGGTATATATTCGAATATGATGTCACTATCAACAATTGATAGTTTTTCATCTGTTTCTTTTTTTTATATTAGCTCTTCCAGTTTTATATAATTCTATCAAATAATAGTATATTCTACAACAAGTAATGGAATGGCACATATTCTACGCGAGCAAAAAGTTTGTAGCCCGAGCCGAAGGCGAGGGCTACGGTTTGCGAGTGTGGGATAAGCCATTCCGTTACACGTTGTAGACTATACTTTCTATAACAAGATTTTGGATATTATACAAAAAATACAATTATAAAACTGTTGAAAACGTCAAACTCAAATAAATCAAATTAAAACAAACAGACGTAACCATAGTAACTGAAACAAAGATACTTCATATATCGCACTAATAAGCGGTTCTGATTCGTCGAAAATATTCCATACGCGGCGTATGGAATGTTAGTGATTCCATAACAATTTTTAATTGTGGAATGCCTAGTTTCCAAAACAGTGTTATAGAAAAAAATATTTTATATTTAACGAGCCCCATATTAAATAATACACAGTTACCTTTTCCTTAAATTTCAGCTTTTTTCTTTTAATACTTTCTTATAATAATTTTGCTTCGGTTCGGTAGTGAGTTTTCATTGGATGAGCACGTTTTAGGGTCCCTAGAATACGATTTTAATAGTTTCGCGATGATGTCTGTGTGTGTGTCAGGATGTGTGGATCTCTGGAGTTACGTTTTCTGAAAAACTACTAAACTGATAATTTTTATATTTTATATATATATCAATTGTTTCCCCTTTGGAAGAGCTGATTAGTTTTTGGTGATAATCCAATTACCGGAAGTGGTAGTTTATTTGAAGCCCTATCAAGTTATTTTTAACTATCTCAGTAAATTATGCTTAAATGATAATTGTTGTTTATAGAATAATGTTTCAATTATCTACAATTATTGTTTGAAACATTTTCCTCTTACTGTCTCCATTTACGAATTACAACACGTTAAAGAAAAAATATTTTTTATATTTTCGTTGAAATCTGCTAACCTGTATATTTTTAAAAAAACAAAACAACGGTTGAAAAATGTCATAATTTTTTGAAGAAATGAGCGTTTCTTGATAGTGGTGGTCCGTGTTTTTGCATTGTTCGATAAGAAATCTATGGCGGGAGGTTTTGTGCTGCCCACAACAGATTTTTATTTATTTAAACATTAAAATATTATCAAAGCAACTCCCAAAGATGTTAGTGGCTGCGGGGATCGAACTCAGGACCTCATAATGTGTAAACGACATATTAAAGTGTTAAAAATTTTGCCACACCTACAATTCTGAAGGCGCGTCGTCAAGTTTAGTATTTTATATCACTTTTAATCATTTAAATTTGAAATATGGGGACCTCCAGGTATATTTGATATAAAAGTGTTTATTTTAATATGATATCATGTGTAACAAGGCTAAAAGATCTATTAACTAATTAAAACGTAGGCTATATGTAAATCAAAATTAATTTCATAATTAATTAATAAATCATGACGTTAAATTCGCTTTTAAATTCACGTGCCAGAAGATATATTGACACAAACAGATTTTTGTAAAATATAAATTGATCAGAAGTTTATTACAAGATACTAAATTTGATGTACCAACACAGAACTTCCCACATATACAGGGTGGTGAATAGAAGGACGTACCATAGCGTTTTCATTGCTATTTTTGAAATGTCCAATTATTGGCTTCCCTAATTATTTTATATTAAATAATTTGATGTGGCCAGCACATAACCTCCCGCCCAATACAACTCTTAAACGGTACAAAATAGTATTTGATGATACCAGAAACATACCTTCTTATTTGTTTATTTTCTATTTATATTTGAGAAATTTAATTTTCTTTTGTATATTTATTTTATTTTTGACATATGTTTTATTAAGGAAACAGCTTTATAATTACAATGACATGTGTCACATTTCGTAAAAAATTGAAAATTTTTAAATGTTTCCATGGTGTACTAGGAATGCAAGATTTGTGAAATCTAATTTCTTTATATTTTATTATATCTAAATCTAATGAAAATTAATCAAATTAGTGTAATCAAAACACATGTAAAATTAAATATTCTTTAACTTTCAACATAACTTAAATTGTTGAAAAAGGAAATTTAACCGTGTTTTTCACGAAAAACTGTTAAGGGCTTCAAGTAAACTGATACTTCCGGTCGACCAATTTTATCCAAAATCTAACCAGCTCTTCATATAAATATATAACAAGCAAATATACACAAAATTGTATTTTTTGGTATTTTAGAATTTGAGTTATGCGAGACGAAAATAATGCTTATTCATTGAAAACTCACTACCCAATTATTTGACCAAAAACAATACTTCCCTTACTCAGAGGTAGGTGGGAGTTAAAAAGTTAAACAATTTATTATAGAGGAAAAATTTCTGCATTTTTTACACTAATATTTATAATGTTACTCAACCTGGAACCGGAAGTCGAAAATGTTTATTGGTAATTTTCATCATCAAAATGTACCAATTGAAAGTTATTGGTTCTACCTGTCATCTGCTGTCAACAGTGTTTGATTTCAAATGTCTGATTAAAAATGTATAAATTGTAAGAAAAATTAGTTATAGTGAAATGGTTTTTTATGTATTGAACTATAATAATACAGGAACGCTAATTGACATTGAAAATGCGAGCTGAGAGAAACAGATAGTTGTTGGGCAACCTGTCTTTGTTGTGCAGTCCGTTATTGTCAATGTCGAACACATAACTTCCTTCAATGGAAAAAATAAAAATTGTAGACAATATTATTCCACAATTTTTTGTTATAACGAAATTTATTTTAACTTAATTATTTAATAAGATATGCTCAAAGAACCTAATAGGCTTTCAAATAAACTACCACTTTCGTTTATTGGATTACCACTAAAATCTAGTTACCTCGTAACCCTCAAATAATAAATATAAAATTTCAAAATGAATTAATTGTCATTAGATTTTGAACCGCACATTCATATGAGTTTAACGAAAGATAGAGTGATAGCAATTTAATTAATTAAAATTATTTGTTCACATGTTACAGTTTTAAAACAATAAACAATACATAAGAAACAACAATATGATGAAACTATTTAGTAAATGTACAAAAATATATTAATTAAATAAGTTGGATTAATTATGTGCTAATTTACTTGTCAAAACGTCAAGAAATGACATTTCAAAAACGTATTCAATGACCGTTTCTTTCACCAAAATCACTCAAATGGAAAATAATGTATGTACTAGCTAGAGAAATTTTAGCGTACTATTTTTGAGGTCCACGAAATTTTCAATGAAGGCTGGTTGTCCAAGTGTTTAATAACTCAAGAACGAAAAAAGATAATCGTGAAATCTGAACTATCATAAATACTAATTAGTGCAGTATAGAAATTATTCATGTTTTTATTAATGAAGAATCACACACAGAAAGTATGTCATAACATAAAAAGCTAAGAACAATGATATTTGTTTGTATATCAAGACACAACACAAATATAATTTTTTATTACGAATATAAACTATATGAGTAATAAAAAATACTTTAGTGCCGAGGTATACATTATATTTTTTCTGAAATCGTTAAATTATTAATTAAAAACATAAATAAATAGCATTATGTATTTGTAAAACGTCAGCTAACTGTTGCGACGAAGATGGCTGAAACTACTGGCAAACTGTCAAATATTAGTGTATAATTTTCATTATTATTTACATGTTCTTAGATGTGATCTGCATTAAATCCGATAAATTATTATCAAAGGTAAATAATAAATAAATTCAGCAATAGTATTATAGAATGATTTGTTTGTTATTATAGGTTTGTAATTCAAGTTTGACATAAGAGTCTGTAAAATTTTACTTTAGCTACTATTTTGGCTAACTTCGCGGAGTGATATCGTGTACTTTAGTATCGTTTTCGGAAAAAAAAAAAATTAAAGATATTCGAATGTCTGTTCTTTTTTATTTGTTATCAACACCTCTTTTTCCTTGCCATGCTGTACATTATATTACAAGATGACGTCACGATTTTGCAACCACGAAACTTCATAAAGGAAATTATGAATAAAAAGTTAAAAAATTTTAAGAAATATTGAATAATATGTCACTGAAATGATCTAAATTTTTATTATTTGTACAAAAACACAACTTTTTTTTAAAGTGTATGACCCCATTCTTGATGAATTTTAAAAATTTATTTCTTGTGATTTTTAATTATTAAAATTCACACTTTTTTGTCTCTCGCTTCTAACCTATTGAAACTTTTAGTCTGAACATTTTTTCATTCGGTGTTTTTTCTTGAGATCTTCCTGGTAATAAATTAAAATGGGACACGCTGTATACAATTATAACATCATCTATTCTTATTCTATGATCTATTTTATATGTCAAACATGTTGACAGACAATTGATGAGGAAAATCTGTCCATAAACAATTAACAATTCTACTCACACATAGTAATTTTTCTAGAAAATAATTTTATTTGAATTACTGCGAATATGAAGTAGTATTAATAATTTAATGCTTGAGTAAAGTAAATAATTGCTGTCCACAAATTAATTGCTTTTATACTTGTATATCTTTTTTGAACCATTCATAGCTTAGTAGCTACGTATTTGTGGTATGGAAATACCACCAAGATTTCATGGCAATTACATACTTTTTCAATCTATATTTTTGTTATATAGTACAACCAAGTGGTAGTGCTGTCCAGAAAATATGTGAATTAATTTTTAAGTGATTAATAATAAATAGAGACTTAACGGCTGGTACCTCGCAAAAATATCTAACCGTGATTTGCGAAAGCAAAGTGTTACACTCAAGATAAATTTGTCGGTTACGAGATTCGAACCGAGGATCTTATGATTCACAGTTCGATACGTTACCATGGAGCTATTTACCCTATGTAATTGAACAATACACTGCTTAATTTTACTTTCTTATACAAAGTATAAGGAAGTATTGGAATCATGAAAAAAATCGCTGACGAGATTTTTGCGGAAATACATATTTTAACGTCCACTGAATCCGTTAAGACCAATTTCCAATGATGTCTGTGTGTGAGGATGGATGGATGGATGGATGTTTGTGTGCGCAATATCTCATGAACTAGACAAGATATGTAAACGAAACTTGAAATTTATAAGTTTCATGAAAATATGAGGAGCTGAGTTGATTTTAAATGAAATTGGAAAACCGGAAGAACAAGTTTACTGAACACACAAAACAAATAATTCCATTTTTTTCAAAAATAGAATCAGCTTTGAAAAAAATTTCAAATGTAGGATGTTAGCAAGAATATTTGGAATATAAAATGTTATTTACACTTTTCTTGTACCTGTTTCTAATTTTGAGAAAAACTAAATTATATATTTAGTAATATATTTCAGTAATCTTAGTTACACTGGGAACAAAATCTAAAATATTTTTAACATCTATGTGTCAAACGTGTCAAATATTTGTGAAATGCCAAAAATATGTGTCATTCATTTTATATATTATAAAAGCAATATTTGTATTTATTAGATACAAAGTTTTAAAGACTAGATATTAATTAATATTTTAAATTAAAATCATAGCTGAGAACACAAAATTAAACAGGTATAATATCTATATGTCTAATAATTGTTACAATAGTTATACACAAGGAACAAGTCATACATGTTCAGTTGGTTTTATTTGTATAAGAAAGTATTGTGGTGCCCACATCAGATTTTTTTATATTTCTTTTGAACAAGGCTGTACCTGTTTTTTGATAGCAACCGCTCTACATACAAGTGTTAGACAAAGAAGGGTGGCCCACGACATCTCAGACTAGTTTTCGCTTTCATAAAAGCCTACAAATACGCGTTTCCAGTATTATTACTAGAGAACGGATTATATGCACGAAAAAACTGAATTATATGCGAATATTTTTTGGGAAATATGCACTATATATGCACAAATATGACAATATATGCAGCAAAATATGCAAAAAAAAATCTAAAATTTTTAGATAAAAAGTATGAATTTTATTGCACAATACAGTCTTAATCCTGATTCACAATTAACAAATATACTACTAATATACATATAAACTAAGTCTAGAAACTTGATGTTATAAGATTGACATATTTACATAAATACAATAACAAATTATTCAAAATATAAAAAAAAGTGAAACATAAGAAAAAGATATATCCAGCTGAGAATTCTCGGTCTAATATTCACTATACCCACTTTTACCAGCATTCGTGTATACAATGAATACCTACCGTTACCGTTACAGGGATTTCCCTACAAATATTACAGTTTATTGGTTTGTGTATTTGCTTATTGTATTGTTTATTGCTTTTTCCGTTGCATATTTATTGCGGCCTCCTCCAATATTTGGGAATTATCAGTGTGCATTACCAGAAATTTCAGATTATTTATCACTAGACAAAGTCTTAAAAATATTGAAATATGTAATTATATGCAACTTTTATAAAAATATGCATAAGAATGTCCAAATATGCAATATATACAATTAGTAATTAGCATTAATTGACTATAATAAATGTTATTCGTCCAGAAAAATTATTTTATTTAAAGATATGCAAAAATTAAAATATACACACTTTGTATATAATCCGCTCTCTAATTATTATATTTTACTACACATAACATATTGTTTACCTATAGTAGGAAATTTTTTATTTTCATAATTGCATTTCCGCTTTTTTGTCTGTACCAGGATAACAACAGATCTTGCAAAATATACACAAAGCAAAATAAATTGAATTAAATAAGCAACACTTAACAAAAGCTGCTTGCAGTGGTTTAGTAACACTTTAAAGCACCGTTAGTCCAATTCTTCTTTCGCCTTGACAAAATGCAAATCACAGCTACCGTAGCCAACTTCGTTCTTCGCCTTTTCATTACCTTTGTGTAATTAATATTGGTTCATTTGCGTTACTAATAACAATGATTCACATCTCGTTTATTTTGCACACAATGTAATTATTTTAATAATAGATTAAATTGAACGAACAATATTAATTCAAGGTTTTTAAAAATCAAATTATTTTATGAATTAATTCTAGTTATTAATTATTATAATCACTGAAATTACAATTTATTAATTGATATTGTAAAATAGTTCGGAGAATTGGGCGTTTATTAATATTTACGAATTTATTTTGGCAATGCTCGTCACATTTTGTAAGGGAAGTATAGGGATCATGCTAAAAATTCGGTAGTGAGTTTTCAGGGGATGAGCACGGTTTAGGGTCCCTAGAATACTATTTTAATAGTTTCGCGATGATGTCTGCGTGTGTGTCTGTCTGTGTGGATCTTTGGAGTTGCGGTTTCTCAAAAACTACTAAACTGAAAATTTTGATATTTTGTATATATCAATTATATCCCCTTTGAAAGAGCTGATTAATTTTTGGTGATAATCCAATAACCGGAAGTGGTAGTTTACTTGAAGCCCCAACAAGTTATTTTGAATCAATTAAAAAAAAAAAATGTGTTTTTCAATATATTTTTCGTGCCATTTACCAACTATGGTATGGTTTATAGCTATAATTTACTGGTACACAGTAAAAATTTTATAGTCAAAATTTTAACAACCAGACGATTCACCGTTAATTTTGGTTAATTTAACAAGTTTAAAATTTGTTAGCAAGTAACAAATTATTTTTGTGTATATCGTAACTAAATATATTTGTGAATATAGTAATTATTAATATTTATTTTTATGTGCTTTTGACTAAATATTTTAGTAATTATATTGAAGCAGAACTACGTGTACAATAATTATATTACGGTTGTTAATCATAAATCATAGTTATTATAACAAATTAAGTTGTTACAAACTTTCTTTAACAATTTCAAATTAATAAGTTAGCTAAATTTACTTGTTATAATTGACGAGTCTATTTGTTAAATTTTATAAATCCAGCAAATAAATAAAAACAACAATTTTTCTTGTTAAAAATTCAGAATTGACAAAAATGTAATTGTACATTTGTCATATTTGTTTTAATTGTTAATTTATCACAACATATTTGTCAACATTAACTAAAAATATTTAACAACCGCAAAATTAACCAATCACAACTAAAATATTTTATAGTTTACACTAGGAAGATCGTAGATAAAATTTATATGATATACGTATTAAAAGTGATTTATTTCGTTCTTGGAGTTGTTTCACTCGGCTTCGCCTCGTTTTACAAACTTCCTCACTTATTCATAAAATGTCACTTGAAACACTTACATCATATATTAACCATTGTAATAAATATTTAAAGAATTTTAACTCAAAAACTAGAAGATTCAGAAAAAATAGTTATTTTTGATATACGTTTTATAAATGACATTTTATGGGTAAGTGGGAAAGTTTGTGAAACGAGATGAAGCCGAGTGAAGCAACCCCACGAACGATCTTCCTAGTGTATTAGTATATACTAAAAAATGTAGAATGATATTTTGACAGGTAGGTTTATATTTGTTGATTTATTGATACAAATCGTTAGCAACGTGTTAAAAGTAACTATAAAATCACTTTTAACACGTTGCTATGTTACATTTAACACTAGTGTCAGAAACGGACACTTTTAACATGCTAAGCAACCGTTAAAAGTGCCACTTTTAACGACGGTCATAGATAAAGTTTATTTTTTTTTAAGAAATACTGTTGTTCTTGATCAGTTCTCCCACTGATTAAATAAAATATACTTATTTATGTCACAGCCTGTATTTTTTCTACAAACATCAACCCTCATTGGAAAAGCAAACCACAGCATTTATAGACAAATTATGAAATATATTGCAAGAAAACACACCTACATCAATGGAATGACGCAGAAACAAATCACCGCGGTTCTAAAAACATTTATAATTGGTACAAACTGGTTTGGGTTTTGCGGTGAATTTCTCTGGGCATTCCGAACTACGCACAACGCATCGCACTTCTTACACTTTCAGTGCTACCAACCTGTTATTGTTGTCTGCTGCCTGATTCATTCTTTAAAATGCATTCCAATAAAAAAAATTGTGGTGGTCATCGGTACATGATTTGTTATACATACAATTATAATAAATATAGAATACATATTTCAGTTATATATTTATTGATATATAAATACAAATATATACACAGACCTCATATTATTTATTTATTTTATAATTATAATAAATATATTCGACTCATAATAAATATAGAATAAATGATTGAATTATATTTACTGTGAAATAGAAAAAAGTTTTAAACAAAAATGGTAGATAGTATTATTATACAACTTTCTGAATAAATAGTTATTATTTGAAATCGGCACTAAAGTGCTCAAAAATCGTCATTAAAAGCTCAAAAATCGTCACTAAAGTAACTCATTAATCGACGATTTTGAGCAACGCAGTGTTGGCAACCGTAAAATAATTATTGTACAAGTAGAATAATTTTGACAGATATATGACGTATTGCAGTAAATTTAAATGTAAAATGAAACAATATGTGCAAGAAAAACTAATTAATTCCGATAAAGAAATTGGTGGAGTGTTATTTATGATAACTTCAATGTTCGAGATTGGCAACACTGAGTGTCAGTTCCAATTGACAATTGACAGATGTATAAACTTAACCTAATAATAATTTGTTACAGTTTTTTTCTAATTTTAAATAAAACTTAATATGTACCTTGGCACTGAAGTTCCTTTTTATCACATGGTTTATTTTCGTGATAAAAAGTTAAACTTCAGTGCCTTAATACATAAATAACTTTTTAACCAATTGTAACACGTATAACATTGTACTGGGTTATCTGATTTCGATTATTCTTTTTTCCACCCCTAAGGGTAGAAAAACGAGCCACAAAAATTTAAAAAAATTAAAAAAAGTTAACAAAAAATTCCGACGAAAAAGCGAAAAATAAAATATATCTTTTTAGTCTTAATAACTAAGTTCCTAAAATAATGCAACTAATTTTGAGTCAACGCCAAACAATCGACGAACGCCGATTAAAAATACATCACAATGCCGAGATCTGCTTTGAGCAGAGTGCCACACCCAGAAATGAGTAAATGGCATGATGAAATATTTATTTTTATTTATTTTAATTTCGATAGAAATGTGTTTGTGTTTCTTCATCAGAAATAATAAAATATTTCAAATGTGTTATTGAAGAAATATAATTCATTGTTATTCACAAAAGCCAATTTAAAACTTAGCAATTCTAGCAAAACAACAAAACAAGTATCTGCGTTTATTATAAGTTAATACATTTTTTTTCAAGAAGTAAATGAAACAAAGTTAAGATTAATTAACATTTTAGCTCATCAATGGTTGGAAGTTAACCGCAAATGGTAAAAAAAAATTTATGCTAGTACCAGGAAATCATCTAATTAAAATTCTTTTACAAGTTTTCCTACTTACTCAAATTGCAAAAATTAAATATATAAAATGAATTCTAGTTTCTACGTTATAACCTTTATTTATTTTTTACGATTCCCACTGTAAAATTTTTGTTTTTACCTCCCGCCACATCCTGTAATCATGTTAAAAATTCGGTAGTGAGTTTTGAAAGGATGAGCACATTTTAGGGTCCCTGGAATACGATTTTAATAGTTTCGCGATGATGTCTGTGTGTGTGTCAGGATGTGTGGATCTCTGGAGTTACGATTTCTCAAAAACTACTAAACTGAAAATTTTGATATTTTGTATATATCAATTGTATCCCCTTTGGAAGAGCTGATTAGTTTTTGGTGATAATCCAATAACCGGAAGTGGTAGTTTACTTGAAGCCCTGTCAAGTTATTTTGATATATCTCAGTAAATTGTGGTTTAATGAAAATTTTTTTATTAGAATAATGTTTCAAATATTATCTACAATTATTGTTTGAAACATTTTTCTCTTACTGTCACCATTTACAAATTACAACACGTTAAAAAAATATATATATTTTCGTAATTTCGTTTAAATTTACTGATCAAGAGATTAAAAAAAAATCAACGTTTGAAAATAGTACATATGGAATTATTATAGTCATTATTCACGAAGATGAATAATTCGAGTGAATAATGACCATAATCCCGAATATAATACTGTACTCTATCTACTCCTGAAATAACTGAAATCGGTTGAAAACAAAATACACAGTGACAACTGATAATGGCAATAATTGATTATGCCGTGAATTATGAGTACTATAATGAATCAAAAAAAAATATAATGGGGATATATTTACGCAGGAGTAGAAAATAGTATATTACTGTACGAGGGATTATGATAAGCATTATTCACGATGAAGTTTGTACCACGAGCCGTAGGCGAGTGATGAGAATTATCCGAGGAAATAATGACCATAATCTCGAATATAATACTATACGTTTTTCTATTCCTAAATTCAGAAATCACTTTTGAAAATGATCGAAATTCGTTGAAAACCATCAACATATAAATACACAATGACAACTGACTGCATGTCAACTGTCAGACGGCCGTTGCCTGGTGATCCACATCACGTCTTTAAAACAACCGTGAATTTCTGTCTCTGTGATTGGCCGAGAAAAGTGAATTATGAGTCATAATTCAATGTCGTGAACAATTAATATTGAACTAATCGAAAAAATTGAATAGTTGAAAAACATTTTTTGATGGTGGTGGTCCATGCTGGCCACAACAGATTTTCTTTCTGTCTCAAGTAAACAACTCTTCATACATTGACAACAGATTATTTAAATAACCGCTTGCTAATTGCTACTTACAACAAAAATTATGTACGTAAATGAAAATAGCAGAATACGAGTCAATTAAAATTGAATTAAACTCGCCGGTACTTTTAAACGATTGGTTTTTCCACATCTGCAAATTATACACAACTCACTTTTACGATAACATAACCTATCGCACTGCGTTCAGCTATAATTAACCCAACGGTGGTTTCTGCAAGCGATTCGCTTTTGTTAATTTAAATTCTTTTGCAGTTTAATAACTAACCTACTATACATATACTTATAGGTAGAAACCCACAGGCAAACTATAAACAAAAAAATATGTTTAATATGTTTAGGAAAGTTGACAACTTTCACCCAATTATAAATGGGGTCTTTTACCATTTAAAAAATTATTTTTTTTATGAAACTTTATTTAAATTGAAGTCTATCTACACTTTTAAAAAGTCTTAATTGTTATTTATTAAGCCACAATGATTTTTTTTAAATGTTGTGACGTCATTGTAGTGGTATTTCTGGATCTTAAATAGTGCAGATTGTAAATAATTGTAGTCATATATTTTTTTATTACTATTACAATAAAATAGAACATTTATGTGACTAAAATTTGGACGTAACATGAAACAAAATTTGCAAGAAGAATTAACTAATTAATTCCGATGGCGAAATTGAGGACAAAATACAGAATTTTGTGTGTTATTTACGATAACTTCACTTCTCGATGTTGGCAACACTGACTGTCAGTTTCAATTGATAACTGACAGATGTATAAAGTTAACCTATATTGTAATTTTTTTACAGTTTTTTCGAATTTTAAATTTCAAATAAAACTGAATATGTACCTCGGCACTGAAGTTCCTTTTTATCACTCACGTGGTTTATTACGGGCCTCGCCAACTAAATCCCATGTTCGTGATAAAAAATTGAACTTCAGTGCCTTGATACATAAATAACTATTAAATAAAAAGGTACATACATAGTGATTTAAATAGTATATTGTGTCATTAGGAGTAAATGTGATCCTTTGGGTGCTGAGCATGTAAGTTTGAACGACGAGCGAAGCGAGTCGAACAATTACATGCGAAGCATACAAAGTCACATTTACTCCGAATAACACATGCTATTTTTTCTTCAAACATAGAAAATAAAATTATAAATATTATTAAATGCTCAAAACTTCAACAAATATTCTGTCTTATCTAGCATTTCAAGTTGCCGTAGAATATGCTGTTTTGTTATTTTTGTTTATTTGTTTCATTTTTAACTGTCAAATTATTGAATTACAACCTAACTATTTTTCATAATATTTTACTTTGTCCGCCGCCGGCGTAAATGTGTTGCCATGGAAACACTTTTACGCCGGCGGCGTCAATATTGAACTTCTGCTTGTTGAATACAAATACATAACAACGTACTTTTATGACGTTTGAAGAAAAACAATATTTTTTCAAGATATGACACAAACTTATATTTTTTATGGTACCAACAGTGGGCAGCACAATACCTCCCGCCACAAATATATCATCATCATCATCATCACGCCTTTTACCCATTATCAAATAATGAAACACTATCAAGAAACGCTCATCACTTCAAAAAATTTAGTTTACAATTATGCAAAAAATGACATTTTTAACCGTAGTTTTTTCTATTTCAAAAAGCACAGGGAAAATGTTAAAACATATTTTATCTAGGACCATTGTTAAAAGTGGCCCTTTTAACTGTTGTTTGGCAAGTTAAAAGTGTCACTTTCTGACACTAGTGTTAAAAGTAACCTAGCAACGTGTTAAAAGTGATTTTATTGTTACTTTAACACGTTGTTAACGATTTGTATCAATAAGTTATATAAATATAACTCTACCTGTCAAAATATCATTCTACATTTTTCAGTATTTACTAATACACTAGGAAGATCGTAGATAAATATTTTTGTGATATACGTGTTATTAAGTGATTTATTTCGTTCGTAGGGTTGTTTCTCTCGGCTTCGCCTCGTTTCTCAAACTTTCACACTTTCTCAAAAAATGTCACTTTTAACACTTACTTCATAAATAAATATTTTCTTTAACATGTTGTAAGTCTTAAATGGTGCACCAAGAAAAAAATGTTTCAAACATCAATGAATGTAGTTAATAACATTTGAAACATTATTCTAATAACAAAAATTGTCATTAAACCATAATTTAAAGAGATATTTCAAAATGATAGGGCTTCAAATAAACTACCACTTCCGGTTATTGAATTATCACCAAAAACTAATCAGCTCTTCCAAAGAGGATACAATTGATATATACAAAATACCAACATTTTCAGTTTAGTAGTTTTTGAGAAACCGTAACTCCAGAAATCCACACAGACATCATCGCGAAACAATTAAAATCGGATTCTAGAGACTCTAAAACGCGCTCATCTACTATAAACTCACTACCGAATATTTAGCATGATTCCTATACCTCCCTTACAGGATATGGCGGGAGATAAAAAACAATTAACAATCGTCCAAAACAATTTTTTAATACTTGAGTACAAATCTCCTTCTTGAGACCTTTAATATAATACCAAACTGGGTTGGATTTAAATAACATTTATTATAAACAATTGACGATCGTCTAAAATGACTTTTTGACACTTGAGTTCAAATCTCCTCCATAAAACGGTAGGATAAATAATTTTTATAATTTGATAGGGCTTCAAGTAAACTACCACTTCCGGTTATTGGATTTTCATAAAAAATTAATCGGCTCTTCCAAAGGGTATACATTTCATATAACACAATATCAATATAATCAGTTTTCAGTTTAGCAGTTTTTGAGAAACCGTAACTCCGAGATCCACACATCCTGACACACACACAGACATCATCGCGAAACTATTAAAATCGTATTCTAGGAACCGTAAAACGTATTCATTCACTACCAATTTTTTAGCATGATTATCTCTCTTACAGAATGTGGCAGGAGGTAAAAATGAGATTTAATTAATTATGTAATTTAATAATTACAAATGTACATTAATAAACCAATTAACGATGATTTGTGAGAAATTTAAACACAATAAAATGAAAGTACAATAATCCAATTTGTTTATCCAACAATTCCGTATGAATTTTCACTAAATTACAACCTCAACAAAAACCTAATAAACCTAATTAAAACCACTCATTCATTGTCTCATATTCCTCAAACACAACCGTCGAAAAACCGACTAATACCAGAAACCAATAGGAGAAGGGAATCGCAATCACAGCTGGCCGTGGCCGCGTCTTTATATAAACAGCTGAGCGCCGACTCGAGTCAGTGTCCGTTGTAAACTTGCAGGAGTCAGTCACGTACCCAAGGAAGGATTTACCTCTCAGTAGAGGGTGTTAGCCTTCCTCAACCTTCGTGAGTGCCACAGAAATTCAGTGAAGAGTGCTTTAAATATATTGTGTGGAAATTGATTATGAACATTTTGTGAATTAAATATTATTAAATCTATAAAAATGGCACCACAAGAGAAAATGATTGACAGCCAGTCTAACCACGCTGAAGGCGAATTTGTAAATTCCACCGAATCTGCGTGTGTGTTAAGGCCTGTAACGTTTGACAACGCTGCTTTTGAAGAAGATGTTACTATGAGAAACCCTGACAATCAGAAGCAGAGTGATAAATCTACAAAGGAAGAGAAGAATGATGAAGCTATGGATTTAGATTTTGACGATATTTTGCCGCATATTGGAGAGTTTGGCCGGTACCAGAAGATGCTGTTTCTTATGATGATTCCTTTTGCGTTTTTCGTTGCTTTTGTGTATTTTACCCAAATTTTTATTACTTTGGTTCCTGAGGATCATTGGTGCTGGGTACCAGAGCTTGCCAACTTGACGAGAGAAGAAAGGTGAGTCGAAAAATCTAATAATTAAACATGTAACATTTACAACAAGTTTGAATATGACAATCAAATTTTTGACAGCAATGTTTAGTAAGTAATACAATAATTTGAAATGATGTGCAATGTACACTTATTAAAAACAAATAAATTTACTTTAAAAGTAAATATAAGTAACAATTAAATTTATTTATTTATATCGGGTATAAATGGTACAAATTATAGACATATGTTTTAAATCAAACTAGTACAGTTTTTGAATATACTTAATAAAACAAATCTTAAGTTAAATATTTTTGAGATATCCTTAGAAAATCCTGACAGGCTTTCAAGTAAACTACTACTTCGTTTATCGGATTGATCTAAATATGAATTTTGACATTGATTGATTAATTAAATTTTGACTTATTGTGAACGAAAAAACCGTCATTTTAAATAAATAATCATCTAGGGATAAAATACACCAATTTTCTTTTTACCTCATCTTGTATCATGCTAAAAATTCGGTAGTGAGTTTTCAGTGGATGAGCACGTTTTAGAGTCCTTAGAATACGATTTTAATAGTTTCACGATGATGTCTGTGTGTGTGTCTGTCGGTTTGTGTGTATCTCTGGAGTTACGGTTTCTCAAAAACTACTAAACAGGAAATTATGATATTTTGTATATATCAATTGTATTCCCTTTGGAAGAGCTGATTAGTTTTTGGTGATAATTCAATAACCGGAAGTGGTAGTTTACTTGAAGCCCTATCAAGTTATTTTGAAATATCTCAGTAAATTATGGTTAAATGATAACTTTTGTTATTAGAATAATATTTTAAATATTATTATCTACAATTATTGTTTGAAATATTTTTCTCTTACTGTCACCATTTACTAATTACAACACGTTACTAGTATATTATACAATGCGCATGTAATGTATGCTATTACTCATGAGAATGAAGTTCATGATTTCATTCGTATGAGTAATAGCCATTACATGCGATTAGAATACTATATTTTATCTACAACATTTCGTCAAATGTGTTTTGAAATTATTAGATAAGTAGAATTGTTGCTTTGACAAATACAAAAAAAATAGTTTGTTTATCAACATAGACAAATTGTAGCAACCATCGCTAGGCTACGTACTGTTGAAACAAAATTTTGAAGTGATTTGACATTTAGCAAAAAATCTTAAAACCAATTATTCAGCTACAGTTTAAGCTTAAAAAGAAAATAAAAGTATGAAAAATGAGAAAACTACCGTCTTTGGCTTTTTGGAAAAAATTACTTACTCTTTTGACAGGTCAATATTATTTCATTAGCAACAGTAACAAAAATCATTAATTGATAAACAACGGTTGAATTATGGGTATATTATTTGACAGTTGTGGATAAGGAAAATTATATTTTGACAGTTTCCTCTATGCTTTTTGAAATAACAAAACAACGCTTTAAAAAAATGTGTATTTTTGACATGTGCTTTAAGTGATGAAAACTAAATGTTTTGAAGGGATGAGCGTTTCTTGATAGGGGTGGTCCGTGTTCCTGCAACATTTGATAAGAAATCTATGGCGGGAGGTATTGTGCTGCCCACAACAGATTTTTTGAAATCTGCTTGATCAATTATGACCCCTGAGTACACCTCTGACAAGACCCACATGTCTCGCGTAACCTGTTTCTTCTTACGCAAATAAATTCTGCAACTTTGAATTTATATCGTATATTTATTACAAAACAATCAATGAAATATCTGCAAATAAAAAACAGATTTTTTAAATAAGATCACATTTGATAGAAGATACATATAGTTATAGGAACACATGTAAATATTAAAACGGGAATTTTAAATTGAAAAATTAAATGTATTTAGTTAGTTCATTTTTGGGGTGCCATTTTGCTTTCTCAGAGCTTGATAAGTCATATATTACGTGTGAAATATGGTAGCACTGGGATTCGAACTCACACTGTCAGGACCTACAATTCGCATATTTCATTTTTACCTAGAAATCACGCTACAAATTCGGTAGTGAGTTTTCAGTATACGGGCACTTATTAGAGTCCCTACAATACGATTTTAATAGTTTCGCGATGATGTCTGTGTGTGTGTCTGTCTGTCAGTCTGCGTGTATCTCTGAATTTCTCAAAAACTACTAAACTGAAAATTTTGATATTTTGTATATATTAATTGTATCCCCTTGGGAAGAGCTGATTAGTTTTTGGTGATAATCCAATAACCGGAAGTGGTAGTTTTCTTGAAGCCCTAACAAGTTATTTTAAATATCTCAGTAAATTATGAATGGTTTAATGACAATTTTTGTTATGAGAAATATTATTATTTACAAACATTTTTATCTTAGTCACCATTTACGAATTACAACACGTTAAAGAAAAAATATATTTTGACATTTTCGTTTAAATCTACAAACCTATGCTTTTTGTTAAAAATAAAACAACGTTAGAAAAATGGAAAAAATGGCATATTTTGACATGTGTCATAATTGAAAACTCAAATTTTTAAAGGGATGAGCGTTTCTTGATAGTGGTGCATTATTTGATAAGAAATCTATGGCGGGAGGTACTGTGCTGCCCACTAATGGTAAAAAATCTATGGTGGGAGGTACTGTGCTGTCCACAACAGATTTTTTATTAAACTTTTTCTTAGCCTGACATTTGTAGCATATTATTATTCGTTCTTTCTATACCTGCAAATAATATGTTATTATTTGCATTTATAGTACTTTGCTGTACGTTTTTATTAATTTAAATTAAGTGTGCAAAAAACAATAATTTATTTAATAAACGCTAATTGCGTTGATTATAATTAGGATAAATGTCATTATTCTATTGTAGCTATCTCTTATCTTAATTGAACATCTAAATTGATAAATTTCATATATTAGATAATATTGCATACTTTATATCCTGTACTAATTATTAGGTTAAAATAAAAAAGGAATAAATTAATTTTTGTTCATTTTGTATGTACGATACTCTGCTTTTGCAGATCTCGGTGTATGATAATTTTTTGAGTTACCAGCCGTCAAGTTATGACCCCCAAATCTGTTTACAGATTTATATTGGTAACACTTCTTTCTATATTTTTCTCTCTAGAGAGGAACAACACATTTTCCTCACTATTTTGGGGGAAAAAAAAAATAGGGTTTCCTGACATGTCGTGAAAAATAGTTATTTGTGTATCAAGTGCGGATAGAGCATCGTTTGTTGCACCGAACAAGCTCTATCCGACGAGATACACACAATATTTTTTCTACAATCGTTGACCAATGTCAAGCTGCAGAAAAAAATTTTTCAAAATTATCTTTGGTCCCGCCTATAACAATCCAGTAAAATTGTAGTTACCCATGTCACCGTAATCATGACAACGTTTATGAACAAAATAAACATTTTCAAAGAAATCATAATTTGACACATGGAGTACATTTGACATATGGAGTACATTTGACATAAAGTCTACAGAGTGAATACGTTTATGATGATTAAGTTGAAGTGTATGTACGTATATGCCAACTGCATTTGCAATAGCAAGGTTATTACCAGAAAAATCCAATGCATCATTTACTTCTTTTACCTAATTTATTTTTGTTTTGTTTTTGTCGCGCTAGTGCGACAATATGTCACTTTGTCGCCCTAGAGCGACAATTTTGAACATTTCCTAACCAAAAATGGAATAACAATGTCGATATTGTGCAACGATTGTAGAAAAAAGCTATTTATTTATGTTTTTAATTCGTAATAAAAAAATTATACTTTAGTGCCTTGATGTATGTAGGTACAAATAACTATTATTTTGTCCCAAATTTGTCAACCGCTAATACAAATTTGCTCTTTAGGCCAACCTCGTGTCTCTTCAAATACAAAATTTACCAATAATTTACAAGCTTTTTTAAACATCCGTTACATTATGTATCTCTCAGGGCCGCACACCAATTTGTCGACCTGTAGATTCCCATTTCAAAACCATTACAAGTAAGAACCAGTTAGGTCCGAACCAGTCTGAGGTAGAAATAAAATCAGTAGACCATGACAGACATTGCTAAATTTTTTGCAATAAAAAAACAACTTAATATATGGGTTAAAGAACCGTTGCTTTCATTATTAAATTCCACAGGATATATGTATCATCTCCAATAATATATTTGGGGTTCTTATTTGTAAATAAAAATATGTACTATTTTTTTCACAACTCTAATATTTATGATGGTTTTTAAGTATTTCAAAATTATTTGAATTGTAATATATTTTATGATAGTTACCTTTAACTTGTTATTTCTTGATTAATTAAATTTTTTCATTAGGATTATCGACTTAAAGAATCGATCTACCTGAAATTTACCACCACTTTTTTGAACATCCTGTATATATTCTGAATAGAGTGTCAAATTCGGATATAGTGAATGATGCGATGGTATATTTATTTATTTATTTAAGATATAAATAACTTAAAAATGCAGTTTGTTGTAAATACTGTGTTTGGCATCAATATTATAAACAATTTCCCAAAGAACATCTTTGTTTAAATTATTAAAATTAGATTTATAGTTGTTTATATTAATTGTTAAACAACGTAGGTATTTATGTGGATCATCCTTGTCGTATTGTAGTCTTCACCTACGTCTCGTGCTTTAATTTATTCCGCGGAAAAAAATCATACACTCTCCCTTAATGTATAATGTAAAATAATATACTATTAATTTTTTTTTTAAATTGATGTGGCCAACACATAACTTCCCGCCCAATAGAACTCTTGAACGGTACAAAATATTATTTGATAATACAGAAAAATACCTTCTTATTTCTTTATTTTCTATTTATATTTGAAAAATTTAATTTTATTTCGTATATTTATTTAATTTTTTCGACATATATTTCACTAAGAAAAAGGCTTCACAATCAAAATGACATGTATCCCATTTCGTAAAAAATTGAAAAATTTTAAGTGTATCCATGGTGTACATGGAATGCAAGATTTATGAAATTTAATTTCTGTATATTTTATTATCTCTAAATGTAATGAAAATAAATAAAATTAGTGCAATCAGAACAGATATAAAATTAAATATTCTACGATTTTCAAAATAACATATATTGTTGAAAAATTTAATTTATCCGTGTTTTTTCATGGAAAACTGTTAAGGGCTTCTAGTGAACTGCTACTTCCGGTTGACCAATTTTATCCAAAATCTAATCAGCTCTTCATATAAATATAAGAAGCAAAAATACACAAAATTGTATGTTTTGGTATTATAGTATTTGAATTATATGAGACGAAAAAATTGCCACAGACTACACACATACACATAAATACATACGTACATACATACAAAATCGTAATGTAGGGACCCTAAAACGTGTTTAAACATTGAAAACTCACTACCCAATTTTTTGACCAAAAACAATACCTCCCATAGCTAGAGGTAGGCGGGAGGTAGAAATCGATAATATTTTTAACAAGCGAATAAAATAAAAGAACAACACCCAAAGTTTAACCTTATTTTGAAGGAAATGAGGTTACAATTTTATCTATTGTTGCGATAAATTGTACTTATTTTTATTTTGTTCTATTTCCTTCCGCTTCTGATATTTTAACCACACCACGTATATAATACGTCCAGAGATATACTAGATTAATTATCTACTAAATTATTTCAGAAGTAAATTAGCGGGTTAGCTAATTTGTAATAAATCTTTAAATAATTTTAACTTGAAAAATAGATGATTTAAGAAAAAAAGTTTTTAAGAAATATTGTTGTTTTCGACTTCTATAATTGGTTAAACTTAATGTAATTATTTATGTTACACCCTGTATAGTACATAAGGAATATTATTTAATAAATGCAAAATTAAACATTTCCACATCGTTTGCTATGTGTTTGGGGTTTTCCCAGTACGTCAATACCTTATATCTCTAAAGGAAATGCGTGTGTCCACAGAATCATCTAGTGGCCAGGAATTTCCATCCCGTCACATATTTTAAGTTTGTCACACGAAAAATCTATTTCATTTGGAATATTTTACATTACTTCAAAATCACCCATTTTGTTTTGAATATGCTTTTCTATAACACCGTTTTGGAAACTAGGCATTCCACAACTAAAAATTGTTATGGAATCACTAACATTCCATACGTTGCGTATGGAATATTTTCGACGAATCAGAGTCGCATATTTGCGCCATATATGAAGTATCTTGATTCAGTTACTATGTTTACGTCTGTTTGTTTTAATTTGATTTATTTGAGTTTGACGTTTACAACAGTTTTATATTTGTATTTTTTGTATATTTCCAAAATCTTGTTATAGAAAGTATATTCTACAACAGGTAATGGAATGGCATATCCCACACTCGCAAACCGTAGCCCTCGCCTTCGGCTTGGGCTACAAACTTTTTGCTCGCGTGGAATATGTGCCATTACATTACTTGTTGTACAATATACTATTAACGATTTACAGAGGATTTTGTCATAATCAGTTCTCTCATTTTTTTTTAAACTTTATAAATAATTTTACAAATTATTGTCTCCTTGGTTGTTGAATTTGTATATGGATGTGTTGTTACGAAAGACATTGAATGGAACGGATGGTGTACGTATTGGTGGATGTAAAGTGTTTGAGTTAGCTTATGCGTATGATGTTGTTGTGTTGGGTGAAACTGAGGAGCAATTGAGAAGAATGATTGTGAGCATCAATGAAGTAGGGAAAGGTTTAAATCTGCTATTGAATATGGATAAATGTAAAGTGTTGGTGTTTGAGAAGAATGATTTGGTGAGTGATTGTAATGTTTCAGTGAATGGTGTGAGACTGGAACAAGTGAATGAATTTGTATATTTGGGTAGTATTGACCGGGAGATTGAAAGGCGGGTGTCTGCAGGGTGCAAGGTATTGGGTGCCCTGGGTACATTTGCTCGAAACGTGTATATGTTTAGACTATCTAGAGATACTTGATTGAGTGTATATAATGGTGTGTTAGTGCCTATTGATGTATGGTTCTGAATGTTGGGTGTGGATGAAGAAACTTGAATGACGTATAACTGCTGTGGAAATGAGGTATTTGAGAGGAGAGTGATTTTGTCCACATTGGTGTATGATAAGTGTGAGATTGAGAAAAATGTTGTTAAGAAAGTGGGAGTGAAGAGCGAATGTCGAATGAAAGGTAGGTGAAACTAATATATGAAGGTGAACGATTGCGTGGGCGTCCGAGGAATAACTGGTTGGGTATGATTGATGGTTTGTTGCGTGAACGAATGATGTAAGAATGATTGGAAAAGTTTGATAATTGGTTGACTATGTTTCTGGGTTCATGCTACCACACTGAGTGAGATATAGCATAATGTTATGAGGCAATCCTCGATAAATTCATTTGAAATGGTCTTTAAGGTCTGTGTGATGTCACTAAAATCTTCTTTTTAGCACAGATTTTACTTCGAATATAAGAAATAATTTTTTTTACACAACTCTGGTCTTTTTGGGTTTTTGTGTTTTCCCCAGTTTCACGCAAAATTATACAAGATGATCGAAAAAGTGGTGATAAACTTGAGATAGAATGATTCTTTGATAAATTCTGCGTCAACAATCCTAGCAATTTTTAAAGTACATCCCTTGCTATAGATAACTCAAAATCTAATAAAAGGACTGAATTCGAAATTTTTTGTTTAATATATGGAGGGTTAATTTACGAGCTGATTAGATTTTGGTATAAATTCATTAACCGAAAGTTGTAGTTTACTTACTCTCATTAAATAATTGAGTAGAACAATATTGTCTACAATTTTTATTTAAACTTTTATTTTTTTATACAAAGTATAAGGAAGTATTGGAATCATGAAAAAAATCGTTGACGAGATTTTTGCAGAAATACATATTTTGACATCTACTGAATTCGTTCAGACCAATTTCTCAATGATGTCTGTGTGTGAGGATGGATGGATGGATGAGAAGAAAAAATTAAACATACGCAAGGAACAAGTCATACGTGTACAGATTTTTTTTTGTTATGTATGTAGCACGGCGGGCCAAGACGACTGAAACTTAGGGTTGACAAAATAAAACACACAAACACTTTTAAGATGATACAAAATTATATTTAATTGAAATGGTGAAATAATGAATTGAACAATATAAACAAATATTACAGCGATGACATCGTATGAATATGTTTAAAGGTGGCAATTACCAAAACATATTTAGCACAACACAATTATGAAAAATTCTACATTTTGTAGCGTACTGCAGACGTCAGAAGACGTCTGCTCAGTTCAAGAATCAAAAACTAACTCTCCATTTGTGCTGGCCAAACACACGTATCTACCCCATAAGCGGGAACGCGGGGGTAGGAAATCTCTTGAGGACCAACACAAAGATTACATAAAAACTAGAACACTTAAAAACTAAAACCATATCTAGGGTTCGACCAGGATCTGTAAATCTGTCAACAGCAGATGGCATCTCAAGCCGATATTTCAGAATATTTGCCGCGATAAACTCAAATGACTATTTATGATAACTAAATTCTAACACACATGTGTGGCAATAAATTAACTCAAGAAAACCTTTCAAGGCGATTTTCGATGCGTTCAAGTCCAAACGCAGTCTGAAACTTGATATTTTAAAATCGCTTTGACAGTAAAAACAATAATTCGTATTCTGAATGTTCGCCTTGTTACATGTACGAGCTGTCAGATTTATTCACCCAAGTTCAAATAACTATTATTTGTACATAATATCATAGTAGTTTATACGAAACATAAATATTGTTAACACATTTGATTTCTCAATTGTAGTTTCTTTATGGAAAATGTTAAACATAAAATGGCATAATTATAAAATACGAATAACACTACAACATATTCACATGCTGGTCTATACATTTCTAGTATTTACAAGTTAACAAACTAATCAGATCAATCACTATTGCGAAAATAATCTCTTAGTTAATTGATTGCCGTGTCAATCACGCAAATAAATAAATAAAGGAATTAAATAATTAATACACGAGAAGTTGTGACAGCGAATTCTCTCTTCTATTACTGAAATTACAAAATCTATCAATATATTAGCATTGGAAAGTATCAATTAATTAACCTTGATTGATACAGAAAATGTCACGAGATTTGATATTTTCTAATAGTTATTTATGATATAAATGTTAAAAGTAAAGTGGCATTTTATAAGAAGTGGGGAAGTTTGTGAAACGATGCGAATCCGAGTGAAATAACCTCACGAACGAAATAATATTATATTATTAAATGAGGGATTATGATAGTCATTAACGATGAAGGCGTCCCGAGCCGTAGGCGAGTGATGCGAATCAGCCGTGTTCGGAAATTACTTTTGTAAATAATTGAAATTCGTTGAAAACGCACGTTGAAAAACTTCAACATAAAAATATGTAATGACAACTGACTATATGTCAACTGTCAGACTGCAGTTGCTTGGTGATCCACATCACGTCTTTAAAATAACCGGGAATTATGGATTTCTGGCTTTGTGATTGGTCGAGAAGAATGAATGATTATGAAGACAAAAGTTTTTTCTACTCCTGTATAAATATACAGGATGTTCATTTTAAGTGGTACACTATTGCTATTTCGAGAACTATAAGAGCTACGAGGTCGGTTAAATTAGCAAACAATTTCTATATTATAAGACAATTAAAATGAGCGAAACAAGAATTTTATTAGACCAGTGGTTCTCAAAATGCTGGGTGCAACTTTCTTATTTTAAATGGCAACCTATTTTTTTATTCTCTTATTCGATTCAGTATTTTTTTCTGAATTCAATGATATTCACATGTAATGATCAAATATTACAAAATATTTGAGAAAAATGCAAAATTAAAAACGTATCTTTTTATTTAAATATGCATATATAAAGTTTTCCATGGAAGAAAACAAATAACTACTTTTCATATTTCACGTTTACGTAAACTATACTCGTATTACAAAAAAGGCCATTGTAACACTACATACATACATACATACATAACATTACGCTATATCCCACTTAGTTGGGTAGCACGAACCCAGAAACACAGTCAACCAACAATCAAACATTCCTATCCTGACACACCACTTTCGCCTCGTCCACATTCATACATCATTCGTTCACGCAACAAAACATCAATCATACCCAACCAGTTATTCCTCGGACGCCCACGCAATCGTTCACCTTCATATATTAGTTTCACCAACCTTTCATTCGACATTCGCTCAACATGTCCGAACCACCTCAACTGACTCACTCCCACTTTCTTGACACCATTCTTCTCAATCTCACACTCACCATACACCAATGTATTCCATATACGATCACGTTTCGTATACCCACTCCTCTCAAATATCTCATTTCTACAGCAGTTAAACGTCGTTCATGCTTCTTCATCCACACCCAACATTCAGAACCATACATCAATGTGAGCACTAACACTCCATTATAAACACTCAATCGAGCATCTCTAGATACATTCACGTTTGGAGCAAATGTACCCAGAGCACCCAATACCTTGCACCCTGCAGACACCCGCCTTTCAATCTCCCGGTCAATATACTTTTAACACGTTGCTATGTCACTTTCTGACACTAGTGTTACTAGGTAAGTGGGTGTAACAGACTGTATTGTATGCGATGATCTTGAAAGTATAGACAATGTTACATGTGCACGGTAATTAGTGGCACACGAGTCATGCTCTGATTCCACTCCGTCTGCTGGCTGACGGCACCGTTTTCAACACAACTTTATGTAGATTCCTACAGTTTGCATGTGTGTCCTTCCATATTATAATACACACATACATATAAACAAGTTGTGGGTGTGGGAAGAAGTAACAGGTTTTAGTCAACGATGTTTCGTATCG
Organism: Poecilus cupreus; assembly: GCA_963942605.1. NCBI lineage: Eukaryota > Metazoa > Arthropoda > Insecta > Coleoptera > Carabidae > Poecilus > Poecilus cupreus. The sequence continues at coordinate 983,947 of OZ012724.1, forward strand.
TGCTAGATTTAATCATGATGATTATCATCTACTGAAACTGGTAGTTCACTTATAGGTCTATTAGGCTTTTTTGGGTGTGTCTCTGTATTTTCTTTATAATCAAAAATAAGTTTTTCTACTCCTGCTTTAATAAAACAACTTTCTGGTTTGTTTTTCATGCTGAAAATGACTCTTTACAGCATAAAGTGCTGCAAAACTTTGCAGCACGTTTCGGTATCCTAGCAAGTAATTTTACTTATAAACGTATATTGCATCACAAATACAAAAATTGACAATAAATGTCAAATTATTTAAAAATATATATATCTTTATTTGAAATCGGTACTAAAGTGCTCAAAAATCGTCATTAAAAGCTCAGAAATCATGACTAAAGTAACCCATTATACAACGATTATATGATAATTATTGTACATATAAGATAATTTTGACAGATATATGTCGTATTGTAGTAAATTTATACGTAAAATGAAACAATATGTGCAAGAAGAATTAACTAATTAATTCCAATGAAGAAATTGAGGACAAAACACATAATTTTGAATGTTATTTAAGATAACTTCAATGTTCGAGGTTGGCAACACTAAGTGTCAGTTCTAATTGACAACTGACAGATGTATTAACTTAACCTATTCAATAATTTTTACAGTTTTTTCTAATTTTCGATTTCAAATAAAACTGAATATGTACCTCGGCACTGAAGTTCCTTTTTATCACTCACATGCTTTAATAAATTCTATATTCGTGATAAAAAGTTAAACTTCAGTGCCATGATACATAAATAACTATTATTATCTTATTTTTGATCTTGCAGGAGTAGAAAAAATAGTGTGTATAACATGTGTTGAAACTCCTTTGTCGAACACAAACAATTGCAGCCTGAACGACAAAGAAAGACTTTCAGCACTTGATATACAAACTATTTTCCGACGACCAGTACGAAAAGTACATACATTCACACGCTAAACTATTACTGAAAGTTGATCCATTGCATATCTCTAGCAATACTGTGTGATATGAAAGCTCATTAGCCAATCAGGTGCGTCCGCAACTGTGTGATTTGATTTTATCACACGCTGCGATAACTGAGCGAACTAACCTACAAATTTGTATAAGTTTGATAGTTGCAGATAATTTTCTGAATTTACACGGATTAAGAAGGTTGGACCCTGATTTATCAGATTTTAACATAATTTTAGGTGAATTCTGATAACAATGATGTTGACCTAATCTGGTTTAATATTTTTATGTGAATTTAATATTGTTTTTTTTTTACTTTATTGCGGTCGTCGAAAAAGTGTCGTGTACAACACATGCTGAAAGGATGTGAAATACTCAACTTTCAGCACTAGTTATACAATATACTATATTTGAAACTTATTTGCTCTTGCAATTATACCGAGTGTGGTATGTGGGAATTTCAATTCTATTTTTTATATTGCAATATCTTTTTACCTATTCACTTTGTATCAAAAGTTGTTCTACAGACAATAGTACAAAAATGTAATATAAATATAGTATATTATACATTAAAGGAAAGAAGTGTATGATTTTTTTCCGCGGAGTAAATTAAAGCACGAACCGTAGGCGAGGGTTAAAATACTACAAGGAAAAAATACACTTCTCTCCTACGTTTTAAATATTATTTTTTACACGTCCTCCATATTTATAATAGTTTTTATTTATTTCAAAATTATTTGAATTGTAATACAATTTATGATAGTTACCACTGATATGTTTAATTTTATTTATTTTCCACCTTATTTGAGCACTTTCTCTCACGAAGAGAGAGAAAGTGCACAAATCTCCCGTAGATATGGAATTGCCTGTTTCTGTCATGATTTTGGTATCAAATAAACTGAGTTTCTCTCCCGGTCGAGAAAAGAAAACTGTTTTATGAAATGTCAAAAATGATGTTATTGTCAAAGAAATTTTGATTTTAAATGTTCATGGAACGAGCTATTAGATTTTGTAACAAACCATTAACTGATAGTGGCAGTTTATTTGAAGGTCTCTGAGGTATTTTGAACATATTGGCTGGTACCACGAGTTTTGTTTTTGGGTGTTTTAAGAGCAGTGTTTTAAGCTCGGTTTTAGCTCTGTACAATGTTCTACAATTATTTTATTAAAAAATGTTTCAAATAGAAGTTACAGAGAAATGTATTATCTACAACTTTTATTTGAAGTATTTTTTTATAAAATAATTTTAGAACATTGTACAGCGCTTAAAACACTGCTCTTAAAACACCCAAAACAGAGCTCTTGATACCAGCCATTCTAGTTAAAATGTATAAAAATAGTCCTCTTGGTGCAAATGAAATATTTTGATTGGTTATAAAGAAATAATCTCCTGGTCATTTACAATGTCTATTCACTATACTTCTAAACACGCTACACAAAAAATTCATTTCGACTTTATTCCACATCAGATTCCAATTTGCTGGTTAAATAAAATATCCACAACACTAACACAAATACAATTATATATTGTGTGTATTTTATCTTGACCTTCGCCAACTTTCTCTGTTAACCAATGACCAGTATTTCACTATATTGTGTTTAATTTGTAGTCACAGCCGCTGTGGCGCTAGTGTGCTAATTTTCCCGTACAATATTATCTAACTTAGCAAAATATTTGTGTTTGCCAATGACTAATTCTTAATATAGCACTATTTTCTCAGTGCTAATAAATTAATTTGCAATAAAAACGATTTTAATTAAATTATCTATGAAATTGCTTAAGTCACGTGACCAATCATTAACGTGTTAGATTTATGTAATAAAAACAAAATAATAAAAACTAATTTCTAAATTTAGCAATACGAGATTCTAGTGTTAATTGAGATCATGATCAATAAATTAATTAGTTCACCAATTAGGCTAGAATGTCACCTGAGTTCTGTCTTGCGTTTAAGTCTATGTAAGGAAATATTATTTTCTATTAATTAATGTGGTCAACACATAATTTCCCGCGTAATCTAATTTTTTTTACTCTTGTGTAAATATATCCCAATTTTTTCAATTTTACCTCCCGCCTACCTCTAGGTAAGGGAGGTATTGTTTTTGGTCAAGAAATTGGGTAGTGAGTTTTCAATGAATAAGCACGTTTTAGGGTACCTACAATACGATTTTACTATTTTCACTTTGATGTCTGTCTGTAAGTATGTGTGTGTTTCAAATACTACAATACCAAAAAATACAATTTTGTGCATTTTTGCTTCTTATATTTATATGAAGAGCTGATTAGATTTTGGATAAAATTGGTCAAACGGAAGTAGTAGTTCACTAGAAGCCATTAACAGTTTTCCGTGAAAAAACACGGTTACATTTCATCTTTTCATTTTCAAAATAACATAAATTGTTGAAAAATTAAATTTATCCGTGTTTTGATTACACTAATTTTATTAATTTTCATTAGATTTAGAGATAATAAAATATAAAGAAATTAAATTCATGTCTTGCATTCCATGTACACCATGGAAACACTTAAAATTATCAATTTTTTACGAAATGTGACACATGTCATTGTGATTGTGAAGCTGTTTCCTTAATGAAATGTATGTCAAAAAATTTAATATACGAAATAAAATTAAATTTCTTATAAATAAACAGAAAATAAATAAATAAGAAGGTATTTTCCTGTATCATCAAATATTATTTTGTACCGTTTAAGAGTAGTATTGGACGGAAGGTTATGTGCTGGACACATCAGATTTTTTTATAATTAGTCATAATTTACTGTTATGAATAATGCATCCATAATCCACTCTCCCCGGCCAATCACAGAACCAGAAATCAATTATTCTTGTTTATTTTAAAGACGTGATGTGGATCACCAAGCAACGGCCGTCTGACAGTTGACATATAGTCAGTTATCATTGTGTATTTTGATATTGTTTTCATCCGATTTCGATCATTTTCAAAAGTGATTTCCGAATTTACAGGAGTAGAAAAAGTACAGTCTTGTATTCAGGATTATGGTCATTAATCATTCGGATAATTTGAATCACTCGCAAAATACAGCTACGTGCATAATGACTATCATAATCCCTCAAATAATAATATACTATAAAATGGTACGAAATTATTCTACATAACCTAAAATTATTTACTGAGATATGTTTAAAAAACTTGATAGACCTTCAAGTAAACTACCACTTCCGGTTAATGGAATATTACCAAAATCTACTCAGCACTTAACATGAACATCTAAAATGGAAATATGAAATATCATATTACTAGCTTCATTAAATTTTGAGTTATCAAGAATGAAAATATTACACAAAATTGTACATTTCGTCTGTAGGATTTCAATTGAGGATTTTGTTTGAATATATATTCTATTCATTGGCTTTGTCTTCATTCAAAGCATTCAAAGTTTAGAGATTTGTATTTTGCTGATAATACATATTGTAGTAAATCACGTGTATGTATAGAATGTACTGTGTAAGTTGGCAGGCCTGACAAGGCTTCATTTGTTGTGCGATTGAGTTGTCAAACTGAATCCGTACATGAGGATGTGTTACACATAGTGTGACAGTGCTGCCAACATATTTATACTATTATTTATTTATATTTAAATATATTTATTTCAAAATGATATATGAATAAGATATAATTATTGCATTTAATTATCGAAATAATTTGTATTTCTCGAATATATATTTTGACAGGTCAAAATTTCAATTCAAGTTCGTTGTTTTAAGGTTCCTAGAATCACTGATATATAGTAATACTGGAACGTGTACTTGTAGTCTTACGAAAGAGAAAAACGAGCCTGAGACAGATAGATGTCGTGGGCCACTCTTCCTTGTCTTACACTTGTTTTTAGAACGGTTGTTGTTAATTACTATGCAACACAAATGGACAAACTAGTGAAAAAATTTAATTAATTACTTTACGATCAAAATGTAATTAATTAATTAGCAAGAAATGTAATTAAATTATATTAAGTAATTATATTACAATTACTTTTTATTTTGTATGGAAATATAACCATATTTTTAATACATTTATTCACAACTGTCAAATAATATACCCATAATTCAACCGCTGTGTATCTACTAATGATCCTTGTTACTATTGCTAATGAAATAATATTGACAGTTCGATGGAATAATATGTCAAATTCAAATCTTACCTGTCAAAAGAGTAAAATCAAAATGACTTTTAAGTAATTCTTTCCACATAAAAAGCCAAAGACACTAGTTTTCTCATTTTTAATACTTTTTTTTAAAACTTAAACTGTAGCTGAATAATTGGTTTTAACGTTTTAAGATTTTCTGCTAAATGTCAAATCACTTCAAACTTCCGGGAAGTCATGTGCTGTCCATATTATATTATTTATATATTGTTGACATAAGTTTAACTCATTCCGATTCTAGTTCATTAATGACAAAATTATGTCTCAAAAAAATTCGACAATAACGTCATCTAGTTTAATTCAACAAATGGATATACCGCCAAATATTAATTAATTGGTTGATTAATGGGTTACGGTCATATTTATTTTAATTATGAAGGTTTTAGCTCAACTTTTGAACATATGGTGGCCGCCAAATTTTCATCTTTGCCGATAATAATCGTCTTTGAAACTTAATAATAATGTATGAGAATTTGCTACAATAATATATTAATTATCCTTGTGATGTAGTATTCCATAATAAGTACATATAAGAACTACATATTAAAATATGAATAGTTTCTGAATATAGGGCAACAAAGCGATGTGCGGTCCTGCTAAATAGCCTTCAAAATATTGTTTTATAAATGACACATTTTACTTCTCCTGTGTAAAATTGTAAATATATCACCATTATTTCTATTTTTACCTCCCGCCTACCTCTTGGTAATGGAGGTATTGTTTTTGGTCAAAAAAATGGGTAGTGAGTTTTAAAGAATAAGCACGTTTTAGGGATCCTATATTACGATTTTACTATTTTCGCCATGATGTCTGTATGCATTATGTGTGTGTGTATGTATGTTTGTGTGCGGTCTGTGGCAATTTTTTCGTCTCGTATAACTCAAATACTATAAATCCAAAAAATACAATTTTGTGTATTTTTGCTTCTTATATGTATATGAAGAACTAATTAGTTTTTGGATAAAATTGGTCAACCGGAAGTAGCAGTTTACTAGAAGCCCTTAACAGGTTTCCGTGAAAAAACACGGTTAAATTTAATTTTTCAACAATTTATGTTATTTTGAAAGTTGTAGAATATTTAATTTTACATCTGTTTTGATAACACTAATTTTATTAATTTTCATTAGATTTGGAAATAATAAAATGTAAAGAAATTAGATTTCATAATTGTTGCATTCCTTTTACAGCATGGAAACACTTAAAAATTTCTTTACGAAATGTGACACATGTCATTGTGATTGTGAAGCTGTTTTTTTAATGAAATATATGTCAAAATATTACATAAATAAGTGAGAAAAAATTAAATTAAATTGTTCTTTAACATACATACATACATAACATCACGCTATATCCCACTCAGTGGGGTAGCACGAACCCAGAAACCCAGTCAACCAACAATCAAACTTTCCTATCCTGACACACCACTTTCGCCTCGTCCACATTCATACATGCTTGTCTGGAATCATTCGTTCACGCAACAAACCATCAATCATACCCAACCAGTTATTCCTCGGACGCCCACGCAATCGTTCACCTTCACATATATTAGTTTCAGCAACCTTTCATTCGACATTCGCTCAACATGTCCAAACCACCTCAACTGACTCACTCCCACTTCCTTAACAACATTCTTCTCAATCTCACACTCACCATACACCAATGTATTCCGTATACGATCACGTCTCGTATACCCACTCCTCTCAAATATCTCATTTCCACATCAGTTATACGTCGTTCACGCTTCTTCATCCACACCTAACATTCAGAACCATACATCAATAGGCACTAACACACCATTATACACACTCAATCAAGTATTTCTAGATAGTCTAGATACATTCACGTTTCGAGCAAATGTACCCAGAGCACCCAATACCTTGCACCCTGCAGACACCCACCTTTCAATCTCCCAGTCAATACTACCCAAATATACAAATTCATTCACTTGTTCCAGTCTCACACCATTCCCTGAAACATTACAATCACTCACCGAATCATTCTTCTCAAACACCAACACTTTACATTTATCCACATTCAATAGCAGATTTAAAAATGCCATAAATTCATTTTGTCTTCACTATGTTGTTGTCCATGATAATTTGTGCTAGGAACTACACATCATAGCATGAATATTATCATAAATTGAAATCTGCATTGCTATTTAAAGAACTAACACAAACATTTATTTTTATAAGAAAAGTTTTTAGAACGCTAACGGAAATCAGAATCAATTTAAAACTATTTTAAGAATATTTATAATATATTTATTGATTTAAATACCATCACGCCATTCTTTCTTCACTTCGTATTAAACTGCACAAAAAAAAAAAAAATCGAGCCGAACCAAGAAAATGTTTTTAAAATGTGGGGCATTTCTTTCAGGGACATGTTAACCAAAATCTAGAAATTCCCTCTGGAGATACATTCCTCCTCTACGTTCTCCAAAAATCCCTAAGAGATTCGCTCCCCCTGACCCCTTGAAAAATCGTTTATGTGATGTCATGTCTGAGCAATGAAAAATCTCAAAGTTGGAAGGCTTGTAGCTCCAAAAAATCCTGTCTTAAGGGGGTTGTTCGACTCGATTGTCACAAAGCCCTGTCAATTTCCTTTTCAGAGCTGAAAATTTCGTCCTCATCGGTGAAGAATTGAGTGAGTGATCGCGTATATTTATTGATTTAAATACCATCACGTCATTCTTTCTTCTCTTCGTAATGGTAGAGCAAATCCCTACACATTTTTTCGTGACAAATAATCGCTCCCAAAGAGATTACAGAATACAAGGATCGAACAGAGAATCTCATGATTACAAGCACTGTAATAAATAATAATTAAGCGTCCTTTATACACTTCCCAGTTGTCTCTCCTCCACGAATGTTAATTTGATAAACGTAGTGTGAACTATTTACATATCAGAATGTGTTTCTTATAAATTATACTGTAAATGTATTAATAATTACGTGGACAAGATATTTCTACGATATAAATCAGAAAAGTGTCACATGGACCTTGATAACTATAATTATTTAAATTGCTCGTTTTCATATGACCATAATGTTCATATGAGTATATAGGGATTGTACGTCAAAAATCGTTGATTTTGAAATATTATATTGGGTTAAAATGTATGGCGTATGGAATGTTAGTGATTCCATAACAATTTTAGTAGTGGAATGCCTAGTTTCCAAAACAGTGTTATAGAATAGTATATTCTACAACAAGTAATGGAATGGCACATATTCCACGCCAGCAAAAAGTTTGTAGTCCGAGCCAAAGGCGAGGGCTACGGTTTGCGAGTGTGGGATATGCCATTCCATTACATGTTGTAGACTATACTTTCTATAAAAAGATTTTAGAAATTATACGAAAAATACAAATATAAAACTGTTGAAAACGTCAAACTCAAATAAATCAAATTAAAACAAACAGACGTAACTATAGTAACTCAATCAAGATACTTCATAGATCGCGCAAATACGCGACTCTGATTCGTCGAAAATATTCCATACGCGGCGTATGGAATGTTAGTGAATCCATAACAATTTTTAGTTGTAGAATGCCCAGTTTCCAAAACAGTGTTATAGAAAATATATTCCCATTATTTCAATTTTTTCCCATTCACGACATTCATAATTCACTCTTTTCGACCAATCACAAAGCCAGAAATCCATAATCCACGGTCATTTTAAAAACGTGATGTGGATTACCAAGCAACGGCCGTCTGACAGTTGACATGTAGTCTTTGTGTATTTTGATGTTGACGTTTTTCAACGTGTTTTCAACGAATCATTTTCAAAAGTGTTTTTCGAATTTATAGGAGTAAAAACGTATAGTATTATATTCGGGATTATGGTCATTATTCACTCTGATGATTTGCATCTTCGTGAATAATTACTATCATAATCTCTCATATTAATATACTATTATCACTTTTGAACAAGACTGTACTACTTGTTTTTACATAGCAACCGCTCAACGAACAAGTGTTTAACTGTTTTAAGTTCTATAAAAGTCTATAAGTAAACGTTCCAGTATTACTATATTTCAGTGACACTGGGTGTAGTATTGAAATGTGGCGTATAGATATTTCAATGTTAATGTTTTTTTGCTTGAACTGCAAAAGTATAAATTCAAGAGTTGTTCAAAATTTAAAAATACATGTAATAAGGCCCATTTGGGTACCTAAATGTCAATATTTCACGATATATCAATCAAATTAAAATCAATATTTATTATAAAAACTACTTTTTTGAATAAGTAAAATCAACTAAACACGTATGACTTGTTCCTTGCGTATGACTTTATTTTGTCAATTATTTGACATATAGATGTTAAACCTGCTTAATTTTTGTTCTCATTGTAACTATAATTTTATTTTAAAATAGGTATTAATTAATATCTAGTCTTTAAAACTTTCTAACTAATAATACGAATATTGCTTTTATATTATTTCAAACGACACATATTTTTGACACTTCACAATTATTTGACACGTTTAACACATAGATATTAAAAATCTTTTTGTTTTTGTTCCCATTGTAACTAAGATTATTGAAATATATTATTAAATATATAATGTAGTTTTTCTCAAAATTAGAAGCATGCACAAGAAAAGTGCAAATAACATTTTATATTCCAAATACTTTTGCTAACATCTTTCATTTAAAACTTTTTTTACAGCTGATTCTATTTTTGAAAAAATGGAATTTATTGTTTTGCATGTCCAGTAAACTTCCTCTTCCGGTTTTTAAATTTCATTCAAAATCAACTCATCTCTTCATTTTTTCATGAAACTTATAAATTCCAAGTTTCGTTTACATATCTTATCTCGTTCATGAGATATTGCGCACACGGACACCCATCCATCCATCCTCTCAGCTCACACACAGACATCATTGAGAAATTGGTTTTAAAAGTTTCAGTAGATGTCTATGTATTTCCGCAAAAATCTCGTCTTCGATTTTTTCATGATTCCAATACTTCCTTATACTTTGTATAAGAAAGTAAAGATTGTAACACTGCTATGGAAAATTAAACAAAAACGAAAAATATTTGACATTTCATAAAACAAATTTAGATTTATTTATTACAGTGTTGTATTATTTTCTGTAGAAATTTCATAGAAAATTGTAATGATATAACAGCAAATTTGAGTGTACATTTCTTTATATTTCTTTCTATTAAATAAATAGATAAAAAAGTTAAAATTAGCAAAACGGAAATTGAAGACCACTAGAACAAAAAATTGATAACTGTTTGTTTCAAAACAACAAAATACTTTATCTGATTATTTTTTATATTTCCGAACAAAAAAATTTCTTGGCCATTTTCCTGATCCCATAACTCATGTCATGTAAACAATTAATTGACAAGTGTTAATTATTCTGTTCTTCAGCTAATTAGCTGTTAATTCCTACAAAATTATTAGCTCATAGGCGTCGCTCGCTCACTTTTCTTTGGGGGCAATTATTCCTCAAATACCTGTAAATGTTTTGACAATAAATTTATACTTTCATCTATCCACGCCGCGAAAAATATAAATTTGCAGACTCTAGGAATAAAGCCGCAATGTTCTATTTATTTTAAGGTCAAGGACCCTTCTGCCCTACACTAACCTACGCCTATGCAGAAGTCTGCATCTGTATGCTTGTTTGTCGGTTACACTAAGTACACTATTAATTAGCAGCACTAGAATTAATTAATGCTTTGATATAAAGTGTGATGACATTCGAAGTGACCTCGGTGGCCATGTTGTAAATTTCACAGCCGCCTTTCAAATTGCTCTTCATTTGGATGTTTCTCTAACCTTCAAAATATTTTAAAAGTTATATTTTTTTAAATGGAACAGGGTGCTTTTTACTTTCCATTACACAATATAAGGAGTATTGGAATCATCAAAAAAATCGCTAACGAAATTTTGACATCCACTGAATCCGTTAAAACTAATTTTGTAATGATGTCTGTGTGTGAGGATGGATGGATTTGTGTTCGTGTGCGCAATATCTAATGAACGAGACAAGATATGTAAATGAAATTTGGAATTTATGTTTCATGAATATATGAAGAGCTGAGTTGATTTTGATTGAAATTGACAAATCGGAAGAGGAAGTTAACTGGACACACAAAGCAAAATATTTTTTTTTTCAAAAATGGAATCAGCTGTCAAATAAGTTTCAAATGAAAGATGTTAGAAAAAATATTTGAAATATAAAATGTTATTTGCAGTTTTCTTGTACATGCTTCTAATTTTGAGAAATACTAAATTATATATTTTATTTGAAATCGTCATTAAAAGCTCAGAAATTGTCACTGAAGTAACCCATTATAATATGACGATTTTGAGCAACCCAGTGTTGGCAACCGTTAAATATTTATTGTACAATTAAGATAATTTTGGCAGATATATTGACGTACCATAATAAATTTGGACGTAACATGAAACAAAATTTGCAAGAAAAATTAACTAATTAATTCCGATGACGAAATTGAGGACAAAACACATAATTTTGAGTGTTATTTACGATTACTTCAATGTTCGAGGTTGGCAACACTGACTGTCAGTTTCAATTGACAACTGACTGATGTATAAACTTAACCTATATTGTATTTTTTTACAGTTTTTTTCGAATTTTCGATTTCAAATAAAACTTAATATGGAGCTCGGCACTGAAGTTCCTTTTTATCACTCACATGGTTTAATAAATTCCATATTCGTGATAAAAAATTGAACTTCAGTACCTAGATACATAAATAACTATTATTATATCATTCACTGTTATTTAATATTAAACATTTATTAATAATTATAAACAGCACAATACGTTAGTTATTTATAATACATTAATTACGAAATTAATAAGTTAGATACAACCATAATTCAATAAGTACTAAGTACATTATTAATAAAATATTTTACGTAATTGTGTTCATATGACAGACAAAATTGATGATTTGTTTCTGAAACAAATATTCTTGTTAATATTATATTATTAATGAGGGATTATGATGTTATTACTCACGAAGTTTGCGTCACGAGCCGTAGGCGAGTGATGCAAATTACCCGAGCGAATAATGACCATAATCCTGAATATAATACTAAACTATTTTATTTCTACTCCTGTAAATTCGGAAATCACTTTTGAAAAACGTCAACATAAAAATACACAATGTCAACTGACTACATGTCAACTGTCAGACGGCCGTTGCTTGGTGATCCACATCACGTCTTTAAAATAAACGGGAATTATGGATTTCTGGCTCTGTGATTGGTCGAGATGAGTGAATTATAAATCATAATTCACTGTCCTGAATTATGGGTACTATAATTCATGAAAAAATAAAATAAATTAAATAATGGTGATATATTTATACAGGAGTAGAAAAAATTATATATTTCAATAATCTTAGTTACAATGGGAACAAAAACTAAAAGTTTTTTAACATTTATGTATCAAACGTGTCAAATAATTGTAAAGTGTCAAAAATATGTGTCGTTTGATATAATATAAAAGCAATATTTATAGTATTAGTTAGAAAGTTTTAAAGTCTAGATACTAATTAATAATGGAGTGTTAGAAATACGCGCTTGTCACACGTCAGAGAAAGCTTTGAAACCTGTCACTTTATATAAAACAAAAAACAATAATAAAAATAAAAATATGAATTGACATATTTTTATGAATTGTAATGTTTATATGAAATAAAGTTATTACAAAAGTAAGCAGTTTTCATCAAAATTCAATAAGAATAAAATATTAAATAGGTTTAACATCTATATGTCAAATAATTGTCAAATTAAAGTCATACACAAGGAACAAGTCATACGTATTCAGTTGGTTTTATATGTATAAGAATGACTTTATAAAAGTGTATAATATTCAATTTAAATAAAGTTTTATTTAAAATAATGTTTGATTTTTTGTTGCAGAGTAAAACTAGCAATTCCATCTCGCGCTGACGACGACACTGGCTTGCTGAAAGACCAGTGTCGCATGTACGCTGTGAATTACACAGCACTTCTGGAGCAAGGTGTTACGGAAGCCGACCCCTCCTGGCCCATCGCGTCCTGCCTGCACGGCTGGGAGTACGCCTACGACGATGTGCCCTACAAGACCATCTCCAGCGAGGTGAGATACAAATAATTATGATCGGTATTATAAAGAAAATTCACTGTCACTTAAATTCACTTTTAAAGTAAAATTATTTATTTTGTGACTTAATATAAGTTTAGTATGGATGTTAATACAATTTTGTGAATTTTTGCTTCTTATATTTAAATGAAGAGCTAATTAGATTTTGGATGAAATTGGTCAACCGGAAGTAGCAGTTTACTTGAAGTCCTTAACAGTTTTTTGGGAAAAACACGATTAAATTTGCGTTTTCAACAATTATGTTATTTTGGATGTTGTAGAATATTTAATTCTACATGTGTTTTGATTACATTAATTTTATTAATTTGCATTAGATTTAGAGATAATAAAATATAAAGAAACAAAATTTCATAATTCTTGTATTCCTTGTACACCATGGAAACACTTAAAAATTTGCAATTTTTTACGAAATGTGACACATGTCATTTTGATTGTGAAGCTGTTTTCTTATTGTGTCAAAGGAAATGTCAAAGAATTAAATGAAAATACGAAATAAAATTAAATTTCTGAAATATAAATAGAAAATAAATAAATAAGAAGGTATGTTTCTGTATTATCAAGTTCTATTTTTTATCGTTTAAGAGTTGTATTGGGCGGGAGGTTATGTGCTGGCCACATAAATATGAGTAAATAATTGAACAAAATTATAAATTAGGGTCAAAAGCACGTACAAAAGTCTATCAAAACCGTTTTCTACTCACTCGTCAAACGTCAAATCAAGTTCTTGTCATCTTGAGATGAAAGTCATGTGACGGGTGGACTTTCATCTCTATACCTCTCTCAAGTTGTGCTGGTTACACACTATCTTTGTCTATACTACTTCCTCTATACATTTTATCCAATACCTCTCAATAAATACTCTATAACTATGGCGATTTTAAAGAAGCAAAGTAACAGATTACCCACTAGTGAGTATAATTTTGAAGAAAATCACTATTTTTTTATTTATAACAATAATAATAACACATCACATCTTGGTAACTACTTCGATTGACATTTTAATTTAAAAATTTAAAACATAGGTATGTCACTGTCAAATAATATTTCTTTAAAAAAATTTTCATTTATTAAGAGGTGTTGGATAAAACGTTATACTTCACACGTGGGTAAAATGGAATTACCCACTCGATAAAATTATCACAATCAGCTTTCGGCTTCGTTTGCTAAAATTTCTCTCGTGGGTAATTTCTTACTTTGCCTACTTATAAAGAAAATAACTATTATTAGTTCTATGGAATATACGGTAAAAAAATAAAACTATAAAGTATGTAATTATTATTATTATTATTATGACATAACTCATAACATTATGGTTAATTTACATATTTTATAATATATTTCTTAACTGGTTACTAATTTAACATATTTGATTACACCCTGTTTTGACGGCTGGTTACCATACTTCTCGCGCAAATAGAACTATACCGTACAATATTTATTTATTTATTTCCTTATTTAAACGAAATGATCAACAGGTTATAGACCCAATTCCAGATCAAGAAAAAAAAATTCCAAACAAATACAATAATGAAAGTGTAGTACAAATTCAAGAAATATTCCAAAATACAAATAAATACTATAGAAAAAATTAAACAACACACAATATGTTTGTGTTTGTATTCCAGTTGGACTGGGTATGTGAGAACGGCGCATTACCGTCCATAGCCCAAGCCATCTTCTTCGTGGGCGCCATCATCGGCGGGCTGGTGTTCGGCTGGCTGGCCGACCGCCATGGCCGCGTCGCGGCGCTGCTCGGCACCAACCTCATGGGTTTCATCGGAGGCGTGGCCACCGCCACTGTGTCCAGCTTCTGGGCCTTCTGTGTCTGCAGGTTCCTCGTCGGCATGGCTTTTGACAACTGCTTTACCATGATGTACATCCTTGGTGAGTCAAAGAATATTTTTTTTATTTAACATATATAAGAAGCAAGAGATTACACTTATTACACATTGATAGTTAATTTTGTGCTGATCTGACCGCTGCCAGATACTTATTTATTTATTTATTATTTATTTATTATTATTGTTATTCTACAGGATGAATCCCAATTACAGAATAATTTTACTTTGGTAACAAGTATAAGAAATGTACATAATATATAATAATAAAAAGATACATAATCATAAAAAAAATGTAGTTATACAAATCATTAGTAAATAATATGCTTAAAGTTACAAAATACTGTTGTTGAGCTTACGTTTAAATACAGTAAAGCAATCGGATAAATCTAGATAGTTGATCTAGATATATGAATCAATGACAGAATGATTTATTTTTATTTTAATATAATGGGCCCATAAACCAATTTATTTTATTATTATTTATGAAACTTTATTAGAATATATGACGATTAGTGAGAACCCGATGTAAAAATTCCATGTATTACCAGAAATATGATTTTTTAAAGTTTGTGTGACGTCACTGGTACTACTCCAGTGGCACTAAAACAACGATTTTTTATGATAGTAGATATTATATATTTTTTACGACATGCCAGGAAACCCCACCGTTCTTCTCCCGAAATAGTGAGGAAAATGTGTTGTTCCTCTCTAGTGAGGAAAATGTAGAAATGTTACCAATATGAATGTTATTTACAAAAAATATATAATAATAACTATAAATAAATTATTGAAAATCCTTATTTTAGTGATACACATACTTTAAATTGTCTTACAATTATGTCTTATATAGTCCTTTTTCTAGATTAAATCACATTTTGACAACTTTAATTTATATTTAATATTGGTTCATTGGCAACACTGCTACACCGCCTTGCGTCTTATAACCTAACTTTTAACGTTTCAATTAGTCAAAATGTATTTTAGGTCCAAGCAAATCGTTTTTAGAAACATGTCGTGAAAAAATGTTGTGTCTAACACGAGAGGAAAACCCCTTTTTCCACTCTCGCACAAATTGTCTCATGAGCGCAGCGAATCTTCGAGCTTGAGTAGTAAAAAAAACAGCGCTTTCCTCTCTAGTTTGACAAATAACTATTACATATTATAAGTCTTAATTTACAACAATTAAACTTAATACAAATAAAGATAAAATTCCTTTGGCAACTTTAGAGTATTTTACTTGATATTCGAGTAAACAACATACGAAAGTTTGAGAACAGTGGCGCTAGTAGTGATGTAACCTAACCTCAACACACAATTTTATTCAATAGTTTTTCAACACAGCTCAATAAAACAGTGAAATTATAAAACAATAGAAGCCCAACAAATATACCGACAAACAAAACAAAAAAAATGACATTTCGCAGTTCTATTTTAGCCCGCAATAGGCGTTGGGCGCAGCGGCAGACGCGCGACTTGCACGTTTCATATTTCTGGCCAATAGAATCAATGCGAGTACCCGTGACGTCAAAATATGTTCAATTCGTTATATCGCTTTACTGCAAAATATTTAAAAGAAAAATACTTTACTACTAATTATTCCGTAAGTGTTACACGATTTTGATATAAATTTCTCATATTTCGTTTATGTTTTATGCGCCCATTTATATCTATTGTGCATCTCCCTATTTGATAACACCAGATAGCAAAACGGACTACATCAATACCTAATAAACCTAGAGCATTCTTTGCGTAACCTTTTTATAAAGTAATTATCGTTTATCTCTTTGATTTTAATTGCTAAACATAACTTTAAATTCTCATCCTTCGTTCATTAAAACAATGCATTTAACATAAAACTATGTTAATTATTAAAAATACATTTTATCTTCAGTAATTAACACGTTAACGATTCCAGTAAGATTAAATTATTTACCGATCATTTAGATAAAAGTTTTCCAATTCTAAACATTTAATTTGAAAATGATATTGTCTTATACTATATTTTTAACCCTGAAATGTTACACTGGGGCCTAAGAAACCCCACGATTTTCATCTAAATTTCCAAATGCCAGCATTCGCATAACTTCAATGCTACCTCATTGTAAATTCAATTTCAATAATCCTAAACAAATATTCAATATGTAGAATCTGTGTTTGTTGTCACCACGAATGGTCAAAGTGATCTACTCATATTTCCGAAACCGCGTCGCTTTCTTGGACCAGGTTATGCAACCTGGAATCGCGGTATGCGGCCAGGAAGGTCACTGATCACTAGTTTATTTTTTGTTTTGAATATTTGCGGTTTTTGTGCTTTGTTGAATGAGTAAATATAATAATAGTGTAAACAAACCTGTGTTTTTACAGTTGAGATGAATGGACGTTAATTTGACCTTTTACCTTTAGCTAAACACGTTTTAAAATCGATTTTAAATTACATATTTAAAATTCTGAGGATTAAAATTACGAGCTGATTATATTTTGATGGCTGGACATCAATCGAACGGAACCGGTATCATAGAAAATTATGATTTAATGACAATTTTTGTTATGATTATTTTTTGACGTTTCTTAAAACCAATGAAATGCTTTATTGCATGACACGTGTCTGCGTTTTAACCAATCCTGTCATTATTATACTGAGAATAATGCTCTTGTGATTATTTCCAGCAATTTTCTCTGTAGCTTTTTTGTTTTTGTTGACAGATGTCAGAAAGTTATCATCAATACAAGTAAAAATGAGTCAAAAACATAGATTTAGTGACGTGCCTGATGATGAAATCAAAAAATAATCTAATTAAATATAACTTGAGAGTTCGATAAATTAGAAAATAATTCTCCAGGATCTTTCTCAAACTTGTCGCCATTTGGCAATAGCCACTCAAGCCCTACGGGCTTTCGTGGCTATTGCCTGGCGACAAGTTTGAGAAAGATCTGTCAAATTATTTTCAATTTATTCTCACTCTCTTGTTATATTATTACTGAAAATTTTGCTATTAAAATAAAGTTTTAAATATTACAATTATTGTCTGAAACATTTTCCTCTTACTGTCACCATTTACGAATTACAACACGTTAAAGAAAAATTTAAATCTGCTTATCTGTGTTTTTTGAAAAAACAAAACAACGGTTGAAAAATGTCAATTCTTGTCATGTGTCATAATTTGTTGAAGGGATGAGCGTTTCTTGATAGTAATGGTCCGTGTTCCTGCATTGTTCGATAAGAAATCTATGGCGGGAGGTATTGTGCTACCCACAACAAATTTTATTTTATTAGCTTGTTTTATTCTACAAAAATATTGTCTCTTTTCTGCGTTCCATTACATTACAAAACTTTTATCATGGACTGTACAACTAACTATCTACACATGTAACTAATAAATAATTAATATCTATATTACTAGGGAATCAAAATCAAGGTCCATTATAAAAACTCGCCTCATACTCGAGTGTCACATGTTGGTGTAGGAGGTTTTTCTTTGCCTGTTGTTTGTGTCTTGTTTCCAATCAGTCCGGAACTTGGTTAATGAGCCTGGCTTAATTAATTAGGTAATTATGGCCAAGGTGAGGGGACCGCGTGTTTGTACTACCTCTTAGTGGCCGTCAACACTAGCGGCTTGAATCCATGTGCCATGACCCTGAAGAAGTAGAGGAACGTAACTACATATACGCCAGATACAGTTAGCTGGCGGGATAATGAGAGCGATTAAATTACTGACGGAGCTGTCGAGCTGTGTAACATGTGACAGGTGGCAGTTTAAAGTTGATGTCAGGTTTAATTCACTGTTTGTTTTACGTGGTACACTATTTCGAGAACTATAAGAGCTACGAGGTCAGTCAAATTAGTAAACAATTTCGATATTAAAAAATATAAAGACAATAAAAATTGTCTACTGTTTCATAAAAAACAGCCTCAGAATAATAACTAAGTTATTAATTCATTGAGACCGGCCAAGCTAATCAATCGGGAACTACACACGCGTTTCGCTCTTATATTTTTACCTCCCGCCTACCTTTTGGTAAGGGAGGTATTGTTTTTGGTCAAAAAATTGGGTAGTGAGTTTTCAATGAATAAGCACGTTTTAGGGTCCCTAAAAAACGATTTTACTATTTTCGCGATGATGCCTGTATGTATGTATGTATGTGTGTGTGTGTGTAGTCTGTGGCAATTTTTTCGTCTCGCATAACTCAAATACTCTAATACCAAAGAATACAATTTTGTAAATTATTGCTTCTTATATTTAAATGAAGAGCCGATTAGAGTTTGGATAAAATTGGTCAACCGGAAGTAGCAGTTTACTTGAAGCCCTTAACAGTTTTTCGTGAAAAACACGGTTAAATTTCCTTTTTCAACAATTCATGTTATCTTGAAAGTTGAAGAATATTTAATTTTACATGTGTTTTGATTAGACTAATTTTATTAATTTTCATGAGATTTAGAGATAATAAAATATAAAGAAATTAGATTTCATAAATCTTGCTTTCCTAGTACACCATGGAAACATTTAAAAATTTTCAATTTTTTACGAAATGTGACACATGTCTTTGTGATTGTGAATCTGTTTTCTTAGTGAAATATATGTCAAAGAATTAAATAAATATACGAAAGAAAATTAAAATTCTCAAATATAAATAGAAAATAAACAAATGAGAAGGTATGTTTCTATTTCATCAAATACTATTTTGTACCGTTTAAGAGTAGTATTGGGCGTGAGGTTATGTGCTGGCCACATCAGATTTTTTTTCAATGATACTATTGTATTGTCTAAAGTATTAAAAATTAACTGAGTTGGTTTGCAATTAGACAGCTTGCTAATTGTTATTGTTTAACCAAGTAATTAGGAACCTGGTGTTTGGGTATCAAATACAACTTTTTTGGTTTCGAAAAAACCATTTGCTCTGAACAAACTGCATTAATTGTGGTAGTAATTTTTTATGATGACACAAGTACTTTTATTTGAAAACCTGTTTAAAAATATTTCCATAATTACGTCAATCGTTACATCAAGTTACTTGTATTCAAATATTTCAATGTTATGAAATAATTTTAATTGTTTCGTAATGCATCTTCTTAAAATGGAATGTCAAGGCATATATTTTAATGATTTTTATTTATTTTTTTAAAACTATGACGAATGACATTAATATTGTACCGTCCTGGTCAAAATTCTATTGAGTTTTTAAAATTTGAAGTGCGAGAAAAAATCATAAAATTAATTAATTTTACTGGTTTTCATATTTTACTTCTTACTAAATAAATATGTAAAAAGAAACTACTATATTAAACCGAATTGATTTAGGGAAATTTGTATGTGTAATATCATAGTTGGTAACATTGTATTGACATTTATTGAATTATTTGAAAGTTCATGTCAATTCTACTTTCTTTATTTAAGTCACTGAAATATAATAATACTGGAACGTTCACTGACGTTGAAAATGCGAGTCGAGAGAGACAGCTAGTTAAGTGCTCTCTGTCTTTGTCGTGCAATGTTTTCACATAGCAACCGCACAACAAACACATAGCAACCGTTTTTTTAATATAAATTCATATAGCAACCGTTCTACAAATAAGTGTTAAATAAAGAAGAGTTATCTATCAGTGTGCGCGTTCCAGTGTTACTATATTTCAGTGATTTAAGTATTTAAGTAAATGTCATCTAGTAACAACCTTTTATAACTGCAAAATATAAAAGAAATAATTCATGTGTTTTTAATACACATCACCAACTAAAGAGGCGCTATAATTATTGCACGTGTTTATAGATGTTATTAAAATCCGTTGAAAAAAATAGTGTAGTCATAAATAGCCACAAAGACAAAGTTAAGAGCAGTAACCTTGATTTGAGGTGAATTCAAGTGGAACGGAATTTTTTACACATTTTCTGCGTATTTATTGCGCAATTACTTTTTATTTTACTTAGATTTATTAAATTGCCTTTTGTCACGAAACGTAGGAAGAAACAAAGCGATTTTAATAACACACGACAACCATATTTAGGGGCATTTATTTAATTAAACTGCCATATGTCAAACAGTGTTCTTCTTTATCTTTCGATATAGCGCCCGTAAAATTTTCCCCGTGTGAACCAGGCGTTCAAATACAAGATGGCAGCATTGAAATGATTGAGAATGATTTACAAGTTTGTGAGTGCCGACAAATTACAAAGTGTAGGTTTAATAAGATTGTTCAACCAATAAATAATAAATAAACACACAGGTAATACTATATAATGATTGCTTATTGCTATAAACGCAGTTCATGACTCACGGCTCACTTCACAAAACAAATCGACTCATTTATTTTCAATCAAGTTATATTTCATAAGACAGTATATGTGTTATGTGTTTAATAGTCTGTGAAAATGAAATGAAACAAAGTGATAAGATCTGTAATATTATTGGGGTGACTACGAAATGTGACGCATAAATAATAGTGTTACCAAATAGAAGATGTCAGGAGTAAAATCGGTAATAATTTGAAAAGTGAGGTTAGTGTTTAAATATAATAACAGTTTGTGGTGTTTCAAATAAATAAATTACAAACTTTAATTAGTAGATTGTGCTGTAAATTATTATTTATTAAACTATAATTTGATTTGAACGATATGAACAATTCCTTTCTGAAATAACTGTCGTAATGTCCATGAAACTTCGAAAACGTAATGAATTTGTTTAATTGGTTTTTCATGTGAACACTTTTAACTTTTAATATATACAGGGTGTCTATTTGTTTACAGTACATAGAATATACAATGTTAAAATTTTAATTAAGGTCAAACATACGCGTCGAAAGAACGAACCCTTTATTTTTTTAAAAAACAGCAAATTCTGTATTCTTTATTTATTTTCATGTTCTTTATGGTCCAACAACCTCCATTCGTCAAAATATCATGGATTTTTTACAGTGACTTGTACATTGCAATGTCAGATGAAGAACATATTTTCGTTGGGTTCGTTCACTCCCATGAATTTTGTTTTGCAAATTCAAATTTCAATAAATTATTTCTTACAATTATTCTTATCGAAAAACAAAACAATTATTACTGTGAAGTCTTTGAACATTCTAGTATTTATATATGTGGATGAAAAGGATAACTGAAACATTCAACTATAAAAAAATATTCGTTGAAGTCTAGTTGGTCAAAAATTCAGAATTTTGATACTGACTTTCTAATTCCCATGAACGACGACAGTAATGAAAATAATTCGTATATTTATAAATTTAATCGTCTATAACATACTAAAATTATTTTACATTTGAATTTACAGTTTTTGAGAAACAAATAAGAATATACCAAAAAACACACTTTTTGGTATATTTTTATTTGTTTCTCAAAAACTGTAAATTCAAATGTAAAATAATTTTAGTATGTTATAGACGATCATATTTATAAATATACACATTATTTGTATTAGTGTAGTCGTTCATGGGAATGTGTGACATATATTTGACTACTTTGAAAATTATGTTCATGTATAATATGTAAACAAAATTGGCATTTTAAAATTTATTACAAAACTTTGGACTTTTATCTACAAACGTAGGTATAAAACATTATATGTTTCATTTATTATAAAAATTATATATTGTTTCAAAAAAGTCATGTTCATCTTGCGCTATCTTCAGCCCGTATTGGCCCGGATGGTTCACCTTAAGCGATAGTTCATTTTTTATGATTTTGTAACAAAAATGTGAAGACATCAAATGATGATAGGACATTAAAATAAGAGTAAAAATAGTCGTGTGCAGTTTTCTGTCTGTCAAGTGTTATCCCTGAATATAGCAGTGCACTTGACACTACAACTGTTGTAATAAGTTACGTCATACATTCATAATTAGTTTATCGTGATTTTTTTTATTTGTACACATGTACGTTGTGTGAATGTATGCTTATATGTATTTTACATGTTCGCCTTGGTTCGCATTTTTTCCGAGGTTCTTTTCAAATTCTTCTAAATAATTATTTCTATTTCCTGCTTTTATTCTTCGAGTTTAATTAATTGCTATTATATTAGAAGTGTGACAAAACGTTTTTTGTATCGGCTTAGATAATTTGAGCCTTCAAAACATTTTAGTTTTGCTTGGTATTTAGCAGAACTTATAGAATTAATTTTAACCTGCTTTTTAAATGTCAAATAATTTTCGTTTTTGTCTAATTTTTCATGACCGTCTTATTATTTTCTAATAAATACTAACAATAGTTAATTAATAGTGGTATTCTGAGCGTTTCCATAACTTCTATAAGTGTGATCTTAAGGACTTATAGATCTTAAATATTATAGTGGTATTCTGAGCGCATCTATAGCTTATAGGTTTATCTTAAATATCTTAAGATATCTTAAAAAGTTACGGTTACTGTTCAGTTTGTCATAACTTGTTATAGAAATAATAAATAGCTTGCAAATGCATAAAAATATGCAAATTTTACAATTTGCGTATTTATTATAGGAAGATGAATATGAACAGTAAGTAATATTTACGTTATATAATTAAAATTTATTGACATTTGTTAATATTTGAGGTTACCAATGCTAAATTTTTAGTAATCACATGCGAATTATAAGAAAAAATATAAGGGATGCAATGAACCCATTTGAATTGCAAGATAAGCATTTGGTTTGCCAGTTAATTGTTCCCATTGTAGCACTAAATAATTTTCACGTAGTGTGAGGTTTATGGTATTTGATCTAAAGGCGTATTCTCCTTACCATGTATTGTAAATATGCCACATATTGCTCTTTCATCGTATTTTTTGTTCGTTTTCTTTTGCTGTAAAATAATTTTATCATTTTATTATAATGTGAATCAACAGAAATATACAAAATGACAAATAATAATAAATTAAAATAATTTTATATTTTTATTATAATCTGAATCAACAGAAATATATAAAATGACAAATAATAATAATAATATCTTAGCTCATTTTGAATTGTAATCAATACAAACCACACAAACAATTTTGACATATATCGTTCTGTCAACTTTTGATAACTGTCAATTGACAATGAATCAGTGTACTTAACCCCAGAAAAATAAATACTGTTTATTTGCATTTAAGAATTTAGAAAACTTGTATTTTTATTTATTTTAATAGTATTAATTCGTTTTTAATAAAAAGTATCGTTAAATAATATAGCTGTAAATAAAATATTATCCGTGTTTTAAAAGTATTAAACGTAGATACTTATTTTATTTTCCAACGAGTGGCAGTCTTGGTTTTAAGATATCTTAAAGTCGTAGTTATAGAAATCAGAAGTTATAGACTTGCGTTCAGAATACCGATTTATGAGAATCTATTAGACTTCAACTTATAGATTTCTCTTAAGCTATAGATCTTAAAAGTTATAGATTTTTAAGATAATGCTCAGAATCCCACTATAAATGTGCCTTGTTGTATGCATTTTTAAATTCTGAACTACTTTGCTGTAAATGTTTTTTTTTTATGTATTGTAATATAATGGGGTATGTGACCAAATTTTTTTTCTGACATTACATGATACTAGATACAAAAATAAAATACCCGTATTTTTTAAAATCAATTAATTGTTTATACTTAACGAGCAATCAATTTTTTAATATTTGGAGAGGGGATTGAGACGTCACTGTGTCTTCTGAATAGATTGCGGCGGTAGGCATGGTGCTAGAAAAAGACCGAGATACTGTAAAGGAAAGAAATAGATATATATCAGCGGGTCATGCGTACGGCCACAGTGACGTCGCATATCCCTTCTCCAAAACACAAAATTGCTAATAACTTTATTATTACAAAATAATGTACAGTTTTTATTGTTGTATTAAGAAACTACAATGAAGAACATTCATATTCTATGGCGTATACATTGAAATTCGATTATGGTCACATACCCCATTAGTTTGTAATTATTCAAATACCCGGATTTATAAAACAGATCAAGAACGAACGCTCTAAATATCTAATCCTAAATCTTACTAAATATAAATCGTCGAAATAGTTGTAGATCTATTTCAAAACTATATCCGTAATCCGCATGCTTGCCACAACACTCATAAAATTACTGCTAAAGTTATGTACATTCACATTTCACTATGATAACAAAATTAGAATATTAAAATGAGTAAAATGATCGTATCCTTGGACTAATGGTTGCAAAAGGTGAAACATACGTTGTGAAGTTAGCAAAGTACGTAAAAGAAACGCACTAAATGCCAGGACAAAAACCACGCATTGAAATTTCTAAAATTCCCTATAGAATATAATTTCAGTTTTTTCATGATAACTCAAAATCTAATGATGATATTATTATCAAATTTCATATTTATAATTTGGAGGGTCAAGTTATGAGTTGATTAGATTATGGTAGCAATTTGACAACCGGAAGTGGTAGTTTACTTGAAGACCTGTCAGGGTTTTTGGGCATATCTCAGTAAATAATTGAATAGGGCCGGTTTCTAGAAACAGATTTATTGGGCTAGTTAATTTAATTTTTCGATAAACTTGCAAATGGGTTTCTGAAACATCAAATTGGCATTTAACTGCCAAGTTAATTTAACGGAGCAAATTGGCCAGTTAAAATTATATGACACATGCGAATGCCTAGTTACATGGAAAAAATTTTAATATAATAATTGACAATGTGTGTATTTAATATTATGCCAGTGTCAGTTTCGTATGCACATGGACTGTTTCGTTTGCGTTAGCGTCGTTAATTGTATTGTTGATGGTAGTGTATAGGTTTAAAACAGTTCTTCTTGGAACTTCAGTTTATTGTAATTTATTCTACTTTACTTTCCGTATCTTCAAACATACTATTATATGTATGTATGTGCGGGAAGTAATAGTTATTTGTATCACAAGGTTGGAAACTGGTATTTTGAGGGTGCGAGTTTATTTTGATAGGACGAGCCGTAGGCGAGTCCTACAAATACGAGCACTCGCAAAATAGTTCCCAACCGAGGGATACACAAGATTTTTCGCGCCAACATTTATGTAAATTTAATAAATAAATTTAATTTATTACTCATTTTCTTAATGACAGGGATTTTTTTTATATTGCTAACTTCACAATATTTGAATTTCAATTATGTTTATTTTCCAATATCATAACCAAAAATATCTACATATTTTTATTTGGATTTTGCACTGCAAATTCAATTATAATTACTTACAAATATGTTTAAAATCCATAAATATTCTGTTTTCTTGTATTGCAAATACTCAATTGTAGATATATTGCCATAATATTTTTATGTCAATGTAATACTTTGATATTTCTAGCGTCAGAAGTTAGCTAAAATTAGTGAAGTGATGCCAACATATAACCATAAAAAGTTAGCAATTTTTGTCGAACTAGTACGACAAAAACATGATTTCCGACCGCTTTAAGAGATATGTAATTGTATTAATGTCGGACGGCGGCGCGAAAATATTTTTTCAGAAACCGGCCTTGTTTATTATTTATTCAGAGATTGATTTTTATGAAACATTGAGAATTTATTGTATTTATTTTTTTATATATTATTTTTTTCTCTTTATGTAAACATTCACGTATGTATGTATTATATTTGTAATAATTTTGTGTTTGTTTCCAGTGTTGGAATACGTAGGGCCAAAATGGCGCACCTTCGTAGCCAACATGTCCATCGCCATCTTCTTCACGTTTGCCACCTGCATCCTTCCATGGCTGGCCTGGTTCATCGCTGATTGGCGAACGCTGTGTCTCGTCACTTCCGTTCCTCTCATCATCGCCATACTCGCCCCGTGGGTGCTGCCGGAATCTGCCAGGTAGGGCTTCGCCTCTAGTAACATTGCGGGCTGGTATTGTCTTACGGTTGTAAAAAAAATAGTTATTTACTTTACAAGTGGGAAAAGTAAGGAATTACTAACGAGAGAAATTTTAGCTCACGAAGCTGACGGCTGAGTGTGATCATTTTATCGAGTGGGTAATTCCACTTTGCCCACTTGTAAAGTATAACGTTTTATCCAACACCTCTTAGTAAATAAAAAATTTATTAATGACATATTATTTGACAGTCGGATATGCTTTAAATTTTGTAAATTAAAATGTCATATGAAGTAGTTACCAAGGTGTTGTGTGTTATTTTATTGTTATAAATAGAAAATTACTCACTAGTGACTTTCCTCAAAATTATACCCACTAGTGGGTAATCTGTTAGTTTGCTTGTTTAAAATCGCCATAGTTATAGAGCATTTATTGAGAGATCTAATTCATAAATCCACGTAAAAATTTAGTCACCAATTAATTGAATATTGTTTTTAATCATTACAAATTCATTATTATAAATAGGGTTGAAAAATATTTTATTTGAAATTAGCACAAAAGTGCTCAGAAATCGTCATTAAAAGCTCAGTAACCCATTATACGACGATTTTGAGTAACCCAGTGTTGGCAACCGTTAAATAATTATTGTACAAGTAAGATAACTTTAGCAGATATATTGACGTACAATAAATTTATACATGAAACAAAATGTGCAAGAAGAATTAATTAATTAATTCTGATAATGAAATTGAGGACAAAACACATAATTTTGAGTGTTATGTACGATAACTTCACTGTTCGAGGTTGGCAACACTGACTGTCAGTTTCAATTGACAACTGACAGATGTATAAACTTAACCTATATTGTAATATTTTTACAGTTTTTTCGAATTTTAAATTTCAAATAAAACTTAATATGTACCTCGACACTGAAGTTCCTTTTTATCACTCACATGGTTTATTTTCCTCGGCAAATAAATTCCATATTCGTGATACAAAATTGAACTTCAGTGCCTTGATACATAAATAACTATTATTTGAGTATGTTAAAAAGCGTTAGAAGTATTATGATCCCATTAAGACAGTAAATCTTATAAATATAAATATCTTTCGAAAAAAATAATTACATTTGATTATAGCATATTTTTCAGGTGATACGAATACATTTTGTTATTTATTATTTGTATTAATATATTTTTATTACATAAGTCAGACATACATAAAAAAATCTCTATATTTTCTTTTTAGCTACTGTTTTTCTTTCATTTTTTCATTGCTTACATAATATTAATATATAACAATATTTGATTTGTTGTCAATCAAAATAAATAAATGTCAAAAATATTAATAACATCCAACACATTTCAGTACCAACCCTAAAACATAAATAATCCTAGCTGCAACTAAACATTTTTGATTTAATCTCTACCAATTAAAATCTGCAAGCGACTTCTTTTCTTGTAAATGATTGTGTATTTGTTCAATCTCTAGTTTGGATGTTATTGCTGGCATGATGTAATTTTTCCATCACAGTTAGTGTGCATTTATCTTCGTTTAATTGCAGATGGTTGGTGTCCCAAGGTCAGATCGAAAAAGCAGTGACTATTTGCAAGAAATTCGAACGCATTAACAAGATGAATGTCGATCCACAAGTTTACGTTAACTTCACTGTAAGTTGTTCAAGGTTTTTCACCAAATAATTCTACACAAAAACTTAATTCATTGCTAACGTATGCTCTTTTGTATATACAAAACATTTTAATATACACAGCAATATAAAAAATAATCACATGAGTTCTATATTTTATAGAATCACATGGGAAATTATTAATGCAAGATATAAAATAATACAGACAGACTCAAACAATTTTTTCTACACCTCTATAAATATATCTCAATTATTTTAAATTTTTTGGTGAATTATAGTACCCACAATTCTCCACCAATCACAGAGACACAAATCCATAATTCACGGTTATTTTAAATACGTGATGTGGATCACCAAGCAACGACCGTCTGACATTGTGTATTTTTATGTTGACGTTTTTCAAAGTGTTTTCAACGAATTTCGATCATTTTTAAAAGCGATTTACGAATTTACAGGCGTAGAAAAAGTACAGTATTATATTCGGGATTATGGTCATTATTCACTCGGATGATTTGCATCACTCGCCTACGGCTTCATCTTCATTTTTTGTTTAATTTCCCATAGCCACCTAAAAATTAAATTAAAATTAATTTCTATAACACTGTTTTGGAAACTACGCATTCTTCAACTAAAAATTATTATGTAATCACTAACATTCCATACGCCGCGTATGGAATATTTTCGACGAATCAGAGCCGCAATATATGTAGTATCTTAATTCAGTTTCTATGGTTACGTCTATTTGTTTTAATTTAATTTTTTGAGTTTGACGTTTTCAACAGTTTTATATTTGTATTTTTTGTATAATTTCCAAAATCATTTTGTAGAAAGTATAGTCTACAACATGTAATGAAATGGCATATTTCACACTCACAAACTGTTTGCTCGTGTGGAATATGTGCCATTCCATTACTGTTGTAGAATATACGGTTCTGACATTTCTCAATTATCTTATTTATTTCAAATTTTTTCTTATTAATTTATGATAAGTAATACTAAGTTGAAAAGAGAAAAAAAATGGCGGTTTTTATTTTAGTAAAACAATTTTAGGTTCCCATTTGAAAAATAAAAGTTGATAGTCGTATCATGTAAACCTGACTTTATAAAAAAAATCTGTACTTGTCATCAAATAGTAAATTTAATATAATAAAATTTCTATATGAAGGAAATTTTTCTATTCCTTGTAATAAAAAAGTTAAGAGGGGTCCGTTTTAATAAATACACCCTGTATTTATATGAAGGGATGATTAGATTTTGGATGAAATTGGGCAACCGGAAGTAGCAGTTCACTAGAAGCCCTTAACAGTTTTCCGTGAAAAAACACGGTTAAATTTAATTTTTCAACAATTTATGTTATTTTGAAAGTTGTAGAATATTTAATTTTACATCTGTTTTGATTACACTAATTTTATTAATTTTCATTAGTTTTGGAGATTATAAAATATAAAGAAATTAAATTTCATAAACCTTGCATTCCTAGTACACCATGGAAACACTTAAAAATTTTCAGTTTGTTACGAAATTTGACACATGTCATTGTGATTGTGAAGCTGTTTTCTTATTGAAATATGTGCCAAATATTAAATAAATATACGACAAAAAATTAAAATTCTCAAATATAAATAGAAAATAAATAAATAAGAAGGTATTTTTCTGTATCATCAAACACTATTTTGTACCGTTTAAGAGTAGTATTGGGCGGGAGGTTATGTGCTGGCCACTTTTCTCTATATTTTGTACCGTTTACTAATTAATATTTGCAGAAGTTCATGATGTATTTCAAATGTAATTATTGATGCTCTTGAAAACTCAGATCCGTGTTCTTAATAGTTCTTGCATATCTAATTTTCCATCTGTTATTTAGTTTTAATTACATGTAAACAAAATTAAAAATATCTTCCATTTCTGTAAAGGTTATTCGAGTCAATATTGAATTTATTAACAGTCGTAAAATCAACCGAGGTCCTTTACTAAAGTCACAAAATGGCAAATAAGTCATTTATATTATAACTAGACCAAAAAACATCCCACTAAATATAATACAAGTTTACAAAATATTATTAATTATTCAGATATTTTTATGTGTTTCTCTCTCACACACCTATTCTATTCTAAATTATTTGTACTTCTCTTTGTTTTTTTATTGAGCTGTCAGATTGTCCAAGTGTCAAATGGCCGGCAACTAATTTACAGATTATTGTTTTACTTTGAATTCCAAATAATACAAATCACACTTGTTTGAGAATTCGCGCGATATGAAACCACGTGTTTAGGTCGACACAACCAAATTACAGATTTGCTGAATGACATGTGTCAGCAAAGCAGTGGCGTCTCGTGGATTTTTTTATAAGGCAAGCAATGACAAATAGATGATAGGTAAAAAAAAAATTGTGAAAAATAATGTAAATATTTTATTGTATTTTTAACAGTAGTTAATAACTTCATACGAGGAACAGGTCTACTATTTACAATGAAAGCTTTTTCTTCAACTACCGAAGTGTTTTTATAGCAAGTTTTTTTATTGCGCAAATGTCGTTCATTCTATTAAAATACAAGAGTTAATATTACTTTCAAAATTTATTTATAACAAATTTAATTCAGCAATATATCTTATAAATAAAATTTACTTTTATTCTGCCCTTTCTTAATTTTTACCAGTAAATTATCTTCATAGAAGCACTTTAAAAACTGCTTTCAACTGAACGTTTACGGCGCATTATTTCCAGTATAGAAAGCTACACGTTCGACAATGTTCGGTGTACTGTAAGCATGGGCGGCGAAAGCATTTGAAGTTGTGCTTGCAGGTTTTGAACAACAGGGTAAGATCCTAATAGTTCGTACGTCATTGGATGTACTCGTGTTGCATTAGCGGTGCGGTAGGCAATTTGAAACATAATTGTGTATTTCTGTTTGCTTTTAAGTTTTGAAATACTAAAATTCTAAATAAATAATTATAAACAAATATATTGTTCAAATATATTAAAAATTATAAAATATAAAGGCAAGCATTGCTTGCCTTGCTTGCATGGAGAAGACGCTACTGCAGCAAAGTTTATTAGTAGTTGACTAAAATAATCTTACAGTTTATGTTTCTTCCTGAAATATATTTTAATTATTTTCCACGAAAAGTTATTAATAATTTTCCTAACAATTATTTACAATCTCTACTGTTTGAGATCTACAACACACGACAACTCTGACGTCACAACATTTTAAAAAATCTGATGTGGCCAGCACATAACCTCCCGCCCAATACTACTCTTTAACGGTACAAAATAGTATTTGATGATACAGAAACATACCTTCTTATTTGTTTATTTTCTATTTATATTTCACTAAGAAAACAGCTTCACAATCACAATGACATGTGTCATATTTCGTTTCCATGGTTTACTAGGAATGCAAGATTTATGAAATCTAATTTCTTTATATTTTATTATCTCTAAATCTAATGAAAATTAATAAAATTAGTGTAATCAAAACACATGTAAAATTAAACATTCTTCAACTTTCAAAATAACATAAATTGTTGAAAAAGGAAATTGAACCGTGTTTTTTCACTAAAAACTGTTAAGGGCTTCAAGTAAACTGCTACTTCCGGTTGACCAATTTTATCCAAAATTTACTCAGCTCTTCATTTATATATAAGAAGCAATAATTCATAAAATTGTATTTTTTGGTATTATAGTATTTGAGTTATGCGAGACGAAAAAATTACCACAGACTACACACATACACACATACATACATACATACATACAGACATCATCGCGAAAATAGTAAAATCGTATTGTAGGGACCCTAAAACGTGCTTATTTATTGAAAACTCACTACCCAATTTTTTGACCAAAAACAATACCTCCCTTACCTAGAGGTAGGCGGGAGGTAAAAATCATTACGGTTTTATGAATAACAATTAAGAATTTTTAAAACCCCATTGTAACATTTTTATGTTATCAAAGAAATTTATTAAACACTAAATTAAATTGGTAATAATTTTAAAATCGATTGAAAATGTTTTTGTGTTTTTGTGGAATAGGAGAGCTGTTACAAAGCGAAGAAAGAAGAAGAGAAGACCAACAAAACTTATTCAGTGTTAGATTTATTCCGCACGCCAAGACTTCGTAAAATTACAATCCTGCTCATCTTAATCTGGATGGCCATTTCTTTGGTGTTTGATGGACATGTACGAAACGTTGGTTCTCTGGGGTAAGATACACTTTATAATTATTATTTGTGATGAAAATTGTACATGTTGGCAGCACTGTTTCGTCAAAATGGCCGCTCTAGAATATACTTTGTTGACAGTAACTTGTGATCAAAATGTAAGACTGATTTGTTTTAAATTACGGTGTGTTACAATTTTGTAAATTATTTAACATGTATACAATAATTTCACGTTATATCCCACTCAGTGAGATAGCACGAACCCAGAAACACAATGAATCTTCTCCAAACATTCCACCACTTTCGTCTCGTCCACATTCATACATCATTCGTTCACTCAACAAACCATCAATCATACCCAACCAGTTATTCCTCGGACGCCCACGCAATCGTTCACCCTCAATCTCACCCACATATATTAGTTTCACCAACCTTTCTGTCACTCTTTCTTAAGAACATTCTTCTCAATTTTTAGGTTTTTAATTCCTCTTCACACGTATTTTTTTAATTTTATTACATATGACAGCTTTTCACAAAATAGTTTTTTTATTAGAAAAATAGTTTGTAAAATTTTGACGTTTGTCAATATTTATTATTTATTTCATTTCGTGTCAATCTTCGGTCTATTTTTTTTTTTTCATGTACTTGATAAAGAAAAGCTGCTATTTCAAGTAAAGAATTGTATTTGAAATCGGCTCTGAAGTGTCATTAAAAGCTCAGAAATCGTCACTAAAGTAGCTCATTATACGACGATTTTGAGCAACGCAGTGTTGGCAACCGTTAAATAATTATTGTACAATTAGGATAATTTTGGCAGATATATTGACATACTATAGTAAATTTGGACGTAACATGAAAAAAAATTTGTAAGAAGAATTAATTAATTAATTTCGATGACGAAATCGAGGACAAAACACATAATTTTGAGTGTTCTTGTCGATAACTTCAATGTTCAAGGTTGGCAACACTGACTGTCAGTTTCAATTGACAACTGACAGATATATAAACTTAACCTATATTGTAATGTTTTTACAGTTTTTTCGAATTTTAGATTTCAAATAAAATTGAATATGTACCTCAGCACTGAAGTTCCTTTTTATCACTCACATGGTTTAATAAATTCCATATTCGTGATAAAAAGTAAAACTTTAATGCCTTGATATATAAATAACTATTAATTTCTAATTTGAATTTTCATTGAGTGTACATTAACAAATGATTGGTCCCGTGTTGCTAAAGTTACATTTCTTGTAGTAGCTCGTGTAGCTTTTAGGAAGGGCCGTACAAATTTTTTGCATTAGGATTATCGACTCAGAATTAACCAAAGAATCGTTCTACCTAAAACTTATCAGGACATTTTTTGAACATCTTGTAGAAACAGTGGCGCCGTAGGGTTAATTTTAAAAGTTATTCTCTCAAATACCTCAATGGGGTCATACACTTAAAAAAAAAGTTGTGTTTTTTTACAAATTATAAAAATTTAGATTATTTCAGTCACATATTATTCAATATTTCTTATAATTTTTAAACTTTTCATTTATAATTTCCTTTATGAAGTTTCGCAGTTGCAAAATCGTGACGTCATCTTGTAATAGAATGTACAGCGTGGCAAGGCAAAAGAGGTGTTGATAACAAATAATAATTTGCTTTTCAGGGTTGTAATAATTACTTATTATAATTAAAATGATCACTCCGATAAATTAAATTAGGTATTCGTTAATTATATCGTTTTTACCCAAAGAGTTTAGAACGTGTTAAAATAAAAATGTTTTGATGTACTATATGTTGTCGCTTGTCGGTAATGTCGGTAGTCTCATTATCACACCTGTCATCTCAAGTCATATGTTGCAGTTAACAACGATTTTCAAATTAAACTTATGTTTATTATATTTGTTATATTATTTTACCCAGCTAATATATTTGTAAAAACCACTCAGTAAATAACAATGACAGATAACAGTGAATTTGACAGTTGGTGTAGTTCCTCGCTCTCCGCAATAGCGTATTTCGTACAATTACAAGATGACGTCAACAAGCGAGAAATTTGAAATGGGATGCCAATTTCAAAAAATCGTATCTTAATAACTAAATGCCTTTTAATATTAATATTAGTATCTATATTTATAATTTTACTCAAACTTACAGAAAAAAAAAATAAAATGAAAAAAGGTGTATGACCTCATTTCCACAGCTATACGTCGTTCATGCTTCTTCATCCACACGCCACATTCAAAACAGTTACAATTTATGTCTTCTCTCTTCAGCTACAATGTCTTCATAACCTTCACAATCGCGTCAGCCACCGAGCTGCCCGCGGACACCTTCCTCACCGTGACCCTGGACCGCTGGGGCCGGCGCTGGTTGGCGTTCGGCACGATGGCGGCCAGCGGCGTGTTCAGCCTGCTGGCGGTGTTCGCGGGTGGGAACACCACCACGGCGGTGTTCGCCATCATCGGCAGGTTCGCCGTCAACATCTCCTATAACATCGGGCTGCAGTACGCGGCTGAGCTGCTCCCCACGGTGGTGAGGGCCCAGGGCGTGGCGTTGATACACATCATGGGATATGTCGCGAGTATCCTGGCGCCGTTCGTCGTGTATTTGGTGAGTGGTTTTATGGTTTTTAATTTGTTGAACTTTTGTAAATTTATTTAACCGTATATCTTAACAAAGTATCATTCTTCTGGTGAGCTTATTTTTATGCTATTTTGATATTCTTCCAGGGTCAAGTGTCAACATCTCTACCGCTGTTGATCCTCGGCCTCCTGGGTATCGTCGGCGGGTGTCTGGCCCTGTTCCTTCCAGAAACATTAAACCACGAGTTACCACAAACACTAGAGGATGGAGAACACTTCGGTCTCAACCAGCGCATCCTGGACTTCCCCTGCTGTGCCAAGTAAGTAACATAAACACAACATTTTCAGTAATAATATAACAAGAGAGTGAGAATAAATTGAAAATAATTCTCCAATATCTTTCGAAAACTTGTTGCCCGTAGGGCTTGAGTGGCTATTGACAAATGGCGACAAGTTTGAGAAAGATACTGTAGAATTATTTTCTTATTTATCGAACTCTCAAGTTGTATTTAATAAGATTATTTTTTATTTTATCATCCGGCACGCCACTAAATCTATCTTTTTTGCTCATTTTTACTTGTGTTAATGATAACTATCTGACATCTATCAACAAAAACAAAAAATCTGCAGAGAATATTGCCGGGAATAATCACAAGAACATTACTCTCAGTATAATAATGACAGGATTAAAACATGACATACAATAAAACATTTCATTGGTTTAAAGAAACTTCAAAAAATAATCACTATAATAATGAGAGGATTGGTTACAACGCAGCGCAGTAACATGACTTACAATGAAGCATTTTATTGGGCGCGTTCAGCAGAACCTAACAGCTAGATCGCTAATCTAGCGGTCACAGCTGAACGTATTGCTAAGTAACCGCTAGATTTCAGCAGCTAGATTAGCGACCTAGCGAAATAAATTTGCGCTAGATGAGCTAGCGAACCTTCTAGAACTGTCAAATGTATAAAAATTCACTTGTAATGTCATCAATATTAACCATGTTTGCAAAAAAACTATAAAAATAACTTAAAATGTAGTGAAGAATTTGACATCTATTACTTACCAATTTTAAAAGACTTTTGGATTAGTCTATTATCAGAATTTGAGGTTAATTCCACCTAACTTGACTGACACAAGATGATAGTACCAGCAAATTTGCGTTCATGTTCCTATTACTTTTCATTTGCTAGAATCTGTCACTAGCAAACGCTAGCTAGCCGCCAGGTTCGGCTAGCGCGCCCATTGCTTTTAAGAAACGTCAAAACATAATCAGTATAATATAATTAATGAGAACAAATTGAAGAGAATTTGACAGATTTTTTTTTTTAGAATTTGTATTGCTATTGTCAAATGGCAACAAGTTTGAAAAAGACACCACAAAATTATTTTCTAATTTATATTTAACTAGATTACAATTTGATCCACAAATTCAAAACAAAATTAATTACCACACCTAACCTAACCTAACTATCCTACATTCATCAATAAACACAAAACCAATCGGCAAAAATAATCTCTAGAACTCATTCTCAACACAATTATTTCTCCAGGAAAACCTCCGACGACGTGGAAGTCGCTCCTCCAGCTCGCTTCACCCGAGCCAGCGCCGGGTCGATGCGGGCGTCTGTCCGAGGCGAGATCCGCTCCAGTATGATCCGCAGAGGCAGCGTGAGGTCTCGAAGGTCCCTCCGGGTCAACAGCGCGGTGCCCGCCGTGCAGGAGGTGTGAAACGGACGAGGAAGGTGCATACACTTCTTCGAGGTAAACACTGGAATGACCTTCCAGGATCGACCGTGTTTAGGGTGCGTTCTGTGTTACTAAGTGTGTAGGTTTATTTATTTTTAGTATTGACGCAGTTAATATTGGTTTTTGTGTAAATCGTCTTTAAAATTAACACTGAAGTATAGGAATACTGGAACGCGTACTTGTAGGCTTTTATGATTTTGTACATCAAAAACAAGTGGCTCAATGATTGCCTGTCTCTCTCGGCACACATTTCCGCGTTCCAGTATAATTATGTGTCAGTGAAACTTCCTACATGACAGTTCTTGCCATGACGATTGTATGTTTAAGATTTATTTTCAATTTAAAAACGATTTACAACGATTAAATGATTGTGAAAATACGAGTGTGATATTCTTAACTTTCGTGTTTTAGACGAAAGTGGCCAAAGAATTGTGAATATTTGTTTGTTTGATCCACATAGTAATAATAAATATTTAATTTTGAAACGTAGTCAAATTTGGACAACGAGTTTTTGTAAATAATTGTGCAAAATTCTTTAACTTTATAAATTTATTATTATTGATCATTCCAAGACAACTTCGCAAAATCAATTTTTACTCATTAATTTAGCCGTTTCAAACAATAATTTGAGTGATATTATAAGGAAAATGTAGAAGTGTTACCAATATGAATGTTATTTACAGAAAAATATATTGTAAAAATTATAAATAAATTCCTAAATTTATTGAAAATCGTTATAAATACTT
The DNA here is from genome assembly GCA_963942605.1 of Poecilus cupreus. Classification (NCBI taxonomy): domain Eukaryota; kingdom Metazoa; phylum Arthropoda; class Insecta; order Coleoptera; family Carabidae; genus Poecilus; species Poecilus cupreus. The sequence goes on from OZ012724.1 coordinate 1,021,725, forward strand.
TAAATTGTCTTACAATTATGTCTTATATTTTTCTTTTTCTGGAGTAAATAACAATTTGACAACTTTAATTTAGATTTAAGATTGGTTCATTGGCAACACTGCTACACCGCCTTGCGTCTGATAACCTAACTTTTGACGTGACAGTTGTCAAAGTGTTCGATCAAATCGGTTTTAGAAACATGTCGTGAAAAAATGTTGTGTCTAACACGAAAGGAAATCCCTTCTTACAAAAAAAAACGCTTTGCTCTCTAGTTTGACAAATAACTATTATACGTTTGAAAAATATATAAAAGTTAGGTTAATATTTCAATCTTGGTTTTCTGGAGTGATCAATTTGGTGCAATAAATAATTAATATTTCGTGCCAAAAGAGTCGAGTTTGGCTACAAAATATTTCGAACACAATGGTGCTCTGTGTATTCAGCTCAATGTGATATTGATCGATGGATGATTTGTTAGGTTAAGTTGTAGTTGCGTCATTTATGTAAGTAGTTCTTGTTAGCGTGTTCCTAATATCAACTTCTTGTAAATATGTTTATATGTCTAGAATATTGTCCACGTAATGTGTGTAGTTAATTTTATTAATTCAGATAAAAAAGTATTATTGTATTTGTGTTTGTTATTTCTGTTTTCTACCTTTGGGATTTTATTTGGAGCTCTGGGTTTTTGTATTTGTTATATTTATACATTTGAAATTCAGAAATTATTTTGAGGGAAGTAGTTGAATAGATTCTGTGGGGGTTTTGGAGGAATGCAAGGAGCACCAGGAGATTCCACTCACATGTAAAAAAATGGTACCGTCGTTGCTATGGTAATTATAATTGCGGCCAAAACCGTTAGATGGCACCACATGTAATATGTATACATATTTTTTAATATTTATAATTATTTTATTCAAGACAATAAAAATCAAAGTCACATATGTCAAAAATAAAATATATTTTGAAAGAATTATTAAGAAATAAATACACCGTACAGTGAATTTAATAATTTCATTCTATCCACTATTCATCTAACATTGATATTTTCCATCATACACCCAGACCATGCTAACTTCGCAGAAAAAGGCATATATTTCATTTCTTGCCGCATCTTTGAAAAATATTGAAAATAATTATATTCTATCGGATTGTGCATTGGAAGTAGCGACAAATTTACCTATGGTCAAATTTAGTTTAAGTCTAGAATTCCATCACGCAATAATGCTCTATGAATCTTTCATTTATTATTTAAAGGAAAATGATTGGTGGAAAATAAGAATCTTCGTTTCGTACTTAATAAATTATTGAAATTCGTTTAAATGTACTTCCCAGTTGATGGAAATCCACTGAAAATTAATATTCAACGATAATTACATAAATATCAATATTTGTAATTTAAGTACTTACAATATCGTACCATTGTACCATCAATGAAATATTACTTCACATAACGATAAAATTCAAATTTTAAGAACTTTTCAATATAAACTTGTGTTTTTGGAAAAATTGTGACAGATGTGACAGATTTTGATAATTGTTTTAAATAAATCGTAGCCTACGTTAATATTCTATAAGCACATATAAGTGCGGCCAGATCCGGCAGATGGCACGCGCAACGCAAACCTAATTTTCCTATGCAAGTGAAATCTCCTGGTGCTCCTTGGAGGAATGGACGTATTGACCGGAAGATTGAAAGGCGGGTGTCTGCAGGGTGCAAGGTATTGGGTGCTCTGGGTACGTTTACTCGAAACGTGAATGTGTCTAAACTATCTAGAGATGCTCGATTGAGTGTTTATAATGGAGCGTTAGTGCTTATTAATGTATGGTTCTGAATGTTGGGTGTGGATGAAGAAGCATGAACGATGTATAACTGCTGTGGAAATGAGGTATTTGAGAGGAGAGTGATCGTGTTCACATTGGTGTATGGTGAGTGTGAGATTGAGAAGAATGTTGTAAGAAAGTGGGAAAGAACGAATGTCGAATGAAAGGTTGGTAAACTAATATATGCGGGTGAGATTGAAGGTGAACGATTGCGTGGACGTTAGAGGAATAAGTGGTTGGGTATGATTGATTGTTTGTTGTGCACGAATGATGTATGAATGTGGACGAGGCGAAAGTGGTGGAATGTTTGTAGGAAATTGATTGTTGGTTGACTGTGTTTCAGAGTTTGTGCTACCTCACTGAGTGAAATATAGAAAGAATGATATTTGGATTTGGTTTTGATATTATAAATAACTAAAATGTAATTGTAATTCTTTTCTTATTATTTTCAAATTTATTTATAACACAAACTATAGCAAACATCTACGGTTTTAAATAATTTACATATAAAACAGAAAATAAAGTCTAAAATTGCCTATCTCGGTGACGTAGTGTCTTTGTCACTAGCCTAGCACGCCAGAGGTCGTGGGTTCGAATCCCACTGAAGAGCATGGTCGTTTGTGTTCACACAAATTCATTATCATCCACTCATGAGGCGGCATAATGGCAATAGTAGTTAGTCCGCCTTCCATCTTCGTAATAAAAAAAAAAACAATATTTTTAACAATGTTACTTCATTGTTTATATTTTTAAAATGTTAAATTTACATTTGAACTACAAATATTACTATTTTTATTTTATATTATATTGAAGTAGTAAATTCGTGACAATCAAATTAAACTTGGAGCAGACCAAGCCTGTCTCATTAAATATTATTAGTGTACAAACTGATTGTAAGCGTGCGTGACTAGCTACGCTGTACGTTTACTGCTGTTATTTGCATTGTAAGTATAGGCTTGATTTGTGGGACGTACGTCGAAGCGTAGTTGAGATGTCGCAGTGGAACATTCCAGCGCCATTTTAACCTGCCAGTTGGCTGCAACATCTCCGCCATTGCGGGTGTGCTAGACACTCGCTCCGCGTATTATTTCTCTATGTCCACACTAGGTGGGCCATCATATATTAGATTCGGTGCTATCGTATCGTGGGGGGTATATATCGCGAATTCGTGCGAACATCGAAGCGCTGTCCACCGGGACCAACGTAGTGCAGCCAAGTGTGAAGCGCTTATTCGCGATGGAGAACCGGGTGCACTGGACCGGGTTCCAGTCGGGCCCCATTGGGGAAGCGAGTCTGTGTTAGCGTGTAGGTCTTCACCTTTTGGGGGATCGGGGGGAGTCCCCACCAATTGTGGGCCCTGGAGTCCAGGGGAGGTCTGATCCCCTCGTCAACCTGACGGGTAGGCGTGAAACCTTCGGATCTCGCTCGCGTAACTAGGAGCTCCCGGAGTGGGTCGTCGACACGGCATATGTCGAACGTTTTTGCTAACGAGACAACAACAACACCGGTTGTTTGTCACTAGAGTCATTGCGCCTTAGTTTGTAAGTTAGCTACACTTGGACAATCACTTAGGTAGGGCAACAGGCAAGAAAGAAGTCAAGAAAAGAAACCAACATTGAAGCCAACGATGGGGGGTGTGCTGTGGTCTGAATGGTGTGCTGTGGAATGAATGATGACTATAACTTGTTCTCTTGTACAATTTACTGCCTTGTATTTTGAGTTTATGTTTCAGATATCATCAAACTTCAACAAATATTTCCTAATCACAACATGTATGTTTCTTTTCAGGTTCACAATTTTTCTTTTATCTAATACATTGTTTTTATTTTTTTAGGGACTCGTGGACAACATCACCGGAGCCTTCATCATCTCACCCGGACCATCTGGGCTTCCGTCCGCGCCTAGCTTTACGCAGGTCAAAGGTATCCAGCTTTTGCTGAGGTAGTGCGTTTTAAAGCTCATTTTTTAATCATCGTCATCGGAGCCTGCATCATCAGAAACCCTCCGGCATCAGATTCATCAGGACCGACGCCCGCTGCCAGTAACTACGATGTAAGAAAATTAATTTTATTCTTAAAAAAATTATCACAATTTTCATTTCATGTTTAAGTTCTGATTATTTTACTGCCTCATATTTCTTTAGACATCAACAAATATTTGTTCCTAACCATGCCATGTATGTTTCTTCAGGTTCCTAGTTATTCTTTTATCTAATACATTGTTTTTATGTTAATAGCAACACGTGGACAACGTCACCGGACCTTGACCACCTTCAACAGTGTCTTCGGAGCCTGCATCTTCACCAGAGCGCTCTGGATGTTTACAGAATGCTGATCAGGACCGACATCCGCTCCCAGCAACATCAATGTAGTAGTTTATATTTTACATATGTGTTATTTGTAACTAGAAGGCTGTTATCTTATAAATATAATATAAATAATTATCTAAAATAAATGAAATATAATAACATGTATTTATCTATAGAGATAATAAAAAAATTATAACAAATTATTTGTGTTTTATTTACTTTAAAATATGCAGTACAATAATTTAAAATTAATATTGTCATTTAAAGAATCGAAATTCATAATTTTAATTTATCATTTCAATTTTAATCTTGGTACTGCCATCTATTATTTCATTGTAGATGTACAGGTTCCTAAACTACAAAAAATCGTCGCTGTTTGAAAATATTGTCGCGCTGTATTCACAACAATAGTTCACAAATTTTGTGAGAGATGGCAGCACTACCTGGATGCGGTAACTCGACACCCAAATTTTTTCGATTTGATAATTAAAACTAATTGAAGATGCTCGTTTTTTGAAACTGTGACCTTGATTAATTAGCGGTTTTTAAACCCTTGGCCCTAGGGACTTCATACTCTCATATGTTGTAGAGAAGGGTCGATCCTTTAGGGTACTACTAGAGGGACCGCGGTTTTTCGTTACTTTTGCGATATCTCTTACCGTTTCCGAGATATGACGCTTTGAAGTTTCAGAACAGTTTCCCTTAAAAATCACCCTTAATATGAACTTTAAAGGGCTGGAAATGATTGTATACCGCTTTTAGAATGTGCTGAATATGATTTCATCAACCATTTTGCGATGGGATGTGTATTTACATAATTAGAGCAGTATTTACTTTGCTTTATTTAATTACATAAGATTTAAGGGTGAGCGCCAATTTTCGAGACTGCCACGGGAGTTTTTAGGGCTGAATCTATAAGAATCCACCCCTAACTCGATTTTTTTGGTGTTTTTCCAAGAAAAAGTTGGACTATAGTCTTGGTGTTTTTACTATTAATTTTTGGGGTAAAAAAAATTGAGATAAGGGCGCTACACCCTTCATTAAGGTCCGTAGATTTCGAATCTGCGATTAAAAATAGCCTAGGGTTAGTATTTCTTACGTAATGCGCATTTAACTTTTATATGTTATGACCCACTGCGGACTTGTGGTTCATAAATATGTATCACTTCTGACTTGTCGTTCATAATATATAAAATTGCTGGTACGCTGAGGAAATGTGACATGCAATAATGAACCTTATATACATACTACATAAAGTACATAAAATTGGATATGTATTACCCCAAATTTAAGGGTGAGCGCCAATTTTCAAGACCGCCATTGAAGTTTTTAGGGCTGAATCTATAGGAATCCACCCCTAACTCGATTTTTTTGGTGTTTTTCCAAGAAAAAGTTGAACTATAGTCTTGGTGTTTTTACTATTAAATTTTGGGGTAAAAAATTGAGATAAGGGCGCGACACTCTTCATTAAGGTCCATAGATTTCGAATCTGCGATTTAAAATAGCCTAGGGTTAGTATTTCTTGCGTAACTCGCATTTGAAACAACAAACAACCCGTAAAATACTACCCTATTTTCAACTTTTTGGGGGTTTTCTCTCGCTGATCAGATAGAGCAGGGCTGTGTCTCGGGACATTTATTTTAAGTTTCGCGATATCTCTAACCGTTTCAGAGGTATGTTCATGATATATATTATGGACCGATGACTAAATTTTACAGACATGCATATAAATTATGGACCGATGAATAAAGTTTCCCCTAAAAATTACCCTTAATATTAACTTTAAAGGGCTAGAAGTGACTGTATATTGTATATATTGTATATTTCAAAATTTTTAAATGAATGATGTGAAATAAATGATTTTAAATCATATCGATTAATATTTCAAATTAAAACTCATTGCGCCGAATCCAAATTATTGATTTTTCGATAAATAGAACAAAGAAGGCAGGCTACCCACTTGACAGTTTTTTTTCTACTGCTGTAAATTGACCGCTGCGTAAAGATTTTGACGTGTCTACACATTTAGCGGTAAAAGCGCCGCTACTTATTAGCGGTAGAAGTGCAGCCGCTTAAAGATTGGCCAAAGGAAGTGACTTATTAATGAAAAAACAGTAAGTGTGTAGCCGGCTTAGTTTACTAAATTTGTTCAATTCTCAGCGTGGTAGCTGGCGCCATCTGCCAAATTCCTCTAGGCGACATCAGGAACTACATATCTGAAATTTATTTGAAACTGATTTTCATAATTTTTGGCTATTCTAGTCATTTTACAGTAAAGATATATTGATATTAATTGTTTATTATTTAATTCTTAGCAACTTTTATTTGAAACATTTTACGATTAGACGAAGAAAAAATCACCGCAAAAGTTCAGCCAACAACACCAGGGCTCCGACGCGTTGCTCGCTGGCATTTGGCGCTTGCAATGTGCGGGATCAAATCATTTCATCTGAACTAGTTTTTAACGCATGTAATTGAGCATTTACTTAAAATATATCAGTGCAAATTATAATTTATCTGTAGTGGTAGCAAGGTTTAAATTGAATTCAAAGTATTAGAATTTAATTTGTTTATTTGGTATAATATATTAGAACTTCTAATAAGAGAAATAATAAAATTGGATATGAATTACCCCATATTTAAGGGTGAGCGCCAATTTTCGAGACAGCCATTGAAGTTTTTAGGGCTGAATCTATAGGTATCCACCTTTAAACCGATTTTTTTGGGGTTTTGCCAAAAAAAAGTTGGACTATAGACTTGGTATTTTTACGATTAAATTTTGGGGTAAAAAAATTGAGATAAGGGCGCTACACCCTTCATTAGGGTCTGTCGATTCCGAATCTGTGATTTAAAATGTCCTAGGGTTAGTATTTCTTACGTAATTCGCATTTAACTTTTATATATTATGACCCACTGCTGACTTGTGGTTCATAATTTATATTACTTCTGACTTGTCGTTCATAATATATAAAATTTCTGGTACGCTGAGGAAACGTGACATGCAATAATGAACCTTATACACATGCTACATAAAGCACATAAAATTGGATATGAATTACCCCAAATTTAAGGGTGAGCGCCAATTTTCGAGACCGCCATTGGAGTTTTTAGGGCTAAATCTATAGGAATCCACCCCTAACTTGATTTTTTTGGGTTTTGTCCAAAAAAAAGTTGGACAAATAAATGAATATATTAAAAAATAAAAAATTCAAATTATTTCTCTATTTAAAAATGACGTAAACAAATTAATCTTACTAATATTCCTCCAACTAATCTAATTCTAACAAATAAAGTAGATATTGATATACCAATAATAATAAAGTTTTCATATAGCTTTTGACAATTAAATAACATCTTTATAATTAAAGTATAGGCACTAAGATAAATCCTATAATATCCTTATATGTAAAGTATGGATGGAATGGAATTTTATCAATATTTCTAAAAGTTTTAAATTCTTTATGAAGAACTAATAATACATTAATTCAAATAATATTAAACCGTGATGGAATAAATCAATAAGTTTAAATTATTTATTTTTATATTTAGGTTTAAAAATATTATATTTTTCTTTATTAGTTGAGTGAATTATTTTTAGTATAAGGTCTTGGTGTTTTTACTATTAAATTTTGGGGTAAAAAAAATTGAGTTAAGGGCGCTACACCCTTCTTTGAGGTACATAGATTTCGAATCTGTGATTTAAAATAACGTAGGGTTAGTATTTCTTGCGTAACTCGCATTTGAAATCGGAAGAAACCAGTGAAGTAAAAGATGCTGATATTTTGAAAAAGAGACGACAAATTAGCGATTTTGGAAACCCTTGGCCCTAGGCCCTTGACACTCGCATATGTTGTAGAAAAATAGCGGTTTATGGGGTAGATTTTGATTAAAAGAGAAGTCATTTTGAAAATAATTATTTATTTTATCATTTATTATTTTACATACATATTTATTTGTTGTTATATTATTTAAATATACAGATACATTTATTTATTGATACATAAATGAACACATTGATCTAGGGGTGGGGCCTCGTCGCCATAGCAACTGTGACCTGGAACACACAAAAACAAATTAACACTAAGAATATAATTGTTGCAAGTATAAATAAAGTCGTCAAGCGACAATCATAATTCTCTTTCACTGATGTTGCTAGCAGCGGACGTCGGTTCTGATGTTTCTGTAAACGTCCAGAGCGATCCGGATGATGTTATTGCCTCTGGTGATGTTGTCCACGATAGTACAGGCTCCGGCGAGACTGATCAGAATATCAGCAGCTCCACGATGATGATGCAGAAGCAGAAGATGGCTGCGGGTCCATGGAGGTCCTATGTAAACAGACAAATCATGTATTAATATAATTGTATTACTGCAAAATTCATTTGCTTACGATGTCGTTGTAAATAATGTACTTCAAAGCTGATATCGGCTCCGAAGACACTGTTGAAGGTGGTCAAGGCTCCGGTGACGTTGTTCACTATTAACATAAAAACAATGTATTAGATAAAATAATAATTGTGAACCTATTAAAAACATGCATGTTATAGTTAGGAAATTTTAGCACACGAAGCCGAAGGCTAGTTGTGATAATTTTATCGAAAAATCAAGACAATAAAAACATTTTTTCGTACTTACCAAAGTCTTAAAAAGAGTTTTAAATGAGTGATGTGAAATAAAAGATTTAAAATCATATCGATTCAAATATCAAATTAAAACGCATTGCGCCGAATCCAAATTATTGATTTTTCGATAAATAGATTTATGTGGAGGGAACATTGAACAAAAATGTTATGACAAGGGCAGGTTACACACTTGACAGTTTTTTATTACTGTTGTAAATTAACCGCTGCGTAAAGATTTTGAAGTGTTTACACATTTAGCAGTGAAAGTGCCGCCATTTATTAGCGGTAGAAGTGCCACCGATTAAAAACTTGGCCAAAGAAAGTGACTTCTGGCTGAAAAAACCGACAGTATGTAGCCTGCCTGATAATTTACTACTTTGTTCATTTTTCAGCGTGGTAGCTGGCGCCATCTGCGATATTCCGTTAGACAACATCAGGAACTATATACCTGAAATTTCAAATATATTGGAAAGAGATTTTCATAATTTATTGCTATACTACTTATTTTGCAGTAAAATTTTATTGACATTAATTGTTTATTATTTAATTCTTAGCAAGTTTTATTTGAACTATTTTACGATTAGACGAGGAAAAAAATCACCGCAAAAGTGCAGCCAACGACACCAGTGCTCTGACGCGTCGCTTGCGGACATTCGGCGCCTGGAATCTGCGCGCTCAAATCATTTCATCTGAATTATTTTTTAACGCATATAATTACGCATCTACTTGAAACATATCAATAGAAATCACTATTTATTTAGTATAACATATTATAATTTCTACTAAGACAAACAATTCATATGCTTGATATAAAAGATTTGTAAACTTAAGCTATTTAAGTAAATCAAAATAATATAATTATTAAATTTAGTTTATAAGTGCTTATAGAATAAGAGACATTTTGCAAATAATTTTTAAATATATAACTTATTGCTCTATTTTTAATCTGAATAAGTAGAATTGGGTAAAATGGTATATTAGAAAATAAAAAATATATATTGAGTTTAGAGATTTCTTTATTTTATAATCTGAAAATATAATTGGTGTAAGGGATACTAGAAAGTAAAAATACATACTTATTGGTAGGTAGTTTATTTTATTGATGTTTGCGTTTTAGGTGTATACAATTTTTGATGTTTGTATGTACATTTCAATTTAAAATGTAAAGCCTGGATCAGTCTCCTGCATTGACTAGAGAGAGAAGGCTGACCTCACCCCCGGAAATTCCTCCCTTAGCCCTCCAGGAAAACTCCCGGCAAAACCTGAAGTAGGGGTGCGGCTTCATCGCTGCTGCAACTGTATCTGGAAACACACAAAACTAAATTAGAAGCAATCAAAATAAATAATTTAAATTATATTTTTCTTTAAAAATAAATAATATGAAATGAAAATTGTGATTATTTTTTTATGAATAAAATTAATTTTCTTACATCATAGTTACTGGCAGCGGGCGTCGGTCCTGATGAATCTGTTGCCGGAGGGTTTTTGAGCCCTCCAGGTGTAGATGTTGATGTTGATGATGTAGGCTCCGATGACGAAGATTGAAAAATGAGCTTTAAAACGCACTACCTCAGCAAAAGCTAGGGTACCATTGACCTGCAAAAAGCTAGGCGCGGGCGAAAGCCCAGATGGTCGGGGTGAGATGATGAAGGCTCCGGTGATGTTGTCCACGAGTCCCTATAAACATAAAAACAATGTATTAGATAAATGAATAACTGTGAACCTGAAAAAAACATACATAGTTAGAAGAAAAGATTTGTTGATGTTGTCCACCTGTTCCTATAAACAGAAAAACAATGTATTAGACAAAAGAATATTTGTGAACCTGAAAAAAACATACATGTTGTGATTAGGAAATACAATATTTGTTGATGTTTGATGATCTGAAACATAAACTCAAAATAAAAGGCAGTAAATTGTACAAGAAAACAAGTTATGGTTATCATTCTTTCGGCACACACCATTCATTCCACAGCACACCATTCATCCCACAGCACACCCCCATCTTCAATGATGGCTTCAATGATGGTTTCAATGATGGTTTCAATGTTGGTTTCAATGTTGGTTTCATTTCTTGCCTGTCTAGCCCTACCTAACAGTTTCCGAACTGTAGCTAACTTACAATCTAGGGCGCAAGTGACTCTAGGACAACAACCGGAGCGTGTTGTCAATTAGCAAAACGTTACACTTTGCCGGTGTACGCCCCTCCCATGGAGGAAATACGCCTAGTTACGCGGGTGCATTACGGGGCTTGGCGACTATACTATTGCACAATAGTTTTCATCACGGCGTGACTCACGCACCTCTTGAAGCCTCGCAATGGGAACAAAGGACTACTCTACGCCTATTGAACAATGGTATGAAGCCTTACACCCCTACGATAACACACACGTCGCGGTGCACCGGCACATCCCGGACCGACAACATCTACAGAGAATTTTGACAAAACTCGCCTTTTTTAGTTTTTTTTTCGAAGATCTAGGTTGAACCTCACGTAGAGGCAATTCTCTAAGATGCTCTGCGCCCCTTTCGCGATCCCTCCACCCAGCGGATCAAGTTTCGCGGCCTGAATTAGATATGATGGCCTTCTAAGAAGGCAGAACACGCGACGCGACTTTGCTCTGAGACGAACGAGTGGCGAGTGAACGAACAAATTGTAAAGGAATTCCAATTAGCTACTTGTATCGCGCTGCTGTGGTACTCCACTGTACGTTCACTTGTATTCCTTCAATGTGTTAGAAAGAGATGAGAAGATAGAAAACATCCGTCTACTCTAACAACAGCTTCTTTATATTTTATCTGGCCACTAATGATTCCTGTTGAAGCGACGATGCAATCTTATTAAATACTAATTGCGCCTAATTGATTTGACCTAAATAATGAAATTTAAAATAAAAATAGAATAAAATGTTAAAAATATATTTGCCGTATTCAGTAAATAATTGTTTATTGAAATACAAAATTATTTGACGTTGAATATTATTAAATATTTATAGATTTACTTTCCAATTTTCATATGGTAACTAATACAAAATCATTGTAAGATACGTCAATCCTTTGTAACTTACATTTCTCATAAAACCTAGAATTTTAAATGTCTATATGAAAAACATTTCATTTTTTAACATAAAATAAACATTTATCATGAGATCGGCTTCAAAAACCAAAGTATATTCCTTGAGCGAGCAGAACTATTAAGATTCATTAAAAATAATTAAATTAAATCGTCCGTACACAGCACTGAGTTGTACAAAATATAGACTTGGCTTTCGACAATTTTTAAAACAAACAATAATATAAATATTATAGGGGAAGCATTTATTAGGGGGTGGGGCAGTGGTGGAAAACTAAAGCAATATTTTTTTAAATGCTCAAGTTTCAAGGGTTGAAAAATTGAAACTGCACTAGACACAGACTTAACAACACCCCCGGATTTAGGGAACTTTTTAATACAAATATCTAAAATTGTTTTGATATTCATTGGGGGATAGATTTATTTTGTAAGTAGTTCTTAAAATCACGTAGGCCACGGCAGCCCAATGTGCTAGAGAGAGACGACACGATAGCTGCGGTCACCTGGACTCGATGCGTGGCTAAATTAAATTCAAATAAAATCTGAAAATAATATTACATGTATGAGTTTATATATCTCATATGACTTTCTAGAACAAAAAATATTTTTGCACACGATGCAAATGCGAATAACATTGTTTTGTTACTATTTAAATAAATTTGTATTAAAAACTAGATGTCTTAGAATTATTTTAGCTAGTATTAATATTTGAAATATGAAATAAATTCATATCACACCAAACACAGACAAAATAAGTAATATAACGTAATCAAACAGCTGCGATTAGAATATAATTAAATTAAACCGTCGATTCAAACGTACAACAACATACGTTTTGAATTTAAACAAATATGAAATGTAGAAATATTAATATTTATCTTCGAACATTTTATTTGAGGCCTTATGTTGAATACTCGCTAATTATCTTAGTGCTTATTTATTACTAGGACTATACATTGTTTTTGGAACTAAAATTTTATTTATTGATTATTCATTAAGATCTGCAATTGTAGACTTGTAGCTTCCTCAATACAACAATCAAAATAAAATTAACTTTATTTTTTGGAAACAGGTTTTCATAATTTATTACTATACTAGTCATTTTGCAGTAAAATTTTATAGACATTATTTGTTTATTATTTAATTTTTAACAAGTTTTATTTGAACCATTTTACGATTAGACGAGGAAAAAAATCACCGCAAAAGTTCAGCCTAAAACACCAGCGCTCGGACGCGTCGCTTGCTGACATCGGACGCCTAGAATGTGCGGGCTCAAATCATTTCATTTGAACTATTTTTTAACGCATATAATGAAGCATTTACTTAAATCTTATCTGTAGAAATCACAATATATTTACAAACCATTTTGCGATAGCGTTCATAGTTACATAATTGGATCAACATTTCCATGATGGAAATTTCATCCCTTTTGGAAAATGGAAAATATGTCAATTAAAATAGTTTATTTTTATTTTTAAACGATATGAGGAAGGAAATTCATAAACAAAACATTATAAACTATTATAATTTGAGTATTTTATTTAAATAAATGGAATATTTTACAAAATACAAATAATATAAACAAAAATTTTAAATTGGACAAAAAATTTAATAATATCTTAACAATTATAATAGAACATTTCTTCGGGCGCGTGGAAGAAGACGATTGTGAGATGCTGGAGGTCGTCCGAGGGAGGTAATGCTTAATTTGTTGACCTGCAAAAAAAAAAACTGGGTTTAAAAATTATGCTATGAGCTTAAAACTAAGTACTGCAGTCAGTCACGACCTAATACACCCCGCAACATATTATGAGGAACGTAGACTTCTCCAGAGAGGCACTTTACTCTTTTGATTTTATATAAAAGTTTGCTGATTGGGTACTCAGAGTAGATTGATCAGCTCGAAAATGTATATTCGCGTTCAATAAAACTTGGCACATCTCACTGTAAAATATGAATGTCGTACACTTCTCCAGAGAGGTACTTTACTCTAGTGAATTTGCAATGAAGTGTCATTGCTAATTAGGAAATAATGGTTAATTAACAATAACAATCCAACAGATGATGCTAGTGTATTTGAAACAATAAGATAAATAATTTATTTCAACTTATTTGAAAAATAAACATACGAAAATATTATTTTTCAACTGAATTCACTCACTACTTTCCAGAAATTTCAACGCCTGTTCAGCGCACGAATATATTACAGCATCTTCAGAAACCTTCACCTGTGTATTTAGGCTTTTTTAAAAACTGTCATTGCTATTAAAAATTTTAAAAAGTATTTGAATATGTTTATATATAGTTAATTCAATGCACCTTTTGACCTCGTGTTTACACTAGTCTTAAAAACATTTTTAAATGAGTGATTCACAATAAATGATTTTAAATCATATCGATTCAAATTTTTAATTAAAACGCATTGCGCCGAATCCAAATTATTGATTTTTCGAAAAATTGATTTATGTGGGAGGGGACATTGAACAAAAATGTTATGACAAGGGCAGGTTACAAACTTGACAGTTTTTTACTACTGTTGTAAATTGACCGCTGCGTAAAGATTTTAACGTGTTTACACATTTAGCAGTGAAAGTGCCGCCACTTATTAGCGGTAGAAGTGCTACCGATTAAAGAATTGGCCAAAGAAAGTGACTTATGGCTGAAAAAACGGCAAGTGTGTAGCCTGCCTGATATTTTTACTATTTTGTTCATTTTTCAGCGTGGTAGCTGGCGCCATCTGCGATATTCCTTTAGACAACATCAAGAACTATATATCAGAAATTTCAAATATATTGGAAACAGATTTTTATAATTTATTGCTATACTACTTATTTTGCAGTAAAATTTTATTGACATTAATTGTTTATTATTTAATTCTTAGCAAGTTTTATTTGAACTATTTTACGATTAGACGGGGAAAAAATCACCGCAAAAGTTCAGCCTAAAACACCAGTGCTCGGACGCGTGGCTTTCGGACATTCGGCGCGTAGAATCTGCGGGCTCAATTTATTTCATCTGAATTATTTTTTAAAGCATATAATTACGCATTTACTTAAAACATAACAGTAGAAATCACTCTTTATTTCGTATAATATTTTAGAACTTCTAATAAGAGAAACAATTCATATGCTTGACATTTATAAAAGTGTTGTAAACTTAGGATATTGAAGTAAATCAAAAAAATATAATTATTAAATTTTGTTTATAATTGCGTTTTAAATATATACATCTGTAAAATCGTCTTTTTACTCAATTTGTAGGGATATGACCATTATTCTCGCCATTATTACATTATTTTTTTTTGGATTCCGGCTAAAAATGAGCAGAAATACAGTACTTATGCCATAGTTTTACGTTAAAATTAACAGAAAGAAATTATTTTACGTTTGTATGTTGTTTCTGTGTTTGAATTGATTCTGTGGATATTTGAAACAACACAATACTCTTTAAGGCTGAAGAGAAGTTGAAATTCAACTTCTGGATGCCTTTACTGTGGAATCTAACATCATTTGAAACCACGAACATCGTAAGTGACTTTGATGTTTATTACTTATTCTGTATGTTTTCCTTTATACACTTACTGTCCTAAAGATTTCTATGAATCTATGAATCATTTTTGTCCATGAAGTCTCATATTTGACGAATAAAAAAAAGCCATTAATATGAATTTTGAATGTGTACATTTAAATTAGAATAATGTCTGCCAATAATTTTAGAACATGAAAAACGTTTTGCAAAGTGTATAATAATCAGTAACGATTAGATATAGTTATAAGATTTATAGTACATATTTTAGTTTTAAAAATAAATTAACAACCTGATTTTAATGTGCTTCATTTTTATTATAAATGTAAAAGGAGTATATTTAAATCCGAATGGTGTATTTGTGTAGCATTGACAGCGTGGCTTAATTTAATTGTCTAAATCTGAGGAGATGTTGGTTATTTTTGTGAATGATTGGCGTGACATTTTTATGGTTTTTTAAATTCAAATACTAGTAAAATGGACTTTGTAGTTTCTACTTTCAATAAGATATTTGTTAATAAATAGGTAGTTATATACGAATGACATGAATGTATATTACATTGTGTGAATTATTTTTATTTTCTTCTCCTGTGAAAGCATCGGTAATATTAAACAATATTATTATTGTTACATATTTTATTTGTAATGTTTCAAAGCAAAAATGTATTTTTATTGCAATGAAGATTGTTTTGATCAAGGAAACGCGTGGCTAGTGTTGGTCTAAACTTGTTGAATCCCATTTAGCATCGAAAGCATTGAATCTGCGCTGGCCTACGTGACTTTTGAATGATTGTGCGGGAGCGGGGTATGGTTTTAGGTATCTATCTGCCATGTTCGATTGTGTTCAGTTGAGTTTTGTTCGCGAACGTAGAAGCTGCGTCGCTCTGTGCTATTTGATTTTGTGAAAACTCAACTCCTCGCGTACATTAAATGTGAATTTTATAGTTGGATATGGTATGCAATTACTGTATTTAAGTATAAAATTCAAGTTTGACCGTTGGGTGATTAAGTGGGTGATTAAATTTGTGAAATCGGTTAGCAGTCGGGCATTTTGGATGGAGGCTGGGCGCGAACTCGAGCAATGAAGCGGCAGGTGCCTAGCCGCAGCCGGGCGTATTACAATCAAAATTTATCGTTCGCGAGTGGGCTTCTCTCACTACACAAGAGTATGATTTCGTATGTTTGGCTCACGCAGTGCATGCCTGGAGTGGCTCGTACAGTCTGTGAGTCTGTCCATCTTCCTATAGGGTGGAGAGAACAAACCTCTGCAGGTCATACTGTTGTGTCCGTTGCAACTACGTGTAGAATCAGCCGTGAACGTTCGCGGAGTATGATTTCGTATGTGCGGCCTACGCAGTACGAGCTGGAGTGCTTTAGTACAGTCAGTAGGTGGGTGGGTGAGAACGCACCGCTGCAGGTCATACTCTGTGTCCGTTGTAGAATCAGCCGGGAACCGTTTACGGGATTTTTGCAAAGCGCTCTGTCTTCACGTGAAGACCATCGATTAAATTTATTCCGATTACTGGTTTAGCGCTAACGCGGCGCGTGGGGCATGCTCACAGCAGTCCGATCATCTAGAGTGGATCCAGAGTCATGACTGGTACCATCTCTCGGCAAATATCGCATCCGATGCGCCTTAACAGGATTCTGAGGCTTCACGATAACTTTTCAACCACACAAATGATAGGCTCTTTGTGAATGGTTAGGTTTTCAAAGTGAATTCCGGATGGCAGAGAAAGTAGTTGATCGGCTAACGTGATTCTGTGACATGAGCTCGGGCCCCTGCGGGATCGCGAAGTAGGAGACCATGCGGGGTTCGGCTAGACGACCCACGTTTCTTTTTTAAAAACACAACACACCGGTTGCTGTTATTAGAGTCAAAGAGGCACTGGAATGTCTGTGGGGTGGTGTGAATCTTAGTTTTAATTTAGCTTTAATGGTTTTGGGTAATTTAAGCTAATTTTAAGTTAATCCATTTTATTTCAGCTTTAATTTAAGTTAGGCTTAAGTCTACTAACCCATTTACTTGTATTCCTTTACAGCTTTTTCTTTCAGATCTGTATTTTTAATACGTAAGTTTTCATTTGCAGATTTAAATTGTTTCAATGTTTTTAATTTGTTTGTTTTTATTTGTTTACAGAGATCAAGAATAATGAAGCCAAGAAGTAGTAGTGAAGTAGTAGTACTAGAAGTAAGATTTATTTTTTCAACATTTCTGTTGTATATTTATTTCTAATTTATTGTTTTTATTTTTCTAGAATCATTGCAGAGTCAGCCACCGTGGGAAATGGGCAACCGTCGTTGGAACAGTAGCTGCGGCAGAAATGGACAATGTTCCTGTGTCTACCATCGAGGGAAGAAGTTGCAGATTCTATCGCCGATGGAAATGAATCATCCGCCGTGGGACAGAACTTCTCGTCCTGAATTTCTCGTTATTTATATATTTTTGTGATTTTTTCTCTTCCTTTTAGTTTAGGTGTTTACTGCTTCCATTGTTTGTTTTATTTTTGTGGATTGTTTTTGTTCTGTTTCTTAAAATAGGAATGAAGATGACAGGAAACTTAGTCGTCTTCGTTGGATTTCTACGTGTTTACTTTCTACTTCACACATGTAATTATACATTGTTTCATTTTAATTTGCAGTTTCTTATTTATTGTGTTGTTTCAGCCAAGAGTTTGCGGCTGGCAGATGCAGTTGAAGAGTCTTCAAGAGAGTTTCAAACCTCGTAGTCAAGAGCCTGCGGCCAGCAGATACAGCCTTCAAGGAATTCTCCAACATAGTTCGCCGTTTCCAACACCAATGTAAGTTCATTAAATTAATTCATTAATGAATTGATTTATTTACTGATGTATTTCTGTTTGTTTAGTGGCCGGCGACGCTGCTCTTCTGTCCTGGGTTTTCTGGAAGTTTCCCCAGGATGTCAGGCGAATGCCAGAGGAGTTTCAGTCTCTTTCTTCCAATGTCAATCCAGGAGATCTGAACTTTGTATTCATTTTAAATAAATAATATAATAAAAATCATATACTTGTACTCTTGTGTTTTATTTAAGTTATAATAATAAATAAATGATAACTTGTACTTATGCATTGAGATAATAAAGATATTGTTACAGAAATAACATGTTTTATTTACTTTCAAATTAACTGTAAAGGGCTAGAAATGATTGGATACCCCTTTTAGAATGTGCTGAATACGATTTCACAAACCATTTTGCGATAGGATGTGTAGTTTCATAATTAGAGCAGTATTTACTTTGCTTCATTTGATTACATAAGATTTAAGGGTGAGCGCCAATTTTCAAGACCGCCATTGGAGTTTTTAGGGCTGAATCTATAGGAATCCACCCTTAACTCGATTTTTTTGGGGTTTTTCCAAAAAAAAGTTGAACTATAGTCTTGGTGTTTTTACTATTAAATTTTGGGGTAAAAAAATTGAGATAAGGGCGCGACACTCTTCATTAAGGTCCATAGATTTCGAATCTGCGATTTAAAATAGCCTAGGGTTAGTATTTCTTGCGTAACTCGCATTTGAAACAACAAACAACCCGTAAAATACTACCCTATTTTCAACTTTTTGGGGGTTTTCTCCCGCTGATCAGATAGAGCAGGGCTGTGTCTCGGGACATATCTCTAACCGTTTCAAAGGTATGTCCATGATATTTATTATGGACCGATGACTAAATTTTACAGACATGCATATAAATTATGGACCGATGAATAAAGTTTCCCCTAAAAATTACCCTTAATATTAACTTTAAAGGGCTAGAAGTGACTGTATATTGTATATATTGTATATTTCAAAAATTTTAAATGAATGATGTGAAATAAATGATTTTAAATCATATCGATTAATATTTCAAATTAAAACTCATTGCGCCGAATCCAAATTATTGATTTTTCGATAAATAGAACAAAGACCAAGGCAGGCTACCCACTTGACAGTTTTTTTTCTACTGCTGTAAATTGACCGCTGCGTAAAGATTTTGACATGTCTACACATTTAGCGGTAAAAGCGTCGCTACTTATTAGCGGTAGAAGTGCAGCCGCTTAAAGATTGGCCAAAGGAAGTGACTTATTAATGAAAAAACAGTAAGTGTGTAGCCTGCCTTAGCTTTACTAATTTGTTCAATTCTCAGCGTGGTAGCTGGCGCCATCTGCCAAATTCCTCTAGGCGACATCAGGAACTACATATCTGAAATTTATTTGAAACTGATTTTCATAATTTTTGGCTATTCTAGTCATTTTACAGTAAAGATATATTGATATTAATTGTTTATTATTTAATTCTTAGCAACTTTTATTTGAAACATTTTGCGATTAGACGAAGAAAAAATCACCGCAAAAGTTCAGCCAACAACACCAGGGCTCCGACGCGTTGCTCGCTGGCATTTGGCGCTTGCAATGTGCGGGATCAAATCATTTCATCTGAACTAGTTTTTAACGCATGTAATTGAGCATTTACTTAAAATATATCAGTGCAAATTATAATTTATCTGTAGTGGTAGCAAGGTTTAAATTGAATTCAAAGTATTAGAATTTAATTTGTTTATTTGGTATAATATATTAGAACTTCTAATAAGAGAAATAATAAAATTGGATATGAATTACCCCATATTTAAGGGTGAGCGCCAATTTTCGAGACAGCCATTGAAGTTTTTAGGGCTGAATCTATAGGTATCCACCTTTAAACCGATTTTTTTGGGGTTTTGCCAAAAAAAAGTTGGACTATAGACTTGGTATTTTTACGATTAAATTTTGGGGTAAAAAAATTGAGATAAGGGCGCTACACCCTTCATTAGGGTCTGTCGATTCCGAATCTGTGATTTAAAATGTCCTAGGGTTAGTATTTCTTACGTAATTCGCATTTAACTTTTATATATTATGACCCACTGCTGACTTGTGGTTCATAATTTATATTACTTCTGACTTGTCGTTCATAATATATAAAATTTCTGGTACGCTGAGGAAATGTGACATGCAATAATGAACCTTATATACATGCTACATAAAGCACATAAAATTGGATATGAATTACCCCAAATTTAAGGGTGAGCGCCAATTTTCGAGACCGCCATTGGAGTTTTTAGGGCTAAATCTATAGGAATCTACCCCTAACTTGATTTTTTTGGGTTTTTTCCAAAAAAAGTTGGACAAATAAATGAATATATTAAAAAATAAAAAATTCAAATTATTTCTCTATTTAAAAATGACGTAAACAAATTAATCTTACTAATATTCCTCCAACTAATCTAATTCTAACAAATAAAGTAGATATTGATATACCAATAATAATAAAGTTTTCATATAGCTTTTGACAATTAAATAACATCTTTATAATTAAAGTATACTAAGATAAATCCTATAATATCCTTATATGTAAAGTATGGATGGAGTGGAATTTTATCTATATTTCTAAAAGTTTTAAATTCTTTATGAAGAACTAATAATACATTAATTCAAATAATATTAAATCGTGATGGAATAAATCAATAAGTTTAAATTATTTATTTTTATATTTAGGTTTAAAAATATTATATTTTTCTTTATTAGTTTAGTGAATTATTTTTAGTTTAAGGTCTTGGTGTTTTTACTATTAAATTTTGGGGTAAAAAAAATTGAGTTAAGGGCGCTACACCCTTCTTTAAGGTCCATAGATTTCGAATCTGTGATTTAAAATAACGTAGGGTTAGTATTTCTTGCGTAACTCGCATTTGAAATCTGAAGAAATCAGTGAAGTAAAAGATGCTGATATTTTGAAAAAGAGACGACAAATTAGCGATTTTGGAAACCCTTGGCCCTAGGCCCTTGACACTCGCATATGTTGTAGAATAATAGTGGTTTATGGGGTAGATTTTGATTAAAAGAGAAGTCATTTTGAAAATAATTATTTATTTTATCATTTATTATTTTACATACATATTTATTTGTTGTTATATTATTTAAATATACAGATACATTTATTTATTGATACATAAATGAACACATTGATCTAGGGGTGAGGCCTCGTCGCCATAGCAACTGTGACCTGGAACACACAAAAACAAATTGGCGCTCACCCTTAAATCTTACGTAATTAAACAAAGTGATGTAAATACTGCTCTAATTTGGAAACTACAAGTCCTATCGCAAAATGGTTTGTGAAATCGTATTCAGCACACTCAAATAAGGGATATACAATCATTTCTAGCCCTTTAAATATAATATTAAGGGTGATTTTTAAGGGAAACTATTTGAAAAACAGCGATGATTTTTTGTAGTTTAGGAACCTGTATTTCTAAAATGAAATAATATATGGCAGCACTAAGATTAAAATTGAAACGAATAAATTAAAATTATGAATTTCGTTTTATTAAATGACAGTATTAATTTTAAACTATTTATTGCATATTTTAAAGTAAATAAAACAAATTATTTCTGTTATAATTTCTTTATTATCTCTATGTACACATACATGTTATTATATATTTTTATTATATTATTTATAAGAGCCTTCTAGCTAAATATAACATATGTAAAATAAAAAGGAGTACATTGATGTTGCTGGCCCTGGAGAAGTTGTCCACGATGATACCAGTAGCTCCACGATGATGGTGCAGTAGCAAAGATGTTTCCGGGTCCATGGAGGTCCTATATAAACATACAAATTATGTATCAATATAATTGTATTACTGTAAAATTAATTTACTTACGATTTCGTTGTAAATAATTTACTTCAAAGCTGATATCGGCTCCGAAGACACTGTTGAAGGTGATCAAGGCTCCGGTGACGTTGTCCACGTGTCGCTATGAACATACAAACAATGTATTAGATAAAAGAATAATTGTGAACGTGGAAAAAACATACATGGCATGATGGTTAGGAGGAAACATTGGTTGATGTTTGATATCTGAAACATAAACTCAAAATACAAGGCAGTAAAATTGTTCAATAAAACAAGTTATGGTAATCATTCTTCCCACAGCACACCGCTATAAAGCTTTTTTTAATTTCTCAATTAAATGGCTTTAATGTGGAAGAGCAGTGGTTTCAACAAGACGGTGCAACATGTCACACAAGGACACATTCGATGAGTGCATAATATCGCGCAATGAACCTGTGGATTCAAGATTTTATGATTTGCATCATTTTCTTTGAGGATATTTGAAGTCGTTGGTCTACGCCGGTAAACCAGAGACGATGAACGACATGGAAGCCAACATTCGCCGCGTTATTGTAATATATTTATAATTATAATAATGCAGAATACGCAAATTTATAATACTGTAAAAAATAACAAACTTACAATTTTGTAGTTGTGAAAATGTTTGCTTCATTTTGGGGGTAGATGCCCAGTCTCGCAACAAATATCTTCATGTCAAAGGAACAGGATGGCCCCCTACCTACAACTATAACTTCATAAAAACATCTTGAAATCTCTTTAAAATTCCTAGTATACATTTTGTGCAAATATCTGTGAATTTAAAAAGTATTATTAATATTAAGAAAGGTTGGATTGAAATATATTTTTCTACGACCACTTGGGAATCTGCTCATTGTATGTTTGTTGTTGCTAGGGATGTGAGGTACATTGCAAGCATCGTGCGAAATGAATTTGTTTTGTGAGTATTTCAATACAGGTCAGTTCGTTTCAGTACAGCTGCCATTGCTAGGATACTTATTTAAAATTGTCAAATATTGGAATGATTAAAGTGAGACAATTTTTTTATTAATATTAAATGAATTAGGAAATAATATCGTGGTCGTAGAAAAAGTATATTGTACAACTCGCATGGAATATCCATTTCATACTCGTATGATTTGCAGCATTCGCCTTCCGCTCATGCTACAATCTTTCACACTCGTAGGAAATGAGTACCATTCCATGCTCGTTGTAGAATATACTATACAGGCAATGTTAAAATTTTTACTAGATGATAATTCGTTGCCTCTGAATTTTAAACAAATTTGTTCAAAAACAAAAACAGTTAACTTTTAGCTACTTACAAAGAGTGTCATGGAAACACAACATTTCAAACAGTTGTATTGTTTGAGTTTGGCTGTTGACATTTGTATTTGTCATACAGTTAATAAGTAGCTAAAATTAAAATTTTTTTCTTCTCCTGTATAAATATATTCCCATTATTTCGATGAATTATAGTATCCATAATTCAGGACAGTGAATTATGATTTATAATTCACTCTTCTCGACCAATCACAGAGCCAGAAATTCTTAATTCCTGTTTATTTTAAAGACATCTGACAGTTGACATGTAGTCAGTTGTCATTGTGTATTTTTATATTGACTTTTTCAACGAATTTCAATCATTTTAAAAGTGATTTCCGAATTTACAGGAGTAGAAAAAGTACAGTATTATATTCGGGATTATGGTCATTATTCACTCGGATGATTTGCAAACTTCATCTTCGTGAATAATGACTCATAATCCCTCATATAATAATATATAATTATTTGAGGTCTATCTCATGACAGAAATGTCAATAAATTTAGGCGCATTTGGTGCAGTTTTTGTTTTTGAACATTTTTTGTATTTACACTTTTCTTCTAAAATTCACAGCCTGATGAAAATTTCAACAATATATTTCATATATCCTACAAAAAAAAAAGTAGACACGCTGTATACAAATTAATTTTCACTAAATTCATAATTTTTCATCAAACCTTAGAT
The DNA here is from genome assembly GCA_963942605.1 of Poecilus cupreus. NCBI lineage: Eukaryota > Metazoa > Arthropoda > Insecta > Coleoptera > Carabidae > Poecilus > Poecilus cupreus. The sequence continues at coordinate 1,045,720 of OZ012724.1, forward strand.
TATAATTAAAAAGATCTTTATTAAAACACAGCAATATAAGTTGTACAAAATAAAATATATACAATGAAATTATAAGTGAGATTACTAAAACATAAATGCAGTTTATTATCAATATTTTATGTACACAACTGTTTAGAAATAAAGAGAAATTATTTTTAGCCATAAACCTCGTTTACAGCTACTAGCTAAAATAAATGCAACTTGAATAATACTAAACTACAAACTAAAATCACTTGTATTCTGACACAACAAATGAACATCGAAACAAATGAAACACAAACAATACCGTTGAAATAATCAAAAATGAGTTTCATGTTTACCAAGAAACAACATTTAAACAATTGCACATTTGTTATAGTTCTTCAATTATTTCTTAGTGTTGAGAAGCCTGATAAAGTGACAAAAAACTGTCAGTAAATAACAATATCGCATCTGTAATGGCAGTTAGTAGAATTTTCCCTATTTGTAATTCGATTTTAATTTTACTTATCTTATGAATAATTGAAAAATAATTAGAATTTATTAAAGTATTAATTCACATATACTCACGAAATAATTTGACTAGGTATACAAAAGATGTAGTTAATACGCCAGCAACGAGATTAAAATGAAAAATAAATGGGTGATTCTTAATACACAACTAGTTTTATAATTAAATATGTTCTGACAATTGTTTGAAATCTTCAATTAAGCAACGAACCATCAATGAAATTAATTCAGCCAGCGAGTGACTGATTAAAATAAAAATTTATAAAAAAATTTATTAAAAATCAATGTTGGAATTAATGTATGCACTGAAATATAGTAATACTGGAACGTGCACGTGTAGGCTTTTATGAAATAGAAAAACGAGCCTGAGACAGATATATATCGTGGGTTATCCGTCTTCGTCTAACACTTGTTTATAGAGCGGTTGTTATGTGTTTATTGAGCGGTTACTATGTGAAAACATGTTGCACAGTTTTATCAAAAAATGATAACTAATATTTAAAAGTGTAGTGTTTAATTATTTGTTAATTATTTTAAATTTACATACATAATAGTTGAACTAATTTTTATATTATTAAATATTTATATTAAACATTTTATTTCAAAATTATTGAATGTTAATTTCTTTATATTTTTGTATCAACTTGCTAAGCGGACTGTACGACAAAGATAGGTTTCTCTCTGCTCGCATTTCAACCCTAGTGAGCGTTCCAGAATTACTATATTTCATTGGATATAACAGACACAGATATAAGATAAGTTTCCCACAAATTGCCTGTCTCTCTCGGCTTGCATTTCAATGTTAGTGAACGTTCCATAATAACTATACTTCAGTGAATATTCGCCAGGAAAACCAAAGTCAAATAAATAGAAAAAAATCGCCAATTCTTTAACGTAGGTAACAAAATCGCAGAGAAACTTCATGTTTATTAGGGAATATTTCATTAGCTGTCAAAAAACGATTCATTTTTGTCACAATCAGCAAGTTGATACGGTATACTCAAAATGATTTTGGAGAAGAGGCACGTCATCAAAAATATTACTAGATAATGACGTCACTATACAACAACGTTTATATGGGATACTGTTGGTTGAAATTCAAATGCCATTTTTAGACGTGATTTGTTGCAGAGCTGGGAGTATCTTACATAAAAAGATATTCGACAGTATCTAACATACTAATAGTATCTTACAGGCAGATTCATCAAAAGAATTAGCGCTAATCCTATTTTTATTATTAGTCGTAACTTCAGTTACCATTTTCAAAACATATTTATGTTAACTAAGGTTGTAGTTACGATAGGTTAACATAAAATTTGACACATTTTGTAAATTTAATTAATTTAGAAATAAAGTTACAGAGGTTGAAAAAAATGGAATTAGCGTTAATTCTTTTCATGAATCTGCCAGTAAAAGTACCTAACTAAGATATTTTAAAGTATTTCAGATATTTAAAAGTATCTAAAACATTTCAAAGTATCTAAGATAAAAAGATACTTAAGTATCTTTAACAAATTTTTGTAAGTATCTAGATATTTATTAAAAGTATCTTTCCCAGCTCTGATTTGCTGCAATAAACACATTATATACATATTATAAAACACTGGATCACGAGGAGCACAAATTTTAACAACACAGTAAAGTCTGACAGTAAAGTGACAGTTCGATATGAATTTTGTATGTAAACGTGATCATTTTCCAATAGCAACAACATGGCGAACAAAAAATGAACTAGAATTATTTTTAATAATTTAAAATTCCATTAAAGGAATAAAATTAATTATAAAATCACTGTACATTGCATTAATACATACTTTTATTAATGCTAATATTTTTTTACGTTGTTTTATTTTAAACATTAGCATACCTCAATAATCTTTACAAGTTATTTTTCACTTTATAGTTTTTTTTCAGGTTAATGACGTGCGTCTTCTCCAAAATCATTTTGAGTATAGTAACTCATTGAAATATAATAATACTGGAACGTTCATTCACGTTGAAAATGCGAGCTGAGACAGACAGACAGACAGTTGAGGGTTATATGTCTTTGTTGTACGTTTTTACATAGCAACCGTTCTACAAACAAGTGTTAGACAAAGCAGGATGATCTACATCTTACCTATTTCACTATTCACCCAATATATTTTTGATTTTAACCTCACTTAAATTTGTAATTACAATTTTAATAATAACTTTGGATTAAGGAACATTAAATTTTAAATTATATTCCCAAATGAGATCTTTAAAAATTAGTTAAATTTACTTAAGATACAAGCGAAGAAAATACTAGTTTAATAATAATAATTAATATTAAAAACTATTGTTCGCATCATATATTATTTTTTACAGAACAAATGATAATACACGTTAATTCTTCTTCATTTTCAACACCGTTAGACAAAAATTGTACACGTTCACGAGTTACTATTTAGATTTACCACATCTGAAATAAGAATAAATTTGTACACACATTTACTAGAAACAATTAAACTTCATATTCACGCAGAAAAATGTGACAGCTGCCATCTACAACAGTGTTGCCACACAAACGAATTGACAGCATTTCCTGGTCAGTTATTAAAAAATAAAAATGTCATTTAGAAATACTTGAATTTGTAGTATTATTTATAAATGTGTATAATACAATTTCAAGGAATCAATCGTACGATTTGATCAATAAAAATGTTAAAAATTATCATTTGTTTTTTGATTCAGAAACAAATTTTATGTTCTTGTTTTGGTAGTATTTGTTTATTCAACTATTTAACGAGAACAGTGTTTAATTATTAAATAGTATATATTTTTTTGTCATATTTGAAACATTTTTCCCTAAATTAATGTTAAAAAAACTCACAATTCATCTCTCTAATACGTCGCCTACGTTATATAATGTAAATAGTTTTGTTTTGTTTTATATTCTGACAAATTAATTAAAATAAACATAGTTCTTTGTGTCAACAAATTGGTTTTTCATTTTTACGTAAAAACTCTCGTTCACAAGCCACTAATCTCAATAATTAATTTAGGAACATTTTTCGGAAAATATATAGTCTGACAAAGCGATTTATACCCACGGTAGGTATACGCGTTAAGGTCAACCATACGGGCTGAAGTTAGCGCAAGATGAACATGACTTTTTTGAAACAATATATCATTATTATAATAAATGAAACATATAATGTTTTATACCTATATTTGTAGATAAAAGTCCAAAGTTTTGTAATCAATTTTAAGAAGCTAATTTTGTTTGCAAATTATACATGAACATAATTTTCAAAATAGTCAAATATATGCCACATATTTCCATGAACGACTACAGTAATGCAAATAAATTGTATATTTATAAATATTATCGTCTATAACATACTAAAATTATTTTTCATTTGAATTTACAGTTTTTGAGAAACAAATAAAAACATACTAAAAAGTGTGTTTTTGATATATTTTTATATGTTTCTCAAAAACTGTAAATTCAAATGGAAAATAATTTTAGTATGTTATAAACAATCATATTTATAAATAAACAAATTATTTGCATTACTGTAGTCGTTCATGGGAATGAGAGACACAGTATCAAAGTTCTGAATTTTTGACCAACTAGACTTCAACGAATATTTATTTATAGTTTAATGTTTTAGCTATCCTTTTCATCCACATATATAAATACTAGAATGTTCAAAGACCTCACTGTAATAATTGTTTTGTTTTTCGATAAGAATAATTGTAAGAAATAATTTATACAAATTTGAATTTGCAAAACAAAATTCATGGGAGTGAACGAACCCAACGAAAATATGTACTTCATCCGACATTGCAATGTACAAGTCACTGTAAAAAATCCATGAAATTTTGACGGATGGAGGTTGTTGAACCATAAAGAACATGAACATAAATAAAGAATACAGAATTTGCTGTTTTTTTTTTTTTAAAAAGGATTTGTTCTTCGACGCGTATGTTTGACCTTAACTTGTACTAGTTTAATTTAATAAACTGTCATTTATATAAGCATATTTTGAACTCAGAGACTGGCAGTTTCCAAAACATGATATCAGCATTCCCGTTATATAGTTCAATAACAATTTAGTAATGAATGAAGTATGTAGAGAGTTAGTAGGTAGTATATGAAAATATTGTGCAATATTTGTAAACCAAAATTCATTTCACAACAACAAATACCACTTGGTGTATTTAAAAGAATTTGTTGGTTATCAGCGAATGAATTTTGTGGTCAGTGCATGATTTACAGTCTTTTTAATTTTAGTTTTGTCTACAATTAACATTTTCACACATTTGTAGACTTTGGCATATTATTTCTGTAATTCATTTTTTCTTTGTAGGAAATGTGTTTAATGAAGACATTTATTTACAAAAATACTTGTCCTGATAGGAAACGCACACTATTTTTATCATTTTATAGTTTTATATATTTATATTTGTATAATATTGTAAATGAAAACATACAGGATGATTCATAACGAACATAAATTTTTTTAGAGGTTTCCAATAAATGGGCGTTATTTTAAAAGAATTTCATTTTGCTGTAACTTTTTAAGTACTACGTTTTTGTAAATTCTTTTGTACGTTATGAATTCATCCTATAATAGAGAGAAAGAAAAAGAGCTTTTCTTAAAATAATTTAGAATTTCATATCCGCTGAAATTGATTTTAAAAATGTATTGGACAGCTGTGAATTCGCGATTGAATTTATCAGGTTCACAAGTATAAGTAGTGCTACATCAATCATAATTAAATGAATTAAGAAAATAATATGCATTATTATTATAATAATATTTACAACAATCCTATTACAACTAAAATAAAATAGTAACAAAAAATTATATTTAAAAGATCAGTGTGTGACACCAGTTCTTTTCAACCAACAAATAAATGCATAACAACATAATAAGTACGGGCTGTTTTTTCTTGGAAAATACACACATTTGTATCAACAGTAATGTGTTTTTTGGGAATAGACGTTTCACGATTAGGCCAGTATAAAAATAATAATAATTAATGTCCGTTTGTCATAATCTATAATTATAAACTTTCTTACATGGCAAATTTTGTTATTCTGTTTTGCACTTTCTTCAGGCACTTTTTCATGAAAAATTTACAGGGAAATTAATTTTTTTTATCTCATCAATTTCGAGTACCTACGTAGTAACAACTTTTTTATACAATGGCTGGTACTACGAGCTCTGTTTTTGGGTGTTTTAAGAGCAGTGTTTTAAGCTCTGTTTTAGCGCTGTAAATTATTTTATAAAAAAATACTTCAAATAAAAATGGTAGATAATACATTTCTCTGTAACTTCTATTTGAAGCATTTTTTTATAATATAATTTTATAACTTTGTACAACGCTAAAACCAAGCTTAAAACATTGCTCTTAAAACACCCAAAAACAGAGCTCGTGCTACCAGCCAATGTGGTCAAAAAGTTCCGGGACGGTGGAATATCGAGAAAAATATATATCGAATCAAAAACTATTTTTTATCATTTATTTTATAGTTAACTAGGAACGATTAGATTTGTTTCTGTAATATTTTAATTATTTTTTACTTCGAAATCTACAACTCTACAACGAAATAGTTATTTATGTATCAAGGCACTGAAGTTTAATGTTTTATCACGAATATGGAATTTATTTGCTGAGGAATATAAACCATGTGAGTGATAAAAAGGAACTTCAGTGCCGAGGTACATATTAAATTTTATTTAAAATCTAAAATTGGAAAAAACTGTAAAAATATTACAATATAAGTTAAGTTTATACATCTGTCAGTTGTCAATTGAAACTGACAGTCAGTGCTGCCAACCTCGAGAAGTGAAGTTATCGTATATAACACTCAAAATTGTTTTGTCCTCAATTTCGTCATCGGAATTAATTAGTTAATTCTTCTTGAAAATTTTGTTTCATGTTACGTACAAATGTACCATAGAACGTCAATAGATCTGCCAAAATTATCCTATTTGTACAATGATTATTTAACGGTTGCCAACACTGCGTTGCTCAAAATCGTTGTATAATGGGTTACTTTAGTGACGATTTCAAATAAAAGTAGCTTATTATACACGGTTGTATTCAGAATTTTAAAAAATATACGGGATGTTCCATTTAAAATAAGCATGTCACTTCCGGCTAAACAGTAGTAATCGATTACATTTTTAGCACTCGTAATATAAAGAAATTCACACCATTTTTCGCTACAAAAAAGAAATGAAACTTACATTTTTTGCAAGCGCAGTGAAATTGTTACAAACATGGAACAAACCTAATATCTGTAAAATTCATTGCGCAATTTCTGTATATAAAAGTAAAGCATGTTCTAAGTAAAAGTACCCTTAATAAAACCAAGTCCAGAATTACAGATTATGACATAGAGACTTGAGAAAGTTTGATTCAATTGAGAAAAACAACACCGCACACAATTCAACCAACCTGAAACTATCCCGTTACTACTCGATGCCATGCGCGAAGATCATGACGAGGCCGGGCTCGAGCATCATGTCCTCGCCCATGTGCGTGTTGTCGCAGTGCAGCACCAGCACGGCCTGCTTGCCGGGCACGCGCTTGCACACGTAGCTCTCGTACTGGCGCCGGTTGTTCTGCCGCGTCTCCAGCGAGCACAGCCCCGGCGGCCAGCGCCGCTCGTGGCAGTTCTGCATGAGGTCGTCGATGATGTGCGACGGGCAGCCGCTTTCGCTCAGCGTGCGCTTTATCATGCGCTGCGGATAGGTTAGCGTTAGAGTTAGAAAGTGTTATCAGGACGTTGATTCTGTAACTTGCGTGAGTATTTGCGTGACTACATTATGTGACGTCACTGTTTGTTTATAGTGACTTTCATGGGGAATTTTGTGCATTAGGTGTTAATGCCGCGAAGTTTAATGTTGGTACTCATTTTGAACCTACACAAAATTTTGAGTTTGGTTGAGTTAGCGTCCTTTCTTTGTTGTTTGTTTTGTAAACAAATAGATAAACTAAATTACTAATAGCGCAAACAATGGTATGTATACTAAAAAAGTTTTAAAATATTACCCGAATTACTTTAATTAAGGTTATATTATGTTCTACATACTAAATTAATATATACATATATAGAAATATACTATACTTATCTTAAATTAATTCAAACGCAACAAAAAAGTTTGGTTACAAAACACAAAAATGACAGTTAAGTGAGAGACAGAATACTATTAGAATGAGATAGATAGTGTCACAAGTCAGAAACAGGACCTACGGAGGTCGCGCAACTTATTTGCATGACACGCAAGTCTGACGTCATGACTGATATTTCTATAGAGATCCGATAGGGGGTTTACTTGTGTACATGTGACATATCTGTGACTATGTAGGTGCCGCAAGTGCTCACGCAAGTTACAGAATCAACCTCCAGTACAATGCGCAATGGAATACATAATGGGGTCATACACCTTTTTTCATGTTATTTTTTTTCAGTAAGTTTGAGTAAAATTATAAATATAGATACTAATATTAATATTAAAAGGCATTTAGTTATTAAGATACGATTTTTTGAAATTGGCATCCCATTTCAAATTTTTCGCTTGTTGACGTCATCTTGTAATTTTTTACAAATATATTAGCTGCGCAAAATAATATAACAAATATAATAAACATAAATTTAATTTGAAAATCGTTGTTAACTGCAACATAGACTTGAGATGACAGGTGTGATAATGAGACTACCGACATTACCGACAAGCGACAACATATAGTACATCAAAGCATTATTATTTTAACACGTCCTAAACTCTTTGTCTAAAAACGTTATAATTAACGAATACCTAATTTAATTTATCGGAGTGTTCATTTTAATAATAATAAGTAATTATTACAAACCTGAAAAGCAAATTATAATTTGTTATCAACACTCTTTTGCCTTGCCATGCTGTACATTCTATTACAAGATGACGTCACGATTTTGCAACTGCGAAACTTCATAAAGGAAATTATGAATGAAAAGTTAAAAAATTATAAGAAATATTGAATAATATGTGACTGAAATGATTTAAATTTTTATAATTTGTAAAAAAACAACTTTTTTTTAAAAAGTGTATGACCCCATTGTACAATCATTTTACCAGTTATTATCAACTGTCAAACTGTCATTGCTATCAAAATCCGATTTCTAAATAAAGAACTTAAAAAATATATTACGAAGGAGTAATAAATTGCGAATGAACGGCACTCACCTGCAGCACCTCATCTGGAGTGGAGATCATGCCCCCCCAGCGCGTGACCCGCGCCCTGGTGAGGGAGTTACTCCACCGCACCACCTCGTCGCGCTCCATCTGGTCCGCGATGGCTCGCATGGCCGGGTTCGAAATCCTCATGGCTCGCATAAAATCCTGCAAATACATACATACATAAAACTTGTTTACATGCTCAGTATAGGTCGACAAACCAATGTGCGCAGGTTTATTTCACCCGCCTAAACAACAGCTAATGTTTAATTAACTTTTACAATTTTATTGACGCGGTATAGTATATTGAACAACAGTGTTACAATGACCTTTTTTGTAATTCGAGTATAGTTTGCTTAAACGAGCCGCAGGCGAGTTACGCAAAATACGAGTATTACAATTAGGCATTGTAACACGAGTTGTTCATACCACTTTTCCTATTTTACGTTCATAAATTCAATAAAAATAAAATAAAATTGTACGGCGTGTTTAATATACCACTGGTCACCAAGGGGCTTTGCCCGCGGGGCCTGTCGGGTCCCAGGTCCCAACCCCGACACAGGGCTCCGATTCAATAATTTTACGTGAGCAATGACAGCCCCAAGTTTGACAGACTGTTAATTTTACAAATAATAAATTCCCCAAAAACAGTTGCACAAAATTCAATTTTGTAGCATTGTTTTTGAGAAAAACAGTGTCACAAAATTGACTTTGTGTACGTGAAATAGGAAAAATATTTTTCTTATTTCACGTACACAAAACAAATTTTGTGACACTGTTTTTCTCAAAAACAATGATACAAAATTGAATTTTGTACAACTGTTTTTGGTGAATTTATTATTTTGTAAAAATGTCAGTCTGTCAAACTTCTTGGAGCTGTCATTGCTCACGTAAAATTATTGCAATTAGTTATTTTATTGAAGCAATAACACAGATAGTCAAACGTTAAAGCACTTTGTTTTATTAATATTACAGGAAAAGGTACTTATTTATTTTCATTTTGATTGACTTTGTGAACGTGAAATAAGAAAAATATTATAAAAAATACTTGTTACAATGCCTAGTTGTTCAATATACTATTGTAGCATCTATTTCTTCGCTTAATTTGTGCTATTGTTTTCACATGAATTAAATAGAATTTATGCAAGTATATTTTAAATTCAAGACTAAAATCAGAACTCCGAGGGGCGCATATTGCTTTGTCAACCTATAGAAATATTTTTTTGGATAATTTAACTCCAATATAGTAAGCTATAAAGAAAAACTAATTTTATCCAACACCTCTCAATAAATGCTCTATAACTCTGGCGATTTTAAACAAGCAAAGTAACAGATTACCCACTAGTGGGTATAATTTTGAGGAAAGTCACTAGTGAGTATTTTTTTATTTATAACAATAATAATAACACACAACACTTTGGTAACTATTTCGATTGACATTTTAATTTAAAAATTTAAAGCATATGTCACTTTGAGGCTTTCAAGTAAACTACCAATTTCAAATATAATCAGCTTGTAATTTGAACATCCAAGTTTTAAATACGAAATTTGAAAATGATATTGCCATTAGAATCACCACAAACTTTTAAAAATTTTAATTAATCGGAACAAAATATATAAAGAAAAATCATATATAAATTGTAACCGAAATTATTCTACCTCTTTTTGAATGAAACAAAACTAATTTATTTACTGAGAAATATCTAAAAAAACCACTCCCGATTGAAAGATTTCTCGTAACATAAACATGTAGAATATAAATATAATATTTGTCATAAATGGCTTCATCAAATTTTGAGTTATCATCAACGAAAAAATTGTCACACACAAACACACACGTCATTGTAATAGTTATTTGTATCACAAGGTTGGAAACTGCAATTTTGAGAGTGCGAGTTTATTTTGATAGGACGAACCGTAGGCGAGTCCTGCAAATACGAGCACTCACAAAATAGTTTCCAACCGAGGGATACACAAGATTTTTCGCGCCAACATTTATGTAAATTTAATAAATTAATTTAATTTATTACTCATTTTCTTAATGACAGGGAATTTTTTTATGTTGCTAACTTCACAATATTTGAATGTCAATTATATTTATTTTCCAATATCATAACCAAAAATATGTACATATTTTTATTTGGATTTTACACTGCAAATTCAATTATAATTACTTACAAATATGTTTAAAATCCATAAATATTCTGCTTTCTTGTATTGCAAATACTCAATTGTAGATATATTGCCATAATATTTTTATGTCAATGTAATACTTTGACACTTCTAGCGTCAGAAGTTAGCTAAAATTAGTGAAGTGATGCCAACATATAACCATAAAAAGTTAGCAATTTTTGTCGAACTAGTACGACAAAAACATGATTTCCGACCGCTTTAAGAGATATGTAATTGTGTCAATGGCGGACGGCGGCGCGAAAATAAATGTTCAAACATTCGATTCGATATTTGTTAATTTATAACAAACTTATTGATTGATAAATATGTTAAGATTAATTCAGTAAACATAAATAGTTATCTGCGAATAAACGAAATAAAACCCAGATATTTCAACATTAAATCAAAATATGAGGTTAGATTTCAAAACTACGTTAGTAAATAATAAAAAAAGAAACTAAAAATGACAGTACCTACCTTCAAAAGCTGCAGCTCCCTTTTCTGCTCTCCGATTGTAAACCTCTGCTCAGCCAGCTCCTGCTGAAACTCCCCGAGTTTCTGCTGCTGGGACTGAATCAGCGACCTGAGTTCTCGCACACAATTATGATCCTTCAGTTCATCTTTTGGTATCACTAATCCACATCCTTGCTCGCACGGCAGCGGTCGCTTTGGGTTATACTCACACTCAATCACGTGAGAGGATAATGTGTCGAGTTTTAGAACCATTTGGCAACCGTATGAAACGTTATCGCACGATATACACAATCTAGAATGAAGTTAATTGATTGTTATTCAAACTTAACTGAGAGTTGAGAAATAATCAGTATTTGAATTGTTGTAACAATATGTCAACGTTAAAGTTTATGATCTGTTTATCGGTTTATAACTTCTTATTTGTTGTTGCTTGCAAATCAAATCAGCAACTATTGTCCGCGAAAATAAAAATGAAAGTGGATGATACCTTACTGCAGAAGCATAAACTAAATCAGTATGTTTATTTTAATTGATTATTTCACTCGTTACAAATTTGACCAATCAGAATGTTTCATTTTCTATTGTTGTGCATTTTAGTTAAGTGCAAGGAAGATATTAGAGGAAGTTTCACTTGCGTCATGACCTTGGTTCGTGACTGCAGCGCCGCGTAGCGATCTGGATGGTGTAACTTATATCTCTGGACAATTTAAGAACACCAACCAAATTTCATAAATGTAGTACAGACAAAGAAAGACCAATGTTACTGTTTTGAATGCAATTATAAATTATTTTCATTTCTATTTAAATATCTATAGCATATATAATAAAGTAAATATATGTGTAAATGAATTAGTTGACCCCAATTAATTAATTGAACATTAATAAAATTATAAAAAGTTATATTTTAAAGTTATACTTGTGGTTTTGAGCGTACACAGTTAGCTGTTTTTGAAAAATAATAATGGTGAGCTATGTAAAAAAAACAGTATGTAATAAAAAGTTGTCAAAAGATATAATTTCAAGTTTTAATTTTTGTAAAAAGAATCTGCTGAGGTGATTTGTGTACGGGTAGTGTTCTAATTTACCTTCATTCCTGAAACATTTGGGGAACGTGACAGGAGTGTTTTGCGTTGTGCGGAGGTGAATGGATTTTTTTATGGTGAAAAAGGCTGTTCGCGCGGCCAGTGTATTTCGGCGGAATAAACTTTGACATTTTGAATTTTTCGATTGTGGATACGTTAAAAAAGGCGTCGTACAACTCTTCGTAAAGCGATCAACAAGATAACAAATCAGTTGGATACTCTATTAATTAGGGAAAATAAAAATTTGAAAGAAATAGAAAAAATATTTGAATTGTCACAAGAGAAGAGATTTTCGAAAAACTACTTGAATCTGCAGCATATGTACCTGTAAACATGTATTTTAAATATTATTTTATACAATATATATTGTTATTTACAATCCCGTGTTTTATTTTCCAATCACTTTAGAGAATATGAAAACATTTAAAAATTCAAAGTAGGCGCGCTTGCCGCGCATTAGCATCAGCGCCGCGTAGCGACCTGGATGGCGTTAATCTGACGGTTCGGTCTCTCTCACGTATAAGTGAAGCTTCCTCTAATATCTTCCTTGGTTAAGTGATTAAACAGCAGCATGCTAAATTGAAGCTAGCTTTTATAAGCAAATTTTGAACATTTTGAAGGCATATTTAGCCGGATAATTAGTTGCAGGAGCAACATACTTACATGTTCTTTACCTTTACTGGCATTCTATATCTTTAAACATGCTGAATTATTCAATTCAAGCTATTTTTAATTACAAATTTTTGACATTTATTTGACAAATAAAAAGAAAAACAATCAATTTGCTATAGTTACACTATAACAACATAATTTTATGGTACTTTTTGTTTATGTGTGTACCGATTTATTTATGTGAAAATGTGTCAAAATCAACGTTTTAGTACAATTTCTTCGGCAAATATTAAAGTTTATGCTATGAATTCATGAAATAATCTTGACATATACCCCACGTGCTTAAGAATTGAATCGATTAAATTTGATGTCTAGCTTATTTATAAAATTTTGCTTTTAAAAAAGTGTTACCGTACATAATAATTTAAGATAAAATCCCTCGAGCTGCGGTCTCGGTATTTTTTCAAATTATTATGTACTCAAACACTTTTTAAGCAAAATTTTTTGCATAAGCTAGACATGTCAAATTTAATCGATTAAATTCTTAGCACTCGTGATATAACTATTGAAAAAGTTGAGAGCAAAGCACATAATTTTGAGAGTTCTTTACGATAACTTCAACATTTGAGGTTGGCAACATTGAGTTTGATTTAAACTGACAAATAAGTAAACCTAACCTATAAATAATTTTTTTTAATTTAGTTTTTAAATGAAATATAAAATTAGAAATAACTTAGTTGACAGTTAATCAAACATTGAACTTGTACTCAATGTTACCAACCTCGGACATTGAAGTTATCGTAAATAACACTCAAAATTATGTATTTCGATCACAATTACTTCATCGGAATTAATTAGTTCATTCTTTTTGTACATATTGTTTCATTTTGCGTATAAATTTTCTATCATACGTCGCCGTGGTACATCTGTTGAAATTATCCTATTTGTACAATAATTATTATACGGTTGCCAACACTGCGTTGCGTGCTGATTTCAAATAAAATATCTTGACAGATTTTAACAAAAATATTCAAGTTATTTGTCTCAAATCTCATAGCAATCTGTATTTAGGCTCAAATTGTCAATTTTGCTTCTATTTCATGAAGTAGACCGATTTGAAACAACACTTAAATTTATTAGATGCAATTTTTAATTCTAAACATTTTGTGTATTTACGTTTTTATTTTTAAAATCACCACCCGGTATTAGTACAGTTTATTACTTTTATTGTTGAGTGAAAGCAGTACTTACTTAATAAATAAATAAATTATTACTTATCCTATTAAAATTCTTGCACTAAAATTATTTAAACTATACTTGTATTTATTTTGATAAAATACACAATAGATATTTTCACTGACGTTTAAGAACTAAAGTGAAGCTAGTTTGACTACAGAACTTTTTACAAATGATACCGGCTTATTTGTCAACAGCTACACAATTTTTTCAATGTACACATGTCTTTCAATTCAGATAATTTCTTTTAAAAATATATTGGAGGGCCCCTTTAAGTGTTTACTTTGGGTTAGTTTGCTGTAAATGCTTGAAAATATTTGGTAAATCACTTGCCTTGACAATAAGTTCCGTAATATCCGAGGTACAGGCCTCAACTGTGCGGAAGTGATCGGTTGCCTGTCAACTGGACAAGTAGGCTGTCTCGAAATCCACTCTTGTATGCAAGCTCTGCAAAATGCGTGTTCACAAACGGGCGCCTACGACGTATTCAAACGTGTGATTATCTCAAGCCATCCAAAACTTGAAAAATGTCACTAAGTTGGTCAATCACCTCTGTGCATTAATTACTTTACCTGTAATGGTTCTTCCAAAACACCTGAGCAAATGGGACAAACTAATTCTTCATCGACGTCACCTTGAAATCTGTTTAGTTCAAATCCCATGTTATTTTGAAAGGAAAATTATAAAAAAATTTGGATTTGTTAAAATTGACAGATGGGTTCAATGTTTTGATTCTTTTTCCTTGAATTTAATGCCATCTAGCTCGGCTACTTTTGACAGGACATGCGTGAAGTGAATAAACAACACATCTTTTATCTCCATTACTGTGAAGATAGCACTTCATCCTGACAACAAAATTCAAACAATTTGTAAATAAATGTATAAATAAACAAACAATTCACGCGTATCATTGAAAATGATATGAATTTTAAAATAGTTACATCAGAAATTTTTATATTACGATATTTATTTGTTTTTAAAATTGTTTCAAACCAATGCAGTGGCGTACCAAATAAATTTGACAACAATTAAAAAATATCTTTTAATGATGTTTCCAATAAATAACCTCTTGTTTAAACAACTTTTATTTTAAATCGGCAATAAAGAACGTCAAAATTTAGTTTAGTAATCCATTACACTACCATTTTGAGCAATACAGTGTTGCCAACCGTACGATAATTATTGTACAAGTAGGATAATACCGGCAGGTGTAAGGGATTTACGATAGATAATTTGTACGTAAAATGAAGAAATATATGCAAGAAGAACGAACTATTTAATTCCGATGAAGAAGTTGGGAGCAGAACACTGAATTTTGAGAGTTATTTACGATAACTTTAATGTTATAGGTTGGCAACACTGAGTGAAACTTCCAAATGACAACTGACAGATGTGTAAACAACCTATAAAATAATGCTTAAGTTTTTTTTCTAATTTTACATTACAAATGAAACATAATATGTATCGCGGCACTGAAGTTCCTTTTTATCACTCATATGGTTTATTTAATTAAATATTTAAAAATGAAATTTCAAGAAATATTTAAGATTTTAAGGTCAACCATACAGGCTGAAGATAACACAACATGAACATGACTTTTTTGAAACAATATATCATTATTATAATAAATGAAACATATAATGTTTTAAAAGTCCAAAGTTTTGTAATCAATTTTAAAAAGCTAATTTTGTTCACAAATTATACATAAACATAATTTTCAAAGTAGTAAAATATATGCCACACATTCCCATGAACGACTACAGTAATGCAAATAATTTGTATATTTATAAATATGATCGTTTATAACATACTAAAATTATTTTTCATTTGAATTTACAGTTTTTGAGAAACAAATAAAAATATAACAAAAAGTGTCATTTAACCATAATTTAGTGAGATATTTCAAAATAACTTGATAGGGCTTCAAGTAAACTACCACTTCCGGTTATTGGATTATCACCAAAAACTAATCAGCTCTTCCAAAGGGTATACAATTGATTTATATACAATATGAACATTTTCAGTTTCGTAGTTTTTGAAAAACCGTAACTCCAGAGAAAGACAGACACACACGCACACAGACATCATCGCGAAACTATTAAAATCGTATGCTAGGGACCCTAAATCGTGCTCATCCGCTGAAAACTCCCTACCGATTTTTTAACATGATTCCTATACCTCCCTTACAGGATGTGGCGGGAGGTAAAAAGTTGCAATGAAATAATTTGTACAGCTTGCATTTCACTACAAATAAAATTCTAAATATTTATTGAGTAAATCAAACAATTAACGTAAAAAAATTTCAAATATTATTGAGCGGTTATTTTCCTTTTGGGCGTAAAATGCAAAAAAATCTGATGTGGCCAGCACATAACCTCCCGCCCAATACTACTCTTAAACGGTACAAAATAGTATTTGATGAAACATACCTTCTTATTTGTTTATTTTCTATTTATATTTGAGAATTTTAATTTTTTTTCGTATATTTATTTAATTTTTTGACATATATTTCACTAAGAAAACAGCTTCACAATCACAATGACATGTGTCACATTTCGTAAAAAATTGAAAATTTTCCATGGTGTACTAGGAATGCAAGATTTGTGAAATCTAATTTCTTTATATTTTATTATCTCTAAATCTAATGAAAATTATTAAAATTAGTGTAATCAAAACAAATGTAGAATTAAATATTCTTCAACTTTCAAAATAACATAAATTGTTGAAAAAGGAAATTTAACCGTGTTTTTCACGAAAAACTGTTGAGGGCTTCAAGTAAACTGCTACTTCCGGTCGACCAATTTTATCCAAAATCTAATCAGCTCTTCATTTAAATATAAGAAGCAATAATTCAAAAAATTGTATTTTTTGGTATTATAGTATTTGAGTTATGCGAGACGAAAAAATTGCCACAGACTACACACACACACACATACATACATACATACATACATACATACATACATACATACATACATACATACATACATACAGACATCATCGCGAAAATAGTAAAATCGTATTGTAGGGACCCTAAAACGTGCTTATTCATTGAAAACTCACTACCCAATTTTCTGATCAAAAACAATACCTCCCTTACCTAGAGGTAGGCGGGAGGTAAAAATAGTGGGCTTGTAGCTCAAAATTGTTTTAAAGAAATCTAGTGATTTTTTCTTGCAAACCTGCGTGAACAGTTGACGTAATAAACTGTCAAATATATTTTTTACTTTTTTCTTTCAGATTTAATAAAGTTTATTTCTTTCTGTAATCAAAATGCAGTCGAATATGTTATCGGCTAAAAAAGTCAAAATACACGGCATGAAAAGTCGACGATGGACTGTAACTGATAAAATTACTCAATATAAGGGACTAATTAATTTGTACGGTAAGTAAAAACACAAAATAGAATACATAAAAGGATGTGAACCATTCATAACTTAAAAATATGTTTTTAATTTTACTTCGTAGCACGGGACAAGAAAATTTTAGAATCTGACACAAACAAAGACCGAAAAAAACTTAAAAAGGAAATAAGAAAAATACGAAGAGAGATTGACAACCAGCGAGAAACACTCGACAATGCAATTCAAGGAGACAGACAACGGCTGCGAAATACTTTATCCGATAATAGAAATCTTTTATTGGCATACCAAAATATGCATCCTACAGTTAGTATATTATATTATAGTATATTAGTGAGAATGGGGTCATACACTTTTATAAAAAAGTTGTTTTTTTACAAATTATAAAAATTTAGATCATTTCAGTCACATATTATTCAATATTTCATATAATTTTTCAACTTTTCATTCATAATTTCCTTTCTGAAGTTTCGCGGTTGCAAAATCGTGACGTCATCTTGTATTAGAATGTACAGCATGGCAAGGCGAAAGAGGTGTTGATAACAAATAAAAAGTTGCTTTTCAGTGTTGTAATAATTACTTATTATTATTAAAATGAACACTCCGATAAATTAAATTAGATATTCATTAATTATAACATTTTTAGTCAAAGAGTTTAGGACGTGTTAAAACAAAATCCTTTGTTGTACTATACCTTGTCGGTAATGTCGGTAGTCTCATTATCACACCTGTCATTTCAAGTCATATGTTGCAGTTAACAACGATTTTCAAATTAAACTTATTTTTATTATATTTGTTATATTATTTTGGCCAGCTAATATATTTGTAAAAACCTCTCAGTAAATAACAATGACAGATAACAGTCAATTTGACAGTTGGTGTAGTTCCTCGCTCTCCGCAAGAGCGTGTTTCGTACAATTACAAGATGACGTCACAAGCGAAAAATTTGAAATACGATGCCAATTTAAAAAAATCGTATTTTAAAAATAAATGCCTTTTAATATTAAAATTAGTATCTTTTAATTTATCTCAAATTTACAGAAATAAAAAATAAAATGAAAAGAGGTTTATGACTCTATTAATGTTTACTTTAATTAAAATATTCTAGAAAGTTGTGGAAATCCTTTACCAAGAAAATTTCAACAAAAGGAAACTGCTTGATCGAGTTAACTACGCTATGAAGGAAAAAACTCAAAACTTAATCCAATTAAAAGTAAGAAATCAACATATAGGTTATGTAATATTTAATGATGTAAATATGTCTCGAAAATAGTTAGAATATGCAAAGTTGGAAGACAGGATTAAATATGAAACTGTCAACTTGATTCCAGAAGAAGAAGTTGCTCAAATTATTACAGCTAAAGTTCAAGATGCCATTATGAAAAATGAAACTGCAAGAGACGTTCAAGCCACTTACAAGAGTATTTTGAACGTTTTACAAAAGGTAAGTCATTTATATTAAAACTACATCCAAAAATATCGTACTAGACATACAAAATATTATTAATTATTCAGATATTTGAGTTTTAAAGATTTAAAGATTCCTGCATTTTTGGGACAATTTTTTTTCATTAGTAAATTAAATTATTAGATTTACAATAATCAAAATTTTATTGAAATATTCGAAGTATTAAGTGAGATATTAAATTTATAAAAAATGATTAAAATTCAAATATGGAACGTGTGACGTCATCTTGCCTATGACATTTGTACACTGATATCAGCGCCAACTATCGCCAAGTGTTCGAAGCTGTATTGTGTAAAATTATTTCTGATTTATAATACCATTTTTCTCAACATAATTGTTATACAACCTCATATCATATTAATATCATTGAAATCAGAATAGTATATTCTACAACAAGTAATGGAATGGCACATATTCCATGCGAGCAAAAAGTTTGTAGTCCGACCCGAAGGCGAGGGCTACGGTTTGCGAGTGTGGGATATGCCATTCCGTTACATGTTGTAGACTATACTTTCTATAACAAGATTTTGGAAATTATACAAAAAATACAAATACAAAACTGTTGAAAACGTCAAACTCAAATAAATCAAATTAAAACAAACAGACGTTACCATAGTAACTGAATCAAGATACTTCATATATCGCGCTAATATGCGGCTCTGATACGTCGAAAACATTCCATACGCAGCGTATGGAATGTTAGCGATTCCATAACAATTTTCAGTTGTAGAATGTGTAGTTTCCAAAACAGTGTTATAGAAAAAAAATTCTCTATCTAGTGGACTAAAAATTTATATAGGTTACTATTTAAAAAAATATAATTTGTATTCTATCGTTTGAGAACCACTGGTTTAATTTTTTATTTGTTATTTCTCTTAAATAGGGCCATTTTTTCCTGGACATTTTACCTCCCGCCACATCCTGTAAGGGAGGTGTAAGAAACATGCTAAAAATTGGGTAGTGAGTTTTCAGTGGATGAGCACGCCTTAGGGTCCCTAGAATACAATTTTAATAGTTTCGCGATGATGTCTGTGTGTGTGTCTGTCTGTCAGTCTGTGTGGATCTTTTTAGTCAGTCTGTGTGGATTTCAGGAGTTAAGGTTTCTCAAAAATTACTAAACTGTAAATTATGATATTTTGTATATATCAATTGTATCCCCTTTGGAAGAGTTGATTAGTTTTTAGTGATAATCCAATAACCGGAAGTGGTAGTTTACTTGAAGCTCTATCAAGTTATTTTAAAATATCTCAGTAAATTATAGTTTAATGAAAATTTTGTTATTTGAATAATATTTCAAATATTATTTTCTACAATTATTGTTTGAAACATTTTTCTCTTATTGTCACCATTTATGAATTACAACACGTTAAAGAAAAATTATATTTTGATATTTTCGTTTAAATCTGCTAACCTGTTTTTTGAAAAAACAAAACAACGCTTGAAAAATGTCTATTTTTGACATGTGTCATAATTTGTTGAAGGGATGAATGTTTCTTGATAGTGGTGGTCCGTGTTCCTGCATCATTCGATAAGAAATCTATGGCGGGAGGTATTGTGCTGTCCACAACATATTTTTTGTATATAACATCTTTCTCTAAACTCAAGAGTTCGCCCAAAAAAGCGTTGATTGTTTGAAACGAAACACTCAATATATCAAGAAACTGCTTGATATATTTATAATTTATTATAGGACGCGATATATTTCGACGCAGTTCTTCGAGCACTTCAAATCGACGGCTTCAACCAAGGAAAATGCATCATGAAAATCACAGAAATGGGCCAACTTGCCACCGAGTACCTCGACGACAAAAAAGAGGAATACCACATCCTGGAAGCCGCTTTGAAGGCCAGCATGATAGAGCGAGAACGTAACATCAACGACATCAAACAGAAAATAGAAAATCTTCACAATAATGTCAAGTATTTAATCAGACGAGATGTGAGTAGGTGCAACGATTTATTTGCTTTTGACACTAATTATTAAAACAAATTTAGAGCGTGATTATTCTGGACGATGAGAGAAAACGAAGCAAGCATTCCTACAGCGAACTGGAATTGATTTCAGACGTGGAAAATATCACATTTACATTGAATCGAATCAAGGAAATTGCTATAGTCGCCAAAATTGAAGACATTTTCCCACAGTACATTTTTACATAATAGTTATTGTTTTACCAAGGCCGCGAAATCACTCTTTAACGTATCGAAGTTGCTTAAAGGATTTCGCGGACAGGGTGTACACACTATTTTTGTGCAACCGTAAAAAATATGTAATCATAAATTTTATTAATTTTAATAGTATATTGTGTCATTAGGAGTAAATGTGATACTTTGGGTGCTGAGCATGTAAGTTTGAACGACGAGCGAAGCGAGTCGAACAATTACATGCGAAGCACCCAAAGACACATTTACTCCGAATAACACATGCTATTTTTTCTTCAAACATAGAAAATAAAATTATAAATATTATAAAATGCTCAAAACTTCAAAAAATATTCTGTCTTATCTAGCATTTCAAGTTGCCGTAGAATATGCTGTTTTGTTATTTTTGTTTATTTGTTTCATTTTTAACTGTCAAATTATTGAATTACAACCTAACTATTTTTCATAATATTTTACTTTGTCCGCCGCCGGCGTAAATGTGTTGCCAAGGATACACTTTTACGCCGGCGGCGACAATATTGAACTTCTGCTTGTTGAATACAAATTCATAACAACGTACTTTTATGACGTTTGAAGAAAAACAGTTTTATTGTTCATAGAAAGTCAACTTTTGATAAACAAAACAATTAGTTTTGAAAAAATCATATAATAGTTATTTATTTGAAATCGGCACTAAAGTGCTCAAAAATCGTCACTAAAGTAACCCATTATACGACGATTTTGAGCAATGCAGTGTTGGCAACCGTAAAATAATTATTGTACAACTAAGATAATGTTGACTGATATATGACGTATTGTAGTAAATTTATATGTAGAATGAAACATAATGTGCAAGAAGAATTAACTAATTAATTCCGATGACGAAATAGAGGACAAAACACATAATTTTGAGTGTTATTTACGATAACTTCATTGCTCAAGATTGGCAACACTGAGTATCACTTCCAATTGACAATTGACAGATGTATAAACTTAACCTATATAAAAATTTATTTGCAGTATTTTCTAGGTTTAGATATCAAAATTAAATATGTACCGCGGCACTGAAGTTCCTTTTCATCACTCACATGGTTTAATAAATTCCATATTCGTGATAAAAAGTTAAACTTCTGTAGTGCCTTGATACATAAATAACTATTTTGTATCAAGGCACTGAAGTTTAACTTTTTATCACGATATAGAATTTATTAAACCATTAGAGTGATAAAAAGGAACTTCAGTACCGAGGTACACATTCAATTTTATTTGAGATCTAAAATTAGAAAAAAATTAAAGAATAATATTATAGGTTAAGTTTACATGTCAGCTGTCAGTTATGTCAAACATTTGAACCTACACTCAGTGTTACCAACCTCGGACATTGAAGTTATCGCAAATAACACTCAAAATTGTGTTTTCCTCCCAACTTCTTCATCGGAATTAATTAGTTTTTTCCTCTTACATATATTGTATCATTTTACACATAAATTTACTACAATACGCCATACATCTGTCAAAATATATCCTACTTGCATATTAATTATTCTACCGTTGCCAACACTGTGTTGGTCAAAATCGTCGTATAATGGATTACTTTAGAGCCGATTTTAGATATTTTAATGACGATTTTGAAGTACTTTAGTGCCGATTTCAAATAAAAATGTCTTAAAATATAAATATTCTTACCAAAATAAATAAATAAATAGCTCTGTGGTAACGCATCGGACTGTGGATCGCGAGATACTCAGTTCGAATCCCACAACTGACAGTTGTCAATTTACATTTACCCCTGTGGTTCCCCCTCCACTAACATTTTTGGGGGCTATGATTTGACGGCCGTTAACCGCACTTCATAAGCAAAAATATATCACTGAGATCTGCGTAAGCAGAGTGCCACACCCACAAAGGGTAAAAGGCGTGATGGTATATTTATTTATTTTATTTATACTTCTTCGTCACTGTCATTGCTATATGATCTCCATTATGTCAATTCTCAAGTGTCAAAATGTTTGAAACGTTACATTTAATACTTCACAAGCTAGGTTTGGGAGAATTTACAGAAAAGCAATTGCCAATCGTACTGATTTATAATAATAAACATGGGTCAGGCATTGCAGCTGCGAAATGCTTAATTCGCGTCCGGTTGCACAAAAATATAATTTGAATTTTAAATAAATATTAAAATATAATCTTGTAGATTTGAAGAGCAAAAGAGACAAATGTTACGTCTACAAGAACTGGTAGCCAAGAACACAAAAGACAGAAACACACTGCTTACTAAATCCAAGCACGCAGAAGAAATGTACAATAATTTGAGCCACTACATGGTCGAAACAACTTTGTGGTAAGTTCACAATTTGTCAACTTTCCATTCTTCTTGGCTCTTCTTCCACTGATACTTCTAACCTCCAAGCACTCAAACACTGAACAAAACATACGAACAAAATTGACAGCCAGTTGATGCCAACCCTAATCTTACAAATGTCCCTAGTTTTTACCAGCCCAGGCCTGACGATTTTGAGAGTGTTCTGTACTAAAATTAAATGACCTGTATTGAAATTCTCACAAAACAACACACAATGAGCATAAGCAGATTTCTAAGTGGTCGTAGAAAATAGTACATTGTATAACTAGTGCTGAAAGTTGGATATTTCACACGAATGTGAAGTTATGCCAGGAGTGTGAAATATTCTTTCAGCTCTTTTGTACATGATACTTTTCGGACAACCACAAATAAGTACAAAAAATTTTACATAAAAATATACAAACAGATTATGTTAACATCATTGCTAGCAGAATTCACCAAAACTTATGTTAAAATCTGATAAAACAGGGTCTAACCTTCTTATCCGTGTAAATTCAGCAAATTATCTGCAACTGTCAAACTTTTAAATACAAATTTTTAGGTTAGTTCGCTCAATTATCCCGGTTTGTCATAAAATCATATCACACAGTTGCGGACGCATCTGATTGGCTAACGAGCTTTCATATCACACAGTATTGCTAGTGATGTGCAATGGCCAACTTTCAGTAATAGTTTAGCGTGTGAATATATTTTTATTTGACAATTTAACTCCAATATAAAGTAAGGCATAAAGAAAAAAATCAATTTTATCGTTTTGACAGCGGATAAATAGGAAGGTAACTTTTTGAAAGTGTTAAAACAGATCAGAATACTAACTACATTAATATCATTTGCATTATATGTCAAAGATATGACATATACTAATTGTATTTTCACCAATTGCACTTTTAAATAAACAGTTTTCTTGTCAAAATGTCAGTTAACAAGGTTTCGTGACAAACAGAAATTTATCCGACAAAATAAAAAGCTCTTGTGTAATAAAAGGTGAAAAATTTTCCTGTACTCTGTATTTATCTAAAATAGTTCCATGGTTAAAATAATCCACAAACAGATCTTATAGTATTCGATTATTTTTGCAACAGGTACAAAGAAGAAAAATCTCGATTGACGGACGAAATAAATACGACAAAAATGCAAAGTGACGATGTTATAGAAGTAATCAAAAACCGAGGTGAATTATATGTACGAGTGCGATCATCGCTTCAGCAGCTCGCCGAAATCCTACGCAACGCTCGAATAGAAAAGCCGCCACCACCTAGCCCCAAGAAGAAGGAAAGTCCGAAGGCCAAGAAACTCACAGCAGCACACATAGATTTCGTAGAAGAGGGCACTTTAATTGAGCCAGAGAAAGTTGAACAAGACCGTAAGTATTTCTTAAATATACCGGGTGTTTCAATATGTTTGCTTACTGTTGGTAACATTGTATTTGAAGAGGTATGAGGTTGGTTAATTGAGCAAAATTGTGTCATGTTAAACAGGAAAATTGACAAAATCGTTAGAAAATTAAAAGATTGATACAACTTGGTCAATCACTGAAATATAATAATACTGGAACGTTACTGACGTTGAAAATGCGAGCCGAGAGAGACAGCTAGGGTTATCTGTATTTGTTGTATAACAACTATACCACAAACAAGTGTTAGACAAAGAAGAGTGGCCCACGACATATACCTCGGTTTTCGCTTTCGTAAAAGACTACAAATGCGCGTTCCAGTATTACTATATTTCAAACAATATAATGATCTCAACCAAGGATCATAAATATGGTTTTTACCTAGGGTGATTCTTTAATCCGAATTGCCAACTTAAAATTAGTAGGCCAATTTTAAATCCATAACTAATACTTTCCTTACAATTTTAAATTCATAATTAATACTTTACTTGTGTTTAATGAGTTAAATAAATTCAGAAGCTTAAATTTCTTTGAAAAGTAACAGTTCTAATTATTAACCTAGGTCAATAATTATTATTGACCGTTATTAAAAAAAAAATGATGGAGCCATATTTTTTTTCACGACCGGGAGAGACTCGATTTCTATGATACCAAAATCATGACAGAAACAGCCATTTTCATATCTACGGGAGATTTGTGCACTTTCTCTCCCGTCGTGAGAGAAACTGCTCAATTAAGGTGAAAAATGAACAAAATTAAACAAATCAAACGTAACTATCATAAATAATATTACAATTCAAATAATTTATAAATACATAAAAACCATCATAAATATTGGGGCCGTGAAAAAAATAGTTTATATACCGCAGGAAAGAAGTGCATTTTTTTTTTGTAGAGTATTTTACATCCCGCACACACTGAAATATAATAATACTGGAACGCTCACTGACGTGATAAATGCGAGCCGTGAGAGAGAGAGAGACAGTTAGTTGAAGGCTATTTGTCTTTGTTGTATAATGTTTTTACACGGCAACCGCTCAACAAACAAGTGTTAGACAAAGAAGAGTGACCCACGACATATATCTTTCTCATGCTCGTTTTTCGCTTCCATAAAAGCCTATAAGTGCACGTTCCAGTATTACTATATATCACTGTCTGCACGTACAATTGTATTGTGGCGGGTCGAAATTTTCTCTAGTGAATTTTCAACAAAGCAACAAAGTTTTGGGGTTCGTAAAACATATATCACTAGTTTCACAATGTCGTCTGTTAGTGAAGGACTATCAGGTTTTTTGAGCATATCTCAGTAAATAAAAAATACTCAGTTAGAAGGTTTGTTCCAAGTGGTCATTTCTGACAAGTTTGTGACATGTTTGTGACAAATTTCAGTGCGCCTGCGAAAAATGTAAACAAATTAACTTTGAAACATTTCTTTTTTGTGGCGAAAAATGTATGAATTTCTTTATTTATATTTATATTTAAGGTTAGCTGTCAAAACAAAATATGAGTATGCACATGCGCTTCACTTCATTCACCGTTCCAGTCTATGTTTCTAACTTAACTTGTTTACATTTATCGCAGGCGCACTGAAATTGTCACAAACTTGTCAGAATTGACCACTTGGAACAAACCTAGAGTAAATTTTGTTATAATCAAATATTGACTACAATTTTTATTCGAAACTTTTGTCTCTATTTGGTAGCATTCATGCACATTCCGACTTGTTTAATTAAGTTGTAATTAATTAAATTGAATAAGGAATGTATTTTTTTTTTTTGCAGCAATGGTGCTATTGGCTCAAATAACTAAGAAACTACAAATTCTCGTGAAAGAAGCCCAAGGACTTGAACAAACCCAGCAAGCAGAGACCGCTTTTGAGAACTTCGTCGGTAATATGATTGACACTTCCAATGTGATTGACACCACAATTAAAGAAGAATGTAAGTGTTTTCAATATTCATCACTTTATTTTCCGAGAGAGAGAGTTAAAAATGACATAAGATTCTTTTTTTATGAAATTTTATCTAAATTGAAGGTTATCTGCAGGTGAAAAAAGTTTTAATTGTTATTCGTTAAATCGCAATGATTTTTGGTATATTTTTATTTGTTTCCCAAAAACTGTAAGTTCAAATGAAAAATAATCTTAGTATATTATAGACGATCATATTTATAAATATACGAATCATTTACATTACTGTAGTCGTGCATGGGAATGTGTGACATAAATTTTACTACTTTGAAAATTATGTTCATGTATAATTGTAAACAAAATTAACTATTTAAAACTTATTAGAAAACTTTGGACTTTTATCTACAAATGTAGGTACAAAACATTATATGTTTCATTTATTATAATAATGATATATTGTTTCAAAAAAGTCTTGTTCATGTTGAGCTATCTTCAGCCCGTATTGTTGACCTTACATAATAAATACAATCCTACCTGATCTGTGATTTGAAATAATCATTGAACATTTCTTGCAGCCCTCATCGATGACATGATGATGGATGATCCTCAAGTTCCCTCCAGACTTGAAATCAAAGCCCGCAGTGCTGAGATTTGCGAGAAAAACGCTAAATCAGAATTTGATCTTTGAAGAATTCGAAACTGAAAATAAATCGTATTGTAAATGTATCATTCAAATCTTGTGTACTTTACGACAAATAAAAATATTGTGAAATCATAATCAGAAACATTTTATTATTATTATTAACGACATCATACCGAGAACTATTCGAGATATAGCACCACACTCAAAATGGTTCATTTGTATATGATTTATATAAAATATAACCTCAAAATTATACAGTTGTATTTGCTAAAATATATTGAAGTTTTACACATATATCTAATTAAATATCGGCCAATCGTTAAACTGACTATTCATACACATCTTTGGAGATTGATATTTATTGAAATTGAACTAGTAGAAATATATGTATCAAATTGAGATCTGTTCTGAGCAGAGTGTCAAACTCAAATGAATGAGACACACTATATACTACGATAAAAACAGTACTAACTTTATTTTTAAAATATTTCCATTTATTTTATATAATAATACCTATAATATGACACAATAATAATTATTATAATACATACTTATTTACTTTATACATTGTACAATATTATTATAATAATTACAAAAACTATGAAAGCATATTGAAGAATGACAAGTGCAAAAAGTCTTATAAAATAGTTCTTTATACAATTTTTTATATTTTGCGTTTTTCATATACTAAAATATTTTTAAAAAACTTCTATATACAGTTAATTTAGTAAAATGTGTTTTTGTATTGTTGTAATTGGTATCACTGTTTTGACATTTATTCAACATTTGAAAGTTCACATCAATTCTTATTTATGAACATAATTTTAAGAGAATATAATAGTTATTTATACACATATTGCGTTTTATTTTATTTTGTTACCAACGCGTTGGAAAAAGAAATTAATTGCACTCCGTGTAAACTACTATAGCTCGACTATTATTAAATATAAATTTATTAACTAAAATAAATTTAGAGACTTAATTGACAGTTTTACATTCTCAAGTTTGATGTTTTAAATTTTAAGTAAATGTCATCTAGTACCAACTTTCTAAAACAAAAATTGTGTATCGAAATAAAGACTCTTCTGATAAACTTCACGATGAATGCAAAATATAAAAATGTATAAATAGAATAAATCAAATAATGTATAAAAATTATATTATGAGATCTTGCACTATATTTTGAGAACTTGAAAAAGTTTTATAGGGCGATAATTCTATAATAATTTGCACTTTAAATCTCTACCAAATGTGGAAACAATTTAAAATAATTATTTTACTTATATAATCAAATATATTGGCTGGTACCACGAGCTCTGTTTTTGAGTAAACTAAGAGAAAGAAGTGTTTTGGAGCTGGTCATGTTAAGCAATTATTTTATTTAAAAATACAATAAAAGTTATAAATATATTATCTACCACTTTTATTTGAAGTATTTTTTTATAAAATAATTTTAGAACCATTTACAGCGCTAAAACACTTCTCACAACTGTGAAGACAGTAAAATATGTTAAGATTGTGGGAATGCTTGCAACAGCAGAATATTTAAAATCAGAAATCAGAATACTTTCGGAATATGCATATTCTGAAAATGTATAACCTGATACACTACGATTCGGAATTTGAATAATTTGAGGCAAACCGAAATCTTTCGGAATTTTAATAATCTGGAAATGAATATTCTGACGCTTCATCTTTCTGATTTTGAATATTCTGCTGTTGCAATGGCACCCAAAATTGTCAAACTGATTTATTTGTGATCATAAAATATGAATGCGGAGTGTTAAATATATTTATTTAATATCTTTGATTGCAGAATCACATATGACAAGTTAAATTAAATCCAGTATAAACTAGCAATTAGAATACCAAAAAACAGAGCTGTAGTCGCATTTTAATTGTACATGTTACCTCAACCCACTGAAACATAATAATACTGGAACGCTCACTGACGTTGAAAATACGAGCCGAAAGTGACAGCCAGGGGGAGGCAACTTGGATGACAAAAGTCAGCACAATGATATGATTAGTGGCACACCACGCCACGAAGTTGGGAGGCGCCACTTTAGAGAGCACATATAATAAAACATGTTATTGGAATCGAGTTACTTTGGAAAAAGGAGAAGAAATCATAGTGAATTTTCTTGTCAAAATGTTGTGTTGACAATTCGTTCTCCTTGCTATTGTTGTTCATTATTATAGGTACTTTACAACGGGTAAGTGTAAAATTTAATATTCTGTTTATCCATTATGTATAATCCAATTCCTTTATTTCAATCATTTTCTCTCCTTCCTATCTTAGAACATTACAATTAATGTTGTATAAAGAGATGCCTAATGGAAGGAAATGCAACAATTTTGGATGGATATACTTGGGTTAGACGTAAAGTTGGATAAAATACCTAAGTGCTCTGAACACATCCGTCTGTCCTGATTCATACACTTTTCCTGGTCCCAATGCTCAAGTTCTTTGACATGACGCGACACCATCACCACCAACTGCACAATATATAACAAACCGATCAGCAGAAAAATATGATTCAACCCAACGATGAACAAATGGGCATGACCATTTACAAACTAACATTGAAAGACCTTTTAAGAGAAAACGTGAGACATCCGAGCATGGTATAGTAATAAATTCTTTTTTTTAATAAACATTATTAATAATTTAAACTTCTGTAGGTATTTTGAAAAAAAATACGATTACGAGTGTCTCAGTTGAGTGGCAGGGAATGAACATTCTACGACGAAACTGTAAAGAACCGACTGAAGATTGTGACCGGGAACATTCGAGAACTCAGGACCAGGCTTAGTAGTATTACAAGAAGAGACCGAGTTCACAGACTGAACTATATAACTAATTGTTTAACAAAGGATTTTCTTTTTTCACCAGTACAATTGGCTCAAAGAAAAATTAGACGTTTTTCGACACAAGACAAAATGTAACACTGAAATCAAATATAAGAATATATAAATGTAGATAATTGAAGGGAAGAGATTACGAAGAACGAAAGAAAGAAAATTTTATAATAAATTCATAGATTTATGGACTCCAATGTTAACCAATTTTTGAAGACGAATATCGATGATGCGAATCAGGATGAACAACAATATTTAGTTATCTACACCACGTTGAGAAGTATTTATATAACATAAGTATTTGGATGTATCACAGGCGTCGGTTAATCATAAAGGAATAATGATTAGTGCTGGTTATTAAATGGAATTTGACAAGATAATTTTTGCGAGAATGATTACTGTTTTAAGTACAGTTTGATTCTTATTAAGGATAATTCCTGGTTTCCCTTATAAATTCACTTTTACAATTTAAATATGTTTATAGTGATACTTAGTTATTAACAAATTTATTCATATAATCACAGATAACAATAATAATCATCACCAATCAATCGTTCGGCTCTAAATCAGATGACGTGGATTTTATATTAGCACTTGTACAAATCTCACACCCGCATTCAAATTCGTTATAGTTCGCAGCGGTAAAATCTACATGTTTTAAGAGTTTCAGAAACTTAGAAAATAACCTGTGCTAGTTAAAAAAACATAAAATACCATTTTAATATTATATTCAATATAATATCTTTTTAAATACTGTTTTTGTGATTGAATCTGACCTATAAATGTTTGTAATATCTTTAACTACAAATACTTTGAAATTCGCTGTTAATTGCAAGCACAAATTGCAGATATTTGTTAAATGTGAAAAGTTGGGTTAGAGTAAAAATATTGTTAACAATTTGTTAAAATTCATTCTTAAACTTGAACACCCTATTAAAAGTGGTAATATACCTATTTAACTCTTATTTTATAGTAAAGTTAAAAGGTTTCTAATATTTATATTAAATTCTCATTTTTAATATTTTAAAAGGAGCTTTTCATAGTAAATTTATAAACTTTCTTTTTTAAATATTAAATTAAATTTTATTAGGAATCTTTAATATTATATTTTTTGTCTACACGTTTAAATGTATGTAAACAGTATTTAATTAAATAAATTTATTCCATACATTTATTGTTATAATTTCGAAATAATAAAAATACATTTAAATATAAAATAAAAAGTATCAAGGAGGCTTAAAAGCAATCTACTATCCTTCTATTGTCATCCTTGTCTAATTTTAGTGGCACACCACGCCCATGTGGGTGCAGCACTTATGCTCAAGACTCGTAACCATAGAGAGGGCGATCTGATTATGTTTCTAATTTGTGGTGACAGCTATTTGAGGACTATCTGTCTTTGTTGTACAATGTTTTTACATAGCAACCATTCAACAATCGCATAGCAATCGTGTTTTTACATAGCAACAAGTGTTACACAAAGAATTTGTACACAAGTGTGCGTTCCAGTATTATTATATTTCAGTGGCTCTACCAGGATCAAACAAGTTAATTCAATATATTTAATCAATACAAAAATCACTCACATGTTTTGTAATGAAATACATATGAAATCTCATGTTCAAGTTGTATAAATAACAACTGGGTTGATAGTTTCGCCAGTTTCTTCGATTGATATTTCATTTGACAGTTCCTCAGTCGGTAAAACAGTTTCATTATTACCTTCTTCCATTGGTAAAACAATTTCGTTATTACCTTCTTCCATTGGTAAAACAATTTCGTTATTACATTCTTCCATTGGTAAAACAATTTCGTTTGATATTTCATTTGTCAGTTCCTCAGTCGGTAAAACAGTTTCCTTAATACATTCTTCCATTGGTAAAACAATTTCGTTTGATATTTCATTTGACAGTTCCTCAGTCGGTAAAACAGTTTCCTTAATACATTCTTCCATTGGTAAAACAGTTTCGTTATCACCTTCTTCCGTTGGTAAAACAGTTTCGTTATCACTTCCTTCCGTTGGTAAAACAATTTCGTGAACACATTCTTCCATTGGTAAAACAGTTTCGTTATTACATTCTTCCATTGGTAAAACAGTTTCTTTTGATATTTCATTTGACAGTTCCTCAGTCGGTAAAACAGTTTCGTTATTATATTCTTCCATTGGTAAAACAGTTTCTTTTGATATTTCATTTGACAGTTCCTCAGTCGGTAAAACAGTTTCGTTATTACATTCTTCCATTGGTAAAACAGTTTCGTTATCACCTTCCGTTGGTAAAACAATTTTGTTATTACCTTCTTCCGTTGGTAAACCAGTTTCATTATTACCTTCTTCCGTTGGTAAAACAGTTTTGTTATCACCTTCTTCCGTTTCGTCATCATCTCCGAAAATAGTCTCTACTAATTCATCAGGTCTTTCGACTTCATCGCCTTCTATTACATCATGCGTATACATGTGTTTAATTAAATTATGTTGTGTTACAAATCGTTTATTACAAACTGAACATTCATATTTTCTATAACCGTGACTTTTCATGTGCTGCCGTACGTTTTGTTCCAGTTTAAATTTTCTGCTACAGATTGAACATTCATAACCTTCAATACCTAAATGTACAGTGTTCATGTGTATTTGAAAACTAGATTTTGCTGTGAATTGATCTTTACACATTTCGCATTTATAAATTTTGAAGTGAGTGCTCATTACATGTTCTCGCAATGAATCTTCATTTGGGAATTCCTCGTCACATATAGTGCAAGGACAATTAGTGTAATTAAAATTTGGAGGTTTTCTTGTCAATTCTGGCGGGGGATTGTCTTCGCTGTATTCATGATTAAAGTGAGTATTTACGTGTTTAATCCATGCACATTTAAAACTATACTTTAAATGACAAACCACACATTCATAACCTAGAATATCTTTACCGTATCGTATATGAGTTGCTTTACTTGTCAAATTTGGGAACTTTTTATCGCAATGTTCACACGTGTATACTATTTCTGTAGGGTGGTACTGCCGTACATGTTTCATTAAATTTTTTTTAAGTGCAAACTTTTGATTACAAGTTGTACATTCATGATTGCGAGTTATATGATCTGCGTGTATTTTCATATGAATTTTGAGGTTACGAAATTCCTGATTACAAATCGTGCAAGTAGATAATTCATTATTAGGCAAATGTATTTGTTTGTGTCGATTTAAATAAATTAAACTTACAAACTTTTTATTACATTCTGAACAATTATATGTTTTTTCCTCGTGTGACATTGTGTGTTTTCGCCAATAAGCTCTTTTTGTAAAGTGTTTATTACAAATTGTACACACGTAGTTTTCATTTTCCTTATGTGCTCTAATATGCTTTAAAAGTTCCTCTTTACAAGAAAACTCTTCATTACAAATTTGACAACAAAAAATTTCTGGTTTATGAGTTAATAAATGGTCGGTGAGTTCTTTATTTGTTTTAAATTTTTCATAACAAATCGAACAAATTAAAGCTTCTCCATGAGTTTTTTTATGTTCAATCAAATCATTGGGGCTTTTAAATTTGTAATAACATATTGTACATAGAAAATATTTATTTCTCGAGTGCACTTTGACATGTAATCTTAGATTACTAGCTAACGCAAATTTTTTAGAGCAAAATGGGCAATCATATTTACTATAACCTACATGCCATAATAAATGTCGACGTAAAGAATACGCATCCCAAAAATTCTTTTTACAAACATTACATTCAAACCTTTGTCTGTCTTGATGAAGTTTCATATGCAGATCTAATCTTTGCCTCGCTGCAAATTTCCTACCGCAAATTGTACATTTATAATTTTTAATATTTTGGTGAATTTCTGCGATGTGTCTTTTGAGGTTAAAATTATCTATAAACTTTTTATGGCACATACTACACGGAAAATCTCTAATACCACCATGACGTTTTAAATGATTTACCAAACACATTTTTTGCGACAAAACTCTGTGACAAATAAAACATTTATAATCTTTTGGCTCCTTTTTAGTGGGATCTGTCAAATTTGAAATATGCGCTAAAATTTCTGATTTTGAAACTGAATCTTTTTGTATTCTGTTGGAAGTGTTGAAACAAAGTGTTGCTATATCTAAATTTATTTCACCTCTTTTTTTACGTGACACAAGTTGTAGGGGGCCATTTTGAGTTGTTGAATCTTTAGAAACGAAATCATCATGTGCTGTTTGTTCTTCAGGAGATAAAGTTTCTTCAACTACTTGTTCTTGTGATATTTGCGAGGAATGTGGAAGTTTTTTCGTTGGTTGTATGTCAGTTGAGAGTAATGTTTGCAGTAAAGATTTATCTGTATTTACCTGTACTGAAGATGATTCTTGAAGATCTTCAATCTTATTTTGTACAGTAGTATCTTCATCGTCTTTACGTAATCCCATCGCCTGCAAAAAGTCTTCAATTCTTGTTCGATTTTCATCAGATAACACAGATCGCAAAACTGGATTAATTATTTTTTGTTCTTCTTTCTTCTTCACTTGAGGTTGAATTATTTCATCTGGCTGAACTATATCAATGTCATCTTCCATTATGAATGATTCTTCAATCCATTCTTCTTCCATTTCAAAAGAATCATTGCTATATTCTTCCATTTGTGACGTATCTTCAATTTTTATTTCCACTGGAAATGTATCTTCAATATTATCTATTTGAGATGTATCTGGTGGAATCGTTTCTTCTATTTGATGCGTCTCTTGAATTATTTCTTCAGTATGAACTGCAACGCGAGTTTCTTCTTTATTAATTGTTTTCTCAGTTTCTTTTTCCACTTCAATTTTTTCTTCCACTTGAGAGCTTTTATCTTCAATCTCTTCTTCTACTTTAGAGCTTGTATCTTCAATCTCGTCTTCTACTTGAGAGCTTGTATCTTCAATCTTTTCTTCTTCTTGAGAATTTGTATCTTCAATTTCTTCTTCTACTTGACAGTTATTTTCAATTTCCTTTTCTATTTGGTTTGTATCTTCAATTTCTTCTTCTTCCTGAACTGTAGCGCGAATTCTTTTCACTATAGGTTCATCATCACTGTCTTCTTCTACTGGAGAAGTATTTTCAATCTTAATTCCTTGATTAAATATATAGTCTAGTTCTTCATCGTCATCAACATCAGATAATGTAAATGATTGTAAAATATCGTCTTCATCATCAGATAACATAATAAAATCTTCATCTTCAGTATCCGAATTAACTTCTATAAGTGGTGCATTTTTCTTCAACATTTTATTATAATAGAAACTAATTTGTAATTCGGCAAATTTTTGTTTTCGTGGGTTTTTTGTTCCTCGTAACAATTTGATATATTTTTGAAAACAACGGAAATTTTGTAAACACATCTTTTTAAAATTGTAAAAAGAGTTAAGTGTTGTTTGGCATGTAGAACAAACGAAGACAGGAGTATCAGGTTCCGATATTTTCTGAAAAATACAGTAAATTTTATTAATGAAGATAAAAATGCGAAAATCAGCTTCATTTGTCAAGATTAGATATCATTAATTGTAACGGTAGGAATATAATTCAAAAAGTCGTGACGTCAGAGGGCGATATACAACTGTCAAACATTTATTTATTGAAAATCAAATAAATTTCAATTTGAGTCACTTGCGAAACAATAATACATGAATTTTTACAATAATTTATTAATATACACATTTCTAGGATGCACAAATCATATCGTTTGACTGTACATAACCACAATTTACAACTAATTAAATAAATAATCGTAATACTTACAATTTCTGGAATGGTGTGTTTGATTTGATTTATAACTGAGTCAATTTGTATCGTCTTATGTTTATCAAATAAATTTAATAAACTTTCTTTATCACTTAAACATATAAAACAGAAACTACTTATAGTATACATTTTTCAAACACTAATAAAGTAGTGTTCAACTTTGAAGTGAAAGCTAACACAACTACAATTTGGAGAAATGAACCAGTGTAAATAACCTTGTATAACTTGTGTTAATTAAGTTCACTAATTGCCGGAAGTTTTCGGAAACATACAGATTGCGCACGCGTAGCGTCTGTTGTGCGTTCATGTACAGAACGATGCAAAAGTATGGAAAAACGTTTTGACATTAATTAATTTTCTAGTGCATTTCTGAAGACACTATTTTATTAATATATTATTTATATTTCTTGTTGCGTTTTATTTTGAATATAAATAAATGTTTATAAATATATTTTAGCAAAAACTGTACAGTCAACACATTCTAGGAATTAAATATAGAGCTAGAATGCATAGCAACTCAACACAATTAATTAAGGAATGTCTACTTGTTCAAGGATAAGTTTGTTAATATTTCAAACTTTATTTTTCGTATTGTTGTATATTAATTATAGAAAAACAGAAACTTACGTACCTCTAAAACTACAAAATGTAAAATTACAACAGATGTCTTTTTTTTCAAGTATGTCAATCTTTCTTTTGCCAAAATTACGTCACGTATGTCTACTCTTATTTAATATTTATTTTTGTTCAACTCGGCACCAAAATACCAGATTTACAGCAGAGACCTTCTATATGTTGTCTCTGGCAGAGACTGCCGAAGCTGTAAATCTGTGTTTGGTGCCGTGTTGAACATATTATTTTTTGCCGATTTGGAATTAATATTAATTAAAGTAATTATTTTTAACACATATTTTGAAGGTTATAGCTGTCAAATTACATTACCATGCGTACGGTTGCTATGCATTTGTTGACGGTTACTATGCGTTTGTTGAGCGGTTGCTATATAAAATATTTTTACAGTTTAGTCAGTACAAGTGACACGAATTGCTAATAATCACGCTATATCCCACTCAGTGGGACAGCACTAACTCAAGAAACACAATCAATCTCCTTCAAACATTCCTATCCTGACACACCACTTTCGCCTCGTCCACATTCATACATCATTCGTTCATGCAACAAACCATCAATCATACCCAACCAGTTATTCCTCGGACGCCCACGCAATCATTCACCCTCAATCTCACCCACATATATTAGTTACACCAACCTTTCAAGATGTTCAAACCACCTCAACTGACTCACTCCCATTTTCTTAACAACATTCTTCTCAATCTCACACTCACCGTACACCAATGTATTCCGTACGCGATCACGTCTCGTATACCCACACACTCCTCTCAAATATCTCATTTCATCAATGTAGGCACTAACACACCATTATAGGTACTCAATCGAGCATCTCTAGGTCTAGATACATTTATGTTTCGAGCAAATGTACCCAGAGTACCCAATACCTTGCACCCTGCAGACACAAGCCTTCCAATCTCCCGGTCAATACGTCCATCCCTCGAAAAGATACTACCCAAATATACAAATTCATTCACTTGATTTAATCTCATATTACAATCAGTCACCAAAACATTCACTTACAGTTATCGACCTTCAATATCAGACTTAAACCTTTCCATACTTCATTTATGTTCACCATCATTCTTCTCAATTGCTCCTCAGTTTCACCCAACACAACATAAACTAACGCAGGCACTTTACATCCACCAATACGTACACCATCCGTTCCATTCAATGCCTTTCGTAACAACACATCCATTTTTATTTTGTATTTATATTGGGATATTTGGTGAGATTTTTTTTTGCAATTATTGTATTTTCATACCATGAAAGTGACATTTTGTAATAAACAAGTAATAGTTATATTATTCAATGAGCATGTAATGTATGCTATTTTACTCATGAGAATGAAGTTTGCATCACGAGCGAAGGCGGGTGATGTAATTCATTCAAATGAGTAATAGCCATTACATGTGAGTAGAATACTATACTTTATGCACAACATTTCGTCAAATATTTGTTTTAAAATTATAGGGTAAGTAGAATTTTTACTTTGACAAATACAAAAAGCTGTTTATTTATCAACATAGACAAATTGTAGCAACCATCGCTAGGCTACGTACTGTTGTAACAAAATTTTGAAGTGATTTGACATTTAACAGAAAATTTTAAAACCAATTATTCAGCTACAGTTTAAGCTTAAAAAGGAAAAAAAAGTATGAAAAATTTGTGTCTTTGGCTTTTTATGTGGAAAAAAATACTTAAAAGTCATTTTGATTTGACTCTTTTGACTGGTAATATTTGAATTTGACATAACGAATGAATAATATTATTTCATCAGCAGCAGTAACAAAGGTTATTAATTGATAAACAACGGTTGAATTATAGGTACATTATTTGACAGTTGCGGATAATAGTTATTTACTTTACAAGTGGGCAAAGTAAGGAATTACCCACGAGAGAAATCTTAGCTCACGAAGCCGAAGGCTGAGTGGGATAATTTTATCGAGTGGGTAATTCCACTTTGCCCACGTGTGAAGTATAACGTTTTATCCAACACTTCTTAATAAATGAAAAATTTATTAAAGAAATATTATTTGACAGTGACATATGCTTTAAATTTTTAAATTAAAATGTCAATCGAAGTAGTTACCAAGGTGTTGTGTGTTATTACTATTGATATAAATAAAAAAATACTCACTAGTGGCTTTCCTCAAAATTATACCCACTAGTGGATAATCTGTTACTTTGCTTGTTTAAAATCGCCATAGGAATATAGCATTTATTGAGAGGTGTTGGATAAAATATTAAATTAACTGTAGTGTCGACAATTGTTACTTACCAACAGCCACTGAAATATAGTAATACTGGAACACACACTGTCTTTTACTAAAGCGAAAAATGAATATAGATGTCTGGGTTATTCTTCTATGTTGAACCGTTGCTATACAAGGTGTTTCATAACTTCGAGTACATACGTTAATGGTATATGTTGATTACAAATATAAAGAAATTTTTAAAAATTCGAAAAATTAAGGGTTGTTTACCTAAAACATTTTTTGTAGTACTGCACTGGATTCGCTTTCCTATTAAACACAAACAACGAAGTAGGTAATCAACAATTTAAATTATTTAATACTAGTAAAATAAACGAACAAAATTAAATTATTTTTAATGAAACGATAATTATTAACATAATCATCCACCCAGTGGCAGTGGCAACGAAAAATTTTGGACTGGGAACATAGAAAATAATTTTGCGATTTAAAAAAAAAAATATTTTTGATTCGTAATCAGCATATCAAACAATATGTATATACCTGAAGTTATGAAACACCCTGTATAAAACGTTGTACAACAAAACAGATAGCCCTCGAAAAGCTGCATCTGTCTGTCTCGACTCGTATTTTAAACGTCTTTGATTGTTTCAATATTATCAACAATATTTTTCTCGGAAAAATTATGAGTGTAATTTTCATTTGATTGGTTACTTTCGCACACGAGAAATACAAAGATTAAATTGGATTTTTTTTAACCAACAATTTTTGCTGTTAAATAGTTTAGTGGTACAAATGAAGCATTGTGAATAGCCAATAATATAATAAAGAATAGTATATTCTACAACAAGTAATGGAATGGTACATATTCCACGCGAGCACAAAGTATGTAGTCCGAGCCGAAGGCGAGGGCTACGGTTTGCGAGTGTGGGATATGCCACTCCGTTACACGTTGTAGACTATCTTTCTATAACAAGATTTTGAAAAATATACAAAAAAATACAAATATAAAACTATTGTAAACGTCAAACTCAAATAAATCAAATTAAAACAAACAGACATAACCATAGTAACTGAATCAAGATACTTCATATATCGCGCTAATATGCGGCTCTTATTCGTCGAAAATATTCCATACGCAGCGTGTGGAATGTTAGTGATTCCATAACAATTTTTAGTTGTGGAATGCCCAGTTTCCAAAACAGTGTTATAGAAAATTAGATTTAATTGTTTTAAATTTTGGTAGAGCATATTTATTTAAAACTGTAAATTGTAACCCTATAATTTTTTATGCAACAAACTCAAATACAATTATGTATAATACATTAGTACATATTACAATTACCTTATAATTAATATAAAAATAAAACTATATTTTCTTGACTTCTTGACTTGCCATGTAAAAATGTTCAAATAAACGAAACATAATAAAATATTTACAGATCTGTCTTAAAAACCTAACACAGCTTCTCCTGTATCTCCACTGACAGCAACTTCATGAATCTTCATGTGCTTCTTCAGAAGAACTTTGCTGGTGAAGACACTGTTGCAGAGGCTACACGGAAGCTCTTGCACAATTTCCACCGTGTGAATTTTAATTAAATGATTGTTTAAGTCAGAATTTTTATAGAATTTTCTTGGACAAACAACACATTTTTTCTTTCTGTGGCATTCTCCATGTTTTGCAAGAGCTTCTTTTTTTGTAAACTTTTTTTTACAGAGTGAACATGGGAATATACCAGAGGCTTTATGCTGTTTGTCACTGTGTCGTTTTAGTGCCGCAAATGATGTGAATTTTTTGTTGCACAACGCGCACTTTAGTGCCCGATTATGAATAGTTTTCATATGTTTAGTGTAAGTGTAATGTGTTAAGAATCTTTGGTCGCACTTTTCACAATACATAAACTCATTGTTTACTAGTTGTTTTCTTTCGTGCATCTCCATATGTTTCTTTAAATATTTTTCTAGGGTAAATCTCTGGCCACAGTAGGAACAAGCAAATTTTTTTACGTTGGTATGAGTTTCAATATGTTTTTTTAACAAAGATTTTCTCGAATAGGTTTTATTACAAATTAAACATGGAAAATCATTTTTTTGTACTCCAAAATGTGAATCCATAATATGTTTCTTTAAATTTAATTTTCCCGCGCATTCTACTTGACACATCGGGCACCGAACTGACGTCACATTATCCACAGAGTGTACTTCTAATAAATGATTATTTAAAGAATTTTCATCTGGTAAAGTCTCTTTACAAAATGAACAAATGTAAGAAAGTTCTGATTCATCTAATAATGTAACATCCGCATGCAATTCCTGGACGTGTTTTTTGAGGTTAGAATGACTTGAAAACTCTTTTTCGCAAATCGTACAATTAAAGTGATGATCTCCACCGTGTATTTCTAAAATATGTTTCTTTAAAGTGATAGATTCAGAGAATATTTTACCGCAAAATGAACATTTGAAACTTGGAAGTGACACATCAATGTGAGTCTTTAAATGTTGTCTTAACAAATATTTCATTGCAAAACTCCGATCACAAAATGAACATGCATAATTTTTATTTTGAGAATGCATCGCCATGTGTCGTTCTAAATCTCGTTGTCGCACAAATTCAAAACTGCAAATACTACATTTAATCGGCGCAATTTTATCTGCGGCATGTTGACGCAAATGTAACTGTAATGATTTTCTATTCGGGTATATTTTATTACATCTGGTACATTTATAATTTCTTAGAGTTTCATGAGTTCTAAGATGATCTTGTAACTCATTACTTTTATAAAATCTTTGGTCACAAATCAAACAAATATGGTTTTTCGCTTCTGTATGTGACAGAAGATGCAGCGCCATTTTGGCTTCATCTGCAAATTCTTTTCCACAAGTATCACATTTAATCGCTTCACCAGAATGTGTTTTTATGTGTATATCTAAATGGGCTTGTTTTATAAACGATTTTTGACAAATCAAACATTCATAACTTTCCGGATTCAAATTAATCGAGCAATTATTTGGAACAGTGTGTTGTTCCATGTGATGTTCTAACGATTGTTTCGTTTTAAATACTCTTTTACAAATGTTACAAGTTAAAGAAGAACTACTTTCGCGAGGTGGAGGAACAAAATTGGGATCATGCCTTTTTAAATGACTATTTAAATGGCGTTTTTCCATAAATAATTTATCGCATACAGTGCATTGAAACTCTCTAGGTCTTTGAGAATGTGTTTTTAAATGTGAATTTAAATTAATTTTCGCCACGAATTTCTTATCGCAAAACGCGCATTCGTAATTTTTGATGCCCAAATGAGTGTTTTGGTGCGCGGTAAATAAATGTTTTTCTGCAAATTCTTTGTGACAAATTGTGCAAGTAAATCCTTTAAGTTTATGTTGGCGGGAATGGCTAACTAATAAAATATAACTATCAAAAGTTTTCTCGCAAGTGTTACATTTGTGAGTGTTTTTTTCTTTTGGGTGGCAGAGTTTTTTATGTTGAGTCAAACGATGATTATACACAAACTTTTTATCGCACTCGTCGCACTTATATTTTCTCAAATTCGCGTGAAATTCTAAATGTTTTTTATACACATATTTCTGGACAAAAGTTCGATTGCAAATTTTACACTGAAAGTCTGTAACATCCGCGTGTCGTTTTAAATGTATCACTAAACTACCTTTTTGAGTAAACTTCTTATTACATATCTTGCACTCATAGTCACGAATTCCCGCATGAATTTTTAGATGGTTTTTTAATTTCCCATTAGACGATAACCATTTTCCGCAAATTGTACACTGAGCTGGTTTTTTAGATGGTTTAGTTTTTGGAGTATTCGGAATATTTTCTATTACAGTTTCTTCATTTTCATTTTCAGAAGACCCTGATTCATCAGAAGGTTTAAAATCTGAATCGTTATCATTAACCACATGATCTGAATCTTCATTTAAAACAACAACAGTTGGACCATCTTCGTTTTGATTTGAATTGTCAATAAAAGATACTCCGTCTTCATCAATTGCCTCGCCATTTTGTTCTTCTGGAAGTGTTTCATAATACCTTTCTTTATTTGCACTATCTTTATTTTGTGCTTCCAATTGCTCAGACAACATCAACAAGTCTTGAATTTCTTCTTTTACGTTTACTTCTTCCAATGTATCGCTGTCAATTTCTTCTTTGATTTGTGCCTCACAATTATTTATGTTTATCTGTACTTCTCCAAATCTTTGGTCTGGTATGTGATTGGCTCCTTGCAATTGTTTTGTGTAGTTTTGTAATCGACGATAATTTTTGAAACACAGTCTTTTAAATTTGAAAAAGTAGTGGAATGTTTTGTGGCATTTTGAACAAATGTATACGGGTATTTCTTCTTTTGATGTTTTCTGAAAAGCAATAAATATTATAAAATATCAGACTCATAAGAAAAGCTATAAAAATCTATCATTTATGATGTGGATTTAACCATTTGACAGTTCGACAATCTAACAGCTAAGTAATAAGAAAGAATTTGGAAAGACGTCAAAATTAGGTTCAGTTATACTATATATATTTGCCATTTTGTGAGCCCATTGGAAACGTTAAATTTTAATAAAAATTTTAATAAAAATTGTACAAAACCAAAAACAAATATCAAATTTAAGTTTTCATGCGATTGTTTAACAAAACTTGCGAGTATTTATTTTGATTCGACATTGTTCGTTTAAACAGCACTTCAATTGTCTACTAAATTAATTAATTAATGACGTCAATTAAACTAATTTAGACCCAATATATCACTATAAAATATAATAAATGTTAATATCCATGAATAGTTTAGCAAAAAAGTGAGTTAATTTGATAAAGTCAATATGATTTCTAGGAAAAGTTGTATAAACTAATCTTAAATTATTGTTTATTAAATAAGTAAAATATCAACATACCATTTCTGGTAAAACATATTTAACATGTTCGTAAACTGAA
This sequence comes from Poecilus cupreus, assembly GCA_963942605.1. NCBI lineage: Eukaryota > Metazoa > Arthropoda > Insecta > Coleoptera > Carabidae > Poecilus > Poecilus cupreus. Next base: position 1,089,689 of record OZ012724.1, read on the forward strand.
ACAGTATCTTTTCGAAAAACATTTGTATCACTTAAGCACATAAAACAAACACTAGAAATGTAATACATGATTAATTAATATTATTTAGCAGTAAATACGATGTAATAACGTCAAAAGCTTTATCTTCCAAACATAAGCTTTACTTATTATGAATTTGACAGGAAGAGGTCGCCGGTGTTAGTGTACAGTCTGGGTATTTCACTTAACATTATTATTGTAGATTTACATAAATGCAATGAATAAAAAGTTAAATTTAGTTTTACACGTTTTAAAATAACGCTACAAGGGCAATAATTACTACAGATCTATAATGTAATTGGATAATTGTATGTTTTATATACTGATAATTGTTTTCCGAATGTACATTTTAAACACGCAATAAGCTGATTCGTTGAGCCATAAATTATTAAAACAGATACATTAACTTCACATTTTGTATATTCCTTTCGTTACAATAAATACTTGCATTATATAAAATACAAAATGTAATTTATAAAATAGCAAATACACTAGTTTTATTTTTGTCCAAAGAGTATTATTTTTATTAACACATGAAATGAAAGAATTGCAGATGAAACAATAGTAAAAAACAATAAATTTTTGTTGAGTTTACTCTAGCGTAGCTAGCTTCATTCGTATTAAACGCCTTTGACATGATCAGTGACGTTTGTCTAGGTCTTGTCATTTTGTTGAAATAATTGTATTTTCATTTTTAATAATGCTGTTTTTACTACGACTAATTTAATTCGCCTGTAATTAGATTAAAGGTGTTGCCTTCTAACTGAGTATATAAAAAAATCTATCTAAAACGCAGTATTTTTGTAACTAAATATTACTTGTTTTCACAATTTTGATAGGTGTGTGCAAAACAGGTAAGTCATTTTTGACAATTAGCGAATTAGTTTGCATAATATTTGAAATTTTTCAGAAACGCATTTAAAATGGATGGATTTTCATCGTACCACAATAATGGAAACATAAGAGAACACGATTGCAATAAATTAACACAGATTGGATCAAGTATACAGAAGATATCACAAAATGGTAAAGTACATTTTGTAATGTTGTGAAAACATTAGTATTTTGTTATATTGTTGCAGTATCTTCAATACAAAGAATGGTCCAACAATTGGGAACGTCACAGGATTCCAGAGAACTACGACAACAATTGTGAGTCATAATTATTGTTCGTTATCGTTTTGTTTTAGTAGTTAGGAACAAGATAAAGAAGGCATCGCCGTGTTTGTGTTGTTTTTTAATCTCAGTTTTGTTTTTAATTATTTATTTATAACCTTGAATACTCTTTTAACATTGAAATATAATTTTTATTGAATAACTTTGAATATTATATTTAGAAATAAGAGGTTCAGTGAAGCCTTTATTCACTGTTCAGTACTAATTAAATTAAAATCTATTTTTAAATTCATTGAATCTAATCGCAGTCTCACGCAATAGTTTTTTTTTGCCTCTCGAACATAAATACCGGGTGTAGAATTGAAATGTGGCGTATGGGGATTTCAATGCAATTTTTTTTATATTATTGTAATTTTTTGCCTATTTACTTTATAGTAAAAGTGAAAATACAAAAGTTTGTTCAGAATTTAAAAATGCATGCAACAACACACATGTGTATGTGTGTGTGTGTGTGTGTGTAGTCTGTGGCAATTTTTTCGTCTCGCATAACTCAAATACTATAATACCAAAAAATATAATTTTGTGACTTTTTGCTTCTTATATTTAAATGACGAGCTGATTAGATTTTGGATAAAATTGGTCGACCGGAAGTAGCAGTTTACTTGAAGCCCTTAACAGTTTTTCGTGAAAAACAGGGTTACATTTCCTTTTTCAACAATTTATGTTATTTTGAAAGTTGAAGAATATTTAATTTTACATTTGTTTTGATTAAACTAATTTTATTAATTTTCATTAGATTTAGAGATAATAAAATATAAGGAAATTAATTTCATAAATCTTGTATTCCTAGTACACCATGGAAAATTTTCAATTTTTTACGAAATGTGACACATGTCATTGTGATTGTGAAGCTGTTTTCTTAGTGAAATATGTCAAAAAATTAAATAAATATACGAAAGAAAATTAAAATTCTCAAATATAAATAGAAAATAAATAAATAAGAAGGTATGTTTCTGTATCAACTACTATTTTGTATCGTTTAAGAGTTGTATTGGGCGGGAGGTTATGTGCTTGGACACTTCAGATTTTTTAATAATGGTTCAATTTTATTTAATTCCGTTTTGTATATTTGTTCCAAGTCTGTTGTGATCAGTTAATTTTAGGATGTTGAACAGGAAATGCGTAATTCTTTTCTTTGATGACATAGTTATTTACAGTAAAAATTAATTGCAAGTTTGTGCCGCGTACAATTTTTATTTCTACATTCACAGTATTTTTTAAATTTATTTTTTTTAAATATAAGCCCGCAAAATTTTACCAGTCTCTCTAACAAGCCTGTAAAACTATGCAGGTCTCTTTTAGAAGTCTGTAAAACTTGACTGCTCTATGCGCTGTAATTACTCATTTACTTAGTTACCAAAGTGCTAAAATTTCTCTCGTGGGTAATTCCTTACTTTGCCCACGTGTGAAGTATAACGTTTTATCCAACACCTCTTAATAAATGCAAAATTTATTAAAGAAATATTATTTGACACTGACATATGCTTTAAATTTTTTAAATTAAAATGTCAATCGAAGTGGTTACCAAGGTGTTGTGTGCTATTATTATTGTTATAAATAAAAAAATACTCACTAGTGACTTTTCTCAAAATTATACCCACTAGTGGGTAATCTGTTACTTTCCTTGTTTAAAATCGCCATAGTTATAGAGCATTTATTGAGAGGTGTTGGATAATATTATATTCTACAACAAGTAATGGAATGGCACATATTCCACGCGAGCAAAAAGTTTGGTTTGCGGTATGGAATGATAGTGATTCCATAACAATTTTTAGTTGTGAAATACCTATTTTCCGAAACAGTGTTATAGAAAAATTATTACAAGTATTTTTTACAATATACTGATTATGAAAGTTTAGTATCTGAGTGCATTAGACCCTATCGATATGTCGATGTTTAATTAATTTTAAATTTATTGACTGCGTCTCTGATTTGTTGTTTTATTTATAAAAGTTGTCGTAGTCGAAAAGATGTAGAATAATTTTGGCTAAAAATTTGTTTTTGGAACTTTTTTTTATATTTCATACCACATCAGATTTTCTCATGAATTTCATAATCCAATGTGTGAGTCTGCGACTCTATTAATTTGAATACATTAGATAATAATATAATTCTTGCAGGGAACAAATCCAGCAATACACACAGCAGCTGGCGAAGGACACGTCGTCGAACCTGAAGGAGCTGCAGGCGGTGCCGGTGGGGCTCTCGGCGACGGAGCAGCGCCAGTTCAAGATGCAGCGCGAGCGTCTAGCGGACGAGTTCGCCGCGGCGCTGGGCGCGTTCCAGGCGACGCAGCGGAGCGCCGCCGCCAAGGTCAAACTGCAGATACAACGCAGCAAGGCGCTGGTGCAGGCGGACCCTTTCCTGCCAGGTGAGAGCAACTAATATCATGTGATCGTGTTAGAATATATCGGTGTAGTAAACATTTTTATTTTAAAGTTGTAAGTGCAGAATTAATCAAATCAAACACATAATGAATGACGTTAATGTTTACTTGTACTAGTTTAAGTTGTACATTCAGTTTAATATATTATTAATGTTAGCAATCAAGAAATAATTTGAGTGCAAATATTTTTGTGGAAATTTTTAGCATTTTTATTGCTTATTTCGACTCAGTATTTTAATTTGAATGAAGTGGAATGTGTCACTTTTACACATTATTCTTAAAAGATTTCATTCGATCATAAATCAACAATAGTTATTTGTCAAACTAGAGGGGAAAGCGCTTCTTTTTCGCACTCGAGCTCGAATAAAAGAAGCTATTTCCTATCGTGTGAAACAGAACATTTTTTTCACGACATGTTTCTAAAAATGATTTACTCGAACCTTTAAATACATTTTGACAATACAACACACAACTGCTAGGTTATCAGACGCAAGGCGGTGACTTGTTTAAATTATTTCTAATTGGTAAATGTGTCCATGATTACTGAGAAATGATTTAATATACTGTGCAAAAATAATGTTATACACTCATCATTTCCAATTTGTAGCTCTTATAGTTCTTGAGATCGCAATGGTGCTCTTTCAAATTACAACACACCGTATTTTGACTTGATATTTCAACAAAATCACCAACCTTAAAAATTAAAATTATACTGCATTATTATAACTCTCGAATGAGTTGTTAAGGAACTCTTTTTGGTACTGTAATCTGTTAACGAATTAGTCCAAGTTTTATAAAGAATAAGTGCTATAATGAATTTGTATATTTGGGTTGAGTATGTTTTCGAGGGATGGACGTATTGACCGGGAGATTGAAAGGCGGGTGTCTGCAGGGTGCAAGGTATTGGGTGCTCTGGGTATATTTACTCGAAACGCGAATGTATCTAGAGATGCTCGATTGAGTGTTTATAATGGTGTGTTAGTGCCTACATTGATGTATGGTTCTGAATGTTGGGTGTGGACGAAGAAGCATGAACGACGTATAACTGCTGTGGAAATGAGGTATTTGAGAAGAGAGTGATCGTGTCCGAAATATATTGGTGTATGTTGTGTGTGAGATTGAGAAGAATGTTGTTAAGAGTGGGAGTGAGACAATTGAGGTGGTTTGGACATGTTGAGCGAATGTCGAATGAAAGGTTGATGAAACTAATATACAGGGTGTTTCATAACTTCGAGTACATACGTGAATGGTATATGTTGTTTGAATTGTTGATTACAAAACGAAAAGAATTTTTTTTTTAATTCGATAAATAAAGGGTTGTTTACCTAAAACATTTTTTGTAGTACTGCACTGGATTCGCTTTCCTATTAAACACAAACAATGAAGTAGGTAATCAACAATTTAAATTACTTAATAAACCAACAAAATTTAATTATTTTTAATGAATTGATAATTATTAACATAATTATCTACCCAGTGGCAGTGGCAACGAAACATTTTGGACTGGGAAACATGGAAAATAACTTTGCGATTTAAAAAAAAATTCTTTATGATTCGTAATCAACATATCAAACAACATATACAATTAACATAATATACCTAAAGTTATGAAACATCCTGTATGTGGGTGAGATTGAAGGTGAACGATTGCGTGGGCGTCCGAGGAATAACTGGTTGGGTATGATTGATGGTTTGTTGCGTAAACGAATGATTCCGAGTGTGAAGAATAAACGAGCATGTATGAATGTGGACGAGGCGAAAGTGGTGTATCAGGATAGGAATGTTTTGAGGAGATTGTTGGTTGACTATTTCTGGGTTCGTGCTACCCCACTAAGTGGGATATAGCGTGATGTTATGTATGTATGTATGAATGTATGCTATAAAAGACCGTATAAAATCAAAAGCACCGCAAACACGCTTCGAAAATATTACTTTTTCTTTTATCCCTTTCAAACTTTTGACTTGGAAGTGTATAATATAAACTTCTAGTTGAGTAAATTATAATTGATTGAGCGCAGTTAAAGTGCATTCCGCCGGGGAAGCATAGAGGTTTGTTAACCTATGTATTTATTGATAATAATTATTAATAATTATATTGTAAGATTGATAACATTTTATCGGATTATATTTGTAATAAATTGATTATCTTTGCATGATAATAATAGATATTTAGATTGCTGTTTAAAATTACAGCAAAATGGATACAGCTTCATCGTCTTGTAAGCAAATAATAAAAAAACAATAATACATTGTAAACGTATTCCAAAATAATTTAAAAATTAAAAGAAACATTCAAACATGCTTCACAGTCAAGCTACAATTTTCCACTATTTTATTTATACATAATACATAATTAATTACACTATCACATACTCGTATCTGTTGTGTTTTTTCTTACCTCTATGAATAATAAATGCTTTCAACTGTGATAAATGTGATTGTGTTACGCAGGTCCAAGAAGAAGCGGCGAGCACCAGCTCATAGAGCTGCAGAACAGCAGCGGCTCCAACAGCAGGCATCAGCAGCAACAGCAGCTGCAAGATGACGCCAACCTGCAGCTGCTAGAGGAACAGGAACAGTCCATTCGTAGGCTAGAGGTAACTAACATTATAAACACGAACACATTAAATAATACTTATACAATTCCCTGCTTCCCTAATCATTTTAGAGAAAAATGTTTCAAACGGAAAAGATGAAGAGATTTAATGTCTGCATCAGAACCAGTGAACAAATTTAATTTTACTTTTTTAATAAAGACTAAAAAGGTGTTTAAAAATTTTAAAATTTCAGTTTTTATCAATACTTTTGTTAAATAGCGCCTACGGTTCATGAATAATTAAAATCAGCATCATAAAATCGGTGGCTTAGTGGTTATGTCACTAGCCTAGCGCACCAGAGGTCGTGGGTTCCAATCCCACTAAATAGCATGTTCATAAAAATCACATTCAGCTACTTATTACACAGCATATCATCAAAGAAATGATTCAAACTTTATTCTCATTGAATAATAACATAATTATGTATTTCCAAATTCAACAACAAAATTATTTCAGTATATATTTTTGAAACAGATAGTAGTTTTGTGATAGACAAAATAAAAGACAGATTTGTTAAAACGAGTAGTAGCAAAATATTTCAAATAAAATTCCAATGTTTTATTTCGTGTATATTGTATAGAAGAATACGTGCAAAATCGCGGATCTAGTTTCAGCGGTCACAAGCTAAAAATAGAAACATCACTTCTCAGGATGTGTCAGGTTCAGCCTCACTTTCAATCGTCTGGAAGTTCGTCGCCTGATAGATTTTATATTCGACTTGATTATAAATTAACTGCATCGACTGCGCAACTCACTCATTTGAATATGGTGGGAAATATTTTGTTAGTACATGCTACACTTATAAATACATAATTGAAGCTTTGAAACCAATTTAAATATACAAACTGGTCCATAAGAATTATCTGCAATTGCAGATTAAATGTGGAATATAGGGATTTCAATGTTATTTTTTCTTTGATATTGCTGTATATTTTTAACTATTTATTTACAGCAAAAGTGTAAATACAAAAGTTGTTCAGAATTTAAAGATGCGTACAATATGACCTATTTATTTAACAAAATATTTCACGATATATAAATCAAATTAATAGTATATTGTGTCATTAGGAGTAAATGTGATACTTTGGGTGCTGAGCATGTAAGTTTGAACAATTACATGCGAAGCACCCAAAGACACATTTACTCCGAATAACACATGCTATTTTTTCTTCAAACATAGAAAATTAAATTATTAATATTATAAAATGCTCAAAATTTCAAAAAAATATTCTCTTATCCAGCATTTCAAGTTGCCGTAGAATATGCTGTTTTGTTATTTATGTTTATTTGTTTCATTTTCAACTGTCAAATTATTGAATTACAACCTAACTATTTTTCATAATATTTTACTTTGTCCGCCGCCGGCGTAAATGTATTGCCAAGGATACACTTTTACGCCGGCGGCGACAATATTGAACTTCTACTTGTTGAATATAAATACATAACAACGTACTTTTATGACGTTTGAAGAAAAAATTAATATTGATTAGGAAAATTGTAAAGCAATCATGGAAAATTAAATAAAAATTAAAAATGTTTGACATTTTAGAAAACAGATTTAGATTTATTTGTTATGTACTAAAAGTGTTTAAGAAGACGCATGTCATAAAAAAAATATTACTAGATAATGATGTCACCATGTAACAACGTTTATAATGTATACTAATTTTTACCTCCCGCCACATCCTGTAAGGGAGGTATAGGAATCATGTTAAAAGTTCGGTAGTGAGTTTTCAGTGGATGAGCACGATTTAGGATCCCTAGAATACGATTTTAATAGTTTTTTGATGTTCTCTGTGTGTGTGTGTGTGTGTGTGTGTGTGTCAGTCAGTCTGTGTGAATTTTTTTAGCCATAGTTTCTCAAAAACTTACTCAACAGAACATTTTGATATTTTGTATAATTAATAGTTATACAACAAGAGATTCGAAAATAATTTTTCAGGCTTGTTATTCTATATCCGACGAAATACTTTCTAAATCACTCATTTCCACGAAATGCTTCAAAAAATTATGAAAAACAACTACATCATTAATTAATGTTAAATTATGATCGTTATGGATTTGAAACAATTTAACAAGAACTACTTGGATTAATTTTCTATTTGTGAAAAAAATCAAATCAAATTATTTAAGTTTTTTAACTTTGGGCGGGTGCAGATAAAATATTGTATAATACACGTGTGATAATTAATTTGATGGGGTAAATAGCTCCGTGGTAACGTGTCGGACTGTGGATTGTGAGATCTTCAGTTCGAATCCCACAGCTGACAGTTGTCAATTTACATTTTCCCTGTGGTTCCTCCTCCACTGACATTTTTGGGGGGCTATGACTCGACAGCTGGTAACCGCATTTCATACGTAAAAATATATCATTTACCGAGATCTGCGTATTTATTTTTTATTGCACAACATGCGTATCTTAATAATGCTCTTATCCCACTTGTATCGTAAATATCTATTATCTACAATTGTTATTTAAAACATTTTTTTTATAACACTGTTTTGGAAACTAACACATAAATAATTTCGACGAATCAGGAAATTGACACATTACTAACCGATTGTGAATAAAATCTTTTCTATAACACTGTTTTGGAAACTGGGCATTCCACTACTAAAAACTGTTATGGAATCACTATCATTCCATACGCGGCGTATGGAATATTTTCGACGAATCAGAACCGCTTATTAGCGCGACATATGAAGTATCTTGATTCAGTTACTATGGTTACGTCTGTTTGTTTTAATTTGATTTATTTGAGTTTGACGTTTTCAACAGTTTTGTATTTGTATTTTTGTATAATTTCCAAAACCTTTTTATAGAAAGTATAGTGTACAACATGTAACGGAATGACATATCCCACGCTCGCAAACCGTAGCCCTCGCCTTCGGCTCGGACTACAAACTTTTTGCTCGCGTGGAATATGTGCCATTCCATTACTTGTTGTAGAATATACTATTCTATAACACTGTTTTGGAAACTATACATTCTACAACTAAAAATTGTTATGGAATCACTAACATTCCATACGCCGCGTATGGAATAAATTCGACGAATCAGAGCCGCATATATGAAGTATTTTGGTTCAGTTACTATGGCTACGTCTGTTTGTTTTAATTTGTTTTATTTAAGTTTGACGTTTTCAACAGTTTTGTATTTGTATTTTTTATATAATACCAAAATCTCGTTATAGAAAGTATAGTCTACAACATGTAACGAAAATGACCTATCCCACACTCGAAAACCATAGTTGCTCGTGTGAAATATGTGCCATTCCATTACTCGTTGTAGAATATACTATTCTCTCCTACAATAATCCAATACCTTCCAGGCGGACATAAGCGACGTGAACCAAATCTTCAAAGAGCTGGGCGCCATCGTCCACGAACAGGGCGACATGATCGACAGCATAGAATCCAGCGTGGAGCGCACGGAAGTCTTCGTGTCGGAAGGCACTCAGCAGCTGCGCCAGGCGTCCTCCTACAAGAACAAAATACGCAAGAAGAAGCTCATCCTCATGATCATCGCAGCTGTTGTGCTCTCCATCATCATTGCCATCATCGCGTGGCAACTGTCGTAGGTTTGGAGGCAAATGTTAGGTTATGTGGATCTCGGTTTGGTACCAATCTAAATTAGGGAGGATAAGTTTGTTAGTTTAAATTGATTTACAGTTTTTTGTATTGTTTTTAGGTAATTCATGCGTTTGATTAAAGTTTAAAACGCACTAAATAGACAGGCGGAATTTCAACGAGTTTCAAAACATAAATCGTACTGGTTTTATAAATCAATAATCATTTTTCAGTATTAAATAAATAAAGGTGTCTACGTTTGAAAATATTTTCAGTTAATTTGACACTTTGTTTTTTAGAAGATAAATTCGAAAGAAAACTTTAATGTTCCTTTCTGATTAAAAAAAGTCTGTAATAATATAAATAAAAAATCTGATGTGGCCAGCACATAACCTCCCGCCCAATACTACTCTTAAACGGTACAAAATACTATTTGATGATATAGAAACATACCTTCTTATTTGTTTATTTTATTTATATTTGAGAATTTTAATCTTCTTTCGTATATTTATTTAATGTTTTGACATATATTTCACTAAGAAAACAGCTTCACAATCACAATGACATGTGTCACATTTCGTAAAAAATTGAAAATTTTTAAATGTTTCCACGGTGTACTAGGAATGCAAGATTTGTGAAATCTAATTTCTTTATATTTTATTATCTCTAAATCTAATGAAAGTTAATAAAATTTGTGTAATCAAAACACATGTAAAATTAAATATTCTTCAACTTTCAAAATAACATAAATTGTTGAACAATGAAATTTAATTGTGTTTTTCATAAAAAACTGTTAAGGGCTTCAAGTAAACTGCTACTTCCGGTTGACCAATTTTATCCAAAATCTAATCAGCTCTTCATTTAAATATAAGAAGCAATAATTCACAAAATTGTATTTTTTGGTATTAAAGTATTTGAGTTATGCGAGACGAAAAAATTGCCACAGACTACACACACACACACATACATACATACATACATACATACATACATACATACATACATACATACATACATACATACATACATACAGACATCATGGCGAAAATAGTAAAATCGTATTGTAGGGACCCTAAAACGTGCTTATTCATTGAAAACTCAATACCCAATTTTTTGACCAAAAACAATACCTCCCTTACCTAGACGTAGGCGGGAGGTAAAAAGAGTGAAAATAAATTGAAAGTAATTTGACAGATTTTTTGGAAACTCATTGCCAGGCAATAAGTTTCCGAAAGAAACTGGAGAAATACTCTAATTCATCGAACACTCAAATTCTATTTAATTATATTATTTTATCCACAACTATCACATAATATACCCATAATTCAACCGTTGTTTATCAATTAATGACCTTTGTTATTGTTGCTAATGAAATAATATTGACAGTTCGATGAATTAATATTATTCTTTCGTTATGTCAAATTCAAATCTTACCTGTCAAAAGAGTCAAATCAAAATGAATTCTAAGTAATTTTCTTCCATATAAAAAGCCAATGACACAAATTTTTTAATTTTTCATACTTTTTGCAATACCTGTACTGCAAGTTACCCATTAATAACAAAATTTAAACACAGTAAGTGGAACTTTTATTGCACAATTGGTTTCCATGGTTACATCATTTACTTACCGTCCACGGTGGATGGTATAGTGATATTCACCTAAGAATGGCATTCCAATGTGATGACGTCACACACTTCATTTATATGAGGTACTAATAAAAATTGAAATTTCGATTGACCGTACTGACATCTGTTGGCAATGTAGTAGAAATAAGTATTTACAAATTTATTTCCTAGCGTCGTTCAAATTTCAACATTGCACAAATCCCCTAAGTCAATAATAATAATAACGAAGAATATATAAGAAAATAGATAATAATAACATTTACGTTAAATTGATAACATAACCTCACAATATAAAACTTACATCTTCTGCAGAAAAAATGGAATTAGTGGACCATCTATACGTTTTTCTTCATGAAAAAATGCCGAAGCATTCAAAATAATTTCTTTGCAACGTTTAGATAATGTTTTACCACTCATATTTATTCATTAAATTTAACTCAATCACTGAATGCGAATATAAACACAGTAAATATTCAACTGTCACCTATACGGTGTAAGTAGCGACGTACGTCAACATACGCTTCGTGACATTAGCAACACATCAGACAAAAGCATTGCTAATAACGCATGTGGATCACTTAATTCATACCCTTCTGTGACGTCATCAGAATGGAATTCGAAGAATGCCATTCTTAGGTGAATATCACTATAAGTGAAACTTACCGTTCATGGTGGATGGTAAGTAAATATATATCATTCAAATTTTATTTTTAACCTCAATCTGTCAGCTGTTAATTTTGATACGTATTTTTCCTTTTCTTATATTTACGCAGGTATTGCAAAAAATATCTTACTAACCTCGAACTGTAATTGATATTTTAGGCCTCGAATGTTTAGGAAATCTCGACCCTACGGGTCTCGTCATCCCAAACTATATTCTCGACCTAAAAACTATCACTTAAAGTTCACGGTACGTAATATACTATTTATCCACAACTGTCAAATAATATACTCATAATTCAACCGTTGTTTATCAATTAATGACCCTTGTTACTGTTGCCAATAAAGTAATATTGACAGTTCGATGAATTAATGTTATGTTAAATTCTTACCTGTCAAAAGAGTAAAATCAAAATGAGTTTTAAGTAATTTTCTTCCATATAAAAAGCCAAAGATACTAATTTTCTCATTTTTCATACTAGTATTTTTTTAAGCTTAAACTGTAGCTGAATAATTGGTTTTAAGATTTTCTGCTAAATGTCAAATCACTTCAAAATTTTGTTACAACTGTACGTAGCCTAGCGATGGTTGCTATAATTTGTGTATGTTGATAAACAAACAGTTTTTCTTGTATTTTTCAGAGCAACAATTCCACTAGTCTTATAATTTCAAAACAAATATTTGACGAAATGTTGTGGATAAAGTATAGTATTCTACTCGTATTACTCATTCGAATGATGTACATCACGAGCGAATGCTTAATTCTCATGAATAATAGCATACATTACATGCTCATTGAATAATCTACTATTTTGTTCCACAAATTCATAACAAAATTAGGTAACACACTTAACATGTGTTATAAGCACTGTCATGTTGACCTAACCTAACTATCTGACATTTGTTATAATAATGCAGTACAATTTATATTTTCAAGGTTGATAATTCTGTTGAAATAACAATTTAAAATAAAATACAGTGTGTTGTAATTTGAAAGCGCACCATTGACATCTCAAGAACTATAAGAGCTACGACTTTGGTTAAATTAGACAAAAGTTACCACACTAGTAGCACAGTATAAGAATGGGGTCATACACTTTTCAAAAAAAGTTGTGTTTTTTTACAAATTATAAAAAATTTAGATCATTTCAGTCACATATTATTCAATATTTCTTATAATTTTTAACTTTTCATTCATAATTTCCTTTCTGAAGTTTCGCGGTTGCAAAATCGTGACGTCATCTTGTAATAGAATGTACAGCATGGCAAGGCAAAAGAGGTGTTGATAACAAATAATAACTTGCTCTTCAGGGTTGTAATAATTACTTATTATTATTAAAATGAACACTCCGATAAATTAAATTAGGTATTGGTTAATTATAACATTTTTAGTCAAATAGTTTAGGACGTGTTAAAACAAATTGCTTTGATGTACTATATGTTGTCGCTTGTCGGTAATGTCGGTAGTCTCATTATCGCACCTGTCATCTCAAGTCATATGTTGTAGTTAACAACGATTTTCAAATTAAACTTACGTTTATTATATTTGTTATATTATTTTGCCCAGCTAATATATTTGTAAAAACCTCTCAGTAAATAACAATGACAGATAACAGTCAATTTGACAGTTGGTGTAGTTCCTCGCCCTCCGCAAGAGCGTGTTTCCTAGAATTACAAGATGACGTCAATGAAATGGGATGCCAATTTCAAAAAATCGTATCTTAATAACTAAATGGCTTTTAATATTAAAATTAGTATCTATATTTATAATTTTACTCAAACTTACAGAAAAAAAAATAAAATGAAAAAAGGTTTATGACCCCATTCACACAGTAACGACACTTCAAATATTTTCAAGATCCCAAGTGCGCAGCAGGGAAGACGGTCGCTTAGTGTTCGCTGATAGGCTATCTTAGTATCAACCCACAGTATTTCTATCATGTTAAGTTCATAAAATGAGTGCAAAACAGAGAGGACAACTTATTTGTACCATGAATAATGGTAGTTTTTTTACACTTTGTTCCACTTGCAACTGACAGCTATTCAAATTTACCGCCGTATACTGCTATTGCCAAATGGCCGCTCAGCTCAAAGTTATCAGGCGATGCGACATAAAAATCAAAAGTCTGACAGCAAGTGTAGCTACTGTGTGAATTCTAATTTTTATTACTGAAGTTTATTTTTTATTAATTTCTACCTATGACAGAACTGGATACGCAGTAAAGCAAATAAAATTTATCCGAATTCATTAACATAAAATGTAAGTAAATTTAGCTTCTGTCTTATAAAATCTGACATTTTAGGTTAGGTTAAGTTTGATATCTCAAATAGAAAATTGTTTTATGAAACGCCTTAAATTGTAAATCAAATTTCAATTAATAATTCTAGCAACTAAAACAAAATATATCTTTTCGCAAGACCAGATATTTTTGTAGAATTATCTTTTGCATTTGAAGTATTTTAGTACAATTTTTACCTAATTCAGCTTCAATACTTCAAATTACTGAATACATATTATTTATTCTTGTGATAGTGTTTGAAATTAAAATATGGGAACAGTAGAAAGACTGAATTATTTGTGTATTAGGTCTGTTCGATTTTCTTATTATTTCTTCGGTATATCCGTATATTTTTATAACATTCTTCACTTATATTATGTATATTGATGTTTTACTTGTTACTTTTACTAACTTTACTATTAAGATTTTGTTGAACAAACGGAAATATATAGAAAAATAAATGAGGAATATGTTGTAATTATAAGTAAATTAATATTTATAATTTTGCGTAAAGGTGTGTATATTTTAGCGTGATAAATAAACTAGGTACATTAAACTTTATTCATTTTTAAATTGAATTCAATGTATTGTTATTTAATACAAGTACTTAGAGATACATTACATATTATTAAAAATTTCTAGACGATTATTATCAAACCGAGATCTTATCCCAACAATGATATTATTTATACCTAGTGATTACATTATATTATACTTATTTTAAAAATAAATTAAGCTGCTAAGAGATAATTTACAGTAAAAAATATTTATTTTCACATTTCTAAGATGAAAATTGAAATAGAATTAAATAAAATATAACTGAAGATGTTTGTATATTTTAGCTTTTGTGTTGAATATATTTTAGGCCATATAATATTCTGTATATTAGCAATATTTAACAATATGATTACTTATTTCAAGTTGTAAAAAATTCTTCTATTGGTAAGAAATATGTATTTCTTAACTGAAATAAATTTGTTGCATATAATTTTATTTTTCTTCAAGCGTTTTATAATATTCACATTTTGCTACTACATATTATACGGTATAGAAATTAATCATTTTATTACTAGTACAACAGTAAAAATATTATTTCATGGCGTACAATAATTATTAATTGTTTCATACATCACTGGTGGCAGCTCTGATGAGTGACAGTTGTATTGCGTGCTTCTGTCATATTTCATATTTTATTGTTTAAAATGGCATATTTGTGTTTTATACAACCTGAAGTTTGCTTCAGAATATTTGAAGAAAAAATTATATATATATCGCTCGAAGTTGAACATTCTTTTTTGTTTTGTTCAATTTGCATAGCCTCGATTGCAAATTTATGAGGTTAACATAAAAAAAATCATATTTCAATTCCTAGTAACAATATACTATTATTTATTTTACTATTTCAGTGTTTTAAAGTTAAAGGGCAAAGTTTGTGGAGCTTTTCATTATCTAGTGGTGGTATGACTGCTATAAAAATTGACAGAAACATGACGTATAACCTCAAAATGGTAAGTTGTTGTTGTTGATTTTTAATTATAATCTTTTATTCATTCTCTAAAACGGAATGAGATTTTATTGTTGAAACAATTACAAATTAATTTTCATCTGTGAAGTGCTACCAACACAACTGATTAAAATTTTCTAGTAGTGGTATGAATGCTATAAAAATTGACTGAAACATGGCGTATAACCTCAAAATGGTAAGCTGTTGATAACGATTTTTAATTATATTTTATTCTTTCTCGAAAACGGAAAGAGATTTATTGTTGTGACAATTAACAATGTATTTCATCTGTGAAATGCTACCAACACAACTGATTAAAAACACCAAATTATATTTTTGTTAGTGGCTTTAAAAAAAATCTAATTAGTAACTTTTAAACAGTATTAAATGCAGAAAAAAGTTTGAAGTACAAATTGTAGCTAATATTATTTTACATCTATTTTATGAAAACAATTTTACGTGAACTAAAATATTTACTGAGCTATGTGCAAAATACCTTATAGGTTTTAAGTAATTTGAACACCAAGTTCTAAATATACAATTTGGAAATTACGTTGTCATCCGAAAATTTGTATTTCTAAAAATACCAATATTATTCTACATATTAATATTTCTATTTCGCTTTGTTGGCCTATAAAAGAAAATACCTTGTACTGGCAGTGTTTTATGAAACGGTAGGAATATAACTGCTGGAAATTGCTTTAAATCTGTTGCTACTTTCATAAATAACAAACCGTACGAACAGCTGATAGAAGAGTATTATTAAAATGGATAATATAAACAACACAAATGTTTTACAAGAAAACAGCAACTCACAAACCAAAAGTTTCTGTGAAACGTCATTGATAAAACAAGAGGCAGAAATAAATTCCGAAATATATATTAAACAGGAGAGTGAGGGCAGTTACCAAATAGTTGAAGATGAAATCGACATCAAAGAAGAACCTGACACAATTGAAGACAGCGAAGACCTAGAATTTCAAGAGAAATTTGTGTTTGTAAAGTGTGAACTTGATTCTGGTGACAATATAAGTGCCAATAAAGATGATAATACATTGGACATAGACGAATCCAATTTAAATGCTCATTATGTTATACGTGATACTGGTTCTGGAAATCAACTGTTTCAATGTTCAATTTGTGAAGCATTATTTGCAGAATTATTAACATTAAAAAATCATATGAAAATTCATGCATGTTCTATTTGTGGTGTATTTTTGAGACAGGTTCATTTAGTGGAACATATGAAATCACACGCTCATGACAAGAAATTGCAATGCCACATTTGCAATAAACAATTTAGAAGTAGTTATAATTTGAATGGTCATATGAAATCTCACACTGGAAAAGAAAGTTACAGCTGTTTAGTTTGCAACGCAAAGTTTGCCAGACCACAATATTTAAAACGACATATGGAAACACATTCCACTTCCAAAGACTTAGAATGTTCTGTGTGCAAAAAAAAATTTGCACTAATTACGCATTTAAAGAGACATATGAAGACACATGACGGGGCAAAAAATTTCGAATGTTCTATTTGTAAAAAAAAGTTTTTATACCCAAGTCATTTAAAAATACATGAGAAATTTCACTCGAATGTTAAGGATTTTGAGTGTTCTGTTTGTAATAAAAAATTTACTTTAAATTACATTTTGATGCGACATATGAAAAGTCACCACTAAAATACTGAAACGTTTAAATGTAATATTTGTCATAAAAAATTTCTACAGAAACTTAATTATCAGTAATAATATAACAAGAGGGTGAGAATAAATTGAAAATAATTTGACAGATCTTTCGAAAACTTGTTGCCAGGCAATAGCCACGAAAGCCCGTAGGGCTTGAGTGGCTATTGCCAAATGGCGACAAGTTTGAGAAAGATACTGGAGAATTATTTTCTAATTTATCGAACTCTCGAGTTATATTTAATTAGATTATTTTTTGATTTCATCATCAGGCACGCCACTAAATCTATCTTTTATGCTCATTTTTACTTGTGTTGATGATAACTATCTGACATTTGACATCTGTCAACAAAAACAAAAAAGCTACAGAGAATATTGCCGGGAATAATCACAAGAGCATTATTCTCAGTAATAATATAACAAGAGGGTGAGAATAAATTGAAAATAATTTGACAGATCTTTCGAAAACTTGTTGCCAGGCAATAGCCACGAAAGCCCGTAGGGCTTGAGTGGCTATTGCCAAATGGCGACAAGTTTAAGAAAAATACTGGAGAATTATTTTCTAATTTATTGAACTCTCGAGTTATATTTAATTAGATAATTTTTTGATTTCATCATCAGGCGCGTCACTAAATCTATCTTTTTTGCTCATTTTTACTTGTGTTGATGATAACTATCTGACATCTGACATCTGTCAACAAAAACAAAAAAGCTACAGAGAAAATTGCCGGGAATAATCACAAGAGCATTATTCTCAGTATAATAATGACAGGATTGGTTAAAACGCAGGCACGTGACATACAATAAAGCATTTGATTGGTTCAAATAAACGTCAAAAAATAATCAAGTACATATGAAATATCACTCTTAATTATACCAATATAAAGTGTATAATTATTTTGTAAATAAACAATTATGGTGCTGAATTAGTGTCAAATTTATTTTTTTTAATGAATAAGTTATTTTTTCTTCAAACGTCATAAAAGTACTTTGTTGTGTATTTGTATTCAACAAGTAGAAGTTCAATGTTGTCGCCGCCGGCGTAAAAGTGTATCCTTGGCAACACATTTACGCCGGCGGCGGACAAAGTAAAATATTATGAAAAATAGTTAGGTTGTAATTCAATAATTTGACTGTTTAAAATGAAACAAATAAACAAAAATAACAAAACAGCATATTCTACGGCAACTTGAAATGCTAGATAAGACAGAATATTTTTTGAAGTTTTGAGCATTTTATAATATTTATAATTTTATTTTCTATGTTTGAAGAAAAAATAGCATGTGTAATTCGGAGTAAATGTGTCTTTGGGTGCTTCGCATGTAATTGTTCGACTCGCCTCGCTCGTCGTTCAAACTTACATGCTCAGCACACAAAGTATCACATTTACTCCTAATGACACAATATACTATTTTTGTACGACCACTTCTGAAAATTACACTTTCTCTACACAAAATTAAACTTGATAATTGTGTATTAATTAATTAATTTCGATGAAGATATTGAAGATAAAACATAATTTTGCGTGTTATATACGATAACTGCAATGTTCGAAGTTGGCAACACTGAGTGTCAATTACTAAAAACATAAATAAATAGCTTTATTTGAAATCGGCACTAAAATGCAAAAAATCGTTATCATTAAAAGCTCAGAAATCGTCACTAAAGTAACCCATTTGCAACGATTTTGAGCAACTCAGTGTTGGCAACCGTTAAATAATTATTGTACAAGTAGGATAATTTTGGCAGATATATTGACGTACTATAGTAAATTTGGACGTAACATGAAACAAAATTTGCAAGAAGAATTAACTAATTAATTCCGATAACGAAATTGAGGACAAAACACATAATTTTGAGTGTTATTTACGATAACTTCACTGTCCGAGGTTGGCAACACTGAGTGTCAGTTACTTGTCAACTGACAGATGTATAAACTTAACTTATATAATATTTTTTTACAGCTTTTTCTAATTTTAGATTTCAAATAAAATGTAATACGTACCGTGGCACTGAAGTTCCTTTTTATCACTCACATGATTTATTTGCCGAGGCCCGTATTCGTGATAAAAAGTTAAACTTCAATGCCTTGATACATAAATAACTGTTGTCATAAAATAATTAATGATTATTTCAGAGTTTATATTATAAGTCTTCGTTTTCAATATTGAGATCACAAAGAATCTACAATATCAATTTTTTAGTTGGAAACACTGCTCACATCTGTACTTGTTATAATAAACGTCAAATAGTTTGACGCCATTTTTTGTTTCTGAGAAAGAATAATTAATTAAATCTTAATAAAACTGTGATCGTACAAAAAGTATTGTGTGTAACTCGTGCAGAATTACCTATTTCACGCTCGTGTGAAATAGATAACTTTCAGCACTTGTACAATATAATATTCTGGTAATGCTAAATAAAAAGCTCGTTTGACAAGCTCAATTTTTTTATACACTTTAATGTTGAGTTATACACGTAAATTCGTTTTGTTTTCTTCAATTTTTTTTGTCAATTAAGAAATAGAACTGTAATGTTTTTTGTACATAAAATACGCACAGATGTAAAACGCAAAACGTCAATTGAGCAGCTAAAATACAATTTGAGGTTGGCTGTGATTCGTGTTTAGTAAAATACAATTTGCAAAAATTTAAATAAAGCCAAAGTCAAAAGAACTTGGTTGCCCATTATAAAATATAAGTATTTGTATCAAATAACATAATTATTATCAGATAAAAGTCAAAGTAAACATCTTGTACTGGCAGTGTTTTATGGAACGGTAGGAATATAACTGCTGGAAATTGCTTTAAATCTGTTGCTACTTTCACTAATAACAAGCCGCACGAACAGCTGATACGATTACTATTAAAATGGATAATTTAAGCAACACAAATGTTTTACACAAAACCAACGACTTACAAGACAGTAATTTCTGTGAAATGCCATTGATAAAACAAGAAGCAGACATGAATTATGAAATATATATTAAACCAGACAGTGAAGGAAGTGGCCAAATAGTTGAAGACCACGTCGACATCAAAGAAGAATCTGAAAACAGCGAAGACCTAGAACTTCAAGATAAATTTGAGTTTGTAAAGTGCGAACCAGATTCGGATGACGATACAAGAAATGACACTAAAGCTGATAACCCATTGGACAAAGAAGAGTCTCGTCGTCTTCTTGTTATTTACGTTCGTGAACCTGGTTCTGACAATCAAAAGTTTCAGTGTTCGGTTTGTAAAGTAATATTTACAGAATTATTAACTTTGAAGAATCATATGGAAATGCATAGCAAAACTAAGAAAGAATATAAATGTGCTCATTGTGGTAAAGTGTATTTGCGAAATGTTCATTTAGTGAAACATTTGAACTCACACGCTCATAAAAAGAGTTTGCAATGTCACATTTGCAATAAAAAGTATAAAGATAGTTATAATTTTAAGGGTCATATGAGATCGCACACTGGGGTTAAAAATTTTAGTTGTACAGTTTGCAATTCGAAATTTGCGCGACCAAATTATTTAACCGAGCATATGAAAATTCATGCCAATCGCACCAAAGAATTAGAATGTTCTGTGTGCAACAAAAAATTTGCACTAATTACGCATTTGAGAAAACATATGAAGATACATGAAGACGGTGCTAAAACTGTCGAATGTCCGGTTTGTAAAAAAAAGTTCTTTTTCCAAAGTAATTTAAAAACACACATGAAGTTTCACTCGAATGTTAAGGATTTTGAGTGTAATATTTGTAACCAAAAATTTACTTTAAATCATACTTTAGTGCGACATATGAAATGTCACGAAAAAATTGAAACTTTTGAATGTAATATTTGTGAAAAAAAATTTGTGCGTGAAAGCAATTATAAAACGCATATGAAATTTCACTCTTAATTTTACAAGTATAATTTTTACAATTATTTAATGAATAAACAAATAAATTTTGTGCGGAATGCTGTCTTATATTATTAAGTTATTTACATTTTTGTAAATATTAGGGAATATTAAAAAGTATTACAGATATAAATAAAACAAAACATTGTATAATAAATAAATTATTATTAAGTTTATAAACTTGTTTTTCTGATGAGAAATCTTTGTAATTTAATAAAAAAATTAATGATCTTAAATCTATTATTTATTTACTGTTTTTACTGTCACCATTTATAAATTACTACACGGTAAAAAATAGTTATTTGTCAAACAAGAGAGGAAAGCGCTTCTTTTTCCCCCTCGAGTTCGAAGTTTGCCTCATGAGCGCAGCGAGTGAGGCATTTCGAACGAGAGTGGAAGAAGAGCTTTCCTCTCGTGTTAGACACAACATTTTTTTCACATGTTTCTAAAAACGATTTGCTCGGACCTAAAATACACTTTGAGAACACAACTGACAAACTGACACGTTAAAAGTTAGGTTATCAGACACAAGGCGGTGTAGCAGTGTTGCCAATGAACCAATCTTAAATAAGTTGTCAAATTGTGATTCAATAAGAAAAAGAAAAATATAAGACATATTTGTAAGATAATTTAAAGTATGTATATCACTAAAATAGTGATTTTCAATAAAATTAGGAATTTATTTATAATTTTTATAATAATTTTTTTATAAATAACATTCATATTGGTAACACTTTTATATTTTCCTCTCTAGAGAGGAACAACACATTTTCCTCACTATTTTCGGAGAAGAACGGTGGAGTTTCCTACCATGTCGTGAAAAAAAGTTATATGTTGACATTTTCGTTTAAATCTAACCTGTGCATTTTGAGAAAACAAAACAAGTCTTTAAAATGTCATTTTTTGGACATTGTCATAATTATTTATGTATCAAGGCACTGAAGTTTTACTTTTTATCACGAATATGTAATTTAGTTGCTGAGGCTCGTAGGACCCAGGAAAATAAACCATATGAATGATAAAAGGAATTGTAGTGCCGCGGTACATATTAAATTTTATATGAAATGTATAGAATTAGAAAAAAACTAGCCATTATTTTATAGGTTAAGTTTACATATCTGCCAGTTGTCACTTCATTTATGTCAAACGTCAGTGTTGCCAACATCGCGTATTGAAGTTATCGGAAAAAGCATTCAAAATGATGTGTTTTGTCGTCAATTCCTTCATCGGATTAATTAGTTAATTCTTCTTGCACATATTGTTTCATTTTACGAATAAATTTACTACAATACGTCATACATCTGCCAAAATTATCCTACTTGTACAATAATTATTTTACGGTTGCCAACACTACATTGCTCAAAGTCATTTGCTAATGGCTTACTTTAGTGACGATTTTAGAGCTTTTAATCACAACTTTGTCGTTCTTTAGTGCCGATTTCAAATAAAAGTAAATTTTTTGAAAGGATGAGCGCTTCTTGATATTGGCGGTCCGTGTTTTTGCATAGTTTGATAAGAAATATATGGCGGGAGGTATTGCGCTGCCCACAACAGTTTATTTCAAGTTATTATGTTGCATTATAATTTTGAAAAGCTTAATCTAGTACACATGTTAGTCAAGTGTTTGAAATTATTTTTATTAAATATATCTATAATTTTTATATCAATTCACCGCATCATCATCAGATAAAAGTCAATTTCATTCTAATTTTTATTTATTTGTTTTACCTAACGATTGTATTTTAATGCGATTTATCAGTAAAATGAGATGCGAATATTTAAGATTGTCTCAAGTTTTAATAATATTTGTCTCAGTATCTTATTTGAACCAGATTTCAAAAAGAGTGCAGAACATAAAACAATATGAATTTAATATTTGTTATAGTTTTTATTTTAGTGTTATATTTACCAATCAATGGTAAGTACTCTAAAATTGTATTAATATAATAATTTACCTATTGATAATAATAAAAATATATTATAATCAAATTAATTGTAATACTTTATTAATTAATTCAAACATCATTGTAAAATAACTATTAAAACTTATTTGCCTTTACAAATTGAATTCATATATTTTGGAAACCATTTTTATAGATTAAAAAAAAAAACGATTGATAACTATTTTATTATGTATAGAAGAACGGGTTTTTTTTGCGCTCGTTGACAAGTGCGAATCTTTTATTCTGCTTTTTACATTTATATTTTAAGTTTTATATACTAAAAATTTTTTTTTAAAACTGTTTTATTAAATCGAGTTAATTTAGGGAAATTTGTATATGTCAATTTATTTAAAAAAATTAAATGTCACCTATTACCAACCTACTAAAACATAGAATTACGTATGAAAATGAAGATTTTTTCGATACGCAATTGGCTTTAAATAAGAAAACATTTTTGACCTTTTGTAATATTTAAATATGAATTGATTCACCGATAAAACAACAAATGAGATATGCATATTTATTTTTACTTATTAAAAATATTTTTCTTAAATTTCTTTGTCCTTGATGTATTGTATTATAATAGATATAATCTTATATTTAAAAATAGCACTTGTGTACAAGATAATTATACATATTACATAAATTCTTTAAGTGAAATATGTTATTAGTTGTCCAGAATTACAAAATGCATGCAAAAGGCCCATTTGGTTACATAACTATACAACATTAGAATAATAGTTCTTTACTTTACAAGAGGGTAATTCCACTTTGTCCACGTGTGAAGTATAACGTTTTATCCAACAACAAATGCAAAATTTATGAAAGAAATATAATTTGACAGTGACATATGATTTAAATTTTTTAAATTAAAATGTCAATCGAAGTGGTAACCAAGGTGTTGTGTGTTATTATTATTGTTATAAATAAAAAAATACTCACTAGTGGATTTTCTCAAAATTATACTCACTAGTGGGTAATCTGTTACTTTCCTTGTTTAAAATCGCCATAGTTATAAAGCATTTATTGAGAGGTGTTGGATAAATAAATTAAAATTGTTTTATGAAATGTCAAACATTTTTTGATTAACTTTCTATGGCAGTGTTACAATTTTTCTAATAAATATTAATTTTAATTTGAATGAAGTATCGTGAAATATTAATGTTAGGTAACCAAATCGGCCTTATTGCATACCTTTTTAACAATTTTTAAATTTACACTTTTGCGGTAAAAACATACAGCAATATAAAAAAAATTGAAATCCTATACGCTTCATTTCTGGTATATTACGACGTATACTTTACCTTTCAGTGTTTTCTTCAAAAATAATTAAAAATACATACTTACTTTTACACATAAACACAAATAATTACTAAACCATTACAAACACATTACAATAATACTATTTACATATTATCTTTCACTTATAAATAAATAGGTAAACAGATAGAGCAATATTAAAAATCTAGAATATAAATGCGCCATTTCGTTTTGTCAACCCATATGTTTAAAAGTTCAGTGTTGTGCGGTTAGAAACTAGAAAATCACCAAAACAAAAAATTTTAGGTTATCAGTTTTCACCAGACTTTGTACGTTACTTTTGTGTAAACTATTAGTTTGTATTGTGATAATATAACAAATAATTTAGGTAAGTATAGTTATTGAAGCAATTAAATAATAAATAATTTAAACCATACTTTATTCATAGGTACAAATACGAATTTATTAGATTTTACGTTAGAATTTACAACCAACCTGTTGCTAACGGCAATCATGGACGTGCCATCCGAATACCTGGAAGTGTTAAAATGTGATAATTGTCACGATTATTTATCCTACAGCCCAGTATACCTCAAACACAACGGTTTTACATTATGCGGCCGCTGTTTCGTCTCAGAAGAAAATTCAACAGAATCCGCCAACCGTATATTACAATACGAAGCAGCCGCTAAATTATTAAAATTTCCATGCCGACATCGAATCTACGGATGTAAAGAAACTGTTCCATTTTCTGACGACGACCAAGAGAAGAACCACGAGGAGGGATGTGAGTTTAGACATTATAATTGCCCAATTTCTTCGGAGGTACAATGTACCTGGTTCGGAAAACGAATCGGTCTTCAACAACACTTCCAAGCGA
The DNA here is from genome assembly GCA_963942605.1 of Poecilus cupreus. Lineage (NCBI taxonomy): Eukaryota > Metazoa > Arthropoda > Insecta > Coleoptera > Carabidae > Poecilus > Poecilus cupreus. Next base: position 1,115,166 of record OZ012724.1, read on the forward strand.
AACATCCAAGCAATATTGCTAGCAATCCTTGTCATTTAATATACGATATTGCTCATTTTGCTTCGAGAACTTACATTTCTCATTGTTTTAACGCAGTGTTTTTAATTCATACTAAAGTTTGTATCGCGTCAGGGAAAATTTATCACGCGGTTCAACTTTTGGATAATCCAGAAAAACTGCCACAGTTTAAATATGTTCTTGATATAAAACGCGGCGATTTGGTTATTTCAAGACCTGGAAAAGTGATGCCGCAAAGAATTCAGGGAATTGACGATAATTTATCTGTTGTTACAAATATTAGCAGCATGCTAGACTTTTTAGACGGATTTTCCGGGACTATTTTTACTGTTACAATACAACAAGTTTTTGTAAATATACCACAACCTATATTACAACCGCCAAGTGTACCGAAAGCCATTCCACAACCAACAATTGTGCCACAACCAATTGCACAACCAGCAAATATGCCTCAACCAAAATCACAAAAAAAGATTGAACCACCAAAACCTTCAACATCAGCTTCAACAGTTTCCGAAGACCGATTTTGTCGAAACCAGCAACTCGGTTGTACTTTTAGTGACAGTCTAATAAAATGTGAGAAACACGAAGATTTTTTCTGCCCGTTTCGGGGTTGGTGTTGGCTTTGTTGGGCCCCAATTAATGTTAGAAATTCTGATGCGTGGTACGCGCATATTTTAAACGCTCACGAAATACATATCTTTCAAGGAGGTACTAATTTTAGTGTAACTCCCACATCAGCGGTTGGTAGATCTGTTTTAGTAAGAACAACAATTGGTTTAGCTTATTGTCGGTATATTTATCAAACTAAATTTTTTGTTTTGTATATTTGGAGCCCGGCTACTAATAAAAATTTGAAAAGATATACATGTAGGTTAGGTATAACTGAGCCTGTTTCAGGCCACAGTGAAACTTTTCTGTTGGATAAACAATTTAATGAAACGTGGGATTGGAAAATTAAAATCGAAAAAGATAGTTTGCCATATTGGAATTCTAGATTTGATGTGAATATTCAAGTTGCGAAATAAATTAATTTTTACCGACTATTTTATACAACAGAGTGATTCATAAATGTAGCAAGGGTTACTCGAAATAATGTTTTTCCGAAATCGATATTAAACTACACGATATTACTCCGCGAAGTCTGCCAAAATAAAAATTTTCAAACTCTTATCTCAAAATTTAGCTTTTTATTTAGATGAGTCTCATCTGTCAAACTTGAATTATAAACCTAAAATAACAAACATATTATTCTATAATACTATTGGTGATAATAATTTATCGGATTTAATGCAGAACACGTCTAAGAATATGTAAATAATAATGATTATTTCACTCATTACAAATTTGACCAATCAGAATGTCTTATTTTCCATTGTTGTGCATTTTAGATAAGTGAATAAACAGCAGCATGCTGTTTATTCGAGATTAAATTGAAGCTAGCTTTTATATGCAAATTTTGAACATTTTGAAGGCATATTTAGCCGGATAATTAGTTGCAGAAGCAAGATACTTACATGTTCTTTACCTTTACTGGTATTCTATATCTTTAATCATGCTGAATTATTTATTTCAAGCTATTTTTATTTATTAATTTTTGACATTTCTTTGACTAATAAAAAGAAAAACAATCAATTTGCTATAGTTACACTATAACAAAATTTTATGGTGATTTTTGTTTTATGAGTGTATCGATTTATTTATGTGAAAATGTGTCAAAATCAACGTTTTAGTTCAATTTCTTCGGCACATAATGAAGTTTATGCTATGAATTCATGAAATAATCTTGACATATACCCCTCGTGCTAAAGAATTGAATCGATTAAATTTGATGTCTAGCTTATTTATAAAATTTTGCTTTTTAAAAAGTATTATCGTACATAATAATTTAAGATAAAATCCCTCAACCTGAGGTCTCGGGATTTTTTCAAATTATTTTGTACTCAAACACTTTTTAAGCAAAATTTTATGCATAAGCTACACATATCAAATTTAATCGATTAAATTCTTAGCACTCGTGATATAACTATTGAAAAATATAACTAAATATTTGATAGTTTTCCAGTAGTTTTGTTATCACAGCCATCCCCGTCGCAACAATTAACTAGCGTTTTACAAATACATAATGCCATTTATTTATATTTTTAATTAATAATTTAACGATTTCGGAAAAAATATAATGTATACCTCGGCACTAAAGTATGGTTTATTCCATATTAGTAATAAACCCTTAATACACTTTTGAGAAAAAACTTAATAACAAAATAGTTACTTTAAATAAAATTTCTCGCCGAATATAATTGGGAACCCTGAAATAAAGTAATACTGGAACGCTCACTGTCGTTGAAAATGCGAGACAGGTAATATTGGTTAACCTATCATTATCGTACAGTCCGCTTAAAAAGTTGATAAAAAAATATAAATGTACATTCATTAATTTTCAAATAAAATGTTTAATATAAAAATTAAATAATACAATTATAGAAATGAGTTCATTGAACTATTATGTATTTAAAGAAATTTTCAAATAATTGTACAACAGTAAATATTATTTAATAACTTTGGATAAACTGTACAACCTGTTTTACACAGCAACCGCTCTAAAAACAAACCTAAGATAAAGAAGGATAGCCCAAGACATCTATCTGTCTCAGCCTCATTTTTCGCCTAATAGTGCGCATTCCAGTATTACTTTATTTCAGGGATTAATTTGTTTTTCAGTTGTGTTCAATCTTTTCTATAACACTATTTTGGAAATTACACATTCTACAACTAAAAATTGTTATGGAATCACTAACATTCCATACGCGCGTATGGAATATTTTCGACGAATCTGAGCCGCGATATATGAAGTATCTTGATTCAGTTACTATGGTTACGTCTGTTTGTTTATCTTTATTTATTTGAGTTTGACGTTTTCAACAGTTTTATATTTGTATTTTTTGTATAATTTCCAAAATCTTGTTATAGAAAGTATAGTTTACAACATGTAATGGAATGGCCTATCCCACACTCGAAAACCGTAGTTGCTTGTGTGGAATATGCGCCATTCCATCACTTGTTGTAGAATATACTATTCTGTAAGTTATGAATCACCTGTAATTTTCCAAATATTTTTTACTTATTTCTATTAATTATTATGTTTGATTTAGATTTAAGTTTAATTTGTCACCGAAACATCTGTTTTTTGTTCTTTGTTCTTAATTCAATAGTTATTAATTTCGTATTGTTTCAATATTATTTGTATTAGTTTCTTAATTTACTTTTTAGCTGTTTTATTTGTTGTATCAGTTGTATAATTAAATATGAAATAAAGTTTTTTTTTAATCCTAATCGAAAACACATACTTATCGATTATCATTTCAGTTTAATGCACTGGTGCAAAAATAATTGTATTTTTCACATCAGTGCTAAAAGAAATTAAAAGGTAAATAATCAAATCAGCATTTATTTATTTATCCAACACATTATACAAGGAAAGTAACAGATTACCCACTAGTAGGTATAATTGTGAGAAAAGCCACTAGTGAGTATTTTTTAAATTTATAACAATAATAACACACAACACGTTGGTAACTACTTCGATTGACATTTTAATTTAGAATATTTAAAGCATATGTCACTGTCAAATAATATTTCTTTAATAAATTTTACAATTATTAAGAGATGTTGGATAAAACGTTATACTTTACAAGTTGGCGAAGCGAAATTACCCACTTTGTAAAGTAAATAACTATTATTTACTAGCTTTATAGAATCTTCAATATTTGATACAATACTATCATTTTCTGAATAATTTATATTCATATTTATTTTGAATTAATAACGAACACACAATAAGTATAACTTATTTAATTTTCATAGATAATATATCAAAAGAAATTATCCAAAGTAATATTGCAAGAACCTGATTTTATCGATATATGTTTATTTTGCACAAATTTTGTTGCTTAGCAAGAAAAACGAAAGCAAACTACATGGTAAATTCCGACTTGGAAGGAGGAGGGGTTTTACTTATGTCAGTTTGATTGAATGATTTTGCTTAAAAGCAAAAAAATGAGTGGTAAAAAAATAAATATTGATCTGAAATAATCAGTGAAGTCGAGTGATATTTGATGAGATAAATTCCAAAAACAACGCAAAATACAACTTGAAATATTGTCACACGGACAGTTATAAACAATGACAATTGTTTATTTATTTGGTAGTGGAAATTTATCGGGGTAACGAGATTTTATCAGTTAGTACTGTTCCCTGTTGTTGAATTTTCAAGTGTTTAGCATCATAATTGATAAAAAACTAGTCGTAGGAATTTATTGCTTTAAATTTGATATATTTTGTGATTGTAAGGTTATAAAAATTAATGTATAATGTTAGTGTGTTTTACTTAATTAATAATTTAGATATTGGGTGTTTTGGTACATTTGCTTGAAACATGAATGTATCTAGAGATGCTCGATTGAGTATTTATAATGGTGTGATAGTGCCTACATTGATGTATGGTTTTGAATGTTGGATGTGGATGAAGAAGCATGAACGACGTATAACTGCTGTGGAAATAAGGTATTTGAGAGGAGAGTGATCGTGTTCAAAATGGTGTATGGTGAGTGCGAGATTGAGAAGAATGTTAAGAAAGTGGGAATGAGTCAGTTGAGGTGGTAGAGACAAATTTGCTGACCAGCAAAAAAAAACTGCTGACGGGTTTAAAAATTATGCTATAAGCTTAAAACTTAATACTGTAGTCTGTCATGACCTAATATACCCCGTAACATATTTATGACTTCTCCAGAGAGGTACTTTACTCTAGTGATTTTATATAACATAACATAACATCGTACACTTCTCCAGAGAGGTACTTTACTCTTGTAATTTTATATAAAAGCATGCTAGCTGGCTATTCAGCGTAGACCGATCAGCTCGAAAATTCATATCTCAGTTCAACATAACCTAGTACACCTCACTGTAACGTATGAACATCGTACACTTCTCCAGAGAGGTACTTTACTCTTGTGATCTTATATAAAAGCTTGATGATTGGGTACTCAGCGTAGACCGATCAGCTCGAAAATTCATATCTCAGTTCAACATAACCTAGTACACCTCACTGTAACGTATGAACATCGTACACTTCTCCAGAGAGGTACTTTACTCTTGTGATTTTATATAAAAGCTTGATGATTGGGTACTCAGCGTAGACCGATCAGCTCGAAAATTCATATCTCAGTTCAACATAACCTAGTACACCTCACTGTAACGTATGAACATCGTACACTTCTCCAGAGAGGTACTTTACTCTTGTGATTTTATATAAAAGCTTGATGATTGGGTACTCAGCGTAGACCGATCAGCTCGAAAATTCATATCTCAGTTCAACATAACCTAGTACACCTCACTGTAACGTATGAACATCGTACACTTCTCCAGAGAGGTACTTTACTCTTGTGATTTTATATAAAAGCTTGATGATTGGGTACTCAGCGTAGACCGATCAGCTCAAAAATTCATATTCCAGTTCAATATGAGCTGGTACAACTCTTTTATATAAAATCACTAGAGTAAAGTACCTCTCTGGAGAAGTGTACGTTCCTCATTATATGTTGCGGGGTATATTAGGTCGTGACTGACTACAGTATTAAGTTTTAAGCGCATAGTATAATTTTTAAAGCCCAGTCAGCAGCTTTATTTGCTGGTCAGTAATTTTGATTCATCCAGTTGAGGTGGTTCGGTCATCTTGAGCGAATATTGAATGAAAGGTTGCTGAAACTTATATATGCGAGTGAGATTGAAGGTGAACGATTGCGTGGACGTCCGAGGAATAAATAGATGGGTATGATGGATGGTTTGTTGCGTGAACGAATGATTCCAGATGAACATGTATGAATGTGGACGAGGCGAAAGTAGAAGAATGTTTAGAGGAGATTGATTATTCATTACTGTGTTTCTGGATTCGTGCTACCCCACTGAGTGGGATATAACTTGGCGTTATGTATGTATGTTGAATTGTGTCCAATTTTACACCGTTAATATTGTCAAAAAAAAAAAAAACAAATGGCGCATTTGTGTTTACTCAACTGTCATTCCATTTGTTAAAACTAAAAGTTCTTCATAATTAACAATGTAAAATTTTTTACAGAAGCTGCTAAAGGGGCGTATTTAGTACCAGAAACAACGGTACTAACTAGAGTAGGTAGTAGTTATACTTTGATGTTGAAACACGATTCAGTGGATCCCATAGAGTGCTACATATTCAATGGTGTCCAAAAATATTCTATCGAACTGTTTCAGCCGGGAATTTCTGCATCACCTGTCCCTAACGACACCTATTCGGTAAGTACTAAAACATGAACCCAAGAGGTGAGTCTTTGGAGGTCCGTCACCCAACAAAATGCAGTAACATTACTTGTACAAGTTAAATTTCAAATTAAGGTCAAACATACGCGTCGAAGAACGAATCCTTTATTTTTTTAAAAAACAGCAAATTCTGTATTCATCATTTATTTTCATGTTCTTTATGGTCCAATAACCTCCATCCGTCAAAATTTCATGGATTTTTTTCACAGTGACTTGTACATTGCAATGTCAGATGAAGTACATTTCACAGGTTGGGTTCGTTCACTCCCATGCATTTTGTATAAATTATTTCTTACAATTATTCTTATCGAAAAACAAAACAATTATTACAGTGAGGTCTTTGAACATTCTAGTATTTATATATGTGGATGAAAAGGATTACTGAAACATTAAACTATACAAAAATACTCGTTGAAGTCTAGTTGGTCAAAAATTCATAACTTTGATACTGTGTCTCTCATTCCCATGAACGACTACAGTAATGTAAATAATTTGTATATTTGTAAATATGATCATCTATAACATACAAGTTTATTTTCAATTTGTTTCTCAAAAACTGTAAATTCAAATGAAAAATAATTTTAGTATGTTATAGACGATCATATTTATAAATATACGAATCATTTACATTATTGTAGTCGTTCATGGGAATGTGTGACATAAATTTTACTACTTTGAAAATTATGTTCATGTATAATTTGCAAACAAAATTAGCTTTTTAAAATTTATTACAAAACTTTGGACTTTTATCTACAAACATAGGTATAAAACATTATATGTTTCTTTATTATAATAATGATATATTGTTTAAAAAAAGTCATGTTCATGTTGCGCTATCTTCAGCCCGTATGTTTGACTTTAAAACAAGTTTGCAAGTTTCGTCCGTGTGGCTGGCTGCACTGACTACAAGTCTGCACGTCATATTTTGGAAATTGCAAATAAATATTTGCGAGAATTTAAAAAAATAATAAAGAATTCAAAAATTTTGCGGCTCCCGAAGTCACACCTCAGAAACTCATGTGTTTGTTGATCTATATTTATAATTTCAATGTTTTAGATTGAACCTAAGGCGGATACGGATATAATAACAAGTTTAGGGAATGGAGTTTGTGGTTTCCGGTTAGACTCAGTGTCTGAAAACACTCCACAGAAGTGGAATGTTTCTTTTGTTGATCAAGCCAGAAATGTTTTTTACGGCGTAAATAGAGTTGTGATACGAGGTAAGTATTTTATATTTTACACTGTCGTGAATAATGAGCGTGTAAGAATAATTAAATTATGTAGTACACTGCACTAATATTTTCAAAAACTGTCTGTTTCATACATTAATTAAAAGAAAACGTTAATTAAATACTTTATACTAGCAAGTAAACAATTCTATCGAAAACCATGTATTATTTTCGCAATGAGTCAAACAGATATGCGTTATGTTTACAGCAACAATTGCAGTTACTGTTGATTAATAAATAAATATATTATCACGCCTTTTATCTATTTTGGATGCGGCACTCTGCTTTCGCAGATCTCGGTAAGTGATATATTTACCCAATTCAAATTCGTTCTGAAAATATTTGTGGTAGAGGCCGGCAACAACTAGGGACTTTTGTATTGTAAAGTTACGGTTGGCATATACTGGCTGTCAATTTTGTGCGTTGGTTTTGTTCAGTGTTTGAGTGCTGGAGGTTAAATTACATCAATTATTAATTGTAAGCTCAAATATAAGTAATTATAATTAAATTTTCAGTTGCAATGCACAACTAATAAATACATGTCACCGAATTTTCTTAAGAATATAAATAAATTGTTTATGTGTATTTATAAATTCCTGGTATTTTTGTTTACGAATGATCTGATGTTACCAACATAAAAAATTCTAGTATTTCGTATTTGACAAATAAATCAGTAACTTCATTTAATAATTTTATGACTATATCGACACAAATAATATGTATTACACATCTGAAACTGTTTTGTCAGTGCTCGTAATTTGCAAGCCTCGTTTTCGGCTCGATCTTTCAAAAAAAAAAAACACTCGTAAAAGTGCAGTTTCTGGACTAGTGATACAATTAGTATATTTTATAACTAGTGCTGAAATACCCGTTGTTTGTGTTATACACGTTACTTTTCCAATGACCACAATTAAGTAAAAAATATATATACTATATATAAAATTTACATAAAAATATTAAAACAGATTATGTTAACATCATTACTATCAGAATTTACCAAAAATTATGTTAAAATCAGATAAATCAGAGTCCAACCTTCTTAATCTGTGTAAATGTAGCAAATTATCTGCAACTGTCAAGTTTTTAAATACAATTTTTTAGGTTAATTCGTTCAGTTATCGCGTGTAATAAAATGTTATCACACAGTTGCGGACACATCTGATTGGCTAACGAACTTTCATATCACACAGCATTGATAGTGATATGCAATGACCAACTTTCAGTAATAGTTTAGCGTGTGAATTTATGTACTTTTCGTAGTGGTCGTCGAAAAATAACTATTTCACGTTAAAAGCCGTCACTGGGGTTAAATTAAAATGGTATCTGTTTCTGTTTGTTGTAGAATTTAATAATACTTATTTCTCAGATAACTTCTTAATTTCAGCTGTAGTGACACATAAAGTTGTCATATATGAAAAAGTAGGAAAAGATGTTAATATACAGTGTGTCGTTAATGATGCATATCTTCATGATCTACTGTACGCTGAGATCTATGGTCCGCAGGGTCAATTAATTAAAAGTGGCATACGCGATATCTGGCACAGTATTAAAAATACTACATTGTCGGATTTTGGCACTTGGAAATGTTTCAAATATTATAACAGTGACATGCTGCCAATTGAAGAAGCAATTGAGGTTATACCAATAGGTTAGTAGCAAATTTTATACATGAACATATTTTTCAAAGTCGTAAAATTTTTGTCACAAATTCCCATGAACGACTACAATCAAGTAAATGATTCGTATATTTATAAATATGATCGTTTATAACGTACTAAGATTATTTTACATTTGAATTTACAGTTTTTGAGAAACAAATGAAAATATACCAAAAAGTGTGTTTTTCGCGCCGCCGTCCGACATTAATACAATTACATATCTCTAAAGCGGTCGGAAATCATATTTTTGTCGTACTAGTTCGACTTTTTATGGTTACATGTTGGCATCACTTGACTAATTTTAGCTAACTTCTGACGCTAGAAATGTCAAAGTATTACATTGACATAAAAATATTATGGCAATATATCTACAATTGAGTATTTGCAATACAAGAAAACCTAATATTTATGGATTTTAAACATATTTGTAAGTAATTATAATTGAATTTGCAGTGTAAAATCCAAATAAAAATATGTAGATATTTTTGGTTATGATATTGGAAAATAAACATAATTGACATTCAAATATTGTGAAGTTAGCAACATAAAAAAATTCCCTGTCATTAAGAAAATGAGTAATAAATTAAATTTATTTATTAAATTTACATAAATGTTGGCGCGAAAAATCTTATGTATCCCTCGGTTGGAAACTATTTTGCGAGTGCGAGTTTATTTTGATAGGACGAGCCGTAGGCGAGTCCTACAAATACGAGCAGTTTCCAACCTTGTGATACAAATAACTATTTTTGGTATATTTTTATTTATTGTTACGGTAGCAACTTTTCAGAGAGTAGGCGCGATTGTATATTTAATATTTATCTTTTAGAGATTGATATTGTTAAAACATGGAACAACGTTACGGACAATCAAGTACATATAGGGTGTTCTGTAACAAACGCTTCAGTTCCTAACCAGGTTAGTTATTGTGTGATGGTTCGACCAGACGGAAAACAAATCGCTCTGTTGCCGGGTTTCGCCACTGCGCGCTACTCGGCGCTTGGGACCAACTTGCGCAAGGATGTGTGCGCAATGGAGGTAAGATCATTTTTATTTTTTACCAATATATCATGTGGTGTTTTTTTTTGTTTTGCTTGTTTTACACGACACAATTTATTAGTCAATAAATTGGCTACATTTTCTTGTCAATTTATTGTTGTGAATAATACGACACTGCGTCAATTTTTTCTTCACCTACAAATTGATAAATTTATTGACGAATTAGAACATTGAGGGAATTCTAGGGGATTTTAGTCATTACCAACCACTCACTTGTTAATTTTTTGTTAAAATGTTTTTATTTATTATGGAGCAATACATTAAAGAATGTTATTATCATGAACTTATAAATTGTTTTATAGATTTCTCTCCCTTTAGAAGACTCGGAGAAGGGATTATGGAAATGTGAACATCATGTTTCAGGGCACAGCGGACCAATAGGAGGCTTTATAAATATTTCTGCAGAGAGTAGCCGATACACACCAGGTCTGGATTATCTCTTTTTTGTTATTTTTGTAAGATTTTGATGGGCTACTATTTCCAACTTGTAATGAAATAAAAATATAAATTCGAGTATATATAAAGAACTTAAAAATCGTCATTAAAAGCTCAGAAATCGTCACTAAAGTAACCCATTATACGACGATTTTGAGCAACCCAGTGTTGGCAACCGTTAAATAATTATTGTACAATTAGGATAATTTTGGCAGATATATTGACGTACTATAGTAAATTTGGACGTAACATGAAACAAAATTTGCAACTAGAATTAACTAATTAATTCCGATGACGAAATTGAGGACAAAACACATAATTTTGAGTGTTATTTACGATAACTTCAATGTTCGAGGTTGGCAACACTGACTGTCAATTTCAATTGACAACGGACAGATGTATAAACTTAACCTATATTGTAATTTTTTTAAAGTTTTTTCGAATTTAAGATTTGAAATAAAACTTAAATATGTACCTCGGCACTGAAGTTCCTTTTTATCACTCACATGGTTTATTTTCCTCGGCAAATAAATTCCATATTCGTGATAACAAAATTGAACTTCAGTGCCTTGATACATACATAACTATTAACAAATAATAACAAGAAAGTTACATTAAATTAAAATTGAATCGATTAATGAGCAGTCGTTATAAACTATTGCAGTTAATTATTTTTTAAATCGAAATTGGGAATACTTTAAAATCAGTACAACAATGTTTAATTAAAAAAATTAATAATATGTTATAAATGTTACTGTGACAGCTATTTAATTTTTTCTCCTATTGCTCAAAAAATTTCTGTCCACATGGTTGAAAGACAATTAAAAACAAAATTACAACTAGAAACAAATTGCCGTTGAAATTCATATGGAATTAGTTTGATTAATTAAAAATATTTTTTCTATTCACCGCTGTTGCCATTATATGTGCATAATTTGCAAGTCTCGCCTTCGGTTCGGCCTGTCAAAAGATACCCGCACTCACAAAAGTACAGTTTTTAGACCAGTGATACAAATAACTATTTCCAGTTTTACCTTCACAAAGTCGATTTTGTGACACTGTTTTTCTCAAAAATTACTGCTACAAATTTTAATTGTGTACAACTGTTTTAGGGGAATTTATTATTTGTAAAGTTAAATTGTCATTCTGTCAAAATTGGAGCTGTCATTGTTCACGTAAATTTTTTTTATTAAAGTAATACAAATAGTCAAACTGTAAAGCACTATGTTTTATTTATATTACAGAGGGAAAGATATTTATTTATATTTATTTTAATTGACTTTATGAACGTAAAGTAGGAAAAGTGTTATGAAAAACACGTGTTACAATGCTTAATACATACATACATAACGTCACGCTATGTCCCACTTAGTGGGGTAGCACGAACCCAGAAACACAGTCAACCAACAATCAATCTCCTCCAAACATTCCTATCCTGACACACCACTTTCGCCTCGTCCACATTGCGATTCATATATGCTCGTTTATTCTTCACACTCGGAATCATTCGTTCACGCAACAAACCATCAATCATACCCAACCAGTTATTCCTCGGACGCCCGCGCAATCGTTCACCTTCAATCTCACCCACATATATTAGTTTCGCCAACCTTTCATTCGACATTCGCTCAAAATGTCCAAACCACCTCAACTCCCTCACTCCCACTTTCTTAACAACATTCTTCTCAATCTCACACTCACCATACACCAATGTATTCCGTATACGATCACGTCTCGTATACCCACATACTCCTCTCAAATATCTCATTTCTACAGCAGTTATACGTCGTTCATGCTTCTTCATCCACACCCAACATTCAGAACCATACATCAATGTAGGCACTAACACACCATTATAAACACTCAATCGAGCATCTCTAGATACATTCACGTTTCGAGCAAATGTACCCAGAGCACCCAATACCTTGCACCCTGCAGACACCCGCCTTTTCAATCTCCCGGTCAATACGTCCAACCCTCCAAAACATACTAACCAAATATACAAATTCATTCACTTGTTCCAGTCTCACACCATTCACAGAAACATTACAATCAGTCACCAAATCATTCTTCTCAAACACCAACACTTTACATTTATCGACATTCAATAGCAGATTTAAACCTTTCCCTATTTCATTTATGCTCACAATCATTCTTCTCAATTGCTCCTCAGTTTCACCCAACACAACAACATCATCCGCATAAGCTAACGCAGGCACTATACGTCCACCAATAAGTACACCATCCGTTCCATTCAATGCCTTTCGTAACAACACATCCATATACAAATTAAACAACCAAGGAGACATTCCACAACCCTGTGCAACACCAACATCTGTACGAAACCAATCACTCAATCTACCATCAACTCTCACCGCAGCCTCACTTCCTTCATACAACGCTCGAATCGCTCCCAACAAATTACCATCCACACCGTACTCTACAAGTACATCCCACATAGTCTTAATTACTAAATAGTATATTGAACAACTAGTGTTACAATTAGGCATTGTAACACGGGTTGTTCATACTACTTTTCCTATTTCACGTTCATAAATTCAATAAAAATAAAATAAAATTGTACGGCAGGTTTAATATACCACTGGTCACCAAGGGGCTTTACCCGCGGGGCATATCGGGTCCCAGGCCGCAACCCCGACGCAGGGGCTCAGATTCAATAATTTTACGTGAGCAATGACAGCCTCAAATTTGACAGACTGTTAATTTTACAAATGATAAATTCCCCAAAAACAGTTACACAAAATTCAATTTTGTAGCGTTGTTTTTGAGAAAAACAGTGTCACAAAATTGACTTTGTGTACGTGAAATTGGAAAAGGTTATTGTAACTCTAGTTGTTCAATATACTATTATTCTCTAACAATTTAACAAAACAATAAATGTATAACAATATTCGTTGCAGAGCCGACGATCCCAGAGCAAGTATTCGCTCATATAAACTCAACTTTGTCTATGAAATGTCGCGTGCCGTTCTCTTCTTCTTATTGCTACATGCGAGGCCCGGATGGTTTCATGTACCCCTTGAACGACCTCAGGAAGAACAGTCTGGGCGAATGCGAGCTCGTTAAAAACGAGGCGCAGATCACGGACAACGGAACGTGGGTTTGTGGATTTGGAAAAAAGACGGGCGAGCCTGATGCCGTCTACACATTTCAGGTGCGAAACAATTATTGTATTTTAATTATTTATTTGTGTGTAATTATTTCGGGAACGGCTGATTAAGGAAACAGGTAATAGGCGCATAAACCATAAACGAAATATGTAAAATTTATATCAAAATCGTGTAACAATTACGGAATAATTAGTAGTCAAGTATTTAAAAAATATATATTTTGTGATAAAGCGATATAACGAATTGAACATATTTTGACGTCACGGGTACTTGCATTGATTCTATTGGCCAGAAATATGAACCGTCAAATCGCGCGTATGCCGCTGCGCCCAACTTCTATTGTGGGCTAAAATAGAACTACCAAATGTCATTTCATTGGGCCCATAAACCAATTTAAAAAAATTTTTTTTATGAAACTTAGAATATATGACGATCAGTGAAAACCCGATGTGAAAATTTAATATATTACCCGAGATATGATTTTTCAAAGTTTGTGTGACGTCACTGGTACTGCTCCAGTGGCACTAAAACAACGATTTTCCATGATAGTAGATATTATATATTTTTTAATATAAAAATAATATTTTCATATTATAAGTCTTAATTTACAACAATTAAACTTAATATAAACTAAGACAAAATTCCTTTGACAACTTTAAGAGTATTTTACTTGATATTCGAGTAAATAACAACAAAAGTTTGAGGACAGTGGCGCTAGTAGTGATGTAACCTAACCTCAACACACAATTTTATTCAAATTGTTTCTCAACACAGCACAATAAAACAGTGAAATTATGAAACAAATAATAGAAGCCCAACAAATATATTCTTAAATACCAACAAACAAAAATATGAAATGACATTTCGTAGTTCTATTTTAGCCCACAATAGGCGTTGGCGCAGCGGCAGACGCGCGATTTGCAATTTTCATATATCTAGCCAATAGCACAATGCAAGTACCTGTGACGTCAAAATATGTTCAATTCGTTATATCGCTTTACTGCAAAATATTTAAAAGAAACAAAAATACTTTACTACTAATTATTCCATAAGTGTTACACGATTTTGATATAAATTTGTCATATTTCGTTTATGGTTTATGCGCCCTTTATGGGTAAAGATTATAATTGTGCTTCTACTTTTATTACTTGTTTTATAATTTCACTGTTGCTAAAATTGTAAAATGTTTCAAATATAAATTGAAGAGATTTAATATTTTCATTTGAATCAGCGATCAAATTTCATATAACCTACTTAATGGAGTCGAGAAAGGCGTTCGAAAATATCTGTTCTCCAATTTTCATTGGTCAATACACTGGCCGAGTTTTCTTGTCAATTTATTGGTGTGTGTAATAATTAAATTACAATCCCCAGAAATGTTAGTGTGTAATATACAATGATGAGTTTCTTTGGTCAATGTAATGTTTTCTTGAAGGTGTACATTCCGGAACCGATACCAATTCAACCGGAAATACAAGAGATTGAGACGAGAACTGCTGGAACTGCTCGTCTGTTGTGCACTACCAAGGGTCTGGGAAACTACCCATTAAGTTACTGTCGCTTTCTAAGCCCTGATGGAAAAATGTACCAAATTGAAAACCACCAAACTTCTGACAGGTAAATAATAATATCAAGTTAAGATTTTTCATGATTGCTATATTTTCAATGTTGCAGAATGAGCTACGAGGGCAGAGGCCTAGAATACGGAGACTGCGGTATCACACTACAAGACATAAACGAATCAGACGAAGGAACGTGGAGCTGCATCACACGTTTGCAGAAAAGCGCTGTCTCTGAAGAGGTCTACACCAACATCCATCTCTCCATCAACGACAGTAAGTCTCTTTCAATGACTCCCCAATTAATTTTCATATAATTTTATTTTTATTTTTTTCAGTAAGTTTGAGTACAATTATAAATATAGATACTAATGTTAATATTAAAAGGCATTTAGTTATTAAGATACGGTTTTTTGAAATTGGCATCCCATTTCAAATTTTTCGCTTGTGACGTCATCTTGTAATTGTACGAAACACGCTCTTGCGGAGGGCGAGGAACTACACCAACTGTCAAATTGACTGTTATCTCTCATTGTTATTTACTGAGTGGTTTTTACAAATATATTAGCTGGGCAAAATAATATAACAAATATAATAAACATAAGTTTAATTTGAAAATCGTTTTAACTGCAACGTGACTTGAGATGACAGGTGTGATAATGAGACTACCGACATTACCGACAAGCGATAACATATAGTACATCAAAGCAATTTTATTTTAACACGTCCTAAACTCTTTGTGTAAAAACATTATAATTAACGAATACCTAATTTAATTTATCGGAGTGTTCATTTTAATAATAATAAATAATTATTACAACCCTGAAAATCAAATTATTATTTGTTATCAACACCTCTTTTGCCGCGCCATGCTGTACATTCTATTACAAGATGACGTCACGATTTTGCAACCGCGAAACTTAATAAAGCAAGTTATGAATGAAAAATTAAAAAATTATAAGAAATATTGAACAATATGTGACTGAAATAATCTAAATTTTTATAATTTGTAAAAACACAACTTTTTTAAAAAGTGTATGACTCCATTATTCCTTAGGCCTCTCAATCGCCTCAACCTTGGGCATCGCCTTCGGCGTGATCGCCGTCGTCATCGCGGGTGCCGTGTTCTTCATCCACCGCTTCCAGAAGCGTCGGAACTACCAGACGTCGTTCGACGCTGAAGTACCCGACATTCCAGCGAACCTGGACAGCGCAGAGGATAATCAGAATCATGACACCATCTTCGATGCGCGCCAGGATAACTCAGCTACCCGCAGGTACAACGCTACGGACACGGCGGTGAGGTATGGGTCGGGGAATCTTAGCAACCCTTTTGATGGAAATGGAAGTGATTCCAGTGAGAATAATAGTGTTGTGTTTGATATGATGGACGATACAACTCATCCTAGAAATTAAAATTATAATAATTATTATTATTAGATGTGTTTTAAGATAAACTAGAAAGAAAATTTACCAAGAGATATTTCAGAATTTTGCAGATGAATGGAAAAAATTTTCAAATAAAAATTCTTGCTAATATTATTTTACATTTTTTCAAACTATCTTTTTTATTTAATTTGACATTGATAGCTTTATTAAATTTTGAGTTATCGTGGCTGAAAAATTGTCACACACACAGCTATAGATGTCATCATAAAAATGTGAAATCGTATTCTACAGACACCAAAACTTAAGTTTAAAATTTAAATTTGCTTTAAATTTAGTGGAGTGTAGAGCTCCTTTACTTTAATTATGGTTTTTTTTTTACCTCCCGCCTACCTCTAGGTAAGGGAGGTATTGTTTTTGGTCAAAAAATTGGGTAGTGAGTTTTCAATGAATAAGCACGTTTTAAGGTCCCTACAATACGATTTTACTATTTTCGCGATGATGTCTGTATGTATGTATGTATGTATGTATGTCTGTATGTATGTATGTATGTGTGTGTGTGTGTAGTCTGTGGCAATTTTTTCGTCTCGCATAACTCAAATACTATAACACCAAAAAATACAATTTTCTGAATTATTGCTTCTTATATTTAAATGAAGAGCTGATTAGATTTTGGATAAAATTGGTCAACCGGAAGTAGAAGTTTACTTGAAGCTATTAACAGTTTTTTGTGAAAAACATGGTTAAATTTCCTTTTTCAACAATTTATGTTATTTTCAAAGTTGAAGAATATTTAATTTTACATGTGTTTTGATTACACTATTTTTATTAATTTTCATTAGATTTGGAGATAATAAAATATAAAGAAATTAGATTTCACATATCTTGCATTCCTAGTACACCGTGGAAACATTTAAAAATTTTCAATTTTTTCTTCGAAATGTGACACATGTCATTGTGATTGTGAAGCGGTTTTCTTAGTGAAATATATGTCAAAAAAATGCAATAAATATACGAAAGAAAATTTAAATTCTCAAATATAAATAGAAAATAAACAAATAAGAAGGTATGTTTTTGTATCAAATACTATTTTGTACTGTTTAAGAGTAGTATTGGGCGGGAGGTTATGTGCTGGACACATCAGATTTTTTAATATTATAACCCAATCCAATTTGGAGAAAATTTCCCTAAAGTTTTTCTTTCTGTCATAGTTAGTTCCTCCACACTATTTATAGTTTAATATTTAAAAAAAATATTGATTTTTCGGCTACAAAAATAGCTACAATTCGGTAAGTATCAATCATAATAATTATATTTGTTCTCGTCTAACTGTTTTATAAAAAATTGAGTTTTTTTTTTAAATTTTAGTGATATTTTATGAGTAAGTGAGTTTTTGAAACGAGGCGAAGCAGAGTGAAACAACTACACGAACAAAATAAGTCACTTTTAACCCGTATATCTTACAAAAATGTATCTACGATCTTCATAGTATATTAGTAAATACTAGAAAATGTAGAATGATATTTTGACAGGTAGGGTTATATTTGTTGATTTATTGATACAAATCGTTAGTAACGTAACATTTTTAGCACGTTGATATGTTACTTTTAACATTAGTGTCAGAAAGTGACACTTTTACCTTACTAAGCAACCGTTAAAAGAGCCTTTTTTCATAACGGTCATAATAGTTATTTTCGCGCCGCCTTCCGACATTGACGCAATTACATTACTCTAAAGCGGTCGGAAATCACTAACTTACTAACTTTTTATGGTTATATGTTGGCATCACTTCACTAGTTTTAGCTAACTTCTGACGCTAGAAATGTCAAATGTCATAAAAATATTATGGCAATATATCTACAATTGAATATTTGCAATACAAGAAAACAGAATATTTATGAATTTTAAACATATTTGTAAGTAATTATAATTGAATTTACAATGTAAAATCAAAATAAAATTATGTTGATTTTTTTAGGTTATGATATTGGAAAATAAATATAATTGACATTCAAGTATTGTGAAGTTAGCAACATAAAAAAACTCCCTGTCATTAAGAAAATGAGTAATAAATTAAATTTATTTATTAAATTTACATAAATGTTGGCGCGAAAAATCTTGTGTATCCCTCGTATTTGTAGGACTCGCGTACGGCTCGTCCTATCAAAATAAACTCGCACACTCAAAATAGCAGTTTATTATGATAGGACGAGCCGTAGGCGAGTCCTACAAATACGAGCACTCGCAAAATAGTTTCCAACCGAGGGATACACAAGATATTTCGCGCCAACATTTATGTAAATTTAATTTATTACTCATTTTCTTAATGACAGGGATTTTTTTATGTTGCTAACTTCACAATATTTGTATGTCAATTATGTCTAACTTCACAATATCTACATATTTTTATTTGGATTTTACACTGCAAATACAATTATAATTACTTACATATATGTTTAAAATCCATAAATATTCTGTTTTCTTGTATTGCAAATACTCAATTGTAGATATATTGCCATAATATTTTTAAGTCAATGTAATACTTTGACATTTCTAGCGTCAGAAGTTAGCTAAAATTAGTGAAGTGATGCCAACATATAACCATAAAAAGTTAGCAATTTTCGACCGCTTTAGAGATATGTAATTGTGTCAATGTCGGACAGCGGCGCGAAATAGTATATTCTACAACAAGTAATGGAATGGCACGTATTCCACGCGAGCAAAAAGTTTGTAGGCCGAGCCAAAGGCGAGGGCTACGGTTTGCGAGTGTGGGATAGGCCATTCCTTTACATGTTGTAGACTATACTTTCTATAAAAAGGTTTTGGAAATTATACAAAAATACAAATATAAAACTGTTGAAAACGTCAAACTCAAATAAATCAAATTAAAACAAACAGACGTAACTATAATAACTGAATCAAGATACTTCATATGTCGAGCTAATAAGCGGTTCTGATTCGTCGAAAATATTCCATTCCATTCCATGGAATGTTAGTGATTCCATAACAATTTTTAGTAGTGGAATGCCCAGTTTCCAAAACAGTGTTATAGAAACACTTTTTCTTAATCTTTCTTCATTATACCAACATGAAAATCAGACACACTAAATTTCCCAACATCCAAGTGGCAACACCACACACACTAAATTCATAACCAAATCCTCTCCAATATTTTAATTCAAACAAATTATAGACGAAGGATGAAGTGCAACTAAAAAAAATATTGACAAAAATAGCGACCGTGGCCATACTTTTGTCATAGAGTGCTCGTTATTATTTTTGCGATTACAGCGCAACTACGATCATTGTGTAAACTATGCTCTCAAGTACAACTGACAGCTGAGAAACAGAAAGAGTTGTTTTGTTTTAGCATTGCACGTTACAGAAGAGCTGTAGAGTTATTTATTGTAATGCTGAATATGTATTGTTCATCAAAATATTGCTTCATATGTTTAAGTGATAATTACAAAGCAAGTGAGCTTCAAAATAATATCGAAAATTATTTACTTGAACAAATTTCGTACGTTTTACCAGAACTTGTAAGTCGATAAATTCTTTATATTATTACTTTAGACAGGAATTCTCATTAATTAGTTTTTTGGAATCACCGGGTTGCAAATTAAGGTCGCAAACATAATGTTTTTATTGCTATTTTTGAAATGTTCGAATTATTGTTTTTGCTCATACGGATTTAGTTAATGTGTATTAAACTATTTAGCAACACTTTAGGACAAAATTAGTTGTAGTACAATTTATTTTTACAGGTAAATTTTAATCCAAAAACTTATGTTTGTTCCGAATGCACAAACACCTTTCACTCTTTTTACACTTTTAAGAAAAAGTGTTTAGAAAATTACCATCGTTTAAATAATACTGAAATCACTATAAAAGAAGAAGTGGAAAATCTCGATTTAAATGAGAAAAATGATATTGAATATTCTCTATCATCCAAAGAACAACTAACTCAAATCATTCCACAGCAAGAATACAATCTTGAATTTGTAAAGTGTGAACTAGTAGAGAAAAACGAGAGTAATGTTGAAGAAGAAATATTTAATGAATTTCAAATGCCAGTAAATACTAATGGAGAAATCAAACAAGAAGATTTCAGTGAGAAAGAAGCAAATAATCAGGTAGATATTGTTGAAACCGACGAAGAATTGACATGTGAAGACAGCAACATCAATGAAGATCATTCAATAAATCATAAATGTTTACTTTGTAATAAAGATTTTTTATATGAAATAAGTTTAAAAAAACACATGAATATACATTTGGGCATTAAAGAATATAAATGTTCTGTCTGCAATAAAGAATATTTACATAAAAGTACTTTAAACAAACATATGAAATATCATATGGGCGATAGAGAATTTCAATGTACAATTTGTAACAAAGAGTTTGTACTTAAAAGTGATTACGCACTGCATATGAAACAACACGAGGGTATTAAAGATTACAAATGCACAATTTGCAATAAAGAATTTGTGCAAAAAAGTAATTTAAAAAGACATATGAAACATCATTTTGGTATAAAAGATTTTAAATGTACGATTTGCAATAGAGAGTTCGTACACAAAGCAGATTTAAATCAACATATGAAACATCATTTAGGCGAAAAAAATTATACATGTTCCCTTTGTTTCAAATCTTTTGTGCAAAAAGCAGATTTAAAAATACACACAAAACTTCATGAAGGTATAAAAGATTACAAATGTTCAGTTTGTGGTAAAGAGTTTGCACAAAAAAGTAACATGAACGCACATATGAAGCATCATTTAGGTATAAAAGAGTTTAAGTGTTCAATTTGTGGCAAAGATTTTGTGCAAAAAAGTGATCTAAAACAACATGTGAAAATTCATCTACATATTAGAGATTTTAAATGTACAGTGTGCAATAAGGAGTTTGCACAAAAAAGTAATTTGACAACTCATATGAAACATCATTCTGGATTAAAAGAGTTTAAATGTTTGGTTTGTGATAAAGAATTTGTGCGAAGCTCTGGATTAAAAATACATATGAAAATTCATGAACGTACAACCGTTGATCACAATGCAAGTTGATTACTTAACTATAATAATTGTTATGTTTTAAAATAAGCTTTTATGTTGTTTATTGTATTTTTATATAACTTGAAAATAAACCATGTTTGTTTTTGCGATTAAATGTAATTTTTAGTGATAAACATGCATAAGTTGACACTAATAAATGTAATGAAAGTGATTGAATATTTAGATTTCTGTCTTGAGCCATTTTTCTTCCAAATAAATTTGAACCAAAACAAAAATGTGAGTATTTTGGGCATACTTTTTTTATGCAGTGCATCATTCACAGCGCACCAAACGATCAATCTGTCAACTACTTTGACAAGATGAAAACAAACATGATTTGTTTGTCAAACAACAAAGTGAAAGTTAGTTTTGTTTAGTGTTTTAAATGTATTATTTATCAAAAAATATTTACATGGCTAATAGGTGATAATAGTGTAACAGTGGATCATCGAAATACTGTCGATAATTAAACTTGAACTAATTATATCTGGCAGACTGAAACTCTTAAGTTGATGTTTATATATTGTAGGAAATGTGTATTTACTTTTTGAATTGTAATGTAATACAATCTTACAAATTTAAAGGGGATATATTTGTTTTTCATATGCTAGCATTAGTGCTGATCAGTTGAAATTGTTTGATGTTATATTAAAAATATATATTATAAGCTATGAAGCTATTTTTGAGGTTGTTATTTCATGGTTTATGATAAAGTTAATAATACCATTACATCACGGCTGCAGATAATTAAATTTGTTTGATGTTACAAGGCAATAAAATACTGTTTTCAATAAATTAAGCGGCTTGGTTAGGCAGATGCTGCTTTTCCACCAAACCAAAGCAATTTAATTTTACAAATTATAATAATATTGAAAAAATCTGATGTGGCCAGCACATAACCTCCCGCACAATACTACTCTTAAACGGTACAAAATAGTATTTGATGATACAGAAACATACCTTCTTATTTGTTTATTTTCTATTTATATTTGAGAATTTTAATTTTCTTTCGTATATTTATTTAATTTTTTGACATATATTTCACTAAGAAAACAGCTTCACAATCAAAATGACATGTGTCACATTTCGTAAAAAATTGAAAAGTTTCCATGGTGTACTAGGAATGCAAGATTTGTGAAATCTAATTTCTTTATATTTTATTATCTCTAAATCTAATGAAAATTAATAAAAATAGTGTAATCAAAACACATGTAAAATTAAATATTCTTCAACTTTCAAAATAACATAAATTGTTGAAAAAGGAAATTTAACCGTGTTTTTCACGAAAAACTGTTAAGGGCTTCAAGTAAACTGCTACTTCCGGTCGACCAATTTTATCCAAAATCTAATCAGCTCTTCATTTAAATATAAGAAGCAATAATTCACAAAATTGTATTTTTTGGTATTATAGCATTTGAGTTATGCGAGATGAAAAAATTGCCACAGACTACACACACACACACACACACACACACACACATACATACATACATACATACAGACATCATCGCGAAAATACTAAAATCGTATTGTAGGGACCCTAAAACGTGCTTATTCATTGAAAACTCACTACCTAATTTTTTGACCAAAAACAATACCTCCCTTACCTAGAGGTAGGCGGGAGGTAAAAAGGGACATAACACTGATTACAAATTATTTTAACAGAAAATAAAACATACTGAAACATAAATTAGCAAATATAACTAATATATTTCGAGATTTCATTTGTGACTTGCTTAAAAAGAAAGGCTATTTAGGGGATAAACAAATATGATTAGTTCAGTATTTTTTTTTAAGGTAGATCTTGATCTGTGCCACTGATTTAAGTAAAATTACAAGACTGAGGATACTATTAACATTCACAGAATTAGATGATAGCACAGGATAAGATATTTAAACGAAAACTAAATGTTTATTGTTTAAAGAAAGTTGTATGTATTCGTACCACATGGAAAATATGCTACAATCAAATATGTAATTTTTTTTCACGCTGCTTTGTCACTAGACCAGTCTAAATTGTTACGTCATCTATGTATTGCACTGTACTCTTAGGTATGTGATAATTTTTGGATAGACATTTATAAAATTTACTGTATTAATTGGATCAATACTTTTTCATCAATTCGCACTTCCGCGGACCATAATGAAAATTATTTTTCATCCAAATTCATAATATTGAATAAGTAATGATTAAAAACAATATTCAATTACTCAACCGAGGATCTCAAGATCTGTAGTCTCATGCGTTACCACGGAGCTGTAATTATAATTAGGTATTTGTAAGGATTGAAGTGAAATAAATTAACAATAAAAATTAACAAGATAAAAATAAATTTATTTAAACGTTTAACAACAATAAAAATATCATAGCCATCCAAAGAATTTTATAAAATTAAACATACATTTACCACCATTTTTCCAAATCTTACCTAGGTATTACAATAACCACAACTGTAAAGTAATTTATAATGCAAGACCGTTATTGAGAACTTTACTGGAGAGCATGTATAGTTCGGGTTACTGTCGAGCATTGTCAATGTTTTAGGATATATTGAATCGTAAATTGTTTAAAAAAAATATTACATTTGTTGAAGCGTACAGCACAATACATTAAACTATTTCATCGTATCGAAATAGCCTTTGAAAACATACCCAATAAATATGAATAATTTAAGATAATAACCCGTAAAATTATTTACGTTATTACGTTGTAAGTCCGGTAAATGACTGTTTACGATACGAAGTAATTTCGAAATGAGTATCGTGAATATCATTAACGGACGTATGTTCAAAAATAGTATATTGTACAACAAGCATGGAATGGTACTCATTTCACACTAATATGAAATGGATATTCCAAGACTTATACTTGAGGTAACATAAAAATTATTTATGGATTGAAAAATTTATATTTCACGTTGTTTATCCGTTAGATACGAAAATGTGTTACTTTATTGTTACCATAACTGCCTTGCTAGTTTATGGAGTGAGTAATTCCACTTTGCCCACGTGTGAAGTATAACGTTTTATCCAACATTTAACAAATGCAAATTTTATTAAAGAAATATAACTTGACAGTGACATGCTTTAAATTTTCTAAATTAAAATGTCAATCGAAGTAGTTACCAAGGTGTTGTGTATTATTATAAAAAATTACTCACTAGTGACTTTTCTCAAAATTATACCCACTTGTGGATAAATCTGTTACTTTGTTTGTTTAAAATCACCATAGTTATAAAGCATTTATTGAGAGGTGTTGGATATAGTATATTTTACAACTAGTAATGGAATGGCACATATTCCACACAAGCAAAAAGTTTTTTACGGTTTGCGAGTGTGGGATACGTCATTCCGTTAAATGTTGTAGCTGTATTCTAAACTTTATATAACAAGATTTTGGAAATTATACAAAATTAAAACAAACAGACGTAAATGAACCAAGATACTTCATATATCGCGCTAATAAGCGGCTCTGATTCGTTGAAATTATTCCATACGCGGCGTATGGAATGATAGTTCCAATACAGTTCTTAGTTGTAGAATGTGTAGTTTTCAAAACAGTGTTATAGAAAAATCTTTTTGCCATTTGAGACAGAGCTCATTAATAATAGATTTACGATTCAGTATATCGCAAATTTAATATTGTAGTAAATTCGTATTATCACCATGAAGAATGGTTACCAGTCGTCAAAACACAGCACCAATATATGTAACTTTAAATATATAAAACAGAATTCGAAAGATCGAACAAATAAACTAACAATTTATTTTTAGAAACATTATTATTGTTTACCTAAAATACAAATAGACAATTTTAAACTGTCAACTATAAAAATGAAATAAAATTAACAAAATGAATAACACGATTAACCAAAAACTAAACATCAAAAATTAGCACAAACACTAAACCTTCTCCTGAAACTCATTCCTAACCCACTTATCTCCATCCATAGTCTCCTCCAAAAACTCAACATTCCCATCCCAGTCCACCGTAACCACCGTATGCGTCCTGGTGCCATACCCAGCCTCCTGCACCTCCACGAAGACGGCGCTCAGGTGCTGCTGGGTATCAGGAGACCTGCGCGCCAGCACGGGGTCCGGCAGGTGGTGCCGCGTCCACCGCAGCAGCTCCAGCAGCCCTGCACACGTGGAGGACTCCCCGGGGGATGATACCACGCCCTGGAAGCGTTCCAGCCCCGCCTGGACCTTCAGGAAGGGCTCGTGGAGGAGGCTGTTGCCGAAGCCGGTGCTGAAGGGGGTGGGGAGGTGGTAGAGGGTGCGCTGGTTGGTTACGTTGGTGTAGTGGATGGTTATGGGGATGCTGTCGCTGAAATAGATCAATTAATTCAATTTTTTGGTATGAGGGTAGTACGATTTTATGTCACCGAAAAGAGACAAAAAAAATCTGTATCAAATGAGCCCAATGAAATGGTACATTGCTATTTAAAACAATTAAAGTGTTATTCGTTACTCATTTGTTTTCTGAAATACAAAGAATTGAATACTGTCTTATTATGGAAAATAAAATGTTAAACAAATTTTATATACAATTCCTTTTTATAAAGTCCCTGTACATATTTCGTCATCGATAAATCAAAAGCTAATGACGATAACATTTTTAAATTTTGTATTTAGAATTTGAGGAGTTCAAGTTACAAGACACTGAAATAAAGTAATACTGGAACGCTCACTGACGTTAAATTGTAAGCTAAAAAGTACAGTCTGCTTAGCAAGTTGCTAAGAAAATATAAAGAAATTAACATACAATGATTTTGAAATAAAATGTTTAATATAAGAGTTAATTAATACATTAATAGAAATGAGTTCAGATAACTATTATGTATGTGAATTCAAAAGAATCTTCAATTAATTATACAATTCACTGTTAATAGTATATTATACATTCAGGGAGAAAAGTGTATGATTTTTTCCCGCGGAATAAATTACAAGGAAAATTTTTTGGCTAAAGAAATATCCAATCGAATCCCTCTATTTCTGATCACGTGTGCAAAAGTAACCAATCAGGTCACAATTACACTGATAATTTCCCCGGGAAATTATCACCTGTTGCTAAGTAACAGTCGTTGACAGTTCTCTGACAGTTAATTCAATATTTAATTTGTTTATTTCAAAATGTTATTTTCACGGTTATAAAATGAAAATAATAATAATAATCGCAAAAAATTTTCTCACCGAATATCCCTCGACCATTGATAAATACTCATAATTTGATCACAACTACCTCAAGAACGTTGCTTGAAGGTAACAGCCCGGGCGGTTACCAAGCAACGTTCTTTCGGTAACTGTGATAAAATTATTTCGAATTATCAATGGCCTAGGGATATTATAGCTGAAAAAATACACTTCTCTCTTGCGGTTTACATATATTTATAATGGTTTTTATGTATTTCAAAATTATTTAAATTGTAATATAATTTATGATAGTTAACTTAGATTGGTTTAATTTTGTTCATTTTTCAAATTATTTAAGCACTTTCCGCAACGACGGGAGAGAAAGTGCACAAATGTAATTGGCTGTTTCTGTCATGATTTTGGTATCAGAGGCACCTAGTTTTCTCCCGGCCGTGAAAAATAGTTATTTGTATCACTAGTCCAGGAACTGAACTTTTACGAGTGTGAGTATATTTTGACAGGCATTTTTCTTGACGATTTTGTCATAAATTATTTATCAGATATGAAATACTAAAAATTTTTTATATTGCTTTGATTTGAGTTCATATTATTTAAGCACTTTCCTTCACGACGGGAGAGAAAGTACACCAATCTACCATAGATATGAAATTGGCTGTTTCTGTCATGCTTTTGGTATCATAGAAACCGAGTTTCTCTCCCTGCCGTGAAAAAATATTATTTTTCTTCAAACGTCATAAAAGTACGTTGTTATGTATTTGTATTCAACAAGTAGAAGTTCAATATTGTCGCCGCCGGCGTAAAAGTGTCTCCTTGGCAACACATTTACGCCGGCGGCGGACAAAGTAAAATATGAAAAATAGTTAGGTTGTAATTCAATAATTTGACAGTTAAGAATAAAACAAATAAACAAAAATAACAAAATAATATATTCTGTGGCAACTAGAAATACTGGATACGGCAGAATATTTGTTGAAGTTTTGAGCATTTTTTAATGTTTTAATGTCTATTTTTTATGTTTGAAGAAAAAATAGCATGTGTTATTAGGAGTAAATGTGTCTTTGGGTGCCACCCACCACCCAAAGTATCACATTTACTCCTAATAACACAATATACTATTGTCTACTCCTATGTAAATATATCTCCATTATTAAAAATTTTTCGATGAATTTAATACGCAATTCACTCTTCTCAACCAATCACTGAACCAGCAATCCAAATTCACGTTTATTTTAAAGACGTCTGACAGTTGACACGTAGGCAGTTGTCATTATTTTTTTATGTTAACGTTTTTCAACGAATTTCGATCATTTTCATAAGTGATTTCTGAATTTACAGGAATAGAAAAAGTATAGTATTATATTCGGGATTATGGTCATTATTCCTCTTAAAATATTTATCACCTTTAGACAAAACGGTGAAATATGTTTTTGCATAACAACCGCTCTAAAAACAAGTGTTAGACAAAGAAGGGTGGCCTTAGCATATATCTATCTATCTCAGGCTCGCTTTTCCCTTTCAAAAAAGCCTACAACTGCGCGTTCCAGTATTATTAGATTTCAATGTTACCAGCTGATAAAATGGATAGCAATCCATGAACCGTAAGTTATAGTTTACTTGAAGTCCTATCATATCATTTGGGAATTGATTTAGAGTAAATTTTGTTATATTCAAAAAGTTGTAGAATAATATTGACTACAATTTTCATTTGCAACGTTTTTCTATATTTTGTATCATTCAAAAGTTATTTAGGCGTAAAACTACATCAAATTTATACGTCCACAATATTTTTAATTTCGTATTTAGAATTTGGAAGCTCAAGTTACAAGCTAAATAGATTTATTTTCAATATTTTGTAGTTTAAAAATAAATAAATAATTATAGGAGGTTAGATTTTTACCTTAGTTCAACAGCAACGAAGCTAAACGCGTTGAAAGTTTTATAATTTGGTTTAAGTATCCGTTCCACATAATCTTCAGCTGTTAAATCACTCTTAAGATAATCAGTCACAATGCTACCTCGTCCTGCAGCCCCCGACTCCCTTGGTTCCCCTGTCACGTTCAACAAAGCACCAACTCTCAGTTTAAACTGCGAAGTTTTACGTAAACTCATCCCAAACCAAGTGCCGCCTTCTCGACCGGCTTCCAAATCTTTGCCTTTAAAAAAACAACTTATAAAACGTTTGTGTCTAATTGAATACGTAAGAAATCTTACCTCCAATGATGAGTTCATCCTCGGGCCAGCGATGAGCTTGAGCAGCGGGGCGAATAAAATATTCATCTCGGTTTGTGGCAATGACTAGTTGATATTTTCCCTGCCCTGGATTTGGGTTTGTGTAAACGAATAAAATGCACATTATTAATTCTAGTTGTTAAACTACGTACCAGTTCACGTCATTTACTTTAGCCATGTGACACAGATACTGTCAACAGTTTAATCTGTTTAAAAATACGACAGGTTAAATAACAGAACATGACAATCACCTGTTACTTGACATTTCAAGTGCGAAGTTCAAGTAGTCTCGCCAACCTGAGCACATTGAATTGAATAATAAAATAGGGTTGCTAAATAGTGTTGAGCTCGAAAAATATGTTTGAATAATGTATTATGTGAATTATTTCTGTAAAGTTGAAAAAATACGTTTTCAATAACAATAAAACGACACTGCCGCCTCCATCTTTTGAGGAATAATTGAACCATACTTGTAAATCTAATGATACAAACGAAAAATTAAATAGACAAATTTAAAAATAATACATTCGAGTAGTTTACAAACTAAAAATAAAATATTCTTATTTACAATACATTGAATAGAAATAAGTATTGATAATTGTTAGTGAATTGGCAGCATTGGATTATAGATGTGCCATTTCGTTAAAATTGTGTCCTTCACAATATAAATCACTACAATTGTATTAAATTAGCTAAAATCGGAATTCTACATATTATTTATGTTTGTACTAATTATTTTTCGTGTATAATTATTAGTAAATACTTCTTTTACAAACCAAAAATATAATTTATTGTCCGAAAATTATTGTAACGGCACATATGCATTTCTAATATTTGTTTGACACAACGCAAATACGAAACGTCAACAGTAATTCTCATCTATACTCTATACTTTTATATTCAAACTTAAACATACTTCTATCCTTTATCCTTTACCTCCCGCCACATCCTGTGATGAATGTACAGGAATCATGCTAAAAATTGGGTAGTGAGTTTTCAGTGGATAAGCACGTTTTAGGGTCCCTAGAATACGATTTTAATAGTTTCGCGTTGATGTCTGTGTGTGTCTGTCTGTCTGTCAGTCTGTGTGGATTTCTGCAGTTACGGTTTCTCAAAAACTACTAAACTGGAAATTGTGATATTTTGTATATATCAATTGTATCCCCTTTGGAAGATCTGATTAGTATTAGGTGATAATCCAATAACCGGAAGTGGTAGTTTACTTGAAGCCCTATCAAGTTATTTTCAAATATCTCAGTAAATTATGGTTCAATGACAATTTATGTTATTAGAATAATATTTCTATAACACTGTTTCGGAAACTGGGCATTACACTATTAAAAATTGTTATGGAATTATTAACATTCCATACGCGGCGTATGGAATATTTTCGACGAATCAGAGCCGCATATTAGCGCGACATATGAAGTATCTTGATTCAGTTACTATGGTTACGTCTGTTTGTTTTAATTTGATTTATTTGAGTTTGACGTTTTCAACAGTTTTATATTTGTATTTTTGTATAATTTCCAAAACCTTTTTATAGAAAGTATAGTCTACAACATGTATCGGAATGGCCTATCCCACGCTCGCAAACCGTAACCCTCGCCTTTGGCTCGGGCTACAAACATTTTGCTCGAGTGGAATATGTCCATTACTTGTTGTAGAATATGCTATTCAAATATTATTATCTACAATTATTGTTTGAAACATTTTCTTCTTACAACACGTTAAAGAAAAATTATAATATTTTCGTTGAAATCTGCTAACCTGTGTTTTTCGAAAAAACAAAACAACGGTTGAAAAATGTAATGTCATAATTTGTTGAAGGGATGAGCGTTTCTTGATAGTGGTGGTCCGTGTTCCTGCATTGTTCGATAAGAAATCTATGGCGGGAGGTATTGTGCTGCTTATAACAGTTTTTTAATTGTAGTTTATTTGAGCTAACATTTGTAGAGTTGGGATATATCTCATTTGTTAAGTTATTATTGTTAATTAAGATGATACAAGCTATATAATAATAGTAATTTTTAAATAATTTTAAACATTTCAAATAAAAAACATTTGCGCCGAATCCAAATTATTGATTTTTCAGGAATGTCATGACATCATGTGACGGAGCATATGACTATTATGGATGTTCCTTTTCGTTAAAATATTTTAATAAAAGAAATTATTCTTTTAGTTAAAATAAGTTTAAATAACTATTTATATGCTACACTGTAGCACGGCGGTCTTTTACTGAAACTTAGGGGTTGACAAATAAACACACTAACACTTTTAAAATGATAAATAATTATATTTAATTGAAATGGTGAAATGATGAATTGAACAGAAAACAAATTACAAATATAACAGCGGCGACAACGTATGAATATTCTTAAAAGTTGCAGTTACCAAAACATGTTTATTACAAATTTTACTTGAAGTTCTACATTTTTTGTAGAGCACTACAGACGTCAGAAGACGTCTGCTCTGTTCAACAACCAAAAACTAACTCTCATTTGTGCTGGCCTAACACACGCATCTACTCCATAAGCGGGAACGCGGGGGTAGGAAATCTTTTGAGGACCAACACAAAGATTACATAAAAACTAGAACACTTAAAATTGGGTTCGACCAGGATCTGTAAATCTGTCAACTGCAGATGGCATCTCAAGCCGATATTTCAGAATATTTGCAGCGATAATCTCAAATGACTATTTATGATAACAAAATTCGAACTCACATGTGTGGTAATAAATTAACTCAAGAAAGCACTCCTGTCAAAGCGATTTTCGATGCGTCAAGTCCCAATGCAGCTTGAAACTTGATATTTTAAAATCGTTTTGACAGTAAAAACAATAAATCGTATTCTGAATGTTCGCCTTGTTACAACACAACAATAGATTAATCAATTTGTATAATTGTTTATTAATAATTCCGTACTTCTTAACAAATAAAGTTATTTATTTGAACATATTTGTTGTAACGATATAACGTTATCGATTTTAAAAGAAAAATGTGAAGGTTGTATTTATTAGGGCAACGCGTGGCAAATCTTGGTCGAATCTTGTTCGTCGAGCTGTATCCGCGAAAAAATCCAAATATAGATGGCACTCTTGTCGCATACTAGCTGTCACCCAAATAGGGAAAACACTTGTCAGAACGCCATTACGGTATATGAATTCCACTTGTTCTTTGTGTGTTATCTTCGTGTTTAGTGTAAACTTCAGGGCCGGTTTTGCCATAAGGCGAATTGGGCGACTGCCCTAGGCCTCCGAATTTAAGCGGCCTCTAAATATTCGATGGATACTATACAAAACGAAATATCATTTTCATTTGTATTCTGCATTAAATAATTTCATTTTGAATGTATAATTTAAATTCACGCCACTTCATTAGTACTTTAACAACAGTAAAGTCACTAAATTAGAGGAATATAGGCAACATCATTTACGTTTACCAGTAAATTGATAATATTAACTTTATATCGCTTGTGAAATATAGTTTTGGTAGGAGGGTGTGAGCTATCTAATTTCCAATCCTTCGAAACGATCTAAAATGGCTGACTTAGCAGAGATACGAACCAAAATTCTTTTTTAAGTTAGCTCGCTTCGCTCGCGCTTTTCTAAACAAGCCGCAGAACGCACGTCCGACAAACTCGATTCACATTACGCATTTTTAATGGAACCTTTTCATAAATATTAACTCATTTTGGTTCATCTCTTTTCTAAGTCGGTCATTTTAGATTGTTGCACATTTTACAAATGAACATTAGATAAGTTTCGAGGGATTGGGAATTTGATAGCACTCATTGACTTTTAGGAAGACGCTTGCGCTCCCGTTATGTAACAATATGAACTATTTCGTTATCGTCCGAAATGTATTTCTAAGCGAAGCACAGATTGAGAAACGGGATGTGAATAGTGTCTCTTGTCTCTATACATACATTTTAATAGGTACGTTAAAAATAAAATTTGAAGGAGGAGCCGCGAAACTAGGAAGGAAAAAAATGAAGAAAAAATTAGATATTTTATTTCGGCCTCTAATTTATTCCGCCTTAGGCCTCTAAATATATAAAACCGGCTCTGGTAAACTTTTGGATATTTATTCATTTTCAATGTGGGAATAATCATTGTCAGATATTCTTTTATATTTGGATGAAAAAATACGGCCGATTACTGACGGAGAATCTGTGACTTGTACCATGGAAGAATGCTCCATAGGTTCTACTGTGGTTGTTACATTCTCTTTCATACTATTTATTAGCTTTATTCTGCAAATATACTCGTATTACTAGCATTGAACAATTTCCTAACTCTATATTTGTTTATGCTTGTTAATATTCCGTTTTATCGTTCTATCATCTCTGGCCGAATAACCTTTCTTTTAAATATTGAAAGAAGCTTTCACAACTCATAATATAAAACAATAATTGGGTAAAAAATCAGTGAAATGTTTATTAAAATAACGACGTTTCGACAGCAAAGTGCTGCCTGCTTCAAGTAAAAAATAAAACAGTTATTGTTTAACCTTTTTTTATTTAGGAAAATTACCAACTGGTAATTTTTTGGTTGAAACAGCATCAGGTTTTAATTTTTATATCCCCTTCTTTGCAAGATATTCTATTAAGTATGTATATGATAAAAATAAAGAAGATGATAGACATGCTTAATAAGTCTGTAGGTTTGAAATGCTCAGAACACATTCACGTATTTTTCTATTTTTAATGCAAGAACCCATGCATGTCGGACTTTTATGTCTTTGAGAAAATAATGTAGAGATATATTTTCACTAATAGAACTATTGCATTGTGCAACTGAGCAATATCTCTTAAATTTACTCAGGTTTCTCATGAATTTCCTATGACTGTCAACGTAAACCTTGACTTGTTTTCCCGATTTGGGACCTTTTAAATTTCGCCACCAGATGTCAGCTACTTTGTTTTTTTTCGCCAATAGCATTGGAAGCATTGAAACTGGGCTGGCCTACGTGACTTTTAGCAAGATTGTTCGGAAGCGGGAAGTAGTTTTAGGTATCCATCATAGACAAAGAAAGAATTCAATTATTCTTTATGTTTTAGTTAAAAGCTGTGTAAATAAATATTATTACTAATGATCATTTAAAATTGTTTAAGCGCTTGAAATACGGTCGACCAATCAGATTGCTTGCACATTTACCAGTGGCGTTCTAATCATTCTGCATGCTACAATTTTATTTTTATTGATAAATTAGTAATTATTCGTTAATTAATAACGAGAAAAAGCCTAATATACTCAAAATTATATGGGTTATGAGATAAAAATAATTATTGTTACAGTATTGGCTAAAAAATGTGAATTAAAAATTAGTAGCCCACGATATTTTGATAGAAATCTACGCCGCTGCTAATTTCCCCACCACTAAACGCATCTAGTTCACGCAATCGCTGTATGATGGCGCCACATGTTTTGTTTTCATTTTTTGACAGATAGGAATTTAATCTCGTCCGAAACGACTTTGTGGAAAAATCTTTGAAAACAGAAATCAAAAGGTATTTTCACATACAGTAAATCCTAATTTATCTATTTTGTGATCAATCCGTAAAGTCTTTGTTTAATTTATTAGAAATGTGACTAATATTGCATAAGTTTTTTGTGATTGACTGAAAATGTGCAGTGATTTTACGTTGAAATTTAGAGGAAGAAATCATTTCCTATTTGTAGTTTGTTCTTGTATGGTGTTTGGAATGATTTTGAACCATCCAAAGACTTGAGACAGAAGAAAAGTTGAAATTAAACTTCAGAGTGTTCTTGCTGTGAAATCTAATTTATGGCCCAACATCTAACGTAATTTGTGGCCCAACATAGCTTGGAAATCTTGCTGAATGCAACATGAAAATCGTAAGTGTATTTTGATGTATATTATTTACTTAAATTTACCTTATACTAGTTAGTAGATACACAAAATAGTGATGAACATGGTTTTTTTTAAATCTGATAACAAAATATAGAAAAATGTTTTAAATGAAGATTGTTGGTAATATTAATCTAGATTTTTTTTTGTATCAATGAAATTTACTCCATTTATTTACTAAGATATGCCTAAAAACGCTGTTAGTGCGTCAAATATTCTACCACTTACTGTTGATGAATTGTTACCAAAATCTAATCTTATTCTAAACATAAACATAATACCTCTCACATGTATGTATGTGAGAGAGCTAAAAATGATAGAATTTAAGATATAAATATGGGGAATTAAACAATTTTCCTGTGTATGATTTTAACTGAGCCAAATAATATGATTCTGGGCTCGTAATACCTTTTCCCGTAAATAAAATTGTGGAACAAATTTAAAATAATGTAGTTATTTAAATAAATAATGCAAGGGTTTCTATAGAATTAGCAAACATATCATGTAAATATTTAGTAGTTTAGAATCCGGTTGTTTGTTTTGCTGTTAATAGAATCCGATGAGGCCTTCGTACGGTCTTCAGAGACACTGATCAAGTGATAGAGGTACTATTAGAAGCAATATTAATTTTTTAGGAAGGATGTTAGGTCAAAAATTAAAACTTATATGTTTCGTTTTAAATATGTTTAACTCCAAAACAAATACGTGTGTAACATTTGTAGTGTCGACTTAATTGAAACCTGTCTGAAGATGAAATGTTGATTACTTTTCTGTATATTTGGCATGGCATATTTTTATATGATGTTTTAATATACAAATGCTATCAAAATGGACTTTTACTTTTTATTAGAAATTTGTTGACAAACCAATAGGTAGCTATGTACATACGACGTATATGTATGTTATATCGTGTACGTATTTAATTTATTTATTTTTGTTTTGTTCTTTGAAATCATAAAAAATCGGAAATATTAAACAATAATATTATTATTGTTGTCATTATTATTACAATGGTAATTTGCAATATGTTTTAAAACAAAAATGTATTTTTATTGCAGACAAGGTTGATTGAATTCAGGAAGAATGTGGCAAGTCTTGGTCGGAACTTGTTCTAGCATTGGAAGCATTGGAGCTGGGCTGGCCTACGTGACTTTTAACAAGATTGTAAGGCAGCGGGGAGTAGTTTTAGGTATCCATGCGCCATGTTTCTCAGTGTTCAGTCGAGTAATGGCCGCGTTCGTAGTAAGTGCGTCGTTTTGTGCTATTTGTAATTGTGCAATTACTCGACTCCTCGCGTGTATTAAATGTGAATTTTATGGTTAGATATAGTATTCAGTTACTGTATTTAAATATAAAATTCCAGTTTGACCGTTGGGTGATTCAGTGGGTGTAAATTTTTTGCGAAATGTGTTAGCAGTCGGGCATTTTGGATGGAGGCTGGGCGCGTTCTCGTACAATAAGGTGGCTTGTGCCTTAGCCACAGCGCGCGTATTACAATCAAAATTTATCGTTCGCGAGTGGGCTTCTCTCACTACACAAGAGTATGATTTCGTACGTTTGGCTCACGCAGTGCATGCCTGGAGTGGCTCGTACAGTCTGTGAGTCTGTCCATCTTCCTATAGGGTGGAGAGAACAAACCTCTGCAGGTCATACTGTTGTGTCCGTTGCAACTACGTGTAGAATCAGCCGTGAACGTTCGCGGAGTATGATTTCGTATGTGCGGCCTACGCAGTACGAGCTGGAGTGCTTTAGTACAGTCAGTAGGTGGGTGGGTGAGAACGCACCGCTGCAGGTCATACTCTGTGTCCGTTGTAGAATCAGCCGGGAACCGTTTACGGGATTTTTGCAAAGCGCTCTGTCTTCACGTGAAGACCATCGATTCAATTTATTCCGATTACTAGTTTAGCGCTAACGCGGCGCGTGGGGCATGCTCACAGCAGTCCGATCATCTAGAGTGGATCCAGAGTCATGACTGGTACCATCTCTCGGCAAATATCGCATCCGATGCGCCTTAACAGAATTCTGAGGCTTCACGATAACTTTTCAACCACACATATGATAGGCTCTATGTGAATGGTTAGGTTTTCAATGTGAATTCCGGATGGCAGAGAAAGTAGTTGATCGGCTAACGTGATTCTGTGACATGAGCTCGGGCCCCTGCGGGATCGCGAAGTAGGAGACCATGCGGGGTTCGGCTAGACGACCCACGTTTCTTTTTTGAAAAACAGACAACACACCGGTTGCTGTTATTAGAGTCCTAAAGGCACAGGAATGTCTGTGGGGTGGTGTGAATCTTAGTTTTAATTTAGCTTTAATGGTTTTGGGTACCTTTAAGCTAATTTTAAGTTAATCCATTTTATTTCAGCTTTAATTTAAGTTAGGCTTAAGTCTACTAACCCATTTACTTGTATTCCTTTACAGCTTTTTCTTTCAGATCTGTATTTTTAATACGTAAGTTTTCATTTGCAGATTTAAATTGTTTCAATGTTTTTAATTTGTTTGTTTTTATTTGTTTACAGAGATCAAGAATAATGAAGCCAAGAAGTAGTAGTACTAGAAGTAAGATTTATTTTTTCAACATTTCTGTTGTATATTTATTTCTAATTTATTGTTTTTATTTTTCTAGAATCATTGCAGAGTCAGCCACCGTGGGAAATGGGCAATGTAGCTGAGACAACCGTCGTTGGAACAGTAGCTGCGGCAGAAATGGGCAATGTTCCTGTGTCTACCATCGAGGGAAGAAGTTGCAGATTCTATCGCCGATGGAAATGAATCATCCGCCGTGGGACAGAACTTCTCGTCCTGAATTTCTCTTTATTTATATATTTTTGTGCTTTTTTCTCTTCCTTTTAGTTTAGGTGTTTACTGCTTCCATTGTTTGTTTTATTTTTGTGGATTGTTTTTGTTCTGTTTCTTAAAATAGGAATGAAGATGACAGGAAACTTAGTCGTCTTCGTTGGATTTCTACGTGTTTACTTTCTACTTCACACATGTAATTATACATTGTTTCATTTTAATTTGCAGTTTCTTATTTATTGTGTTGTTTCAGCCAAGAGTTTGCGGCTGGCAGATGCAGTTGAAGAGTCTTCAAGAGAGTTTCAAACCTCGTAGTCAAGAGCCTGCGCCCAGCAGATACAGCCTTCAAGGAATTCTCCAACATAGTTCGCCGTTTCCAACACCAATGTAAGTTCATTAAATTAACTCATTAATGAATTGATTTATTTACTGATGTATTTGTGTTTGTTTAGTGGGCGGCGACGCTGCTCTTCTGTCCTGGGTTTTCCGGAAGTTTCCCCAGGATGTCAGGCGAATGCCAGAGGAGTTTCAGTCTCTTTCTTCCAATGTCAATCCAGGAGATCTGAACTTTGTATTCATTTTAAATAAATAATATAATAAAAATCATATACTTGTACTCTTGTGTTTTATTTAAGTTATAATAATAAATAAATGATAACTTGTACTTATGCATTGAGATAATAAAGATATTGTTACAGAAATAACATGTTTTATTTACTTTCAAATTAACTGTAAAGGGCTAGAAATGATTGTAAACCCCTTTTAGAATGTGCTGAATACGATTTCACCAACCATTTTGCGATAGGATGTGTAGTTTCATAATTAGAGCAGTATTTACTTTAATTCATTTGATTACATAAAATTTAAGGGTGAGCGCCAATTTTCAAGACCGCCATTGGAGTTTTTAGGGCTGAATCTATAGGAATTCACCCTTAACTCGATTTTTTTGGGGTTTTGCCAAAAAAAAGTTGAACTATAGTCTTGGTGTTTTTACTATTAAATTTTGGGGTAAAAAAATTGAGATAAGGGCGCGACACTCTTCATTAGGGTCCGTAGATTCCGAATCTGTGATTTAAAATAGCCTAGGGTTAGTATTTCTTGCGGAACTCGCATTTGAAACAACAAACAACCCGTAAAATACTACCCTATTTTCAACTTTTTGGGGGTTTTCTCCCGCTGATCAGATAGAGCAGGGCTGTGTCTCGGGACATTTATTTTAAGTTTCGCGATATCTCTAACCGTTTCAAAGATATGTCCATGATATTTATTATGGACCGATGACTAAATTTTACAGACATGCATATAAATTATGGACCGATGAATAAAGTTTCCCCTAAAAATTACCCTTAATATTAACTTTAAAGGGCTAGAAGTGACTATATTGTATATTTCAAAATTTTTAAATGAATGATGTGAAATAAATTATTTTAAATCATATCGATTAATATTTCAAATTAAAACTCATTGCGCCGAATCCAAATTATTGATTTTTCGATAAATAGAACAAAGACTAAGGCAGGCTACCCACTTGTCAGTTTTTTTTCTTCTGCTGTAAATTGACCGCTGCGTAAAGATTTTGACGTGTCTACACATTTAGCGGTAAAAGCGCCGCTACTTATTAGCGGTAGAAGTGCAGCCGCTTAAAGATTGGCCAAAGGAAGTGACTTATTAATGAAAAAACAGTGAGTGTGTAGCCTGCCTTAGCTTTACTAATTTGTTCAATTCTCAGCGTGGTAGCTGGCGCCATCTGCCAAATTCCTCTAGGCGATTTCAGGAACTACATATCTGAAATTTATTTGAAACTGATTTTCATAATTTTTGGCTATTCTAGTCATTTTACAGTAAAGATATATTGATATTAATTGTTTATTATTTAATTCTTAGCAACTTTTATTTGAAACATTTTGCGATTAGACGAAGAAAAAATCACCGCAAAAGTTCAGCCAACAACACCAGGGCTCCGACGCGTTGCTCGCTGGCATTTGGCGCTTGCAATGTGCGGGATCAAATCATTTCATCTGAACTAGTTTTTAACGCATGTAATTGAGCATTTACTTAAAATATATCAGTGCAAATTATAATTTATCTGTAGTGGTAGCAAGGTTTAAATTGAATTCAAAGTATTAGAATTTAATTTGTTTATTTGGTATAATATATTAGAACTTCTAATAAGAGAAATAATAAAATTGGATATGAATTACCCCATATTTAAGGGTGAGCGCCAATTTTCGAGACAGCCATTGAAGTTTTTAGGGCTGAATCTATAGGAATCCACCTTTAAACCGATTTTTTTGGGGTTTTGCCAAAAAAAAGTTAGACTATAGACTTGGTATTTTTACGATTAAATTTTGGGGTAAAAAAATTGAGATAAGGGCGCTACACCCTTCATTAGGGTCTGTAGATTCCGAATCTGTGATTTAAAATGTCCTAGGGTTAGTATTTCTTACGTAATTCGCATTTAACTTTTATATGTTATGATCCACTGCTGACTTGTGGTTCATAATATGTATCACTTCTGACTTGCCGTTCATAATATATAAAATTGCCGGTACGCTGAGGAAACGTGACATGCAATAATGAACCTTATATACATGCTACATAAAGCACATAAAATTGGATATGAATTACCCTAAATTTAAGGGTGAGCGCCAATTTTCGAGACCGCCATTGGAGTTTTTAGGGCTGAATCTATAGGAATACACCCTTAACTCGATGTTTTTGGGTTTTTGCGATCAAATTTTGGGGTAAATAATTGAGATAAGGGCGCTACACCCTTCATTAAGGTCAATAGATTTCGAATCTGTGATTTAAAATAGCTTAGGGTTAATATTTCTTGCGTAACGGGCTAAACATTTGTTGCGGACTAACATTATAAATTATGAACCGAAATACATGTGACTGATAAAATTTTTTATATATTATGGACTAAACATTTGTTGCGGACTAACATATAAATTATGAACCAAAATACATGTGACTGATAAAATTTTTTATATATTATGGACTAAACATTTGTTGCTTTTATCAGTCACATGTATTTTGGTTCATAATTTATATGTTAGTCCGCAACAAATGTTATATATACAATCATTTCCAGCCCTTTAAAGTTAATATTAAGGGAAACTGTTTGTAAATCTTTAGAGCGTCATATCTCGAAAACGGTAAGAGATATCGCAAAAATAACGAAAAACTGCGGTCCCTCTAGTAGAACCATGAAGAATCGACCCTTCTCTACAACAATATGTGAGTATGAAGGGCCTAAGGCCAAGGGTTTAAATTTGTGAACTATAGTTGTGAGTACAGGACAAACAATATTTTCAAACTGCAATGTTTTTTGTAATTTAGGAACCTATACTTCTAAAATAAAATAATAGATGGCAGCACTAAGATTAAAATTGAATGGAATAAATTAAAATTATGAATTTCGTTTTATTTAATGACAATATTAATTTTAGCTATTGTTTCTCTTATTTAAAAATAAATAAAACATATTTTATTTCTGTAACAATATCTTTATTATCTCAATGCATAAGTACAAGTTATCATTTATTTATTATTATAACTTAAATAAAACACAAGAGTACAAGTATATGATTTTTATTATATTATTTATTTAAAATGAATACAAAGTTCAGATCTCCTGGATTGACATTGGAAGAAAGAGACTGAAACTCCTCTGGCATTCGCCTGACATCCTGGGGAAACTTCCGGAAAACCCAGGACAGAAGAGCAGCGTCGCCGCCCACTAAACAAACACAAATACATCAGTAAATAAATCAATTCATTAATGAGTTAATTTAATGAACTTACATTGGTGTTGGAAACGGCGAACTATGTTGGAGAATTCCTTGAAGGCTGTATCTGCTGGGCGCAGGCTCTTGACTACGAGGTTTGAAACTCTCTTGAAGACTCTTCAACTGCATCTGCCAGCCGCAAACTCTTGGCTGAAACAACACAATAAATAAGAAACTGCAAATTAAAATGAAACAATGTATAATTACATGTGTGAAGTAGAAAGTAAACACGTAGAAATCCAACGAAGACGACTAAGTTTCCTGTCATCTTCATTCCTATTTTAAGAAACAGAACAAAAACAATCCACAAAAATAAAACAAACAATGGAAGCAGTAAACACCTAAACTAAAAGGAAGAGAAAAAAGCACAAAAATATATAAATAAAGAGAAATTCAGGACGAGAAGTTCTGTCCCACGGCGGATGATTCATTTCCATCGGCGATAGAATCTGCAACTTCTTCCCTCGATGGTAGACACAGGAACATTGCCCATTTCTGCCGCAGCTACTGTTCCAACGACGGTTGTCTCAGCTACATTGCCCATTTCCCACGGTGGCTGACTCTGCAATGATTCTAGAAAAATAAAAACAATAAATTAGAAATAAATATACAACAGAAATGTTGAAAAAATAAATCTTACTTCTAGTACTACTACTTCTTGGCTTCATTATTCTTGATCTCTGTAAACAAATAAAAACAAACAAATTAAAAACATTGAAACAATTTAAATCTGCAAATGAAAACTTACGTATTAAAAATACAGATCTGAAAGAAAAAGCTGTAAAGGAATACAAGTAAATGGGTTAGTAGACTTAAGCCTAACTTAAATTAAAGCTGAAATAAAATGGATTAACTTAAAATTAGCTTAAAGGTACCCAAAACCATTAAAGCTAAATTAAAACTAAGATTCACACCACCCCACAGACATTCCTGTGCCTTTAGGACTCTAATAACAGCAACCGGTGTGTTGTCTGTTTTTCAAAAAAGAAACGTGGGTCGTCTAGCCGAACCCCGCATGGTCTCCTACTTCGCGATCCCGCAGGGGCCCGAGCTCATGTCACAGAATCACGTTAGCCGATCAACTACTTTCTCTGCCATCCGGAATTCACATTGAAAACCTAACCATTCACATAGAGCCTATCATATGTGTGGTTGAAAAGTTATCGTGAAGCCTCAGAATTCTGTTAAGGCGCATCGGATGCGATATTTGCCGAGAGATGGTACCAGTCATGACTCTGGATCCACTCTAGATGATCGGACTGCTGTGAGCATGCCCCACGCGCCGCGTTAGCGCTAAACTAGTAATCGGAATAAATTGAATCGATGGTCTTCACGTGAAGACAGAGCGCTTTGCAAAAATCCCGTAAACGGTTCCCGGCTGATTCTACAACGGACACAGAGTATGACCTGCAGCGGTGCGTTCTCACCCACCCACCTACTGACTGTACTAAAGCACTCCAGCTCGTACTGCGTAGGCCGCACATACGAAATCATACTCCGCGAACGTTCACGGCTGATTCTACACGTAGTTGCAACGGACACAACAGTATGACCTGCAGAGGTTTGTTCTCTCCACCCTATAGGAAGATGGACAGACTCACAGACTGTACGAGCCACTCCAGGCATGCACTGCGTGAGCCAAACGTACGAAATCATACTCTTGTGTAGTGAGAGAAGCCCACTCGCGAACGATAAATTTTGATTGTAATACGCGCGCTGTGGCTAAGGCACAAGCCACCTTATTGTACGAGAACGCGCCCAGCCTCCATCCAAAATGCCCGACTGCTAACACATTTCGCAAAAAATTTACACCCACTGAATCACCCAACGGTCAAACTGGAATTTTATATTTAAATACAGTAACTGAATACTATATCTAACCATAAAATTCACATTTAATACACGCGAGGAGTCGAGTAATTGCACAATTACAAATAGCACAAAACGACGCACTTACTACGAACGCGGCCATTACTCGACTGAACACTGAGAAACATGGCGCATGGATACCTAAAACTACTCCCCGCTTCCTTACAATCTTGTTAAAAGTCACGTAGGCCAGCCCAGCTCCAATGCTTCCAATGCTAGAACAAGTTCCGACCAAGACTTGCCACATTCTTCCTGCATTCAATCAACCGAGTCTGCAATAAAAATACATTTTTGTTTTTAAACATATTGCAAATTACCATTGCAATAATAATGACAACAATAATAATATTATTGTTTAATATTTCCGATTTTTTATGATTTCAAAGAACAAAACAAAAATAAATAAATTAAATACGTACACGATATAACATACATATACGTCGTATGTACATAGCTACCTATTGGTTTGTCAACAAATTTCTAATAAAAAGTAAAAGTCCATTTTGATAGCATTTGTATATT
Source organism: Poecilus cupreus (assembly GCA_963942605.1). Classification (NCBI taxonomy): domain Eukaryota; kingdom Metazoa; phylum Arthropoda; class Insecta; order Coleoptera; family Carabidae; genus Poecilus; species Poecilus cupreus. The sequence continues at coordinate 1,159,281 of OZ012724.1, forward strand.
AAAACATCATATAAAAATATGCCATGCCAAATATACAGAAAAGTAATCAACATTTCATCTTCAGACAGGTTTCAATTAAGTCGACACTACAAATGTTACACACGTATTTGTTTTGGAGTTAAACATATTTAAAACGAAACATTTAAGTTTTAATTTCTGACCTAACATCCTTCCTAAAAAATTAATATTGCTTCTAATAGTACCTCTATCACTTGATCAGTGTCTCTGAAGACCGTACGAAGGCCTCATCGGATTCTATTAACAGCAAAACAAACAACCAGATTCTAAACTACTAAATATTTACATGATGTGTTTGCTAATTCTATAGAAACCCTTGCATTATTTATTTAGATAACTACATTATTTTAAATTTGTTCCACAATTTTATTTACGGGAAAAGGTATTACGAGCCCAGAATCATATTATTTGGCTCAGTTAAAATCATACACAGGAAAATTGTTTAATTCCCCATATTTATATCTTAAATTCTATCATTTTTAACTCTCTCACATACATACATGTGAGAGGTATTATGTTTATATTTAGAATTGATTAGATTTTGGTAACAATTCATCAACAGTAAGTGGTAGAATATTTGACGCACTAACAGCGTTTTTAGGCATATCTTAGTAAATAAATGGAGTAAATTTCATTGATACAAAAAAAAATCTAGATTAATCTTCATTTAAAACATTTTTCTATATTTTGTTGTCATTAGATTTAAAAAACCATGTTCATCACTATTTTGTGTATCTACTAACTAGTATAAGGTAAATTTAAGTAAATAATAGACATCAAAATACACTTACGATTTTCATATTGCATTCAGCAAGATTCCCATGTTATGTTGGGCCATATATTACGTTAGATTTCACAGCAAGAACACTCTGAAGTTTACTTTCAACTTCTCTTCTGTCTAAAGTCTTTGGATGATTCAAAATCACTCCAAACACCATACAAGAACAAACTACAAATAGGAAATGATTTCTTCCTGTAAATTTCAACGTAAAATCACTGCACATTTTTAGTCATAATCACAAAAAACTTATGCAATATTAGTCACATTTCTAATAATTTAAACAAGGACTTTGCGGATTGATCACAAAATAGATAAATTAGGATTTACTGCATGGAGTACTGGAGAACGCACTCAATGTTAATTTTTTGGTCCATGACTTTTAGTCTCTGCCCGATCCGCTATGTAGGCGCTAGTAGTCATTTCAGAGTGCTACTAGATCCCAAATATTTTTTTTATTTTTAATTATTTTTAAAATGAAAACAAATGTTACATGCAATAACAAATATTATATTTTACAAATATAAGTACAAATATTATAAGAAACAATTCAGTAACAATTTTTGTACAAAATAATTCAGTCTCGATTCTTATATTTGCAAATGTTCAGATAATTGCTTTGAAGAAGCTTTGGTCACAACTTTACAAACAATACAAATAATTTTGAGGTTCATATTTACAAATATTCTTATAATTATTTTGAAGAAACTTTGTTATAATTTTACAAATTAAATAAATTAGTTTCGACGTAAGTACGTCACAACATTTCAAACAAAATAAATCTGTTTTGATCTTCATATTTGCAAATATTTTTAGGTTAGACAGATTTAATTTATCAATAATTCTTTTTAATCAAATTAGGCCATTTAGTTGTCAGTTGCTTTAAAATTGTACTGACCTATTTTAATTAAAAAGAAATTATTTATGAATTTATTAATGAATTTTCCAAAATGCAAGTGAACCTGGAGATAAGAATATCTTCTAACATAAATACTGTCTTCTTGTTCGTAACGCAAGTGAACTTGAAGATTAGAAGATGTTCTATTACTTGTGCTATCGCTAATGCAAGTGAACGTGTAGACCACTGCCAGCCAATCTTCTGCAGTAATAACTGTTCACGCATCTTCATAATTTCATTACGTCCAGGAACTTCAAAACTTGCAAAATGAAGAAAGGAAGGCTGTCAAAAATATGTTTTCATTAAATTAAATAGAGCAAAATAATACTCATATTAAATTACCTACAATTTACTTGCAAAACTTGCTCTTCAATAACTTTTCCTTGTATTCAACGGCAAATCGTTGTATGGAATCCAAAACAGTATGATGCGTACAATTTTTGAACGAGCACTCGAAGAGAGATGTAGTATTTACTAATTTGAACTACACAATGAACTACACTAATTGCTTCGAAAAATCGCATAAAAACTTCTCCTCTATACCTCAAACAACATGAAGTTCTGCTAATCGGACATCTAAAAAAAGTTAAGAAATAAATAAATATATTCACACACATCCACAAGAATGTTCCCTATTTTAATTTTAATGCCTCGGAGTCGCCATGAGGTAAACTATTTCCATGTATATTGTAACTATTAAATATCAGATTAATAATTGCAGTTATTGCTTAAAGTACTTACCTCTATTTAAAAGTATCCAAATAATAAATATCAGTTGAAATTATCACCATATATTTAACAAATAACTATTTTATTCTTGTTGTTGTTCTCACATATTTGACAGCTGACAAAAACATCACAAAAACAAGATACAATTCAAGCACTCGCGATATCTAGATCCCAAATATAAGTAATAGTAGTCTCTGCCCGATCCGGTAGGAGTCACCACATGCACGCACCATATTCGCCTATGTAAGCGAACTCTCCTTTGCTCCTTGATTTACTGGATGTGAAAATACCTTTTGATGTTCTGTTTTTTCCACAAAGTCGTTTCGGACGAAATTAAATTCCTATCTGTCAAAAAATGAAAACAAAGCATGTGGCGCCATCATACAGCGATTGCGTTAAGTGGTGGGGGAAATTAGCAGCGGCGTAGATTTCTTTCAAAATATAGTGGGCTACTAATTTTTAATTCACAATTTTTAGCCAAAATTGTAACAATAATTATTTTTACCTCATAACCCATATAATTTTGAGTATATTAGGCTTTTTCTCGTTATTTATTAACGAATAATTACTAATTTATCAACAAAAATAAAATTGTAGCATGCAAAATGATTAGAACGCCACTGGTAAATGTGCAAGCAATCTGATTGGTTGAACGTATTTCAAGGGCTTAAACTAACAATTTTAAATGATCATTAGTAATAATATTAATTTACACAGCTTGTAACTAAAACATAAAGAATAATTGAATGATTTACTTATGTTATAATATGTATACAGTTTATTTTGCGTGACCAGCAATATAAATTTGTATTTTAGTATATGTAACCGTTTTAATCTGTGGTAACCTCTAAAGCAAAATGTGTTAACATTTGTATGTAATAATGCATAATTTAAAATTAAATGGAATAAAAATTCTGCATTTACCAGTGAATAAAGATAATATTATACGATGTATACAAAATAATGACAAATATTTTGTGTTAAGTAATAACAATGTTCACTTCGTGAAAAATGGCAGTGATATTATTAAAAGTAATGTTCAATCTTTTCAATGTTTTAATGTACAAACGGAAGAAATAAATTTCATTGAAATACCACGAATGGAACCCTTTACAAGACAGAGTTGCACTTATTGATGAGAAAGGTCTTTTGAAAATCGTGCTCTTAGATGCCTATAACTTTATAATTATGCATTTATTGGAGAAAACCAACTAGACAATCTGCAAAATAGTCCTTTCATAAATATAGGAAGGGGTTCGCAAACTACCCAGTTTCGTGGATCGAGGGGAATTGCGGGCGTTAAACACAGAAACGAAAATTCACACGATAATCTAGACAATTCGATACCCATTGCTTGGCGAGATGAGGATGATATATTTGCAGTTAGTTTTATTCGAAATGATCAACGAATTATTTAAAATCTTTTCATGTGAATGTGATTTCTTGTATGAGAACATAAACCTGGACTGCGCGCAGAAATGATTTGGAAACCAGATGGTAGTTTAATTGCAACAGAAAGTTGTACAGCAAATAGACATAGTGTTATGTTTTTCGAGAAAAATGGTTTATTTGAAACAAACTAAAATACAACACACGTTATTTCGACAAGCAAACTCTATCCGTCTCATCTTTGCTGGCTTCAGTGATGTGTGTTAAGAAGGGAAATATAACTTTCATTCCCCTAACAATTGTATTTTACCAACCGTACAATTATGTACCCATCCTTGCTGTATAAGCCTGTGTATTTATATTTTCTCTAAAGTTATTAGTTAGACAGCAAAACTGATTGGTTGCTAAAAAACTGACCCTAAATGCATTTGTAAAATGATTTAAAATAAATTGACTCACAGAAATGTCTGCTGTAGGGTAGCTAATCTTCAGAGATGCCCCAGGTGATGATACCAGCTATGGTGATGCTGCCATGATCGGCAGCTGCTCCAAGATGATTAAAGGAAGTTGAAGTTTAATGTTTTAATGTGTACAGCAAATAATTTATTATTAGAACACAACGTATTACATCTAAAACATTTAATTTTTTTTCAATTACATACATACAAAATTTACTAATTACAATATTTAATAATATATACACATATTTGTCTCAAATATATATCACAATGTTTCGATATATTTCATAACAAAATATATTTCTATATTTCTTGTTATTCCGCTAGTATAAAATGTTACCAACTTCATTTTGCGCTGTCAAACTTGAAATAAAAATTTTAGGGAATCAAATATTTTTATTAATTTATTTGAATAATTTTTCTTTGAAATGATTTAGTAACATTTGACGGAGATATAAATTTGTTTGTACCGTGAAATATTCCCCAACTATTTTAGAGAAAAATGTTTCAAATAAATATACTGTTGTGGGTTTCAGTAGTGGCTATGTCACTAGCCTAGCACAGCAAAGGTTGTGGGTTCAAATCCCACTGAAGAGCATGTTCGTTTGTGTTCACATAAATTCACAATCATCTACTCAGTATATAAGACCATAATAAAAAAATAAAAATATTTCAAACATTATTCTAATAACAAAAATTGTTAATAAACCATAATTTACTGAGATATTTCAAAATAACTTGATAGGTCTTCAAATAAACTGCCACTTCCGGTTATTGGATTATCACCAAAAACTAATCAGCTCTTCCAAAAGAGATACAAATAATAGTATTTTAGTTTTGAGAAACCGTAACTCCAGAGATTCACACACACAGACATCATCACAAAATTATTAAAATCGTATTCTAGGGACCCTAAAACATGCTCACCACTGAAAACTCACTACCGAATTTCTAGCATGATTCCTATACCTCCCTTACAGTTATATGGCGGTAGGTAAAAATACTTGAAGTAAAAACTGTAAAGAATAATTATTTGTCAAACTAGAGAGGAAAGCGCTTCTTTTTCCCACTCCAGGTCGAGGCAATTTGAGCGAGAGTAGAAGAACTTTCCTCTCGTGTTAGACATAACATTTTTTCACATGTTTCTAAAAAAGATTTGCTACGACCTAAAATACACTTTGATTACACAACTGACACGTTAAAAGTTAGGTTATCAGACGCAAGGCGGTGTAGCAGTGTTGCCAATGAACCAATCTTAAATATAAATTAAAGTTGTCAAATTGTGATTTAATCTAGAAAAAGAAAAATATAAGACATAATTGTAAGACAATTTAAAGTATGTATATCACTAAAAGAAGGATTATCAATAAAATCAGGAATTTATTTATAATTTTTACAATATATTTTTTGTAAATAACATTCATTTGCATATTTTCCTCACTATTTCGGGAGAAGAACGGTGGGGCTTCCTGGCACGTCGTGAAAAAATACATTTTCTATCAGTTTTATTGAAACATTTTTCTCTGAAACGATTTAACTAGCTTTTCCAGCGCATAATAAGTTGGTAAGAGTGAATATACTAGCGACCAATTACTATTTACAAAATTACAATTAGTTAAATACTTAAAAAATATAGGTACACTCATTTAAAAATTTTAAATCTTACCTTTACATAAATCAATAAAACTGTAATATTTATTAGAATAATAAGCGTAAAATATTCAAATAATTGTAAAACAGGATAATTTCTTTAAATAATTGTTGCAACTACCAGCCGGCAAACCACGGCACCCAGAGCTAAAAAATTATCAAAAAATACAAGTTTAGCTGGTCCATTGTTTCTCAAAAATATACATATTTAAATTTAATATTTATTGTTCGCAGTACCCTGTTTTAAAAGTTATTCATTATGCAAGATCCCAAAGTGTTAAAAAATATTTTGGGATATTTTATGTTTATTCTACTGTACAAATTATAATTTATATACATAATTATTTCAGTAATCTGCATGGTATTTCTTCTGGAGGTAGTTCTTTAAATGTCAACACATTTTTAGTAATTAATCTGTACAAAATAGTGACGAATGTTTGTCGATGTTTTGGTCCGGTTTATCTTAAAATATGAACACATCACAATTAACAACACTGATAAAATGTAAAATTATTACGGCCACCGCGGATGGATGCTCTGCAACTGTTGATCTTAGTAAACCACAGTTTTAATTATTCTACAGTCAGTTTTATAATTTGTAGTCGGTTGGGTTTGAGTCGAGAACCTGCGTATATTATAAAAAAATATAGTATCGTCCCCATTTGAAATTAGAAAGTTGATAAACTGTTAAAAACTCACTACTAAATTTTTAGTATGATAAAAAGCGAAAGATAAATATGAAATTTAGAAGAAATATTGTAGTTTTCACCCTGAATAAATTTTTACTATAAAGAGCGCTTACCAGCTGTCAAATCAGCACACCCACGGTTATTTTATCGTGGCTTCGCCTCAGTTTTGTGGATGAGTCGAACTGGAGCTCGGCTGGGGCTGTGTAAACAACATCTGCGCCTGCTGTTGTCCTAGAGCCATGGCGGCGGCAGCGGAGGCGTCGTCGGGGCGGGGATGCACCACGCCCCCAGGTCCTGCAGGAGCTGATGTCGTCGTGCTGCTCACGTTGCTGTTGCACACGTAGGGCACTGACACGGCCTGCAACAAACACACCAAATATTTATAGCTTTATGCCTGGTAATATAAAGAAATTTAAACTCCAGTTAAATTTATTTCCATACTAAATTTACATCAAGTTATCCGAATGACAATCAAATTTTTGACGGCAATGTTAACCTTCCATTAGTCGCGCCGGGTCTCACAGACCCAAGCACGACTACTGGAGTTCTAAAAATGAGCGCGACTAGTGGAATAATAAAGTCATAAAATAATTTCAAATCATGTGACAGTTAAATTTAAATATCACACCAGACATTAAAGAATTAATCAACAAAATACTCTTTGTAAACATTTGAGAAGAGACTGGTTATTTTTCAAGCTTGTAAAACAGTATACATTATGTTGTAATGAAATGTTAGTATTGCCATTGATTTTATATACTTCATAAATAGATTGATCATTGCTGTATTAAATTCGGAAACCACCCAAAGCCAACGTCCAATAGAATTCGTAAAAAAAAAAAACAATGGTATTACAAAACTAAAACAAATTTGGTGTGGGCACCACACTAATTTCTTATACAAATAAAACCAACTGAACATGTATGACTTGTTCAGTTGGTTTATTATTTAACATATAGAAATTATACCTTTAATTTTGTGTTCTCAGCTATGATGTTAGTTTAAAATATTTATTAATATCTAGTCCTTGAAACTTTCTAACTAATAATAGAAATATTGCTTTTATAATATTTAAAACGACATATATATTTTGACACTTCACAATTATTTGACGCGTTTGACACATAGATGTAAAAAATTATTTTAGCTATATTATTAAAAACATAATTTAGTTTTTCTCAAAATTAGAAACATGTACAAGAAAAGTGCAGATAACATTTTATATTCCAAATATTCTTGCCAACATTTTCATTTGAAACTTTTTTTCACAGCTAATTCTATTTTGAAAAAAAAAAAATGGAATTTATTGTCTTGTGTGTTCAGTTAACTTCCTCTTCCGGTTTTTCAATTTCATTCAAAATCAACTCAGCTCTTCATATTTTTATGAAACTTATAAATTCCAAGTTTCGTTTACATATCTTGTCTCGTTCATGAGATATTGCGCACACGGACATCCATCCATCCATCCTCACACACAGACATCATTAAGAAATTGGTCTCAACAGATTCAGTGGACGTCAAAATATGTATTTCCATAAAAATCTCGTCAGCGATTTTTTTCGTGATTCCAATACTTCCTTATACTTTGTATAAGAAAGTAATAAATATTTTGTATACAAAAGTAACCTTCTGGAATATTTCATTTTTATTGCTAGTTGAAAATCACCAGTCGTCTTCGACTCGTGGTAATTTTCGTAGCAATAAAAACTCAATAGTCCAGGCGATAAATGAAAATTTCAAAATCAACATTTTTCCTGATTGCTATACAACTTATAATGATCATAATCTCACTCACCGCGAGCATGGCAGGATGTGGATGATGATGCGGCTGCTGCTGATGGTGGTGTTGCGGTTGCGGGTGTCCTGGGGGCGGTACGGGCGCCAGCAGCCCCAGCCGGGCCATCAGCAGCTGCTCGGACACTCTGCGCAGCTCGGCTTGCTGCTGGCCGATGATGGCCTGCAGCTCGGCGTGTTTGCGCTGCAGCTGGGCCTGCAGCGCGGCTGTCGGAGGGTTGGAGTCGCTGCCGGACATGGAGCCGCTGTCCACGGCCTGCTGCACAGAGAGGAACTTGATAATTGTTCAAACGTCATGTGTAATGAAAAATATGTAAAAAGGAAGTTGAGGTGGTTTGGAAATCTTAAGTTTGAGTAAATGTCGAATGAAAGGTTTGTGAAACTAATGGAGGATTCTTATAATGACGTCACGCTACACAAGCGCCACGCTAGGAACTATAAGTACAAATGAGTTAGAAGGTATAAATACGAATAGAAATAGTTTTCACTTGTATTCGAACTGTTTTGAAGTAAAAATCTATTGTTTGTATTTGTGGGAGATTTTTAAATAAAGTCAGATGTGAAATTTACGTAGATCTAAAATGGAAACAATGGTTGAGTTTGGGCTGATAATTCCTAGTACCACCGCGATTTTGTTATAAGTTTACTCCATTGTCTGATGGTGAACGAATGCGTGAGCGTCCGAGGAATAAGTGGTTGTGTATGATTGATGGTTTGTTGCGTAAATGAATGTATGAATATGGACGAGGCGAAAGTGGTGTGTTCGATTGTTGGTTGACTGTGTTTCTGGGTTCGTGTTACCCCACTGAGTGGGATATAGAGTGACGTTATGTACGTATGTATGTTATATCAAGCAATGATTGAATTTGATTTACCTATACGCTCTGAAATATAGTAATACTGGAACACATTCTTGTAGTTTTTTACGAATGCGAAAAACAATTCTGAGAGATATTTTTTAATTTAATTTTAATAATAAATTTGTCCCGCTTTCACAATTCCAATATTTGACAATTCTAAATAAGTATCCTAGCAATGGCAACTGTACTTAAATTAACTGACCTGTATTGAAATACTCACAAAACAAATTAATTTCGCACGATGCTTGCAATGTACCTCATATCCATAGCAACAACAAACATACAACGAGCAGATTTCTAAGTGCTCGTAGAAAAAAAAACCAATTTATTTCGCACGATGCTTACAATGTACTTCATTTCCCAAGCAACAACAAACATACAATAAGCAGATTTGTAAGTGGTCGTAGAAAAAAATACATAATACACGATAACACATACAGACACGACATATCAATCCTCAGTCTGTTTCGAGCCAATTCTTCAAAGATTCAATTTTAAATTACACTATTTTAATCTTTTACGGAAGGTTATATACATGACCAACTTTCTACGACTTCACACGTATTATTTCAACCTACCAGGGCGTTATGAATACACCATTTCTCACTAAACACTTCAAATTATGATTACAAAGTGAAAACTCACCGGTATGGGTGAAAGAACAGCAGCTGTCGGCGCTGGAAATCCAGCGATGACTGCACTTTGCACTGGTATCGCCGCCACATACTGGGGCTGCGGTGGCGGTTCAGCGAACAACACCGCTGTTGGGGCCCCGCTACTTGGTCCAGGGCCCAACGTGGGGCCCACGCCAGACCCCGTGTTGTGGCTGTGGCTGCTCAACCGCGACGAACGCTGCGAAAAATATGTAACTGTCAAAAATAGTGTACAGACACTACGCTTGAGGGCAGCACGAGTAGTTTTATTTTTCTAAACGGTAGAGCTGTATTTAAAAAAAAGTATTGTTCTCTTTCAAAGAGAATATCATTGAAATGAGGTATTTGAGAGGAGCGTGATCGTATACGGAATACATTGGTGTATGATGAGTTTGAGATTGAGAATAATGTTGTTAAGAAAGTGGGAGTGAGTCAATTGAGGTGGTTCGGACATCTCAGCGAATGTCGAATGAAAGGTTGGTGAAACTTATATATGTGGGTGAGATTGAAGGTGAACGATTGCGTGGGCGTCCGAAGAATAACTGGTTGGATATGATTGATGGTTTGTTGTGTAAACGAATGATGTATGAATGTGGATGAAGCGAAAAGTAGTGAAATGTTTGGAGGAAATTGATTATTGGTTGACTGTGTTTCTGGGTTCGTGCTACCCTACTGAGTGGGATATAGCGTGATGTTATGTATGTATTTTTATATGAATGTAAATTTCCGATTGCCTAGCTGTCTCTCTCGGCTCGCATTTTCAACGTTTTGAGCATTCCAGAATTATATTTCGGTGGAGAATACATATTTGTTTGTACCTCTTACTTTCTAGTTACTGATTTTCATCTAGGTAACTTGGTATAAAATTGGTATAAGTCATTATTTTTATATGAATTTATAAATGTCAGTTCATCAATAATGAAATAGTATATTACGTACCGTGAACTGTAAGTGATAGTTTTTAGGTCGAGAATGTAATTTGGGATGTCGAGACCCGTAGGGTCGAGATTTCCTAAACATTCGAGACCTAATAAATCACTTACAGTTTGAGGTTAGTAAGATATTTTTTGCAATACCTGCGTAAATATAAGAAAAGGAAAAATAGGTATCAAAATTAACAACTGACAGATTGAGGTTAGAAATAAAATTTGAATGATATATATTTACTTACCGTCCACCTTGCACGGTAAGTTTCACTTACCATCCACCTTGAATGGTAAGTAAATGATGTAACCATGGATACCAATTGTGCAATAAAAGTTCCACTTACTGTGTTTAAATTTTGTTATTAATGGGTAACTTACAGTACAGATATTGCAAAAATATATTTTAAAACTAGGGTTAGACCGTTACAAAAAGACCCCAATAGGAAACTAATATTTCTCCACAAATACACAAAAAGAGTAACTGAATATATTTACAATTCGAAGTAAAAATAGTTATTGGAACAACCTGTACATACATTTATAACAGACACTTTGCTTTCCTTATTCCCCGGCCATCTTGCCCCAAACAGTCCGCCACCTATTGGCAACGAAAATGACCGATGGCGGCAGCACTGAGTATTTGCAAATGGCCGACGTCGTAGGTAACGTGCAGTGAATGACATACGGAGAAACATAAATAAAGTTCATATAATTATAGTTATAAATAAAATATGAGCTTATTTGAAGTACGGTATTGTGTAAAGGGAAGTATTTGTGCTTTATTTATTTTAAAAATCACAGTTACACCGTCTCTTTAATATATTTTTAGGCATGGGTAACTTTTACGATGCTGATAAACAAGTTGGTTTTCGAGAATTATTTAGATGTCTCAAGGCGACGAATTCTACCAGAAATTTTATCGAGAGGGAAGAAATAGTTAACAGTAGTTTTTTATTTTTATGTAGAGTTGTGGAGGTAAATTTAAATAAGTGCAAGCTTTTTGGGTTATGTTTGCCGATGAGCTCTTACTACAAATCCACATGAGATACATGGAACCATTTATGTTGAAAATATTATATTATATAACTTGTGAACTGTATCACAAAATACATTTTTATATGTTATCCTAGTTACATATTTGAATAAAACTGCTAGTACAGCATAAGTAATGTTTAGTTTCATTTCAATAAGTGTGGGTATGATTTTCTCTAGTCGATAATTTGAAAATCTTTATATTAGGATAAGTCTATAATTATTATTCCTTCAAAATTTGGTAAGCCAGTTAGTATTTAATTTCTAATCAGTTTGTGTTGTACATTTTGAATTTGGATTTAAAATCCATACTAAGAGCTTTTCAGAAAACTTATGTTACAGAATAATTTCAAAACATTAAGGGTATGGAAAAGGAGAAAGAATATATACAAAATAAGACACAAAATAAAAGAAAATAGCACAAAATTAATTCGATAACCACACTATATAACATGTACGCTACAAATAATTACTCAATGCAAAAGTTCATAATTTTGCCACCAGAGGGCTACGAGTTCATTTTCGTTGCCAATATTCAGGTCTTTTCGCGAATTGTTTTGACATTTGCTGCCTTGAAATTTACTTTGACAACTTTCACTGTTTATTTTAGATGGAAGATAGAATATATGTATTTGCACTTGAATATTGGACAGTATAATTGTTTTAAAAAATGTGTGGTATAAACAATATTGTTTGTTTTGTTTGTTTATGCGATGACAACGATATAGAAACAGACTATCATCATAAAATAGATGATGAAATTTTTGAGCAGGTTAAATACACTTTACCCGAATTGGTAAGTTAAAAGTTTGGTTATTTATGATTACTTTTTTGCAATGAAGTTGATATCGTAGCAACTTGCTTATGATGACAAAAACGTATTGAAATTACATGTATAATAAAGAATATTTAACGATTTATGTTTGTAACAATTAGCAAATTGTTACGGTAGCAACTAGGTTAGAACTAAAAACATTTAATATGTTCATTGAATAAATTACTGCTTGACATTCATCTTTGTGAGTGGACTGAAAACCTGTGGTGTTTTGATTTTATTCAAACAATTATCTTGTAAATTTGCTGTTTGGAAAAATAAAAGTTTCTGGCAATTTGTATTTTTTTTTCAGGCAATTTCAGACTCGAATATTCCAATATTCATTTGCAACACTTGCTACATAACACTTTACTCATTTTTTACTTTTAAACGGCTGTGTTTGAGAAATTATAAACGTTTGACAGATAACCTCAAAATATCTGAAAAAACAAACGACGTCCAAATAAACATCACGAAACAAAACAGTTCACCAATAAAACGTCAGCAAGACAATGCTGAGATTGAAGTAATTATTGAAGACACTACTCTTCCAATAAAAGAAGTAAACCAAAAGAAAAAAAAGAGAAGAAAAACCGTCGATGTAGAGTTTGATTATATGAAATGTTCGATTTGTAATGAGGGCTTGACAGTGAAAACTATTGAAGAACACATGAAAATTCACGAGTATAAATGTTCAATTTGTGATATTAATTTTAATAACAGTAGAGATTTGAGGGCGCACATGAAAATACACAGAGAATACGACCGCTGCCCAATTTGCTTTAAAATTTACGTAAATTCCAGTAAACTCTTCGAAAAACATGTGAAATCTCACTCAGAAGATAAATATAAAGAATGTTACGTATGTAATAAGAAATTTAATAAAGCGTTTTTAAAAATACACATGAAAACCCATTCCGAGATTAAAAATTATCAGTGTCCAATTTGCAAAAAACAATTTGCCCAAAAAAGTCTGAAGCGGCTGCATTTTGTTCGATGTCGCGTTGGGCTTCAAGATTATAAATGTTCGATTTGTGATATGGAGTTTCAACAACGCTTTAGATTAAATTGGCATATGTCACATGTTCATAAAAATCAAAAAAACATTGATCTAAATTTGCAGAACTAATATTTTCTTCAGTTTTTCAGAAAAGAATTGTTAATTGTTCTAGAAGCAGAATTTATTTTTCTACCTTTTTATTTGATTTTTCAACATAAAAATCAATTAATAGGTGGACATTATTTATAATAATTTGTTTCTTGTTTTATAATTATTGTTACTTTCTTTTGTAATTGTTGATAAATAAATGATAATTTACGAATTTATTTGTGTTTTATTGTTTGTGCCTTTATATTTCGAAAAGTATTAGAGCCTAACTTCGATTAAATTAAAAAAAATTGCCGCATTAGTAGAGCAAGTTAAGGTCAAACATACGCATCAAAGAACGAATCCTTTTTTTTTAAACAGCAAATTCTGTATTCATAATTTATTTTCATGTTCTTTATGGTCCAACAACCTCCATCCGTCAAAATTTCATGGATTTTTACAGTGACTTGTACATTGCAATGTCAGATGAAGTACATATTTTCGTTGGGTTCGTTCACTCCCAGGAATTTTGTTTTGCAAATTCAAATTTGAATAAATTATTTCTTACAATTATTCTTATCGAAATCAAAACAATTATCACAGTGAGGTCTTTGAACATTCAAGTATTTATATATGTGGATGAAAACGATAACTGAACATTAAACTATAAAAAAATATTCGTTGAAGTCTAGTTGGTCAAAAATTCAGAACTTTGATACTGGGTCTCTCATTCCCATGAACGACTACAGTAAAGCAAATAATTCGTATATTTGTAAATATGATCATCTATAACATACTAAGTTTATTTTCAATTTGTTTCTCAAAAACTGTAAATTCAAATGAAAAATAATTTTAGTATGTTATAGACGATCATATTTATAAATATACAAATTATTTGCATTACCGTAGTCGTTCATGGGAATATGTGGCATATATTTTACTACTTTGAAAATTATGTTCATGTATAATTTGTAAACAAAATTAGCTTTTTAAAATTGTTTACAAAACTTTGGACTTTTATCTACAAATGTAGCTATAAAACATTATATGTTTCATTTATTATAATAATGATATATTGTTTCAAAAAAGTCATGTTCATATTACGCTATCTTCAGCCCGTTTGGTTGACCTTAAAGGCTGGTACCACAAAGTGTTTCAGCGCTGCAGAAAGTTCTAAAATGATTTTATAAAAAAAAATGCTTCGAATAGAAGTTACAGAGAAATATATTATTTACCACTTTTATTTGAAGTATTTTTTTTACAATAGTATATTATACATTAATGGAGAGAAGTGTACGATTTTTTTCCGCTGAGTAAATTGAAGCACAAGCCGTAGACGAGGGCTACAATACAACAGGGGAAGGGTAGATAAAAGGCGGTGTCTGCAGTGTGCAAGGTATTGGGTGCTCTGGGTACATTTGCTCGAAACGTGAATGTATCTAGAGATGCTTAAATGAGTGTTTATAATAGTGTGTTAGTGCCTACATTGATGTATGGTTCTGAATGTTGGGTGTGGATGAAGAAGCATGAACTGCTGTGAAAATGAGATATTTGAGAGGAGTGTGTGGGTATACGAGACGTGATCGTATACGGAATACATTGGTGTATGATGAGTGTGAGATTGAGAAGAATGTTGTTAAGAAAGTGGGAGTGAGTCAGTTGAGGTGGTTTGGGCATGTTGAGCGATTGTCGAATGAAAATTTAGTGAAACTAATAAACTCGAGGAATAAAAACGCAGCACTTGAAAATGCACAAAAAATGGCAAAATTTCAGAGTGCCATAACTCGGTTGCATTTAGTTGAAATTTGAGTTTTAGAAACTTTGAAATATTCTATTCAATGTGATTACACCCCCATATTGAAAAAAAAAGTTCATGATATCAAAAAATGTTCAACTTTGACAGTTCGTACGCAGTGCCAAAAAAATCGTAGACTCAATTGGCAAACAGGGCAATAAAGTTCAAATATTTTCCTTTAAGTTTCTCAAGTTTCCAGTACCTACGACAATTTGGCGCGAAATTATGAATTGCGTGGGCGTCCAAGGAATAAGTGGTTGGATATGATTGATGGTTTGTTGCGCGAACGAATGATGTATGAATGTGGATGAGGCGAAAGTAGTGAAATGTTTGGAAGAGATTGATTGTTGGTTGACTGTGTTTCTGAGTTCGTGCTACCCCACTCAGTGGGATATAGCGTGATGTTATGTATGTATGTCAAATAATCTTGTGATGAAAAATATTGGATACATTCCTGATGATATTTTGTTGGAAAAAATAGCTCCGTGCAAACGTGTTGGACTGTGGATCCTCAGTTCGAATCCCACAGCTGGCAGTTGCCAATTTAAATTTACCCCTGTGGTTCCTCCTCCACTAACATCTTTGAAAGCTATGACTTGACGGCTGGTAACCGCATTTCATACGAAAAAATATATCACTTGCCGAGATCTGCGTAAGCAGAGTGCCACACCCATAATGGGTAAAAGGCGTGATGACATATTTATTTTAAAAATCTAGGCATTCGTAAATATGCAATTGTGGCTTATTATATCATAATTACCAACTCATAATATTATAAATACAGTACTGCATTGTTATGGGTCAACTTTATAAACATAGGAACACAAATAAACAACGATATAAATTAAATAATATAAATGCGTCACTCACCCCTCCCTGCGTCCGAGGCGCCGACGCCGGGCTGTCCGCCGACATGCTGGTGCAGTCACTGGGCGTCCTCCTCGGAGCATGGCGCTGTCTAGGTGTCCCGGTGCCGGCCCACGGCGACGACGCGCCGCTGCCAGGCGTGGACGTCGCTGCTACGGGTGAGCTGTCCAGCATACCACCTGGGGTGCTGCTGGAGGTGAGGTCCACGCGAGTTTGCTTCATTACGTCCACGTAACTGAAAGGAGAAGATGGTGTTATTAAGTTAATTATCAAGTGGTATAAATAAATAATGTCATAAAAAAAATCAAAAAAGAAATCAAGAGAAAAGGTTTACAATTTCAAAATTGATTAAATATTATATTATAGCAAAATAGAGATATCAAATATGTAAATTAATAAAGATTATTTCATTCATTACAAATTTGATCAATCAGAATGTCTCATTTTCCATTGTTGTGCATTTTAAGATAAGTGATTAAACAGCAGCATGCTGTTTAATCGCAATTAAATTGAAGCTAGCTTTTATATGCAAATTTGGAACATTTTGAAGGCATATTTAGCCGGATAATTAGTTGCAGAAGCAAGATACTTACATGTTCTTTACCTTTACTGGTATTCTGTGTCTTTAAACATGCTGAATTACTCAATTCAAGCAATTCTAATTTACAAATTTTTGACATTTGACAAATAAAAGAAAAACAATCAATTTGCTATAGTTACACTATAACAACATAATTTTATGGTGCTTTTTGTTGATGTGTGTACCGATTTATATATGAGAAAATGTGTCATAATCAACGTTTTACAACAATTTCTTCGGCAAATATTGAAGTTTATGCTATGAATTCATGAAATAATTTTGACATATACCCCTCGTGCTAAAGAATTGAATCGATTAAATTTTATGTCTAGCTTATTTATAAAATTTTGCTTTTAAAAAAATTATATCGTACATAATAATTTAAGATAAAACTCCTCGAGCTGCGGTCTCGGGATTTTTTCAAATTATTATGTACTCAAACACTTTTTAAGCAAAATTTTTTGCATAAGCTAGACATGTCAAATTTAATCGATTAAATTCTTAGCACTCGTGATATAACTATTGAATATTTGAATATATGTAATGTAATTTAATTAGAATTTAAATTAAAATGGCAAAAAAATCCAGATTTATTTTATTTATTATTTCAAGGAGATAGAATTTAATAAAGTTTCATTTAAAAATAAAAGGAGGGCTCCACAAATTTCTTACTAACCTGACAACTCGATGCGTGCAAACGATAAATTCGGGCTTTGAGTTCCACTGGTGATACGTGATATAAAACCTGGTTTGTAACCAAATCCACTGTTGACCTTTTGTTAAGAACCTGTAGTAGCACGAGGTGCCTTCGCCCTTCTGCATCACTGCAAACAAACAAATACCTTAGGGTTAATGCAAATTGTCAAATTATAATTTTGTAGGTATGTAATGGTGTTGATGAAATTCATTAGATAAATTGGAAGAACACTGAAGGCTGAGACCAAATTTATTGTTTTATACAGGTGTTCCAATATAGCCCTCTAAAAATCTGCGATATAGGGCAAAGAATAGGAAATAGGAAGAATCCAATCAATAGCTAGAAAGTTTATGGGGCGAGCGACGAAGGAGTGAGCCCAGTAAAGATTAATTGCAAGCGTGTCGGCATACAAAGTTTTATTTCCACCTTCACAGTATTTTTAAAATTATTTTTATTAAAATATAAGCCCGTAAAATTTTACCACTCTCTTCAACAAACCTGTAAAATTTTACAGGTCTCTTCTATAAGCCTATAAAACTTTACAGGTCTATTCTATAAGCCAGTAAAACTTTACAGGTCTTTTCTATATGCCTGTAAAACTTTACAGGTCTCTTCTATAAGCCTGTAAAACTTTACAGGTCTCTTCTATAAGCCTGTAAAATTTTACAGGTCTCTTCTATAAGCCTGTAAAACTTTAAAGGTCTCTTCTATAAGCCTGTAAAACTTTACAGGTTTCTCCTATAAGCCTGTAAAACTTTACAGGTCTTTTCTATATGCCTGTAAAACTTTACAGGTCTCTTCTATAAGCCTGTAAAACTTTACAGGTCTTTTCTATAATCATGTAAAACTTTACAGGTCTCTTCTATAAATATGTAAAACTTTAAAGGTCTCTTCTATAAGCCTGTAAAAATGTACAGGTTTCTCTTATAAGCCTGTAAAACTTTACAGGTCTCTTCTATAAGCCTGTATATCTTCAGAGGGCTTTTCTATAAGCCTGTAAGACTTTACAGGTCTTTCTATAAGCCTGTAAAACTTTACAGGTCTCTTCTATAAGGCTGTAAAATTTTACAGCTCTTTTTTTAGAAACCTGTAAACCTGTTCAGGTCTATGCACTGTAATTACATATTTATTTAGTAAACAAAGTACCTGTAAAGTGTTATTTACATACAAGTAGAAGGTGAGAATAAAATATATAAGATGGATACTAAGGTTGGACAAACAAACATCGATATATTTATTAGTGGAAGATACAATACGGTACAAAATTAAGACAGAAGCAAATAAGAGAGCAATGAAGTACGAATAGAAAATAAGGACAGTATGAAAAAGTCTCGCATATGTTTGTTGGGTAGAAAAGAAGAAGAAAGCAGGAAAATAATCAATGCGAAGTAAAAAGCACAAAAGTTTATGAATGAAACGGACATTCAATGACGAATATAGAACGATGAATAAATCTAGATCAAAATACAGGATGAGTTTTTTTTTAAACAACCAATCAGCTTTGCTGGCTAATTAATAACTTAAAAAAAATAATAAATGCGCAGACTTATACCTACATTAAGGATGGGGGATTAATTGTACATTTGATAAAATAAAAATCGAAAAATTGTTGAATTCTTTACAGCTTCCGAAAAATTAATTATTACAAATTAGGAAAAAGAATACATGACGTAGTTTTGGTGGGACACCGATAAGACATAATTATACTCACAGGCCTCATGGCAGCTCACAACCTTATCCAAATCATCCACATGATAATAATCATATCCACTGGTCCCCAACACCTCAAACGGCAGGTACCCAATGATGGGCGGAGCCCTATGGTCGAGGAAGAGGAACTTCCACTCGAGCGAGTGCCGCGACGTGAACTCCCCGGGTGAACTGGAGCTTCGCCCCGCGGAGTCGACGTCTCCGGTGTCCACGAGAGACATCTCGCGGATTAGTTGGGGGGTGTGGAGGCGGCCGGTGCCCACGAAGAGGCGGGTGTCTGCGGTGTAAGTTGGTGGCGTGTCCAGGGTGTCTACGTCGGTGCCTGAGGAAGAAACAAGTTTTATGTTACTTTAGGAGGGTCGAGTAAACAATGCATTAAAATGAAATTCATTATAATTGCCCGTTATTAAGTTTTATGTCCTGGACCGTACACGAAATTTGCGTTCAAGATGTTTCCTAATTATGTACTTTTACATCTGTATTAATATAATACGATTTTACTATGCTTATTCTAACATCAATTTGTACATCGAAATGAGATTAAATATTATAATATGTTTCCTAATTATGTAGTTTTAGATCTGTCTTCAAATAATGCGTTTCTAATGCTCTTTCGAACATAAATTTGTAAAATGAAGAGAATAAAATATTATAGGGATTACAATAAATGAAAACGTAACTTTTACATAAACAATTTTCTTTACAGGTACATGCCAAAAATATTTTTGTACCTCCCGCCTACCTTTACGTAAGAGAGGTATTGTTTTTGGTCAAAAAAGTGGGTAGTGAGTTTTCAATGAATAAGTACGTTTTAGGATCCCTACAATACGATTTTACTATTTTCGCGATGATGTTTGTATGTATGTAGGTGTGTGTGTGTGTGTGTGTAGTCTGGGGCAATTTTTTCGTCTTGTATAACTCAAATACTAAAATACCAAAAAATACAATTTTGTGAATTTTTGCTTCTTATATTTAAATAAACAGCTGATTAGATTTTGGATAAAATTGGTCAACCGGAAGTAGCAATTTACTTAACCCGTAACAGTTTTTCGTGAAAAACACGGTTAATTTCTTTTTTCACGACATGGTAGGAAACCCCAAGCAAATCGTTTTTACAAACATGACGTAAAAAAAACTTTGTGTCTAACACGAGAGGAAAGCTCTTCTTCCACTCTCGTTCGAAATGCCTCACTCGCTGCGCTTATGAGGCAAACTTCGAACTCGAGGGAAAAAAGCGCTTTCCTCTCTAGTTTGACAAATAACTATTTAATTTTACATCTGTTTTGATTACACAAATTTTATTAATCGTCCTTTTTTTTCGTTTGTTAAAAATTTAATTACGCATTTAAATGAGGAACATAAATCGTAATTAATTAATTAATAAATGAGAGTAATTACATTTATAATAGTTATTTGTATATCAAGGCACTAAAGTATAATTTTTTATTACGAATATATATGAGTAATAAAAAAATACTTTAATGCCGAGGTATACATTATATTTTTTCCGAAATCGTTAAATTATTAATTAAAAACATAAATAACTAGCATTATGTATTTATAAAACGTCAGGTAGCTGTTGCGACTGGGATGGCTGTGATAACAAAACTACTGGCAAACTGACAAATTTTTGTGTATAATTTTCATTATTATTTACATGTTCTTAGACGTGATCTGCATGTGATCTGCATTAAATCCTTTAAATTATTATCAAAGGCAAATAATAAATAAATTCACCAGTAGTATTATATAATAATATGTTATTTTAGGGTTGTAATTCAAATTTGACAGATGAGTCTGTAAAGTAATATTTTGACGTACGAGTTTATGAACTTTTACTTAGTTAATATTTTGGCTAACTTCACGCAGTAATATCGTAATACTTTAGTATCGATTTCGGAATAGTATATTGAAAAACTAGTGTTACAATTAAGTATTGTAACACGAGTTGTTCATACTACTTTTCCTATTTCACGTCCATAAATTCAATAAAAATAAAATACAATTGTACGGTATGTTTAATATACCACTGGTCACCAAGGGGCTTTGCCCGCGGGGCCTATCGGGTCCCAGGCCGCAACCCCGACGCAGGGGCTCCAATTCAATAATTTTACGTGAGCAATGACAGTCCCAAGTTTGACAGACTGTCAATTTTACAAATAATAAATTCCTCAAAAACAGTTGCACAAAATTCAATTTTGTAGCGTTGTTTTTGAGAAAAACAGTGTCACAAAATTGACTTTGTGTACGTGAAATAGGAAAAATGTATATGAAGCATTTTTCTGAAAAAATATCAGCTACTCAATGCCAGTTCTATAAGTAATATCCTTCATTGTAGGCGTAAACTGTATCTATTAAATCATGTCCACACCTACAACATCTACTGCTTAGAAAATATCAAATGGACTACATTTTTATTCCAAGCCATTAATCATTATTCCTCTACTATCTAGTTGAATGTAATGAGCGTGTATGTGTCAAACAAGCACTGCAAATGCATTATTATTATTTAACAATGGGCGTGTGCGATATTCAACTGTTACGTGTGCGATTTGTTTGATTGACTTTTGTTCGTATGTTCAGAATGCTATTGTTTTTATAATCTTATGATGTAAGCAATTAATGACAGCAATTCTTTTCATGATAAACAAGGTGAATTGTAGTCCTGCATTATTAATATTTTATGGTATTTTTTGTGCTGAGAAATAAATGTTTTTAAATAAATACTTTTATCCAACACCTCTCAATAAATGCTCTATAACTCTATCGATTTTAAACAAGGAAAGTAATAGATTACCCACTAGTGGGTATAATTTTGAGAAAATCACTAGTGAGTATTTTTTTATTTATAACAATAATAATAACACACAACACCTTGGTAACTACTTCGATTGACATTTTAATTTAGAAAATTTGCGCACTGTACTAAAGCATATGTCAAATAATATTTTTTTAAATAAATTTTGCATTTATTAAGAGCTGTTGGATAAAACTTCACACGTGGGCAAAGTGGATTTACCCACTCGATAAAATTATCACACTCAGTCTTCGGCTTCGTGAGCTAAAAATTCTCTCGTGGATAATTCCTTACTTTGCCCACTTGTAAAGTAAATAACTATTATTTGAAATCGGCCCTAAAGTGTTCAAAAATCATCATTAAAGCTCAGAAATCGTCACTAAAGTAACCCAATATACGACGATTTTGAGCAACGCAGTGTTGGCAACCGTTAAATAATTATTGTACAATTAGGATAATTTTGGCAGATATATTGACGTACTATAGTAAATTTGGACGTTACATGAAACAAAATTCGCAAGAAGAATTAACTAATTAAATCCGATGACGAAATTGAGGACAAAACACATAAGTTTGAGTGTTATTTACGATAATTTCACTGTTCGAGGTTGGCAACACTGACTGTCAGTTTCAATTGACAACTGACAGATGTATAAACTTAACCTATATTGTAATGTTTTTATAGTTTTTTCGAATTTTTTATTTCAAATAAAACTTAATATGTACCTCGGCACTGAAGTTCCTTTTTATCACTCACATGGTTTATTTTAATAAATTCCATATTCGTGATAAAAAAAATTGAACTTCAGTGCCTTGATACATAAACAACTATTACTGTTGAGAAACAATTAGGATGGCCAGTATTTAAACATTTCAAATTTAACATTAAAATCCCTATGGTGCGTTTTTCGACGACCATCCTGTATACAAGGGAGATAAAAAGGATACTATAAAAACGTGCAGAACAAATACAGTTAGCGCATAATGACAGCAGATATGTAAATGGCTATTACCGCTATTTATATTTTTTTGCTCGACGATATTCTCGCATACCAACTATTATCCTATCACTAATCTATATTGTGCGTGTATCTGAAGGCTTGCTGTGTGTATGTATGAGTGTGTGAGTAATTCATAACGTGATACGGTTACGTAAGTTGCAAGATCGACGAGTTTTTGTACAAAGCAACGGAATGATATGTGGAAAGAAATTACAGCAATGTGGAAACGAGAATACAAATTCTATTATAGACAACTATAGACTTGGAAATGTCGTAGAAGAACTAAAGTGATAATTATTTTTTATTAAAATATGTTGCAGTTTTATGAAGATTAGATTGCTATGAGCAAAAGGTCCCTATATACCGGATGTAGAATTGAAATGTGGAACATACGGATTTCAATGATATTTTTTTGATATTGCTGTAAATTTTTACCTATTCACTTTACAGCAAAAGTGTAAATACAAAAGTTGTTCAAAATATAAAAATGCATGCAATAAGGTCCATTTGGGTACCTAAATGTTAGTATTTTACGATGTATTAATCAAATTAAAATCAATATTTATTAGAAAAATTGTAGCACGATCACTGAAAATTAAACAAAAACGAAAAATATTTGACATTTCATATAAAACAGATTTAGATTTATTTATTACAATGTCGTATTATTTTCTAAAGGTATTTCGTATTGTCGAATTTGAGTCATTTCTTTCTGTTAAATAAATAAATAATTTAAACTGTTTTTTACCTAACCACATCCTGCAAGGCAGGTATAGGAATCATGGTAAAAATTCGGTAGTGAGTTTTCAGTGGATGAGCACGTTTTAGAGTCCCTAGAATACAATTTTAATAGTTTCGCGATGATGTCTGTCTGTCAGTCTGTGTGGATCTCTGACGTTAGGTTTCTCAAAAACTACTAAACTGAAAATTGTTATATTTTGTATATATCAATTGTATCAACTTGAGAAGAGCTGATTAGTTTTTGGCGAAAATCCAATAACCGGAAGTGGTAGTTTACTTGAAGACCTATCAAGTTATTTTGAAATATCTCAATAAATTATTATTTAATGACAATTTTTGTTATTAGAATAATATTTCAAATATTATTATCTACAATTGTTGTTTGAAACATTTTTCTCTTACTGCCACCATTTACGAATTACAACACGTTAAAGAAAAATTATATTTTGCATTTTCGTTTAAATCTGTTTGTGCTTAAAAAAAAAAAACAGCGCCTGAAAAATGTAATTTCTTGATATGTGTCAATAATAGAAATATTTTTTAGGGATGAGCGTTTCTTAATTGTTGTGGTCATTATTTGATAAGAAATCTTTGACGGGAGGTATTGTGCTGCCCACAACAGATTTTTTTAAATACCAAATATTTTTTCATTTTTGTTAATTTGATAGATAAATCCTGAAATATTAATATTTAGGTAATCAAATGAGCCTCATTGTATTATTATAATTTTACTGTAAAGTGAATAGGAAAAAAATTTCAATAATATCAAAAAAATAATAGGATTGAAATCCTTATTCGCCAAATTTCAATTGACAAAATATATATGTATTTGTTAAACGGAACAATATTTTTTCCCTTTCAATTTTATAAACAAATAATGAACAGTTCATCTAGTAGTCCTAGTATCATACAACATAAATAAATCACTTAAATATGGTAATACTGGAAAACTCACCTATAAAAGCAAAAATCTAGTCTGAGACAGAATGATATTGTGGGCCACTCTTCTTTGTCTAACACTTGTTTGTTGAGCGGTTGCTATGTAAAAACATTTTGCACAGTCTTCTACCAAAGTGGTAAATAACATTTACAATTTGAAAATTCCTTTAGTTAATTGAACTCGTCTCTATTAATGTATTAATTAATTTGTATATTAAACATTTCATTTAAAAATCATTGAATGTTCAATTCTTTACACAATTTTCTAAGCGGACTGTACAACAAACACAGGTGGCCCACGATTGGCTGTCTCTCTTGGCTCGAAGAATCAAAGTCAGTAAGTGTTTTTAGTGAAATAAATTCGTTACTCACGTAGGTATCCCTGGAAGTTAACCAGCTCGTAGGTGTCCTCTGCAGGATGCGGTCTAGCTCGTCGCAGATGCGCCTGGAACGCCAAGGTGCCGCTGTTGCCGCCTCCGTTGCCTCCACTCCCGCCGCCCCCGACCAAAGCTTGATACAGAGCAGCTTGTTCTTCATCCCACACCAGTTCGTACACACTGGTATTCAACAGTTCGCTCTGAAACACAAATAAATAATTTTATTGGACCACATTTCATTTGGTTTACCTTTGTTAATATTATTAATTACATTATATATTTAAAATACATAGATCACTTAACGGTGAATAATACTGTCATTTGTCACAGTGAATATAAAATTACATCATTTTTAACTGACCGTAAAATAATAATTGCAAATTATTTATGACTATCGCCTACGTTGTCAATGTAATTATTGTTGACCTATCTCAGGAATATGGCCAGGCACTAAACTGTCTCTCTTACGTACAGGGTGTAACATTAACTCATTAATGCCCAGAACGATTTTTCCATTGATTTCAAATATCTGTTTGTTGGTAACTTGTAAGATTAATTAAATATAATAGTTTGTTATGATCACAGCCTCAGCCTTCTAATATTTTATATACTTTACATACTATGATGTTAAATTTGTAATTTGAATAATTATTGTTTTGTTTTGTTTTTGACTTGACAGTTCATATTAATAAAATAGATTTATATTGAAACTTATTCCTTGATTTATTGCGTTTATTAAATTATAACATAGTTACTTACTTTAGAAGTGGGCAAATTAAGGAATTACCCACGAGAGGAATTTTAGCACACGCAGCCAAAGTCTGAGTGTGATAATTTTATCGAATGGGTAATTCCATTTTGCCCACGTGTGAAGTATAACGTTTTATCCAACACCTCTTAATAAATGAAAAATTTATGAAAGAAATATTATGTAACAGTGAAATATGCTTTAAATTTTTGAAATTAAATTGTCAATCGAAGTGGTTACCAAGGTGTTGTGTGTTTATTATTGTTATAAATAATAAAATACTCACTAGTGGCTTTTCTCAAATTTATACCCATTAGTGGATAATCTGTTACTGTCCTTGTTTAAAATCACCATAGTTATAGAGCATTTATTGAGAGTTGTTGAATAAAATATTTTACATTTAAATATACAGAGCAATATAAAATGAATAACCTGGTATAATTTATCAATTTTGAAATGCCATAACCTGGCAGAAATATAATCTTAAAATGAGACATCTTTAACGTAATCTACCATATCCTTGAGCAAAAGTGCCCAGGTAATTATAAACAAAAATGCTTCAAATAATTGTTGAATATAATTAAATTTTGCATCTATGTAATTAATCACATTTCATTTTGAAAATTTTGAAACCAAATTTAATCGTTTTAAAGTTGTATAATACGTTTTACACGATGCAACTGATTAATAAATAAATTGGCTAAGTTTTCTTGTCAATAAATCATCATCAATAAATTGTATATTTATTTACGAATTAAAACATGTTCTACTTTTTGACAATTTTTAGAAAATTCTAAAGGATTTTTGTCATTGTCAACCACTAAAACTAGTTTTTTTTTAGTTTGTCATTCTTGTACGTATAGCTTGAATTAAAAATCTGGCGTGGGCGACACACTACTTTCTTATACATATAAAACCAACTAAACACTTATGACTTGTTCCTCGCGTATGACTTTATTTTGACAATTATTTGACATATAGATGTTAAAAATGATTTAGTTTTTGTTCCCATTGTAACTAAGATTATTGAAATATATTATTAAATTTTTCTCAAAATTAGAAACATGTACAAGAAAAGTTTAAATAACATGCTATATTCCAAATATTTTTGCTAAAATCTTTCATTTGAAACTTTTTTATAACTGTTTCTATTTTAGAAAAAAAAATGGAATTTATTGTTCTTCCTCTCCCGGTTTTTCAATTTCATTCAACATTAACTCAGCTCTTCATATTCTCATGAAACTTATAAATTTCAAGTTTCGTATACATATCCATCCGTCCTCACACACGGACATCCATCCATCCATCCTCACACACGGACATCCATCTATCCATCCTCACACACAGACATTGAGACATTGGTCTTAACGGATTCAGTGGACGTCGAAATTTATATTTCCGCAAAAATCTCGTCTGCGATTTTTTATTTCATAATTCCAAATACTTCCTTATCCTTTACGTATAAGAAAGTAAAAATATTACTAGCATAAGTGACAACTGATATCGTAAACGAAAAATAAAAAAAAATCAACCCTAGGTAACCAAAACAAACTTCAAACTTTAATGAAGAACCCTTATTGTATATTGTATGTAAATATTATACAGCAATTATAAAAATCGATTTTCCATAAGCATATAATCGAAGTTAAATATGCAATTAGATCAGGTTACATGACTTAGTAGCTAACTTACGCATTTCTTCGCCTTGGAGTTGAGTAAACAAATATAAATATACAATACACAAGCTACTAAACGTAATAGTCAATGAATCATTCATGTAGACATTTATTCGTATACGAAGAATTTTGCCTGTCTAAAATGAAATATAAACTTCTCGAATAAATCAATAGTTATTTATGTATCAAGGCACTGAAGTTCAATTTTTTATCACGAATATGAATTTTAGTTGGCGAGGTCCGTAGGGCCGAGGAAAATAAACCATGTGAGTGATAAAAAGGAACTTCAGTGCCGAGGTACATATTCAGTTTTATTTCAAATCTAAAAGTTGAAAAAACTGTAAAAACATTACAATATAGGTTAAGTTTTTACATCTGTCAGTTGTCAATTGAAACTGACAGTCAGTGTTGCCAACCTCGAACAGTGAAGTTATCGTAAATAACACTTTGTCCTCAATTTCGTCATCGGAATTAATTAGTTAATTCTTCTTGCAAATTTTGTTCCATGTTACGTCCAAATTTACTATAGTACGTCAATATGTCTGCCAAAATTATTCTACTTGTACAATAATTATTTAACGGTTGCCTACACTGGGTTGTTCAAAACCGTCGTATAACGGGTTACTTTAGTGACGATTTCTGAGCTTTAATGACGATTTTGAAGCACTTTAGTGCCGATTTCAAATAATAGTTATTTGTTTAACTAGGCATCAAAATACCAGGTTTACAGTAGAGGCTGCCGTTTCATTGACGAGGCGAAGCCGAGCCAATGAATGCTGCCGAAGCTATAAATCTATGTTTTAGTGCCGAGTTGAACACATAATTTTTTTTGCCGATTTGGAATGGATAAACCAATTTAAAAATATTATTTTTTTTATGAAACTTTATTAGATTCTATGACGATCAGTGAAACCCCGATATGAAAATTCCATATATTACCAGAGATATGATTTTTTAAAGTTTGTGTGACGTCACTGGTACTGCTCCAGTGGCACTAAAACAACGATTTTTCATGATAGTAGATATTATACATTTTTTAATGTAAAAATAATATTTACATATTAAAAGACTTAATTTACAACAATTAAACTTAATATAAATAAAGATAAATTTCCTTTGGCAACTTTAGAGTATTTTACTTGATATTCGAGTAAACATCATACGAAAGTTTTGAGAACAGTGGCGCTGGTAGTGATGTAACCTAACCTCAACACACAATTTTATTCAATAGTTTTTCAACACAGCATAATCAAACAGTGAAATTATAGAACAAGTAATAGAAGCCCAACAAATATAATCTTAAATAGCAACAAACAAAACAAATGAAATGACATTTCGTAGTTCTAATTTAGCCCACAATAGGCGTTGGGCGCAGCGGCAGACGCGCGACTTGCACGTTTCATATTTCTGGCCAATAGCACAATGCAAGTAGCTGTGACGTCAAAATATGCTCAATTCGTTATATCGCTTTACTGCAATATATTTAAAAGAAAAAAAAATACGTGACTACTAATTATTCCATAAGTGTTACACGATTTTGATATAAATTTGTCATATTTCGTTTATGATTTATGCGCCCATTAATATTATTTTAGTGATTATTTTATACACATATTTTAAAGGTTATCGTTGTGAAATTACGTTGCCGTTTGTTGAACGGTTGCTATGCATTTGTTGACGGTTGTCATGCGTATGTTGATCGGTTGCTATGTAAAATATTTTTACAGACTAGGCATAAACGTGTCACCTTTAATGTCAATCGACAAAAAAAATACATCATTCCTTTTGTAAATTTTGATTTATCACTCTTTCACATTCACATTCAAATTCTAGTATCTTTTCTGATGTTTTATTTTTTACAATGTACATACTACTTTAATATTTGCTTCTCCTAGTTTATCCGTTACCAAGGGGATATTTACAAATGAATTATAATAAATGTGATAGTACAGTCAAGACTACAACGATAATTAGTAAATGCACGTGTGCTACTAGTTATATAATTCCTGTATAATTGCATTCACGGGTGCACGAGTTTACTTAACCTTAACACAGCACAGCGCTACATTATGCATTGTACATTGCACTGCCTTGGTTTTACTAACTTAAATTGATCAAAACCCAAGCTATTCAAAACAATATATTGTTCAAATTCTGAGTAATGTTAACGAGCATCTGCGATTTACGTAATAATTGTTTCATAATGTTCCAGTATGATAATTATACTACATTTATATATTGAACTATAGATAATATTTCTTTAAAAACTTACTCTGTGGTTGTCCAATTTATTGACGATGAAAAAATTTACGAAAAGAGTCATATACACACAACAATAAATTGACAAGAAAACGTGGCCAATTTATTGATCAATAATCATATATTTATTATGCAATTTTTTTTGAAAAATTGACAAAGGGGTCATACACTTTTTCATTTTTTTTTTTTTTTTTTAGTAAGTTTGAGTAAAATTATAAATATAGATACTAATTTTAATATTAAAAGGCGTTTAGTTATTAAGATACGATTTTTTGAAATTGGCATCCCATTTCAAATTTTTCGCTTGTGACGTCATCTTGTAATTGTACGAAACACGCTCTTGCAGAGAGCGAGGAACTACACCAACTGTCAAATTCACTGCTATCTGTCATTGTTATTTACTGAGAGGTTTTTACAAATATGTTAGCTGGGCAAAATAATATAACAAATATAATAAACGTAAGTTTAATTTGAAAATCGTTGTTAACTGCAACATATGACTTGAGATGACAGGTGTGATAATGAGACTACCGACATTACCGACAAGCGACAAAATATAGTACATCAAAGCATTTTTATTTTAACACGTCCTGAACTCTTTGTCTAAAAACGTTATAATTAACGAATACCTAATTTAATTTATCGGAGTGTTCATTTTAATAATAATAAGTAATTATTACAACCCTGAAAAGCAAATTATTATTTGTTATCAACATCTCTTTCGCCTTGCCATGCTGTACATTCTATTACAAGATGACGTCACGATTTTGCAACCGCGAAACTTCAGAAAGGAAATTATGAATGAAAAGTTAAAAAATTATAAGAAATATTGAACAAAATGTGACTGAAATAATCTATATTTTTATAATTTGTAAAAAAACAACTTTTTTTTTTTAAATGTATGACCCCATAGATATTTCTCAAAAACAATTATTTCATTCTTATTGCGAGGGGATCAAATTATTATAAAAATATTTCAACGACTCGTTAATTTATGAGTTAGAAAAATGCTAAAAAAAAGTGGTTTCAAAAGAAAAAAAGTTAATAAGAAATATTGTAGCTCTCAAATAGTTCCATCAATAGTTACTTTTAAAGTATTTATTTCTGTTACATTCTGTATTTCAATTTAAAATACGAATAGAGTTTATTTTGTTAGATATTTCATTTTATTTAATAATAAACTCACCGGGAGGTGTCCTAGCAAGGCGGTGACGCTCTCCGAGACGTAGTGCACGTGTCCAGCAGCGGAGAACACAACGATGAAGCCGTCCAAGGCCTCCAGGATAAGGTGCGTGAACTCCTCGTTGGACAAGAAAGCTGGCTTCCAATCTTCTTGGATTTCGTGTGCGCGAGATCGAATCGCTATCTCTAAAGAAAAACAACAAATTATTAATCATTTTATTCTATTCCTGTATAAATACTTATTAAATATTTTCCCATTATTTCAATTTTTTCGATGAATAGTATCCATAATTCACCATAGTGAATGGGGTCTTTCACCATTAAAATTTTTTTTTTTGTGAAACTTTATCTATGTTTATTGAAGACTATCTACACTTTTAAAAAGTCTTAATTGTTATTCATTAAGCCACAATGATTTTTTTTTAAATGTTGTGACGTCATAGTACATGTGTTGCTGGATCTAAAACAGTAGAGATTTAAATAATTTTTGTTACATAAATGTTCTATTTTATTGTAATAATAATAATATAATAAGTAAAAAAAATATATGACTACAATTATTTACAATCTGTACTGTTTTAGATCCAGCAACACCTCTACTATGACGTCACAACATTTTTTTAAAAATCATTGTGGCTTAATGAATAACAATTAAGACTTTTTAAAAGTGTAGATAGTCTTCAATATAGATAGTTAAATAAAATAAAATAATAAAAAAATGGTGAAAGAACCCATTATGATTCTTCTGGACCAATCACAGAGCCAGAAATCCATAATTCACGGTTATTTTAAAGACGTGATGTGGATCACCAAGCAACGGCCGTCTGACAATTGACATGTAGTCAGCTGTCATTGGCTGGTAGTATGGTCACGGTTTTACCCCCGGGGGTAAGTTTGAGGATAAAAATCGTAGTATAGTGCAATTTTAACGCGGTTTTAAGTATGTTTGGTTCTATTTACCATAGTAACGCTGTCAAATTTACAACCAAACTTACAACTGGGGCAGGGTGAGTTTATGTCATTGTGCTATAAATAATAATGACATAATGACAAGTATTGAGGAAATTGTTGATGTTATTGAAGAGGGAAATGAAGTACAAGACGTAGCAGAACACCGAATGAGAAGAAGAGTTATT
Source organism: Poecilus cupreus (assembly GCA_963942605.1). NCBI lineage: Eukaryota > Metazoa > Arthropoda > Insecta > Coleoptera > Carabidae > Poecilus > Poecilus cupreus. Next base: position 1,191,561 of record OZ012724.1, read on the forward strand.
TATTCGATATCTGAGTTTGAATTAATTTTCTGTTAAACCTTGAATAGTATTTTTCTGTCACGAAATCTTCTACTATACGTACTAAATTCATTTTCAATTTGATAATTGATATCACTGCAATAAGATGCATGTAAATAAGAATGAGAAAAATGTATACCTAAATATACCTATGTATTAAAATAATTTGAGATTTATTAATTAAATACTTTATAGTAAAGCTAAAAGTAGTTTAATAAAGCATCTTGTCCTGACAAAATAAAAATCATTTGATAGTGGAATAATTATAATTTGTTTATTTATTCTACACATCCAGAGCTATTTTTCAAAATGTTATATGTCCCTAAGAAGAACCGTAAATGAAGATACATCTTATTTGAATCTTCCCAGTTACAGGTTCCAATATTCCATTTTCTTAAAATTAACGTATTAATACAATATTTGAACATATTTTCGAAATTCGATGATGAAATCATCGGGACATATTCCCGATACTTTCTCCACAAATTTATCTGATGGTGTTGGTGGAGATCCAGCACCAGTTTTCTTTCTTATATTTTGCCACTGTTTTCCCGGCAACACATTTAATCTCTTTCCACAGCTGCTTCAATTTATTAGCATCTCTTATGTAGCCACTCCCTCTAAACCTTTCCTCAATAATCTTCCATGCATTCTTTTTCTTATTTCTAATAATTATGTCAATCTTTTTACTTTCTATTATGCTTTTATACCTCTTTAAACATTCCAGCCAAAAGCTCCTTTTCATCCTTCGTTAAATTTTCACTAATTTTTTCACACATTTCTATTTTATTTTCTAAAAAATATATATCAGGTTGTTATTATATATTAACGGTGATATTTTAATAAAATACTGTAAACTGAAAAGAAATATAACAAATCAAATCAATTTATTCTTAAATCAACCTCGCTAACCTCACAATTTGAGCATCAGTTGACAGTTGATGTCAATAGTTACACTGTTGCCAAGTCAAATTTATTGTTTCTCCGTTGTAGCCTACAACCGATCTAAAACCGCGACGATACTACGCTTGGTTGTAAGTAAGTTTTAAGACATTGCCATGGTTTTAGGTACAACAGAGTTACCCCCGGGGGTAAAACCGTGACCATACTACCAGCCATTGTGTATTTTTATGTTGACGTTTTTCAATATGTGTTTTCAACGAATTTCAATTATTTTCAAAAGTGATTTCAGAATTTACAGGATTTGAAAAAGTATAATATTATATTCGGGATTATGGTCATTATTCACTCAGATGACTTGCAAATTTCATCTTCGTGAATAATGACTATCATAATCCCTCATATAATAATATACTATTAAAGGGTATAAAATACAAAAAAGGCTCAAAAAAAATTGTAGCCAACATCTTTTTGAATACAACAAAATTTACTCTAACTCAATTAGTTACAGAGATATATCCAAAATACCTGATAGGCCTTTTCAAGTAAACTACCACTTCCGGTTGATGGCCAGCTATCAAAATCTAATCAGCTCTTAATTTTAGCATTTTAGCAGGTTAAATTTTAAATTAATATTGTCATTAGAATCTTAGAAATACATAATTTCCTAAAAATTTTAATTTGTAAACAGTGCAAAATATAGAAAAATTTTCAAACAAAAATTCTATATCTTTTCCAGTATAACTAAATTTACTGTAACTCTATTATTCACTGAGATATACCCAAAAAAAAAACCGACAAGTCTTCAAGTAAACTACCACTTCCGGTTTATAGATTGCTACCAAAATTTTATTATCTCATTACATTAACATTAAAATTTTAAATATGAAATTTCAAGAAAATATCTCTTTTAGATTTTGAGTTATCGTGGACGAAAAAATCATCACACACACACACTCACAACTTCACAAGTCTTATGAATGTGAGGGAGGAAAAAAATCTTATAAAATGTTGAATGAATGTTTGCTGATTTTCTTTTTTTGGTTCGGCCGAAACCATGCATTAGTGGCAATAAATAATGTCGCCTGATAGTCAGGCATGTAAACTAGCTGATAATGATACGTTAGGTAGAGTTTTTAATAGAATTGTAATTAATATAGAGGACAATTAACTTTCACGCATTTTGCAGAGAAATAGAAAATAACTGCATGTCAATTGATAATAAATATTACTTATACTATTATGTAAATCTAGAATAATCTAAATGTATTTACATATTTATTACTTGGAAGTCGTAAATATTGAAAGAGTTGCTGGTTGAACTAAAAATGTTATAATTAAATATAAAACTCGATTTATAGTGCTTTTACCGTACATATACCGGGTGGTTCACAACATACATATTTTTTAAGCTATTGTATAGCTTTTATCGCGGGCTTTGAGCGCGGCGACCGAATCAAGAAATTCCGTAACGAAAAAAACCTGACCCCCCCACTCCGACCGGCACAGCGGTGCGGCGTTAAAAGCCGTGAATCGTCTAACGTCGTTACAGTTCGGCAGACTTCGGCACGGTGTTTGTGTGCGCGCGACTAGACGTATGCCATTGACGCGGTATTTTCCAGATTTTTAGAGGATATCAAGTCTCAAACCTATGTTTCTTATTTCAGTTACCATAAACCTATAGTTTCAAGGATAAAAATTCCTGAATAACCTACATATATTGTAAGATAATAAAAATATTTTGAACAATATTAACTTCTCATTTATTCAATAAAAGAAAAAAATTTGTTTTCTTATCGGTCACCACGCTCAAAAAGTGTAAGTACATAATACTATATTGAACAACTAGTGTTACAATGACCTTTTTACTTTCTTATACAAAGTATAAGGAAGTATTGGAATTACGAAAAAAATCGCTGACGAGATTTTTGCGGAATATTTTGACGTCCACTGAATCCGTTAAGACCAATTTCTCAATGATGTCTGTGTGTGAGGATGGATGGATGGATGTCCGTGTGCGCAATATCTCATGAACTAGACAAGATATGAGAACGAAACTTGGAATTTATAAGTTTAATAAAAAAATGAAGAACTGAGTTGATTTTGAATGAAATTGAACAACCGAAAGAGGAAGTTTACTGGACACAAAAAACAATAAATTCAATTTTTTTTTTTTTTAATAGAATAAGCTTAAAGAAAAAGTTTCAAATAAAAGATGTTAGCAAGAATATTTGGAATATAAAATGTTATGTGCACTTTTCTTGTACATGCTTCAAATTTTGAGAAAATAGTTATTTACTTTACAAGTGGGCAAAGTAAGGAATTACCCACGAGAGAAATTTTAGCTCACGAAGCCGTAGGCTGAGTGAGATAATTTTATCGAGTGGGTAATTCCACTTTGCCCACGTGTGACGTATAACGTTTTATCCAACACTTCTTAATAAATGAAAAATTTATTAAAGAAATATTATTTGACAGTGACATATGCTTTAAATTTTTAAATTAAAATGTCAATCGAAGTAGTTACCAAGGTGTTGTGTGTTATTATTATTGTTATAAATAAAAAAATACTCACTAGTGGCTTTCCTCAAAATTATACCCACTAGTGGATAATCTGTTACTTTGCTTGTTTAAAATCGCCATAGTTATAGAGCATTTATTGAGAGGTGTTGGATAAACAAAATTATATATTCAAGAAGATATTTCAATAATCTTAGTTACAATGGGAACAAAACGAAAACATTTTTATTATTTATGTGTCAAACGTGTGAAATAATTGTGAAGTGTCAAAAATATGTGTCTTGTGAAATATTATAAATGTAAGTAATATTTGTATTATTAGTTAGAAAGTTTTGCTGACTAGATATTAATAGATTTCTATTTTAAAATAAAGTCATACGCAAGGAACAAGTCATACGTGTTCAGTTGGTTTTATTTGTATAAGAAAGTAGTGTGGTGCCCACACTAGATTTTGTTTGCTTCTTTTGACAAAACTGAATTATATGTTTAATAAACTAATTTTAGTTGCTATGGGAACAAACAACTAACAGAAACTGTAATTATTAATCATTCAAAACAGATGCACATACCGATAGAAAAATTTGACTCACGGAATAACCTCACTTAAAATTGTAATATTTTTTTATTACATTTCTTTATAATATAAGCGCTAAGAAACCCATTGTAGCAGAGCGCATCGTCAGATCTCTAATATTTTTCGAAATACGTCGATTTTTGGTATGTTTCGAAGTGCAACTTTAAGGGCCTGTAATTCAAAAACTACACGAGATATCTAAAAATTCTCTACAGTTTAGCGTTTCTGGTGTTTTATCTAACAAATTAGCAAATTTTTAAAATTTAGAAATTTTTTGTATTTTTGTACAAAATTTCGATCGGCGATAACTCGACAAATATTAAAGATACAGATTTGCAGTGTTCACCAATCGATTCAGCTCGTCGAAATACATAAGTATGCAAAGTTTCATAAAAATCGCTTAACGGGATGGAAAGTTAGAGCAAAAAGCCTGAAAATGACGTTTCTCATCCAAAAAGTCAAGTGGTACCCCTTGACGCTTGGCCTGAATTTGACCATTTTCAGACTTTTTGCTCTAACATTTCAACCGGTTGTCCGAATATTCTGAAATTTTTAGGGTTTATGTATTTCGTCGAGCTGAATCGATTGGTGAACACTGCAAGTCTGTATCTTTCATATTTGTCGAGATATCTTCTATCGAAATTTTGAAATAAAATTCGAAAAAATTTAAAAATTTACTAATTTATTATAAATGTCACGAAAAACACAAAACTGGAAATATTATTCGATATCTTGTATAGTTTTCGAGTTACAGCCCCCCAAAGTTGCACTTCGGAAAATATAAAAAATCGTCATATCTCGAAAAATATTAGAGATATGACGATGCGCTCTGCTGCAATGGGTTTCCTGGCTCGAATATTATAAAGAAATGTAATTTTAAAAAAATTACAATTTTAAGTCATATTTGGGGAAATTTCCGTATTTTGAAAAATATTACAAATCGCCATATTTCGATAAATATAAGACAGATTACGATGCGTTCTACAGCAATGAGTTTATTCATGTTTAAATTATACATAAGTCATAAATTTCAAGTAAAGTTTGTATTTAATTTATTTTCTAGTAAACAATTCACTAGTACTAACCTTTTGATTCTTATACGTTTCTTTCTTAATTTAAATAATTTTCTTAATTTGAATAATTAAATCTGCCTAACCCATTAATGCCCAGAATTTGTAATTATGTGTAAAATAAATTAATGCACTTAATTTATTTCACTTTTTTTCTTATTTTAAAAAACATTTTGTCATTCTCGAAGTTAGGTAGTTGGTGGCGATAGTATCGTACAGTTTTGGATTGAGTGCTGCATATGAAGCAGCAAACACGCAGACTTGAAAATCACCCGAGCAGAATCCGAATAGATCCGACAACGCCCGAATATGTATATTCGTAGTTAAGGCGGAGTGGGAGTAAATACTTGAACCCCATTTGGTATACATGTCTTACGTCATCAAAAACAAAACAGCCCGTATTTATTAAAGGGAGTAGTTTATAATTAAAAACATGGAATTTTCTGCATCCTTGAACTTTTATCTTTTCATTATATTTTCAATAAACTTTTACTATTTTTAAAAATAAATATTTTTAAGGTGTATAGTGGTATTGAATAGAATGTTGGTTTTCTCACCGTTGTGGTTCTTCAGGAACGAGATGGTGGATCGCAAGACGGTGGACTTGTCCATCTTGCGCGCGCCGGTGGCCACCATTGAGCTCAGCTCGTTCACCAGCATGTTGAACTGGTCCCTCCGCTTCTTCTCGCTCAAGTTACGGCTTTTCCTGAAAATATACATACATATATCACCTATGGCTGAGTGTCCCATTCTGTTCAGAGCATATCAAAATAGTACATTATGACACAAATGTATAAGTAAGCTTTTAAAGCACGCACGACGAGTTTAAGAGCACGACGCGAAGCGGAGTGCTTTTAACGTCGTTAGTGATTTAAAAGCACTTATACACGTGTGTCATACGCTATTTTTTATTACACCTGCATCATACTCTGGAAAAACTGAAAAGCAACATTTTGATTTTGATCATTTTACGCGTGGGACGTTTGACGTATATCGTTTACATGGAGTTTGGTTAGTATTTATTGTTTACGTTTACAGTTTTGACAGATATTAACAGTAATTATTTGTGTTGTTGCTTAGCAACCTTTAAAGCACGGCGTGTTTTAATCTTGCGTTTGTGAACGCTGTAGCGTGTTTTAAACACGGTTTATGATGCAGGTATAATAAAAATATAATTATAGTTAATTACATTTTTAGGAAGGTAAAGCAGTTTTTTCTACGATCACTACTGAAAATTACACTTTCTCCACAATAAACAAAGCTTGAAAATTGTATATTTCGCACAGTCGTGTGGAATAGCATACGCAATTATTCCACACGCAAGTGTGACCAACTTACTAATAATATACATAATACCGTATAATATTAATATGTCAAGCATAATTACATTTAAATGTCATAAAATAATTAATAATTATTTCAGAGTTTATATAAATCTCTGTTTTAAATATTAGGATTACAAAGAAACTACAATACCAATTTTTAAATAAAATATATCTTTTAATATTACAATTTATAGATTTACAGTTGGTAACATTGCACACACCAGCGCTTGCGCCATGATTGTAAAGAAAAACGTCAAATAATTTCAGAAGTCATTTTGATGTTGAAAACTAATACATAAATTATGATATTTGTATCACTTGTTTATTGCATAGCCTACTTCAACATTGTAAAATTTTTTCTGATTTTCAATACCATTTTTCTCAAAATAATTGTTATACAACCTCATATGATATTTACATCGTTCAAATAAAAAAAATCTCTATCTAATGGACTAAAAATTTATATAGGTTACTATTTAAAAAATAGTTATTTGTAAAACTAGAGAGGAAAGCGCTTCTTTTTCCCTCTCGAGTTCGAAATGCCTCATGAGCGCAGCGAGTGAGGCATTTCGAACGAGAGTAGAAGCAGAGCTTTCCTCTCGTGTTAGACACAACATTTGGTATGAATCCCCATGGGACAAAACTCACCACCAAAATACCTCTCAAGTGGGGGTCGTATATAAAGAGCCTGCTGAGGCAAGGGGCATGAGTCTTTTAAGTATTTGTCTACCAGTTAACATAAGATAATACAATTCAGCCTTTTGGCAGTGCAATATTCAACATACAAATATTCAGACAATCAACTGTTAGAAATTATGAGAAGTGTTTAATCAATGTCAATGATATTCATTTAATAGAATAAATCACAATTATTAAAAGTGTCGTGTTTTATTCAACAAACCACTAACAAACATTTTATGGTCCTTCGAACCCGGATACTTGACAAGTGAATTCAAGTGTGTGAACCAGTGCGATCAAAGACATTTAACATCAATCCTCCAACCATAGAGGTAACATCAAATCCTCCAACCATAGAGGTAAAATCAAACCCTCCTATCATAGAGGGAAAATCAAATCCTCCCATCATAGAGGTACAACAATCATCCTTCACCAAGGATTCATCACCGCAATCAACAGCGATCATCGCATCCAATTGCGCCATCGCCAAAACAAGCAGAATCACCAAGGAAAAGAATCCAGGAGTCGACGCCCACATCAGTTACTGAGGTAGGAGCTTCTCTCTTTTCCGTGTACCAATTCCTTATTTTTTGTAAGTCAATTACGCATACATTTCCTCAAGAATCATTAATTCAAAATTAAACATGGATATTACGGCATTAAAAAATAAGCGCGCTAATTTGAAAAGGCGACTGACCACACTCACTAATTTTCTTAAAAACTTTAAACCCGATGATAATAAAACACAATTGAAAACGCGTCTCGAAACTGCAGAGAAACTAAACAATGAATTCTGCGACATACAAACAGAGTTAGAAATAAATGACAATTCAGAATATGATTATCGGGAAACGTTTGAAACTCAGTATTATGATTTTGTATCAGGAGTATCGGACATTTTAAATTCAGAAAATTCTACAATTCGATCTCAAGCTACATCACCTACACTCGTAACAGATAATTCATCTATTAATGTCAATCTTCCTACCCTTGAATTACCTGAATTTAGCGGATCTTGTACTGAATGGCAAACCTTTTATGATACCTTTGAATCTTTAATTCATGAAAACAAAAAGTTATCTGATGTACAAAAGCTCTTTTATTTAAGATCTTGCTTAAAAAATGATGCGCTGAGGGCTGTGGATACGCTACCGATTTCAAAAAGCAATTATTCTGCGGCGATTGAAATCTTGAAAATGAGATATAACAACAAACGTATTGTGGTGCAGGAACATGTGCGTAATATTTACAAATATCCTAATTTAGGCAAGGTTAATCATACCACGCTAAGACAATTTATAGATCATTTAAATATAAATTTAAAGGCATTAAGAATATTAGAAGAACCCATTGAC